>CM022947.1:117776055-118525636 GCA_012931725.1 Litsea cubeba | reverse complement strand
CCTACCTTCAAGCGGTCCTGAAAGAAACATTTCGTCTACACACCACCAGCCCCACTCCTCCTCCCCCGCAGAGCTTGAGTCTGATGTGGAGATTGGTGGGTTTACTATTCCCAAGGATGCGAAAGTTCTTGTCATGTGTGGGCCATAGGGAGGGACCCCTGATTCATGGGTGGACCCTACTTCCTTCATGCCTGAGAGGTTTTAGGCTCCAACATGGAGTACAAAGGTCGGGATTCGAAGCTTCTCCCATTTGGTGCGGGGTCGACGGATTTGCCCTGGTTTGCCTCTCGCATATCGGATGGTGCATCTGATGCTTGCCTCTCTTCTTCGATCATTTGCTTGGAAGATTCCCGATGGAAGGGCTCCACAAGATATCGATATGTCTCATAGTTTGGCAATCACCTTGAGGAAGAAGGTTCCACTCCTGGCTGTCCCATCCTTCCCCAAGACTAATTATTACAGACAGATCGATCGATGATAATGTATTTTAACTTAAGTCGTTGCAGATAGTTATTGTAAATTGAGGATTGCAATCTTGTATTTTGTTTTAAGTGGCTTTTATAATATGAGCCTTCATTCAACACTTGTTGATATTAAATATTTAATTAGAGTTTTATTAGTTATTAATATTAAAAATTGTCACTTATAAGTTGTGGGGCTAGGATTGTCGATCATTTCCATGATAAAGTAATATCTCTTACATAGTGAAAAAATATGACATATCATTACATTGCCATAATGCAATTTGCATGAATATATTAGCAATATATATTATTAACATTATACAAATATATATCATAAATAATAGTATTAACTTTGTCTTGGACTTGAGTCCTAGATCGAGTTGGTCGTAGGTCCAATGACTCATTAAAATGTTGGGTTGGTGAAGTCTGATCGAGACTTTATTTAATTACTAGGGTTTATCTGTAATATGTCGTTTCATCTGGACCATCTGTTATAAGGCCAGATCCGACGGTTGTGTGTGTCTAGAGGTTTAGGGCTACATATATTTATACTAGGTGATGAGAGCATTGTAGTAATTGTGAAGTTGAGAGAGAGCAAGAGAGACAATGAGTGCTTGTACTCACGTGGGAATCTCCAATAATAATGAACGGCGTGAATCGCCTGTGGACGTAGGCAAATCTTGCCAAACCACGTAAATTCATGTCTCGTGGATTGATTGTGTGATTGCTTAATTGTCTCGTAAATTGCATGTGTTTTCAATCCTAACATAAAATGGGGTTCCATATCCAATGAACCGAACACATACCACATCCGGTCTAAGTACGTAGAGCCCCTACAGATTCCCCATGGACCTCTTTGGAGTTACAAAAATCTTCCTTCCATTTCTAGTTTGCATGATCAGGAGCATGCAAGAGATCAGTTACATGTTCTGGTCTTTCGTTTAAATTTCAGTATTAGTTATAGGCCCTGTAACCAAGATCCAAAGGTCTCTATGGTTAAGATTGGGTGTTGTTCTTGTTGTTTTCTCTACTTACCTTTTCTTTAAGGTAATATTTAGGAAAAACTACCGGATAAATCCCCATAGTGGCCCATGAGTAAGGAGACGACCCGTTAGGAGTTTAGAGACGGAAGGGGTCATTTGGGTGGTTTTTTTTTTTTTTTTTTTTGTCGTTTAGCGATGTTGTCGATATCGACAATGTAGTTGTCGATATCGACAAATATGCGTAAACCCTTTCTGCATTTCTTTGTCAGACCCTTTTCATCGTTTGTAACTTGTGTTAACGATTTTCCTTCTCAGAAAACTTCTACATGGAATTAGCCAAAGTGGTTGTTGAATTTCATTAAAAGGTTTGGGCTTGGTTGATGGCGATTTTCGTTTTGGTCTTAGTTAATGGCGATTTTCGTTTGGTCTTAGTTAATGGCGATTTTCATTTTGGGTTTCGGGTTTGAAAAGGAGTTTCTTTTTTGTAGGCACCGTTTTTTCTATTACATTCTGGAATCGATTTTCATTTTGGTCTTGGTTAATGGCGATTTTCATTTTGGATTTTTGGGTTTGTAAAGGGGTTTCTTTTTGGTAGGCACTGTTTTTTCTCTAGTATATTCTTGGATCGTTTTTCGTTTTGGTCTTGGTTAATGGCGATTTTTCATTTTGGGTTTTAGGGTTTGAAAAGCGGTTTCTTTTTTGTAGGCACCGTTTTTCTCTATTACATTCTGGGATCGATTTTCGTTTTGGTCTTGGTTAATGGCGATTTTCTTTTTGGATTTTAAGGTTTGAAAATAGGTTTCTTTTTGGTAGGCACTGTTTTTCTCTATTACATTCTGGGATAGCTGCCGATGTAAATGGCTTCATTTAAGCTTGAAGATTGCAGCAATTTTTTGTGGAGTTGGTGATATAAATGGGTTGTTCCAGGCTTGAACAGTGCAATGATTTTTTGGGCTTTCAGCTTATGTAAATGGGTTAAAATATAGGCTTGAATATTGCAGAGTAAGTCTTTTGTATTAAGTCGGTGATGTAATTGGTTGTTCCAGGCTTGAACAGTGCATTGCCTATTTGGGATGACTGCTTATGTAAATGGGTTCCATGTAAGCTTCAGGATTGCAGTCATTTTTTTTTTTTTTTTTTTTTTTTTTTTTGTGCTTTTGGTGATGTAAATGGGTTGTTCCAGGCTTGAACAGTGCAGTGTTTTTTTTTTTTATAGCTGTTGATGTAAATGGGTTCTTCAGCAAGGCTTGAAGATTGTATTCATTTTTAGTAGAGTTGGTGATGTAAATGGGTTGTTACAAGCTTGAACAGTGTAGTGCTTTTTTACTTGTATGGCTGCTGATGCAAATGGGCTGTTTGGTGGTGTCAATGGGTTCCATGTAGATTTGAAGCATGTAAATGAGATCCATGTAGATTTGATGACAGCAAATTTCCCTTTTTATCTATTGTGTTTTGCTAGTTTTGTAAGGTGCTAACAACTTTTTGAATATAAAGTAAGAATGTTGTATTCAGTTGTTCCATGTGTTTGCTTTTAAGTATTTCCTGATGACCATAAGTTGGGTTAAATATGTTGGATTCACACTATAAAACCATGCAAACCAGTCGATTTCGATAGATAAAAGTTGTTGTTATCGACAACTTTTATCTATTCCAGCAGCTGCTGACTTACAACTTTTAATTCAACCCACTGATGAAACTAGTCGATATCGACAACTTTTATTCTTCTAGCAACTGCTGATTTACAACTTTTAATTCAACCCACTGATGAAACTAGTCGATATTGGCAACATTATGTTGAAGAGGATAAGGAAAAAAGGAGGACAAAGAAATGGGGAAGAAAGGGCTTTCTTGCGGTTTTTGTATAACCGCAAAAATTATTGATATCGACAACATCAATAGACATCTAAAAAAAAACGGGAAGGAGCCCTCGTCTCTAAACTTCTACTGGGTGGATTTTCCCGTAGTTTTCTCTAATATTTATTATATTGCTGAAAAATAAAGAAAAAAATGCATTGCATTACACTGATTGAAGTGAAAATGGTACTGCCTGCCGATACATGGAAGTCTGGCTTTGCAAACGTTTTAATTAGTCAATAGAGGTGAGACCACACATTAATTTTTAAGGGGTCTGCCGGTTCTTTATTGTCATTCATTTCTTTTCGTTGGTTGTTGCAATTTTCTTGTTTAGGGGTGGTTTTCTTTTTATACGGGAAAAAAATGAGATCCCAGCGTCCAGCTGGGATCGGGCTGCCATTCAGGCCCAAAAAGTCGGGCTGTTTAGACTTTTTGTTTCTCTTTATAAGGGGGGATAGGAAAAATGGGTTTTTATGAAAATATCACACATATGAAATACATTGTTATGTTTGTTGAAATCACTATTTTCACACAAATGAGTACATCGAATAGTTTGCGATGTGTTTAGATTTTTTTGAAATTCTTGCAAACTTCTTAAAACCCATGAAGATTTAAAGTATGAAACTAAATATCTTGATAGTTACCATTAATGTGAGGATATTGAATGGAGTAGATCATGTGAATTGAGGGCCCATAGATGTGCTGAAAATTAGAAATATTATAGGTTGGAATTTCTTGAATGGTTTTCTACAAATTACTCAAAACCCATAAGTACTATTTTTAATCATTTTGTGATTTTCCCTCCAACTTTCTCCACTTTCTTTTGATCCTAAATTGACACTTCATTTTATTTCAATTTAGTCCTCCCTACATACAAACAAACATAGGTCTTGTGGTTTATTAGTTCAATAAACAAATTGAATACTTTCAATTACAAATATGGGGCCCATAGTAAAAATAAATAAAAGTGTCTGCTGAGATTTGGTCCCCTACCAATTGTATAACCAAATGTTTTATTTATTTATTTATAACAGAGGGTGTCCCAGCCCTTTGGGCCGGACTAATCCCTACGAGCCCAGAGGGAGCTGGGTAAATCCCCTGTGATTCCATTTGCATAACCAAATGCCATCATCGTGTGAAGATGTATTGGTGCCATTTTGCAAGTGGGAGATGTAAAAGTGAATTTCACACCTATTTAGGTATGGAAACTTTCATATAATGGCCTCATTCACCATTTTAGCACCTCATTTACACATGGAAGGCATAAATGAGAGTAGAAAATGTGCATATGCGTTACATGGGTAAATAGGTGCAAACAAACAACTAGAAGTTGGTGTCTATGAAAAGCAAAAACACATTTTTGGGAATTTCATATGCCTCCTCACAGAGTACCTTTTAACTCCAACTCAAAATTGTTTTAAGGCAAAAAAAAAAAAAAAAAGGAAACACGAGCCTCTTTTCTAATTGAATCTTGTCCATTTACCCAATAAAAAGGACCTGTTTGTTTATATTAAAACTCATAGGAATTGAAAACATATGGTGGTTGAAAATAAAGATCAAAGGTAAATTATAAAAAAACAAGCATCAAATAGCATTCTTGAACATTTTGAAGTTTAACCTTTAATATTCTTCATTTTTAACCGCTATACGTAGCCATGTATTCAATACCTATGCATTCTAATGCAACCAAATAGACGTTAAAAGTTATCCAAATATCAGTACTAGGATAGTTGGGCTTATGGATGTCAAAATGGGGTGGCATAACAGCCCTTTGTTACATAAGGGTTCAACTTGAGCCCATAGGCCTTTATTATTATTGTTATTATTTTCTTAAAATAAAACTTTCATTAAATAATGTGGATGCCAACAAAGTAAGCATTAAAGAAAATTCAAGAAATTACCAAACCACTACTATAAGAAAAAAAGATCAAAAGAAAAGAAGAGACCTTTAAAGGCCACGTTTGGAATTTTACTTTTAAAATAAAGTGAAGTGAAGTGAAATAAAAAGTATGAATAAAATATGTAGTGGGTTATGATGGTATTTTATTTTTAGTTATTTGGGATGGAATATTGTTGACTTTTGGTATGGAAAATGGAGTTTTTTTGTCTCTTATTTAATAAATGTAGTTGCTTTTAGAATTTTTGTTGGAAAAGTTGGAAGGGAATTTTGATAAAAAGTATTTTTGATTTGATGTGTAAGATGACTTAACTTGACTTGACTTTACTCGCTAAATTACCTATTTTTTGCTGTAAAAAATTCTTTCTAACACAAAAACTATCATTAATGCCTTAATTCAAAACGTCTAAGAATAAACCATGGAAATAGCAGTATAAAAAATAAGTTATATTTTTACTCCAAAAAAATGACCTTTTGCGGAAAAATGTCGCTGATTGGGCTTGTTTGGCCACTTCACTAGTAAGGTGGAGTGAAGTAAGTTCTTTCAGTACTAGACCAAAAAAGACTATAAGTCATATCAAAAGTATAAAATTTCAAGTTTTCCTTCTTCATTTAAAAAAAAAAGTTAAAGAGCAATATTCTCAGGCCACTAAAACACAAGAATCTATCAACTTTTTACCCAAAAATTGAAAAATATTCCTTAATATCAAGCCACTAAAAATAAATTTTTATTATACTATAATTAGACCCCTTAATATTTGTTCTCGATCTCTTCAATATTCACTTCACTTCATTTCACCCGGCTAGTATTTTTACCAAACAAGAATGTCTCTTTTCGTAGTTCATAACGCCTACTCAGAGCCCTTCAAAAACTAGCATTGGAAAGGAAATGACTTGCCCTATTTGGCATTCAATAAAACAAGGACCTTAGAATGCCCTTTACTCATGCTCACCTCTACCATAGCTAGGGATGACAATTGGGGTGGGTTTGGTACAGGTTGGGGTAAACCTAAACCCACCCTGCCTCAGAAATGAGTGTGGTAGAGATCAAACACACCATCTTCTCTTCCTACATGCCTTAATGCCCAACACCACTTACACCACATGAGTTTTATCTATAACTTTCATAATTATTATATTATATATCATATATATAGGGTGAGATAGGGTAAATTAAAACAACAAAACCCAAATATGCTCCAAACCAAAAAAACCACTGCCAAATCGACCCCTAATAAGAGCAACAGAGCCAGCCCCGGGCTAAAGCCCAGGAAGCCGCCGCTTTATGCCCCCAATTTTTGTCCATTTTTTGGGGTCCCTAATTTCTTTAGCCCATATAATATATAAGTCTATAAAAAATAAAAAAAGGCTGCCAAAGATATGAGAAAAGGGCCCAATTTCTAAACAGCCCATTACAAAAGGGCCCTAAATCAATGATTTTGTGTTATATTTAAAAGTAAAAAAATGAAAAAAAGAGTATGAAACTTTGAAAATTGGAAAAGATTAGGTCGGCTATTATAGAGTAGTTTTGGATGCCGATTCACTTTCGACTTCGGAGATCAAATACTCTCTCTCTCTCTCTCTCTCTCTCTCTCTCTCTCTCTCTCTCTCTCTCTCTCTCTCTCTCTCTCTCTCTCTCCTCTTATTCACAATCAAAATTCTCTCGCTCTCCTTACTCACAATCAAAACTGAGTCTCCTTATTCCCCAAATAAAATTAAATTTTTGGACTGCAAAATCGTTTTCGACTTTCCGTTTATATGTTCCACCGCTTTGTGCCGACGAGCCGGGAAGAGAATCAGGTGATTGAACATTCTCTCCTTTCCAAGTCTCAAAGAATATTTTAAAAATGAGCCTTTATTTTTTTTTATCTGTTCTTTTAATCTTTTTGACTTTTAAGGGGACAAGACTATTGATTAACATTTTTTTTTGTTATATAAAAATTTTTTGTATACATAAACTCAATACAAAAATAAAAAGATAAGAAAAGGTACCACTAAGTTTAACCACAATATCAATTGAATCAAATGATCTTTCGCTTATTATGAAGAAAAAAAATTAGTTGAATCATCACATTATGAAAATACAAATAATTTGTAGATGGGTTATGGTTGGAATATTTGTTGATTGTTGTTTATTTGATTTAATGATTTACAGATGCTCTTATGGTGTTGATTGAGTTATTGATGCTGGCCTATCACTCTATTATTTAGCAACCTAGGTAATTTTACCTGAATTTGAGGCTTTTGAATTTGGATTGATTGTTGGCTCTTGAGTTCTGCACTAGATTGTTTCCTAGAATCATGCATCCTAGAAAGTGCCTCTCAGGGTTTGAAAAAAGAAAAAAAGATTAAAAAAAAATTTGATGCACTTATTCAATCTCAATCAGGAGCTCTTGATAAGTTTGTTGTTGCTAAAAAATAAACAGATGATTCAATTACAGTTGAAAATTTTGAGGATGAAGAATTTATAGATTCAGTAAATGAAGAGCATGAAGAGACACTTGATGAGGAAATTAATCAGTGGATTAATGAAAATGACAATGAGAATGATGGTAGTCAACATGAAGACCAAAATGTAGAATTTCAGCCTTCAAATGTTGATGATCCAAGTAATTGGGATAAGATAGATTAGAATTTACGAGACTCTTTAGTAGAAAGGGGTCCTAAAAGAAGAGTTGACGATGTCAATTATCCTAAAGATGATCTTAATAGACACTTCTCTTCCACACACTACATCCGGGATTTATCCAATGGAGAGAAACATGATAGAAAGTGGCTTGTATATTCGGATGTTTTGAATAAAGTATTTTATTTTTGTTGTAAGTTGTTTAAGGAAGAGGGGAACAAGACTTTATTGGCTAATGATGGACTTGGAGATTGGAGAAATATTGGTAAACGGTTAAAAAGTCATGAAAGTAGTAATGAGCATCTCATGTGCACGAGTAAATGGATTGAATTAGATATGAGATTGCACAATAATTAAACCATTGATAAAAGCGTGCAAGAACAAATCAATAGAGAAAAAGAACATCAGAAAAGGGTGTTGCGAAGGATAATGGCTGTGGTGAAAACACTTGCAAAAAATAATTTAGCTTTTCGTGGGGACAATGAGAAGATTTATTAAGAGAGGAATGGAATTTTTTTAAGCATAATTGAAATGGCTGCCGAATTTGATCCAACAATGCAAGAGCACCTTCGACGAATTGAAAGTGGTGAGGTTCATTACCATTATCTTAGCCACAAAATTCAAAATGATCGAATTGATACAATTGTCAGTGTGTGAGATTAAGAATGCAATCATTGCAAGAATCAAAGAAGCAAAATATTTTTCTCGATTATACTTGATTGTACTCCGGATGTACATGAAGAACAAACGTCTCTTGTGATTCGTTGCGTGGATGTTTCAACAAGTCCAATAAAGGTGGATGAATTCTTTTTAGAATTTTTATAGGTGGAAGATACAACGGGGTTAGGGCTTTTCAATGCACTTTAAGAAGCGTTGAGTACTCTTGAACTTGATTTTGATAATATAAGAGGACAAGGATATGACAATGAATCTAATATGAAAGGAAAGCACAAGGGTGTACAAAATAGGGTACTCAACATAAATCCTAGAGCATTCTATACACCTTGTGGTTGTCATAGTCTTAACCTTACACTCTGTGATATGGCTAACCCTTGTCCTAAGGCTACATCTTTCTTAGGAGTGGTACAACGAATATACTTGTTGTTTTCATCTTCGCCAAAGAGGTGGAAAGTGTTAAAAGATAACATAGAAGGTCTCATGATCAAGCCATTGTCGGAAACACGTTGAGAAAGTCGTACGTGTGGAAAGTGTTAAAGTTATAAGATACCAAGCCCCACAAATAAGAGATGCTTTAGTTGAATTAGCCCACACTACTGAAGATCTGAAAACAAAGAATGATGCGGAGTCCTTAGCAGAACATGGAATTGGCAGTTTTGAGTTTTTAGTAGACATGATTATTGGGCACAATCTATTATTTGCTATTAATTCCGTTAGCAAGATTTTTTAAAATAAAGACATGCACATAGATGTTGTTGTTGATCAGTTGAAAGGGTTTATTGCATTTATTGAAAAGTATAGAGAAATTGGATTTGTAGAGGCCATGATTGAAGCTAAAGAGGTTGCAGCTAGAATGAATGTTAAGCTAGCATTTCAAGGAAAACGAATCATATAAAGAAAGAAGCAATTTGACGAGAATAATATTGAAGAGGCTACACAATCAGCTGAAGAATCTTTTAGAGTGAAGTATTTCTTATATTTTGTAGATCAAGCTCTTTCATTACTTCAAAGTCAGTTCAAACAGTTTCAAGTAAATGAGAAAACTTTTGGATTTTTGTTTGATTTGAAGGATTTAAATGCTATCAATGATGAAGCTTTGATGTCATATTGTGCTAATCTTGAAACTTGTTTTTAGCAAGGATGCGCTTTTTTATATTGATGGGAGAGACTTCTTTTTAGAATTGAAAGTGTTGAAAAAAGTTTTGCCAAAAGAAACAACAAAGCCAATTGATGTGGTCAATTATTTGAAGGTGATGGATGGTTGTTTTCCCAAAATATGGATTGCATATAGAATATTGCTAACTATACCAGTTACAGTTGCCTCTGGGGAAAGAAGTTTTTCAAAGTTAAAGTTGATTAAGGCTTACCTTCGGTCAACCATGTCACAGGAAAGATTGAATGGATTAGCTATGTTGTCAATTGAAAAGGTCCTGGTTAATAAGATTGGTTACGCAGCTTTGATTAGTACATTTACAGCAAAAAATGCTAGAAGAGTAGTGTTTAAATGAATTTGAAGTGATGTAATGACTATTGATTTTTTTTATATATATGTTTTGAATTTTAGTAATGATTAATTTATGACCCATTTTTTTAAGCTAATTTTCGTATACAATAGATAAGGGGGGGGCCCTTTAAAATATTTGCTTTAGGCCCCAAAAATCTCAGGGCCGACGCTGAAGAGCAAGTTGGGATGGATTTCTATTTAATTAAACCCAACCCATTGTCATCCTTACTCTACCGCAAAGAGCATCTCCCTTACAACAGCTTCTTTAGTGGTGAGAACTCTTTATCCTCTTCAAGGGGCCACTGCACCAACAAAAGGCACATTTCTCACAAGAGCCCTTCTACATGGCCTGATGGGGGTGGCCTGAAAAGTGGCCTGACCCCATCTGCACCCTAGGATCTCATTTTGAATCCCTAGGATCTCATTTTGAATGAGATCCTAAGGTGCAGATGGGGTCAGGCCACTTTTCAGGCCACCCCATCAGGCCATTTAGATTTTTTTCTTCTCATAATTGCCACACCACTGGAATTTTTAAAGCAGTGGCCTAGCTGTGAAAGCCCGGGCCTTTGGAATCGATGGAAGTCGGGGGATACAGAAAGGCTCTCAGTTGCGAAAACAAGTTTAGTAGGTGGGATTCTAATCCCTCTAAATATATAATTATTTCTAGCTCTCCATACAGTCTATCACAGAACTAGAATCCCCGCTTCCCAATGAAAAAGTCTCCACAGCCCGGGCACAATTCCCGGGCTGTATAGCACGTCTCCTTCCCAATACCAAAAGGGTGGTTGGATAGAGCCTGATTCATTCACCGAAGCCATCATTCCTCAATGAAAAAGTCAACATGGCCTGATGGGGAGCCCGGGCCACAGGCCATGTAGCAGGGCTCTTCCTCAATAGTGTCACAACTATGATTATGATTTAATACAACCGATCTACATGCACCGAAAAACAAGCCTGAAAAAGGCCCTGAAGCTCTCCCCTATCGTAGGATCTCATTTCAAAAAGAGATCCTAGGGTAGAGTAGGTTTCAGGGCCTTTTTCAGGCTCTTTTTTTCGGTGCATGCAGACTTTTGGATTTAATAAACCCAACCAAGACACAAACCAAACTGCCAGGGGAAAATCACATTACATACACATCTGCATGTGGTGCATGTGGACTAGCTCGGGCATTAGAGTGCAACTATCATATATGGGGCATAGTAGATAATCACACTCGATGGAAGGAGCACGTACAAAGCAAACGTCCTTACCAAAAAACAAAAAAGAAAAAAAAATTAATTAAAGAAAAATGATGAAAACATTTATTAAAATTTAAAACTGTTGTTTAATACTCCCTCATCAATTACATAATAAAAAACTGGTTTTTGATTTTGTCCTTATTTTTCTTGGAGTTAGTAATTTATAAAAAAAGATTTTAATTAATAATCATAAGCATAGAACTACCAATCTACCATATTGATAATTAATTTTCATTCTTGTTTGCCCACGGTAACAAGGGGCTTCCATAGGAGTTAGTAACGAGTAGAAATGTCACAGTTTTCTCCCCCGTGCATTGTAAAGTTTAAAAACATCACATATCAACTAACTTTAACTTCACATTTTCTCCTCCACTTGCTAAATTAACATAAACAAAATCACGGAGAATGATTTCTAGTGTCAAAACGATAAGTGACAAAGAGAGCCCAAGGTCATTCCTTGCATACGAAAGAGTTGGAAATAGAAAAATTAAAAAAGGGAATTTATAAATAATAATTTCTAAATTATTCTTTTGACATATACTACTTAAAAGAAATCCTAAACATCAACCAGTGATGACAGTTAACTTGTTATATAGAAAAATAATTAAAATGTTCTGCCTATTAAGAAGTAACATAATTTCACCACTACCCAATAAACCCGTTGTGATTAGGCAAAACCTCCTCTCTTCCTTTCTTTTCTTTTTTTTTTTATCTTTTTTGGGTAAAAGGCACACCTAGCTTCCTCAGTTATTGTGGAAAATTGAGTACAATTTGGACTCGTCGGAAAGGTAACTAACAACCATTTGGTCTTTATGCAGCGAAAATGATTTCACATTTTACAGATTTTTATTTTCATCATAGAAGAAATTCTACGTTCCTTCCCCTCGTATGGAAAATAAAATTCTCTATATCAATGATCGAAAATTACTTTTTCCTTTTTTTCCTCACTAATGAATAGTGGGCTACACAAAAAATCAAAAAAGTGCAGTTTTCCTCTCTGTTGTAGAATCCTCCAATTGCACAAAGGCAGCCTAAAATCTTCATGATAATCATTTTTTCCATCCAATATTGATGATCGACAATCTGTCAAATAGCAACGTCATTAGTAATGTTTCCAGAACCCAAATAAGCGTGTGCTTTTGGGGGGGGTTGTTTTGGGGGTAGGTTTTCAAACACTTCGGATTGTGTTTGGGCCGGTGGGGAACCAAACTCAGGCCTCACTATGAACAGGGCCCAAAAACAGGGCCTTGAACTTTTTTTTTTTTTTTTTTGGGTTGGATCATTCAGGCTTTCGGGTATTTGGGGTTGATCGCCATCCCTAGTTTACACTTTTTTTTGTTAGGATACATAGTCCCAAGTCCAGTTATATGTGACGCTTACACCCATTAGAGCTAGGTGTCGACCGAAGTGGATCGAGAACCGATTGTTTTTTGGGCCCAAAACAAGCAGCTATGCCCGAAATTTTCAGGTTGGGTTCTTCTAGATAAATGGATTCACTTCCATTTTTTCTGTAGTTGCGTAAATGGGTTGGGCTCGGACACAAACCACGTTGCGCCCAGATCCAATTCTGACTCTAAGGTCCGAGAGAGACTTATCCATACGAACTAAAGCTTAGGCTGAAACATGCATAGATGACAGACCCTGCTGAATTAACCTGGACCAAAAACGGTTTAACCTGGGTCCAAACCATGGAGCCACTTATTAGGACCAAAGTAAGAATCATGTCCACGATGTTTAAACTGAACTCATCGTCCATTGACACTCCCAGGGCGGGGGGATCCCCCTCCCAGGCATGTTTTCCATGTACGTGGTGTGTGGAACTCTACATTGGGCCACCTATTGATAATAATCTAGACTATTCAAAATGACTTATACCCGCTCCAGTGATATAATCGCAAACGTCAATAGAAGTTGATCCGCCCTAAGATTGAGCACGTGATTGATAAATGCATATGAGTAAAAATGAATAAGATTGTGTTAATCATGTTATCAACCATGTGCTCAATTTAAGATGGAACTAACTCATGTTAAAATGAAATTCAAGAATATGCAACTTAAATATTAGGGGTGCACAAAAAACCCGTCGATCCGGAAATTCGATCCGATCCGCGGATTTTTATCCAATCCGAAGGTAAACGGATTGGTGACGGATTGAACATCCGTTAGCAACGGATCGGTGGCGGATTTCACCCTCAATCCGTGGATTCAATCCGATCAGATCCGTTGACATTAAATATAAAAAAAAATATAAGAGGTCTAAATATAAATTAAGATGTTTAAATTTTAAATAAGAAAAACATTTTAAGGGGTCAAAATGTAAATTTTTTACAACATATTTGATATTTTTCTTTTAAAATTAGATTGAACGGATTAATCCGATCCGATCCGATCCGGTCCTCCACAAATCGAATCGAATCGGATTTTAACAGCCACGGATTAGTGACAGATTCCAGATCCGTCAATCCGTAGGTAATGGATTGATGACGGATTTGGCTCAATTTGCACCAATCCGATCCGTGTACACCCCTATATAACAACTAGAGGGAATGATAATTATTTTGAAGGGTCTAGATTATCAGTTAGTAGGAACCATGATGGACTTCCCCAGAACCCACTCAAGTGAAGCATGATGGAGAGATCCTTTGAGGATCCAGATTGCCGCCTCCTCTTCTTCTTCTGCTTTCTCTAATGATCCTGTTACCTAGTTGGAAGGTTCAGGTTAAGGTATTGAGTAATGCCATGTGAGTTTGTCATGCGGACGTTGTCGTACACAAACATGACGCGGGGCAATCCTCAGTTGAGCCTAAACACAAATAAATAAATAATGAAGAAAATAACATCATGCCCATCGTCTACCCCGGCCTTCCCCTTCGAATAAAATTCCTGAGTCTGCTACTGCCTTTAATTTGAGAGAAATCTAATCTTTTCATGGGCCCCACTCCTCTTTTGGTTTGATTCCAACGTCTGCCTGTGAAAATTTCACGAGCCATGCCACCACCTTACGAGCAGCATTTACTGTTCCAGAAAGGTGCGCCTGCATTGTGAAACATGAAGCATAACTATGAGGGATAATATTCCCTAGCGCTCTGTGGTCCATTCATAACGATTGCCTAGACTTTTGCGGTGGTCCAGATACGCGCTCTTGCAAGAGCCCAAAGGTGTGTGGGCAAGGGACGATTTTCCTAAATGGAAATGTGGGAATCCAGAGCTATAATTAATAACCTACTTAGATGGCACATTCAATAGTTGCCAATGGCTGGCAATGGGAGAGAATGTTGCCACAATCTCAAAAATGGTTAGAAGTAACATTTCACATCTAATCTTTACAAGTCGGAACTAGACTGGAAGACGAAATGAGCATTATTCCAATTTTGGCAAGCATAAACAGATAAAATAGTAGCTTTCCTTTTCAAACCGGTTGTACAAACACATGAAGTATAATAATAAAAAAAAGAGAAAAAAAAAATTTATTGAAAGCAACAAAAATGTGATCCAAACCAAGGAATCAAAAGATTATTATAACAACCGACCGGAATGTGGAGAAATTCTTGGTGGATGAAAAATCAGATTGGATGAGGGTTATCAATAATTGATTTAGTTCCAGTGTTCCACTTGCAAATATCATAAATGTAACATCAACCTCAACCATAGTATCAGGCAGAAGTTCCAACTGCGTCCATTCATTAAAAAAATTTTATACATCATTTGACATCGCGCCCGCGGGCCTGTTTTTAGAGCAGTCGTAGGGAGTGGCATTGTCGCACGCCTCTGCCCAACAATATTCCCCTCACGATGGCCGCGACTCAAATCCGTGACTTGGAGCTCTGATAACACTTGTATGATCTTATGTACCCAGTGAGCTATCATTCATTCCAAAATCAATTGGTGATGGAAGAAGCACAACTCAATATTTATATGGCATTTGACATCACGCCCGCGGGCCTACTTTTAGAGCGGTAGCAGGAAGCGGCATTGTGGCACGCCTCTACCCAATAACTTACAATGTGCCTAATAAGAGCTAGGAGCACTAGAGCTCCAAATAACCAAAAAGAGAATATGTTATATGTCTGATCCTCAAAGATCAATTCACCTAAAGTGAAAAGATAATCCAGTAACAGAACACGCACGGTATTGAACACTACTGGTCTTTGGGGTTGCTGTCTTTAGTAGCATCTGGGTCCAAAATTTAGAGATAGCACATGTGGTTGAAAACCTAAGATCGTACCTCTGCATCCAAGATTGATAACATCTCTTGCTCTGTATCCCAGGCCAATCCAAATGTAACAGTCATGGTTTCCAAACATGCAGTTTATCCCAATTTTCACATAGTCAGCCCAAGTGAAGCACAACGAGTGTTGGACCGTAAAATCCTTCAAAATATGTTCCATCTTCTGCTGATCAGAATCCTCCATACGTCTTCTAGTTCCCTAAAAAAATTTACCAGTACAGGAGGGGTGGGACCGTGTGAGGCATTTGATTGGATTGGCCTAGATTTTTAATAATTAGGCCTTATTGAGGAGCCTCGTTGATTTCTCGGGAGCCCAATCCTCTTTCGGCCCCGATTTCGTGAAAATAGGTGGTTGCATGTGATTCTTTTGTCTATGGGGTTATTTGTTTGTGCACATTTACAAACGTAAATGATTCAATGTAACCACTCTACAAACATGTCACATTTATTATATAGATTTATGTATGCGGTGCATCAATGACATCAAAAACCCAGTGAAAAGGAATCTAACCCCTTGTTGTTGAAGGCATGGGTAAAGGTGAAAACATGTTGATTTTTTATTGCGTGAGGCCCATCAAAGTTTTTTTTTTTTTCCTTCATTCCAATGATACCCATACTTGTAATCCAAACCGCTCCATTTATTTATTGGATTAATTAACTCCAAGACCTTGAAGGTGATTATCTTATGTCCTCCTAGATTTTGAGTGATTTTTTAAAGAATTCCAACCTATAGATCTGATTTTCTAGAATTTTGTAGGCCCCTAATTCATTACCCGAGCCATTCAATTTTCTTGTATTAGTGTAGACATCATGATGCAAAGTTTCATACCTTAATTCTTCATGGATTTTGATGTATTTGTGAAAAAGTCCAAAAATCAAAACACATCTAGAACCCTTGGATTTACTCTCTCTCTCTCTCTCTCTCTCTCTCTCTCTAAAATAAAAGGTCAGTACTCACACACACACTCACCCAAGCATTATCACATGAAAATTAATGGTGGTTTTAATAGACATAGTAATGTATTTCGCATATGTATCATTTACATATGTAACATCTACATATATAACATTTACCTATGTAAATGACCCATGGGCCCATTTGCTTGCCTGGAATTGCACACATGGAATTCTAAGTCAAATGAGCTAGCTCCAACAAAAGAATACTAAAAAGGTCTCCAAGGATTTGAATTGCTAACTTGATTGCTGGATAATCACTTCCAATCTCCCTGTTATTTTTCATGGTCACTTCTTCATATTCACCTTTTGTAATTTAGACCACTACAAAAAATCCAAGTATTATATAGAATGCCTCCGAATTGGAGCCCAGCCCCTAACCCGATTACTCATTACTGTGCATTGAAAGAAGAGGAATTTACCCCAGACTCTCATAGGGCCCTATACATCTCTGGAGGTGCCACATTTTTAATGGACATGGATAAGGGCCATAGGGTGCATTTTCTTATTTATTTATTAATTTGTTGTCGTTTAGTGGTATTATCGATATCGACCATTCTGCGGGAACCAAAAAATAAAAAATGGGTTTTTTCAAGATGGAGAAGAGGGGAAGGAGGAGGAGGAGGAGGGATGAGGAGGGAGGAGAGATATGGTAACACAGCATTTGAGCCATCATCTATGATGGCAAAATGCGACCCTCGCCATGGGAAGTACATGGCTTGTTGTTTGATGCACAGAGGTGATGTTGTCTCATAAAAAATGATCGATATCGATCATTATGCGGGAACAAAAAAAAAAAGGTTTTTCAGGATGGAGAAGAGGGGAGGAGGAGGAAGAGGAGGAGGGAGGGAGGGGGAGGGTGGTGTTGCATATAAATGAGTTTTAGTTATTTTAGTCATGTTCTTTCAAAATTTTTGTCATGTGTTTAAGGACTCTAGTTTTAACGGTTAAAACAGGATGGAATTCTTACACTAAGTACGCAATGCAAAAAGAGAGAAGTCCCTAAGTCACGATATCACAACTTTTTCACATTTTCCAATACATTAATTTCTTCTTCAAATGGATGTCCCAGTGGATGGAAGAGATGACGAGAGCGTCTGCTCATCTTCTACAATGGCCCATGAGAAACCCATTTCAAGTGATTCAGTGAAACAGAGAACAAGAGAACTAGCATGTTAGAGCTCGGCAAATCCAATTCATTTCAGAAAACAGGATTTTTATACAGCCAAACCCATTTCAAGTAAAATAAGATTTTTACACCAAAACTCATTTCAAGTGATCAAGGGATTTTCAAGCCAAACCCATTTTGATTACAGAAATGGGAATTTTACAGCCAACCCTATTTCAAGTGATGATATGATATTTTTCAAGCCAAATCCATTTCAAGTGATCAAGGGATCTTTGCAGACACACATTTTGATTACATGAGGCTACCTCCTCCTCCTCCCCTCTTCTCCATCCTAAAAAACCCAATTTTATTTGGGTTCCCGCAGAATGGTCGATATCGACCATAAAACTCCCCTCTTCTCCATCCTGAAAAATCCAATTTTATTTGGGTTCCTGCAGAATGGTCGATATCGACCATTCGATAAAAAAAAACGGACCTTGAGGCCCTTATCCATATATACAGTATTTTCAACTCCTCAAAAGTGGTATGAGGTCCTATATGTCATGTACGGTCAATTCCTCTTGAAGAAAGGGTCCATGCTTGTCTTAAGGTCCCATTTTCATTGAGCTCCCCATCAACGACCTGTTCAGCCACAGCCCATGAACCAATCCTACTGTCTCATGCATCCCACTTCATCCACGCAACCAAACGAATGTCGACGAACCAGCCTCAGGCCACTCCAAGCAAATACCCCCTTCATCTCCCTGTCTCCCCTGTCTCCACCAACGCCGGCCAACTACCTTCATAACTTAGAACCTTTGAACACCCCCAATCAGCCAATGAGAAGACCCCAGATCCGCATCTTCAATTCCTACAAAAACCCCTCCACTTTTATTCCGTTCTTCCAACTATATATACCATGCAATATTACAACCACCCCACATAACACAAAAACACTCTCTCTTCCACTATTCTTTTAGCTCATGGAGAGAAAACCAAGGTGTGGAGTGTTCCCAAACATGGGTTTCTTCCTCCTTGTCTCCTCCATTTTCATCTTCCATTCCTTCCCCACAATGGCCCGTCAGATTTACAGCACAATAGAAAGCGAGGGTGATAATAACCAGCTTCAAACTTACATCGTCCATGTCAAACAGCCCGAGACGACGGTTTTCGCCACCTCCATAGATCGGGAGGCTTGGTATCGCTCCTTCTTGCCTGCTGGAACTGAGAGCTTGGACGAGCCGCGGATGGTTTACACTTACAACAATGTCATCAGTGGTTTTCTCTGCAAGATTAACTGCAAAGGAAGTCGAGGCCATGAAAGCCATGGAAGGGTTTGTCGCTGCGCGTCCTGACCGGCTGCTTCGCCTCCAAACCACTCACTCCCCTCGCTTCCTGGGGCTCAACCCTGAGATGGGTTTCTGGAGAGATTCGAATTTCGGCAAAGGAGTGATTGTGGGAGTGCTAGATACAGGTGTTTCGCCCAGCCACCCCTCCTTCAGCGGCGAGGGGATGCTTCCACCTCCTAGTAAATGGAAGGGGCGTTGCGAGTTCAATGCGTCCAGCTGCAACAACAAGCTCATTGGCGCAAGATCTTTTCACCTCGGCGCTACTGCTATAAAGGGATCATCATCACCAGCAGCAGTAACCCCTCCTATTGATGAAGATGGCCATGGGACGCACACGGCCAGTACAGCCACTGGAAGGTTTGTGGAGAATGTTAGCTTGCTCGGGAACGCCAATGGCACTGCAGTCGGGATGGCACCATTGGCGCACCTTGCAATCTACAAGGTCTGCTTCGGAGAAGACTGCGCCGATAGCGATATACTAGCCGGTCTAGATGCTGCCATAGAAGACGGTGTCGACGTTCTTTCTCTCTCTATTGGAGATTTCAGCACAAACCTCTTCGAAAACATCATTGCAATTGCCTCATTTGGGGCGATGCAGAAGGGGATTTTCATCAGCTGTGCTGCTGCGAATTCGGGGCCTTTCAACAGCACGCTCGCTAACGAGGCTCCATGGATACTCACCGTGGGTGCAAGCACTATAGATAGAAGCATCAGAGCAACAGTTCAATTGGGAGATGGAGAACAATTCGATGGGAATCTATATTTCAACCTAAAAACTTCAAACCCACTTTGCTTCCTATAGTGTATCTCAATGGGAAGCCAGAGACCGCAACCTGCACGGCAGGCTCGTTGAATGGCACGGACCTAAGAGGGAAGATAGTGCTTTGCGACCGAGGAGGAGCCACTGGAAGAGTGGCCAAGGGCTCGGTCGTTCAGAGTGCTGGCGGCGCCGCCATGATCTTACTCAACAGAGAGGAAGATGGATTTAGTACTATAGCAGACCCTCATGTTCTTCCTGCCTCGCATGTCAGCTTCACTGCTGGATTGAAGATCAAATCATATCTAAACTCCTCTACCTCTCCCACTGCCACCATTGTCTTCAAAGGGACCTTCCTTGGCACCAAACCTTCTCCAATGATGGCATCCTTCTCATCGAGAGGCCCCTCTATCTCAAGCCCGGGCATCCTCAAGCCGGACATCATTGGCCCCGGTGTCAGCATCCTCGCCGCATGGCCATTCCCCATTGGGCCCTCCTCCGGTGGCCCAGACTTCAACATTATCTCCGGCACCTCCATGTCAACCCCACACCTGAGTGGCATCGCCGCATTGATTAAGAGCGCGCACCCCAATTGGTCACCTGCTGCAATCAAGTCCGCCATGATGACGACCGCCGACTGGAAAGGAGTCGTCGATGAGACGCTCCACCCGGCAAACTTTTTGCGATGGGTGCCGGCCATGTGAACCCTTCCAGGGCTAGCCACCCGGGAATGGTTTATGACCTTGGACCGGAGGATTACATTTCATATCTATGTGGATTGGGCTACAATGATACCCAACTTGACACCATCACTAGAAGTTCCACCAAGTGCTCTAGTTACAAGAAGAGTGCACCAGGAGAACTGAACTACCCGTCGTTTTCTGTGAGTTTGGGGCCTTCTCAGACATTCACGAGAACTGTAACGAATGTTGGAGAGGCCTACTCATCTTACAAGGTGCAGATTTTCAACCCTCAAGGAGTGAAAGTCAGTGTTAGTCCAGATACTCTCTACTTCAAGCAGGTCAACCAGAAGCTGATTTATTCAGTGACTTTCAGCCGTAGTGGGCCTGGTGCTGGGTCGTCGCCTTTTTCTGAAGGATCTCTCATCTGGGTTTCTTCCAAATACTCTGTTAGGAGCCCTATTTCTGTCACCTTCCTTTGAAGAGACCATGCAACAGAGTTGACTTGATTATTGTCCTTGTTCTTATAATTATATGAATCCGTGTAAGGTGTAATGCATCACTGCAAAAATTTCTACTTCAAATATGTTTAATTGATAGTAAATAATCATAACCTTGACATTCTCTTGATGGAGTAGGAATTAGGAAATATAAATCAACCAGATCCTGTGGCAATTGATTTAAGGATCCAAAAGTTCTAATAGTTTAAATTTCAATAAAACAGTGAATATTTATCAGCTTCATCTTGGGCTCACATTTAGGCAAGTATGTGATCAACTAGTGTTCAAAGGGGGCTGATCAATTGACCTTAAGTGGGTCCACACAGTATTTTCTTATGCAACTAGTTTGTTTGGTATTGTGCCCGTGGAGTTTACAGCTGGTATAAATTTTCAGACTTTGACGCAAGGCAGGTTTGGGTTTTAAGTGTGTTTGACCCGTCCAAACGAACCGGCAGAATTTTACAGACTTGGAGTTAAAGATGACAAAGCTTAATTCTAATTACCTCCATTCAGCCAAGAAGTAATCTTATATCTTAAAGTTGGGAAATGGTCGAGAAGAAATCATGTCAAAACTCTATGCCTTAAGTCCACGCCAGCATATGGCTCCACCTCTTTGCTTAATCCGTTTCATAGAAAAAGGATTTGTTTGGGTATCCCCATTTCCTCAACCACTGCTACTTTTTTCCCCTCTTCATCGGTGAAACACCTCATTCCCTAACTCTCCTCTTCCTCTTTCTCCGTGACCCTTTCTCTCTCTATCTAAGAACCAAGGTATAGTTTATGATTTAATGCTCTGCTATTTTTCTGCATTTGATATTAATTGAAATGTGCATTGTAACTATGCATTCCCAATATTCTTTCTTTCAAGACCTCACTCTGACTTTTATTGCCCGGCATTCCCAATATATTCTTCATTCTTGATACCATAAGATTAACCTGTGCATCGCACTTTATGCTAGTAAACTCTAAAGCGTGGGCATTTTGTACTGAAGTATAGCAAGGGAGGGTTGACAAAGCACAGGATGTGATTTGGCTAATTTACTTTATTGTGTTTTGATGTCAAAAAGAGTGAAGTTTTGCATCCATGTGAAACTAGCAGAACTCAATGAAGATTACCTTTAATGATAGTTTAGAAATCTAAACACTTTGATTAGGAAGTCTAGCTCAGTGCTTGGTCAAACTTGTCCAGACTCATGCAACTTCTTAGGGCCATTTGAATGTTTACAGAATACAATATTTATAGATTTAAATATTACAAGAATAAAATAATATAGAATAGAATAGTGTAATATTAAAATATGGTAGTACTTAATTTTGCTGTTTGGCAATTTTTGAAGAATATTATAGATTTTAAATTAAGTTGTTTGGAAGGTATTATGATTTTAATATCTATTTAGGAAATCTAAAATAACAATAAGTTAATGTTAATCAATGTAATAAAGTTCATTATTAGAAAAAATAATTTATTAAATACCCAATTTATATGAAACTTATTATATCTAGATGAAAAAGTAGTGTGGTAAAGTAAAGTTCAGTTGACAATTTTTTTTAACATAAGACATGTTTCTTTATCAAATAAAACTACGTAAAGTATAATAAAGTAAAGCCAATACAAATAGCAACTACTTTACAACTCTCTCTCCTACTTTCTTTCACCACATAATTCATCTTGCCTTACTTTACCTCATCTTTTACCATGATATAACATCAATATTTATTTTACTTTACTATACATATAAAAAAATATGTATTAACATAGATATGATAAAGTAAAAATAGTTTAGTAAAGTAAAGTCTAGCCGTATTATCAACTTTATCACAAGTCACTTTTTCTTTACCATATAAACCACAATAAAATGTGATAAAGTAAAATTAAATAAAAAGAAACTACTTTACCACTCTCTGCCACTTTTACTTCACCATATACTTTATCTCACATTTACCGTGATGTGACATTTATCTTTACTTTATCATACATTTAAACATGCACATCTGATAGATTTGGTGAAGTTCTTTACTATACTCTACCACTTTGTAAACCTCATTTTGAAAGATTTTTATATTGTATAAAGTATTCTACAGGGGAGAGCTATATGAAAAAATATTGAGCCTTTTAAAATGAAAATTATCTTTTCTTCATATTATTTTGGGTTACCAAACGCATAAGATATTTTTCTTTAGAAAATGAAGATTATATTCTATAAAATATTATTTTTTTTCTTTAAGCTACGGATGGTGCGCGGGGTGAGATTGGGTTTAGGAAAGCCCAAACCTAACTTAATTGGTATTTGCACTATTCCAAAACTACCACGATTCGTGACAAGTTTTATGGTTGTCATACCAAACCCACGCCACGACAATCATAGTTTGGTGAGCGGGATTTTATATTTTTGAGAAATATGAAAAAGTTGGTGAGTTGTCGATTTTATTTTTTTTTGAAATTTTTGGAAAAGCTAATGTATTAAAGAATATTTCAACCCATTACATATAGAGAAATGTCACTCCTTAGTAGTATATAGCGGGTTTACTTTGTAGTATATAAAAGTAAAGACAAAAGGGTTGGGGGTAGGGTGAGGTTAGAGTGTTAGACACACCCAAAACCCAAACCCGCCCTGAACCCATCTACTTGGGTTAACATTACCTGACCCGAATCCTATGAACATGCAACCAAACAGGCGGGTCCCCATTTATATCCAATCCATTGCCGTCCCTAGATTTAAGAATTAATGGCCTCTCTCAGAGAGAGAAGTAGGCCCACAGCGAATCATACTGTTCGAGTGGGCTGAATTGATCAAAGGTGGGTCCACACACTCGTTACTTATGCAATTAGTTTGTTGGTGGTCCTTAATCTATCTGGTCTAGAGATAGCAATGGCTTGGGCTAGAATGGAACGGGTTCGGTAACAGGTCTATCATTTAAATACTTTTACATGGTGATATTTGTAGCATAAACTGGTGCCAGATACTCTAGAGTGAACGAAATGATCCATACCGAATTTTTTGTCCTACAGGTCCCAATTCATCCCACGCAACCAAACGAATGTCGACGAACCGGCCTCGCCCGCTCCAAGGAGAACCCCCAAAACATACACAGCCACACAATTCACCAATCAGCAAATGAAAACAGCCCAGATTCGCATCTTCAATTCCGGCAAAAAAATCCCTCCACTTCCATTCCATCATTCCAAGCAGACATACTACCTAGCCCTACACCTGAACTACCCCACGTTAATTTACTGGCAGCTGATCATATGACGCAGTAGGAATTGGCAAATAATCAAACCTAATGATCAGATAGCAATTGATTTAAGAGCCCAAAAGTTCTAATCGTGTAAATTTTAATCCAACGGTGATTTACCAACTTGATCATCTGATCATGAACTGATTAGCACTGTTCAAGGGAGCTGAATTGACCAAGGGTGGGGCCACATACTATTTCAATATGCAAGCTGTTTGTTCGCGGTTCTTAACTTAAATAGGATATGGTGTAGGGACGACAATGGGTCAGGTTAAAACAGGACGGGTCGGTAGTGTGACTGTTGGGTTCGCGACCGATAACGATTTTCAGACTTGGACATGAGTCAGGTTTGGGGCTGGTTTGGGCTTTAGTTGTGTTTGACCCGTTCTGCCTCGGTTATATACTTTATATGTTATACTGTTTTATACTTTTATGCAATGTTCTAGGAGAACCAAGGAAATTTATTTCTTATTATTAAATGAGATTTTTTTGCATATACCCCTCTAATATTTGCAAGATTCGTAAATAGACCCTTCAGGTTTTAGTATCTGTAAATAGGGCCCTTTATTTTTATCTTAATACCTTTTGTGTCCCTAAAATCAATAGTCTTTCAATTATCATAAGTTTTTAGAGTGAAATGACAGTTTTGTCCATCTCTTTTATCCTTATATGCATAATTTCAAAAGCTTTGACTCAATCTTTATTATAAAGCATGGAACATTAACAATTGCACTTAGTGGAAGAGAATAACCCTACATAAATTTTTTTTTTTATCAATATATGGCTCATTTCATTAAATCCAAATTGATCATGACGACAATCAATACCAGTACGAATAACCAGCTATGATTCTCCAATCCATATATGGTCTACCATTGGATTGATGAAAGTTTTAAAATACATTATTATGCTTCATGTGTAGGGGAAAACGGACAAATGTAAAAAAGAAATATCAGTTTTTAGAATTTGCGAGGGAATGGTTTTTAGCTATATGTAAAAGAAAGATTAGGGGAACGGGCAAATGAAAAAAGCACATATTAATTTTTACAATTTGCAAGGGGGAAGGGGGAATTTAAACTTTTTTTCAGATATGGGTGGGGGCTTCAATCCCCAGGCCCTCATACATGGGTCCACCCCCGATCATGTCCATGGGAGAGTTATTGATAAAAACCATTGGAACTTGAGATAAAATAATAGTATTTTTGTAAATAATAATATACTCATTTTTGTTTCATGAATGTAAGGACAAAGCTGTCATTTATATAAAAATCCAATACAAATTTCATGGTGACTATCTATTCTTGTTAGGAATTTTGATCCTGTGGATATGAAAGGCATTAAAAAGAAAAGACAGAGGCCTATTTATAAATACAAAAATCCTATGGGCCTATTTACAAATCTTACAAACCTTAGGGGGTATATACTGTCATTTATATAAAATCCAACACAAATCTCATAATGGCTGTAGATTCTTATTACGAATATTGATTCTGAGGATATGAAAGGCATTAAAAAGAAAAGACAAAGACCTATTTATAAATACTAAAATCCTATGGATCTATTTACAAATCCTACAAATCTCAGAGGTATATACAAAAAAAAAAAAAAAAAAACTTATTAAAATAAAGATTTGACAGAAAGAAATCAAAGTACTCGAGTTTGGTACAACAAAAAAATACGTCCTTCATGGTTAGGCCTAGTTCAGGGTGAGATATATTTTAGTTGCATAGCCCAAACGCAGCCCATCCCTAATGTGGTCCACCTATGTGATGGTCTACTGAATCAATGACACAGATTACTGTAAGCCTTTAACATATTTCATTGAGAAATTATTGGAAAAGAAAAGAAGTAATACAGATTTGCCTTGTGGAAAGAAATAAATTTTTTTTTTTTGGTAACTGGGATGAGAGAGAGAGAGAGAGAGAGAGAGATGTAAATGTAATGAGAAGAAGAGGATGAATTTGACCACATAGAACTTCTTGACACACCAAACAGCACAAGTTTGCCTTTCAGAACTGTAGTTTAGTTGACAAATCCGTGAACCTGTCCTAAGACCACGATTCAACCAAGAAGTCTGGAGCGTGGACAGGGTCAAACCCGTCAGATTCCTTTGGAGTGGGGTACTATTTGTCTGTTCCTCGCCTCAGTCAGTGACCATACTATTGAGGATATAATGGTTGTATGACATTGCATTGTAGTGGGAATTTGACTAGAGATTTACTCCTCTGGTACTTGAGTACTTGCAAGTTGCAACTGAATTTGCTTTAACATCGGTGACATGTTCCTGGCAATGTTCTCGTTTCTTCTTCTTTTAAAAGCAATGGCTCTTCATACATGCTTCAAACATATTTGTAATTTGGGTGGTTGCTCTGCTCTCCAGGCCGTCTGCTCGTGCGTGTGGGGCCCACCAAAGAACCCCACCTTGGGTTGGAAATGGGAGAGAGAAAGAACTCCTACCACCTATTTGTGTGCAATGATGAAGGCTTGGATGATCATTCTAATCCCATGGCAGATAAATTTTCATTGTTTAAAATAAATTTACAGTGAACTAATGGTTTAGTCCATTTGGATGAGTACCAAATCCTTGGACCAATGACTACCATGGGTGGTCCTATTTCATGGTCGACTCGAATAAAAACATAGGTGAGCCGAGCACCCGTCTCACTCTCGTTCGCACGCGCTGAGGTGAGGCACCGCTTTGTAATTTTGTATGAAGCAAGTCGTGTGGCATTCTAGGCATTTTTCATTAAAAAGAAAACAAATCTCTACTTGGATGCATGACGAACATATGTACCAAATCGATCAAACACTCAAACTCTTAATTTTATGCAATCATATTTTATTAGTTAATAAATTTATCAATAACTAAAATGAAGATCAATCTCAAACTAGGAGAAGTGTCAATTTAAGGATTGCCAAGGTGTGAGCGGAAGGAATTTGATTGACCATAGATAGCCTATCTCTATGTGAAAAAAGACGCAAGTGTTACGCGCATGTGTGCAGAAGCGTTAAAAGTTTTGATCAACAATCACACAAGCCACACACATGTAGAGAGACAATCGCACAAGAGATTTACATGATTTGGTAAAAGTGGCTGTGTCTACGGAAGACAAACGCGACTTTCCACTATCACTCAATTCCCTACGTGGTTCGATAATGCACCAACAACCATTACAAAGAGAGTGTAATCTCTCTCATTTTCTCCTCTCTCACAAATTCTATGGTTAGAGACTACATCATATATATAGGATAGTTCAGCCCCCCCCCCCCCCCCCCCCCCCCCCCCCCCCTCGCCAAAATTTCATATGGGGCCAACCTTTGCATCTATCTGCTGTACTGTACACCGTTTGTATACTCATCCGAATGGACTATATACTATTAAACTTGTAGGGCCCGGCCCTTATGAAGGTGATGATGATCAGGAATGAGGCTGATTTTTTGCAGAGATCAAGAGCCAATGGAGATCTTTCAATCCCCCGGTCCCAGTCCTAGGTGGGGCTTCATGTGGGCCCTACGTTGAGACGGCACGACTCGCGCACTGGTTGACTACTCTCTATATATAAATATATATTACACTTTCTTAGCCCCCTAAAAAAGCTCTGATACAATAACCAAAATACCATTTGCCCTAAATCCGGTCTCATCTCTTACCAATCCAATGGACCATTTCGGTTAATCCAAAATACAAGACATAAACTCAGGCTTTTTTTAATAATTACCTTTATATTTTTGTGCATTTTTGTTTTTAGAGACAAGTCTGTTGTACATTAAGCATGCATGCTTGAAGTTCTTTAACAGGAATCCTCTAACATTCTCTCTGAGGCTATAACCTATAAATCCATCACAGGACCGCTTTTTTAAACTAAATTCCTCAAAATTCACGGTCCAGAATTTGTTAGTGATGTGTTATCAAAAAGATCGATCTAAAGATAAGCCGAGATCCTTTTGTACGTTGATGTGAAGTTTGATAAGCAACATTACAAAGAAGACCATGGTTTTTTTTTTCTTTTTTTAGTAGTTTAGATTTTATAAAGTCGAGCTTGCGACACTTTGCCAGTTTGTTTGGTAACTTCACTTTACTTAGTGAAGTGTGGTAAATGATAATTTCAAGAGATAATAAATAAGGAGGGATAATATCTAAAAAATGCCAAATTTTAAAAAAATAATACATCTACTTTTTAGCAAAAAAAGTCAAAAAGTTATATTCCAATGCCACTAATTGATAAAAATGCCTCTTTTTTTAAAATAAAAATAAAAAATAGTTATATTCTCATCTCATTAAATGATTAAAGGCTGTATTTTTTTATTTGATCCCTCTTCTTTTCTTATTTCTTAATTTGACCATTCACCCCACTTCACTTTACTAGTGAAGTTACAAAACATCGAATCTTTTGCTTGATGCAGTAAGCACGTGCAAGGTCAAACTAAGGGCCCAGTCAAAACACTACGTCTAAAAACGAAGAAAAAGTTGAATGTTACTATTCTATTTTTGTAAAAGCCACAAATGTTGCCGTCTATATTGCCATCATATTTTTAATGTCATTTTATAATAACATCGGTAAAAACCATCATTATGTTTTTCTAATAATGTCAGGGAAAATCGCCGTTGTATAGTCAAAGAAAAACAACGGCTTTTTTCTGTCTTTGTATGGGGTTTTTTAAAATAAACAAAAAATCAAGCTATGTCGTTTGTGGGAAATTTTACAATCGTTTTTTAAGGTTATACATAGAAAATTCAAAATAAGAGAATTTAAAAAAAACCCACGAGATAATAATCACTAAAATTCATCCACATCCATTCAAAAATAATAATTTACAAATCCATTCACATCCATTAAAAAAATAATTTACATTCATTTAACCACCAATCCATTTAAACACCCATTTAACACTAATTTAAACATCAATCCATGTAAACATCCAAAGAAAACATCCACCATGCAAACGTACAAAAAAAAAAAAAAAAGAATCCATCTAAAACTGTCAACAAGGAAAAGAAATCCTCAGGCTTGAGATCTTTTAACTTGCTTAGTCCGTCTTGCAGTTTGATGTCTCTATCTAAAATCTCATATAAAATTACTCTAAATCCCGATGGGTAGTTCAATAGGCATAGGACTATGGTATACACCTGGAGGTTAAGAGTTTGAAACTGCACTATCACATTGGGGCCACAAGGGATTTACCCAGCTCCCCTTGACCTGTAGAGATTATTCTGGTCCAAAGGGCTGGGACAAAATCCAATATATTATAATGAAAATACCGTCACACAAACAAAGCCCCGTCCTATAACTGTAATTAGTAGATTCTTTTGAATAGGCCAGGGGATATTCCTATAACTGTGGCCAATTGGTGTAGCTTGTTATCTCATTCTAAGGATGAAGAGGTGGTATCTATTGACATGCAACCAATTACTATGTTGACAACCATTTACCATAAGCAAAAGCTGATAGGTAACAACATAATAATGAATATCAAAGAGTACAGTAGATGGGTCATCGACAAAAATTAAAATTTGAGAGTAATTGAACAATCTAATCTTTAATACCGATCGATGCATGGTCCATACGCAGCACGTACACTTAAGATTGAGGTGAACCACAAGAAGGAAGGAAGGTCCAGTTCCCACATGGCTGTTAATCCAGCTCTCTTTGCAACAGGCAAGCATCATGTGAGGCCCGCGACAGCGAAGTGTTGTTGGCATTTCTGTTCACTGATAGGAACCTCAGTTAGAACCTTGAGATCAAGGATTTACTTTTCAATCTGACGCGCGTGCGTGGGTGGAGTGCTACCACCACAGAAGTTGCACCTAACCAAGGATATTCCTTAAGAGGAGAAATGATATGCTGCCGTCAGTAGGATTGTGACCTACTCAGCTACTTAAAAATGATGTTTGCGAGGGAGGTAAATTTATGTATGGTCCAGGTGGCTCAAAATTTATGGTGGATGCAGGCGATTTTATATGAAAGTTTGCATGTGTGTGTTGTGAATTTTTTATCCCCAAAGTTAGCACATTTGGCTAGGACCACCATTCAAAACCTAAAGGTTGTGGTTTCAAACTCACGCTCTTTTCTTGTGGTCAATTGCTCAAGTAAAAGCTTGACTTAACAAGTGGTAGGAGTGGCAGGAACTTCACATTTCCAGAGCAATTTTCGGTTCTCAAAGAAGCCGGATACCCTAATCAGCAAAAAAAGAAAAAGTATCTGTGTATGTAACACCTGATCAATTCAGTAGTGGTAATATATTAACTCAGAAGAATTGAAATTTGGAGCTGTCCAGTGGGATGGGAAATTAGCAATTTGGATCAAATAAAAGTGACCCCTCACATACTAAATTAGGTGTTATGCATATCTCAAAGCAGAGAGTTGGGTACCTTTTTTTTTAAAAAAAAAAAAGAAAAAAGAAGAAAAAGATAACCCTATTAAATCAAAGGAGACATAGAAAGACAAACTACATGTGCAAGCCATGCTTGACAACTCATTTGAGAAATTTTAAAATTACTCACAACTAACATCATTCGCAAAATCAAACTTTTATCCAGGCAATGATCTGTCTCATTAAACTTCTTAACAATAAAAAGAAAACTCCACTCTAAATCTTAATTATTAGTATCTAAAATAACTGAATTAAGATACCATCCCTGTTCATCCTTGATGGCATTAATGATTTAGAAAGAAAATCACCATAGGTACAAAAGAGGTGAAGTGTGGCATCCACATAAAACTAGGAGAGTCGAATAAATGCTGCTTTTTAAACAGTTTAGGAGTTTGAACACTTTAATTTATAAGGAAGTAATGGCCCGAGTCAATAGGCAAATCTAGCTAAGTACTGGGTCAAACACAGACAGACGCATTTCCCTTGTAACTTTTAGAAATAGAAATTTTGGAAAAGGATTTTCATAGAATTAGAAATTTATGTTTGGTGCAAAAAAGATTTCCTCATTGAATTGGTGCGGATGTTGTTTGGTGCGGCTATGGATTCCTTATAGAAAATGAAATTTTTTTATTTGGTGAAATAATTTTTTGAAGAAAAATAACATAACATGTATATTATTTATTCAACATTAAATAATAATTTATTTAAAGAAATAAAAAATGAAAGAGTTATAGAGTTTTGGGTTGAATTGACAAGAGTGACGAAAAGTGGGAGAAGTTTTCCGAAGAAATCCATTTTCCATACCCCCCATAGGAAATCCATTTTCACAATTATTAAGGAAAATGATAACGAGGCAAGAAAGCATTTCTGCAGAATTATTCCGCACCAAACGCCTGAAAAATGAATTTTTTATAGAAAATCATACACTTTTCCGCGGAAAAGTATTACACAAATATATCCTTAATAATTTTGAGTTGGCAAGCTCAGGCAAATTAGCTTTGATATTTTAACTTTCAAGCCAAGCTCTGAACAAATATATTATCAGGTCAGGTGATGTGAGATTGTACAGCGATGTGTAGATATAATTAGAATTGGGGGTATGAATGGGCTGGCCATTAGTTTGTCTAAACCTAACCTGTTTCTAACCTGGTTCCAAAATTAGGCACAGATCAACATATGATGCCCAAGCACTATTGTGGTCAAACATATCAAGGTTTTGAATATGGAGCTCGTATTGGGCCACCGACAATAGTTTTAGCTGGCAAACAGTCAACTACTAGTATTCTAATGTAGATTTTAAATGTCATATTCAACTCCTTCTTGTGGTCATCTATTCTAATTTCAAAACCTATAGAAAAGAAGTCTAAAATGTTATGTGCACATGTAATATCTGCTTTACTTATCCTTTTAAGCACATGTAATAAAGGTAAATGTGCTGTGGTAAAGAAGGATTTAACTTAGAAGCACAGGCTCAGCCCTTATACCTAATGACCTGATAATTAGGCCCCCTTCCATCCGATGGGCCGGCCCAACCCATTACGAGCCCTAAATATGAACAGGGATTAGTTGAAATGTAAAGGGTCTGGATCCATGAAGCCTTGGACCTGACCCATTTGGTTGGATCCAGTCAGGCCTCTTGTATGACTGACCCATTTGCAACCCTTATTAATGGTTCGGAGAGTTGGGTCCATCAATCAGGTACTTCTAGTGGTTGCCCTTTTCATGATGGTTCTGGATCAATTTAATGAGCTGAATCTATCCTAGTCATATTCTCTATTTCAAACACTTTTTTTTTTTTTTTTGGTTTTTGCCTCTTTTTTTTATTGCTTTTTTTTAATTGCTTTATTTTAGATGACTCTCTTAGAATAAGAGTAGAGAAACCAAACAATGTCTTAGGGCTTGTTTCTTTATAAGCATTTCTAACAGGAATTCAGGCTGTCTGGGGATTCAATAATTCTTGTCAGAAATTCAATGTTCTTTTGGTGAGATTCCCAGTATTCAAGGCAGTCAGAATGTTCAAAAGCAAAAAAAGTGGAATTCCAAAATGCTAATCCCTCCAAGAGCATTTCAAAATTTTGGAACTCCGAGAAGTTTGGTTGGAACTCCGGCGGCACCCAATGTGCCAACAATAAAGTGGGCCCCATATTCACAAATCTAAAAATTGGGCCCATGCAATTCCTATCAAGATGGGTCCATGTACCATATACCTAAGGTGGGTTCACATTAAAATTCTTACACTTAGATATCAAGTTCACAACCACAAAAGGTGGGTTCCATGTATTGATACATAAAATGTGTAATTTCATTCTAAAATTTATGTAGTAATGAAACATTAGTTCTATGAAATTCAAAAATTTAAAAATTTTCAGACAAGAATTCAGATGAAAATGAAATGTAAAATTCAGAAATTGCATAATTCAGTGGCTTTTTAAAATTTTAGCATTTAGAATTTCAAGACAACGTCCATACATACATTCTAGAAATTGTAGTAAAGAAACACGTCCAATCTTCTTAAAAAAAGACAAAATGAAACAAAAAAAAAAAAATTTTGCGCAGAATGTGTGAGGCAGATCCTACTCCACGATCCACTCTCCCACCCACGTTTTATGGAGATAAAGGGCAAGGGGAGGAGTGATTTGTGGGGAAATGGAAAGAAAAGTGCTCCTCGTGAGCATCGGAATTTGCACTCTAACCTTGTCCATTTTGTCCAACGATTCTTGTAGTGGGCCCTACAACCAATCGCTGTAATTGTGTTGACATGGGCTTTCTCTTCTTTTATTTTCCCTCTTGGAAGTGGAGGGAGAAGTGCGGGGGTCATGTGTTGTTTTTTTGTGCACAAGACACCACCAGAATTTGTACTAAATGCAACAATGAAAAGGAAGGGGAAAAAAGAATTCCAAGTATTTCAATTTCAATTGGCAACAAATTTCTAATTTGATTGATTTTTAAATCCATGTCGCTGAAGTTGTAGCCTTTCAGCCTCAAGGCAAACCATGTATTTGAAATTTTCTTACATGTCCAACATGTATGAAGAGAAAGATACTTGGTTGAGATTTTTTATTCCTTTTAATCACAGCTTTGTGTGAGTGATTTGAACGCCTCACCAATCACCATCACATTTTTTAAGATAGCTGATTCAGAGTTGGGGATGAGGTTTCAATAATGATCGTGATCCTCTTTTATTATGAAATTCTAAATCACATTTCAAAATGACCAAGAGTTGGAGACACAATCAATGCTGCTCGAATCAAACTCAGGAAGACTGATGTAAGTACAAAAAATATAACTCACAAGAAGAGGGGGGTGCCTGCACGGACTTATCCAAAGAGATTGGGAACACCGATGCCTATGCCTGAAACCTGAGAAAATGAAGAAGAATAGTAGGTCAGAGGACCCTGGATTGGCAGCACAGGGCTCTCCGATGCCTAAGTCAGTTTAAGAACTGAACAATAGGAGGAGATTTTTGGGGAAGAAAATGATACCAGCAGTGTGGTGTCGTTTCTCCCTTTTCTTGTGGATTGCTCTTGTGTTTATATAGAGGAAGAGAGGAGGCAAGGGGGTGGTTGACTGTCTTGTCATAGCCCACTCTATCAGGTACTAGGGAGGCGCAATCCCATCGTAGCCTACTTTTCTTTAATTGCCGTCCCATCAAGCTTTGTCATGGCGTTTTGAGAACTGTGGACGGCGATCTGTCAGGGACTATGGGGTGCCCCTGTCTTGTCGCACATGCTGTGGCGTGCTTAAGCGTCCATGGGAGGACAACTGTCAGCCCCTGCCTTGGCTAGCTCTGGCATTGTAACCGAGGTTAGGGCATGTTGCCGAGGTCGGGGGCCACCTTGACTTGGCTGGAGACTTTGCAGGGACGCCGAAGTGGAGAACTGGGACGAAGTCCCCTGTCGGGCAGAGGATGCCGTGGCTGAGGTGGAGCTTATGAGCGTATGGCCGAAGTGAAATTACTTGGCCGAACTGGAGGCTGGCACTATCGCCGAGATCGAGCCTCGCCGAGATGGACTAGCTGGTGCTGGAGCATGAGATGAAGCATCTGGCCGGGACTCTGATGAGTTCGGGAATTTCCCCACACAAAGCCCCCCAGCTTCTGAGCTCATTAGACTTCTCTTTGAGGTCAGAAGCTAAGTATCATGGAGGACAACACTTGTGCCTTGGAGCTGTTTGTCGCTTGAGATTGGTGGTATTCAGTCAACTGATTCGTCACCAACTGAGAGACCGAGACATGACCAGCTGGCTCGTCACCAGAGGTGCAGTCTCATTGGAAGTATTCTAGTGATGCTGCCGAGGGGCTAGCATTACTGCCAACCTGGAAACTGGCACTGATGCCGAGCTGGGTGTAGCTGAGAACCGAGATGTGCTCGCTGCCGAGACCAACATGAGGCCGAGTAGGTGATGTGGAACAGTCTCTTCGGCATTCTAGTTGAGCTGCCGTTGGCTGAGGTGGAGACGTGGAGCAGTCTCTTTGGCCGAGGTGGAGGAGGCTGGACGGTACGCCAGAGCAGTCTTTTTGAGAAGCCTGGGTGCATGGACCCGAAGTTTTAGGAGTGACTGGGTGTATGAACCCTAAGTCAGTCCCTGGGTGTGTGAACCCAAAGTTTAGGGAAGACTGGGTGTATGAACCCGAGGTCAGTCCCAGGGTGTATGAACCCAGGGTTTTAGGAGCGACTGGGTGTATGAACCCTAAGTCAGTCCATGGGCATGTGAACCCAAAGTTTAGGGAAGACTGGATGTGTAAATCCAAAGTCGTCCCAGGGTGTATGAACCCAGGGTTTCAGGAGCGACTTGTTGTATGAACCCTAAGTTCGTCCATGGGCACGTGAACCCAAAGTTTAGGGAAGACTGGGTGTATGAACCCGAGGTCAGTCACAGGGTGTATGAACCCAGAGTTTTAGGAGCGACTGGGTGTATGAACCCTAAGTCAGTCCCTCTGGCACTGGCCGAGATGGAGAAGCTTAGACGGTACGCCAGAGCAGTCTTTGGCGCTGGCCGAGATGGAGATGTCTGGACGGTACGCCAGAGCAGTATCTTTGGCGCTGGCCGAGACCAACATGAGGCCGAACCTGCGTGAAGCGCGTAGCTAGTATGAGGGCGACACCAACATGAGGTCGTGAAATGCAGTCCAGACCAGCATGAGGCCGAAACCAGCGTGAGGCGAAAACCAGCATGTGGACGGTCTAGCATGAGGTCGTTAAATGCAGTCGAGACCAGCATGAGGCCGAAACCAGCGTGAGGCGGAAACCAGCACGTGGACGGACCAGCATGAGGTCGTTAAATGCGGTCGAGACCAGCGTGTGGCCAAAACCAGCGTGAGGCGGAAACCAGCACATGGACGGACCAGCATGAGGTCGTTTGGAGGCCAAAAAGCCTGGGTGTATCTACCCAAGGACTTGGTGGCCCTGCTGCCAAACGCGAGTCACGCCTGAGTGTATAAAATGACCCCAGGGTGATCTCGGTGGCTTTGGATGACTGATGGCGGTAGAGGACCGTGCGATCAAGGCTGACAGCAGAGGACCGTGCCGTCGAAATGACGGTAAAAGGTCGTACGATCGAAGCCGACAGTAGAGGGTCTTGCCGATGTCATCGAAGCTAACGGCGCCATCGAAACTGACAGTAGAGGACCGTGCCGCCAAAATGACGGTAGAGGGTCGTGCGATCAAAGCTGATGGGCGGTCGAAGCTAAGTGATGATCGTGGGCATCTGGCTACCTCCCGAGCTGGAAGAGGCATCCGCCGTGATGGGGCTTCAGCCGAGCTGGAGGCTCATACAAATGTCGAGCTAGAGAATGCATTGTTGCTGAAAGCCAAGAGATGATGGCTCATTACCAGTGGTGTACTCTTGTTTAGGAATATTCTGCTATTGCTGCTGAGAAGGAGGCGAGCTATAGACTGGTGCTGCTGCCAAGCTAAAGATCGGCACTGTTTGTCGAGAATGCATGTGGCCGAGACCAACATGAAGTTGAGACCAGCATGAGGCTGAGCCAGCGTGAGGCCGTAGCCAGCACGTGGACAGACCAGCATGAGGTTGAGACCAGCAAGAGGGTGAGCCAGCGTGAGGCCGTAGCCAGCACGTGGTTAAACCAACATGAGGTCGTAAATGCGGTCGAGACCATCATGAGGCCGAGCCAGCGTGAGGCCATAGCCAGCACGTGGACGGACCAGCAAGAGGTCGTAAATGCGGTCGAGACCATCGTGAGGCCGAGCCAGCGTGAGGCCATAGCCAGCACGTGGACGGACCAGCAACAGGTCGTAAAAGCGGTCGAGACTATCATGAGGCCGAGCCAGCGTGAGGTCGTGGCCAGCACGTGGACGAACCAGCAAGAGATCAGTGCGCGTAGTCTGAGACCTTCATGAGGCCGAAACTGCGTGAAGCACGTAGCTAGTACGAGGGCGACACCAGCACAAGGTGGGGAATCTGGCGCTGCTGCCGCGATGCACGAAATCGAGATCTGTCACGTAGCCGAGATGCAAAAGATCGAGATCTGGCGCGCGACCGAGATATAGGAGCACGGGGCTCTGGACGACTAATGGCGGTAGAGGACCGTGCGATCAAGGCTGACAGTAGAGGACTGTGCCGTTGAATATGACGGTAGAGGGTCGTGCAATCGAAGCCGACGGTAGAAGGTCGTGCCGATGTCGTCGAAGCTGACAGTAGAGGATCATGTCATATGACGGTAGAGGATCATACGATTAAAACTGACGGGCCATCGAAGCTGAAAATGCTGTAGGGGCTGATCACGCCGTCGAAGCTAACGGTAGAGGACCGTGCCGGGAGACGGTAGAGGGTCGTACGATCGAAGCTGACAGGGATCGAAGCCGAAGGATGATAGGAGGCTTCAGTAGCCCCCCGAGCTAGAGGAGACTTCTGCCGAGCTGGGGATGTCTGCTGAGATGGAGATATCAGCCGGTTGCTTTCATAGAGGTCGAAGCGTTCCAGAGCTCGGGCTCCGTCTAGCTGAGGACCCTTCTGCCGGGAGAGCCCCAGTCAAAGGTTATCTCGTCGGGAAGGTGCTGTGACCCCCTTAGAGGATGAACCTGACTGAGTTTTCGGCTTGTGGACGCTTGCTGGACCAGATCTTTCTCCGGACCTTTCTTGTCGGAGGTTTGTCGTAAGCTGTGTTGACAACGCTAATGGTTCCTTTCCCTTTCTGGTTCTTCGAGGCATGGTGTTTGGGGGACGATGGCTTTTTACTCTTTTGCCACAGATGGCGCCAATTGTAAATGCAAAAAATGTAACTCACAAGAAGAGGGGGGTGCCTGCACGGACTTATCCAAAGAGATTAGGAACACCGATGCCTGTGCCTGAAACCTGAGAAAAGGAAGAAGAATAGTAGGTCAGAGGACCCTGGCTTGGGCAGCGCAGGGCTCTCCGATGCCTAAGTCAGTTTAAGAACTGAACAGTAGGAGGAGATTTTTGGGGAAGAAGATGATGCCAGCAGTATGGTGTCGTTGTTGGCTCCCTTTTCTTGTGGATTGCTCTTGTGTTTATATAGAGGAAGAGAGGAGGCAAAGGGGTGGTTGACTGTCTTGTCATAGCCCACTCTGTCAGGTACTAGGGAGGCGCAATCCCATCGTAGCCTACTTTTCTTTAATTGCCGTCCCATCAAGCTTTGTCATGGCGTTTTGGGAACTGTGGACGGCGATCTGTCAGGGACTATGGGGTGCCCCTGTCTTGTCGCACATGCTGTGGCGTGCTTAAGCGTTCATGGGAGGACAACTGTCAGCCCCTGCCTTGGCTAGCTCTGGCATTGTAACCGAGGTTATGGCATGTTGCCGAGGTCGGGGGCCACCTTGACTTGGCTGGAGACCTTGCAGGGACGCCGAAGTGGAGAACTGGGATGAAGTCCCCAGCCGGGCCGAGGATGCCATGGCCGAGGTGGAGCTTATGAGCATATGGCCGAAGTGGAATTACTTGGCCGAACTGGAGGCTGGCACTATCGCCGAGATGGACTAGCTGGTGCTGGAGCGAGATGGAGCATCTGGCCGGGACTCTAATGAGTTCGGAAATTTCCCCACACAATTGAGTTTGTCCAAACCCACATGTAATGAATCTCCATTGCCAAATTAAATATTGAGCTAGAATCACAAGGAATTTTTGTTTCATAGAATTAAGTTCCTAGGATTAAATCCCCATAAGCAATTAAAAGTTTAACATTCAAAAACTACCATCAAATCATCTAGATCCTTCAAATCAACAAGTTGAGAAGTAAACAACCAACACCCTACTCTAATACTTTAAATCCTAGAAAAGTCGATGTTCCATCTACAACCCTACTTTATTTCCTACTCTCCCCGCCCCTCTTTAATAATCCTTCGGTCGAGTTCGCTTTACTAAATCCCTATTGTGGGAGAAAGATATATCCCATGTTCTTCTCACATACTTTAGTGGGAAAGGTGCCAGGGACAGCTCGCAGAAGAAAGAAAAATGGATAAACGAATGACCATTAATAGCTGGCAGAAGAGAGAACAAGGAGAAGATGAATGACCACTAACGTATGGAATAAAGAAAATTAATGGAGCCCTGAATGGGAAGAGAAAAACGCTCTATAATCTAAAGCCTGACAATTGCCGCCTACCATGATGGGGAAGAGTGAATGTGCGCAGATGGATGGCAAGAATCCAGGGACTAATGGAAAGAATATAAGGAAGAAAGAAGAGAAATGAGAGGTGTGCAATTTTTGAACCACAACTCTAATCAGAACGAGAACACGGTTCCAGAAGCTAACTTAAGCATCAGATGATCCTCGGTCGGACAACCCGATCAAGTCTTCACTGTATTTTTCTTTGAAACAAGAATACTATTAAGAGACATCGCGCGTGCGAGAAGAAGGAAAATAAATAGAGTCTTCACGGTGATTTGTCTATGATACAGGTAGAAAAATCTGTTCAGGTCAAGAAGAATGAGGGAGGTCTCCATTGCAGAGTTGACCTGCTTTTCTCGGAGCCGAGCAGAGACAAGCCAAGCTGACCTGCTTTTCTTGAATTGCCGAGCAGAGACAAGCCGAGCTGACCTCCAATCGTCGGACCAATCAAAATTAGACCATACACCCATCTATTTAATTTCCATACATATATTAGTTACTAATCAAAACTGACACATGGATAGGGTAAGCTAAACCCATCAAGGCAACCCTTGGAGGGACCATGATCAAGACTTACAAACCAACTTACATCGAAATCTTCATCTTAATTAGTTACCATAGACCTCATACTCTATTAAGACACACAATAAGGTGCTCCCTTCGTTTTAAAAGGAGCACGATTTCGTGTGTCCCGAAGTTCATGTTAAAGTAAAGCGCTCCCAAAACGCATAAAAATAGCCGCTCCCCAACATAAACCGCACATCCTTGTCCTAAAATCATCATTTTTTTTTTCTCTCTCTCTCTGTCTACCTCAAATCTATCCATGGGGTTCGAATCCAACGGCTCTGCTTCATCTGATAAGCCTCTGAAGTTCCTGATCTACGGCCGAACGGGCTGGATTGGAGGCCTGCTCGGCGGCCTCTGCGAGTCGCAGGGCATCGACTTCACCTACGGCTCCGGCCGCCTCGAGAACCGCTCGCAGCTGGAGGCTGACCTGGACTCCGTACGGCCGACCCACGTCTTCAATGCCGCCGGTGTCACAGGCCGGCCCAACGTCGACTGGTGCGAGTCGCACAAGGTCGAGACTATTCGCACCAACGTCGTCGGAACCCTAACGCTAGCGGATCTGTGCAGGGAGAAAGGTTTGGTCTTGATCAACTACGCGACTGGGTGCATATTCGAGTACGATGACAAGCATCTGTTGGGATCTGGGATCGGATTCAAGGAGGAAGAAACCCCGAATTTCATTGGGTCTTTCTACTCCAAGACCAAGGCTATGGTCAGTATTTCTATTTCGTGATTTGGGCGTTTGGGTATGTTTTTTTAGTAGCTGATTTGATTTGGGTCTGTGAGATTTCGGTGGTTTCTTGCTTGCTTGCATTGTTTGGATGGTGTTTGAAAAGGAGATATGTGTAATTTGATTAGACTGCTGTGATGCGATCTGTGTAATACATGTGTGTGAGAGTCTCCAGACCGTTGATCTGACCGGATCTCATTTCTCTGGGTGAGGGTGGTTCAATGAACGGTCTTTCAGTTTAGGAGATCGGAAAAATCTAATCTTGTACCTTTTTTTTTAGTGATTTATAGACTTCTATTTGTAGATTTTTTTTTTTTTTTATTTTGGAAGTTGTCATTGCAATTGGACATCTAGATCTTGGAACCATCATATCAACGGTTTGGATCTCCATATGTAGTACTAGTTTGTTGCATTAGGATTTAGGAACCTACACTTTGTGATTTGTGATTTATAGATCTGGTGAGCCCATTGCATCTCGGCAAGTATTAGAATCTTGATGTGCACATTGCAGTATTGATCATATAGTTTGCTGATTTATATCACGGATCTGGTGGGCCCCGCTGTGGAATTGGGTTGCCTGTGAAAATTCATCCAGAATTTGAGATCCTGGCTATTGTATCAATGGCCTAAGTAGATGATTAAGAAGAGGATTCAGGCAACAGCCCCAAAGTAAGGCAAAATGTAAATGTTGGATGGGTGGGATCTAATCTGAGAGTTTTCTTTATGGAACCTTCAGATCTATGATCTAAATTACTTTACAATCAGCTTCTATGCAATTTAGATAGATTATCGCATTGACACTTGAAATGTGATCTTGTGACGTTTTCTTAAACCATGCTATTTATGTGGGATGTATCCGTTATTTTTTTCCTCTTTATGTACTTTTATTGACTGTAATTGCCTTGTCAAAAGTGAAGGAGTCAAATCACACAGAGGGACTTCTAAGTGGGTTTCATTTTTCATATAAAACTGCCAAAGGCTGTAACAATTTGGTCGGTTTTAAAGTTTGTACGAGTGGGGTCCACAGTTCATTAATCCAAACTGCTATGATGTCCTGTCCGGCTGTCCCCACCTTGGATAACCCATGCACTGAATTTCTTTTGTTGTCGGTTCCAGTCTGTTCTGGCAATTGGCCACTTTAATTTGATCAAGTGAAGTTTTTACTAGATAAAGCTGTTAAACTTTGAGGCCCTTGAAGGGTTACTATTGTTTGGTATATTTAGCCTATCCCTTGTCCACTTCCGAATCTATCCATTTCCCAGGTGCGTATAGACTGCAAATATATACAGGCACACAAACTGAGATGGAGAGAGAGAGCTTGAATGGCTCCTCAGAATTTCATGGTCGTTACGTTAATGGCTTCTCCGATTTCATGGTCATGGCATGTTTAGAATTGTAGAGTAGGGACTCTGATGGTTGACCCATCGATGAGATTAAGGCTCTGATGATGATGCAGATGATCATTTGCCGTAGCGATTCTAACTGAGGGTGTCTTTGGATGGCTGCTTGTGGACCTTGTTGATGAGTGCAACATAGAACTACTTGTGAGATAAGTAGCTTGATGAACATTTTTCCTTGCCTGGATCACCCATTACATTTTAAATAAAAGGCATTTACGAGGTAAATCCATGTTACTGGTGGAAACCCTTAAATGGATTGCTTTTGAAGTCGAAGGAATAATAGTAGGCAATTTTCTCGTGCATGCACAAATATATACATACATTGTTTTGCTCACTGAAAGTAGGTTCTGCCCTCCCTCCCTCTCTCCCTCTCCCTCTCTCTCTGCGCCCACATGCATGCCTGGGGAATGGACCATGGAAGACAGGTTGCTGTTTTGACTATTGAGTCCTTGCAGCAGCTGACGGCCTCATCTTCCTTGATGTAAGGACGACTGAGGAGGTTTTGGGTTTGGGAGAGGATCTTTTCAGAGGCTGTTCTTTAATACTTCAAACATATTCATGTAATAGGGAGATGGAAGGTATTTAATGTTCTTTGGCCATAGCTTTCTCTTCTGTCCTCTTATCTCTGATTCTAGGTCACATCTAGAAATGATCACATTACATGGTAATGGGTGCTTTATGTAGTTTTACTCCCTTGTCGGTGCTCGCCATTGTTAATGTTTTTGTGTCATTGTCCATATTTAAATCCTAGTAGGTAAAATGCATACAAAGTAGCTACTGCAATGTACTTTTCTATTTGCTGATGATGTTTGGTGCATCCCCATGTAAATAGGTGGAAGAGCTGCTCAAGAACTATGAGAACGTCTGCACCCTACGTGTGAGGATGCCCATCTCATCTGATTTATCGAACCCCCGCAACTTCATCACCAAAATTACCCGGTATGATAAAGTGGTCGACATTCCCAATTCCATGACGATATTGGACGAGCTTCTACCAATCTCCATCGAGATGGCAAAAAGGAATCTTACTGGAATATGGAACTTCACCAATCCTGGTGTGGTTAGCCATAATGAGATTTTGGAGATGTACCGGGACTACATAGACCCAAGCTTCTCATGGAAGAATTTTACTCTGGAGGAGCAGGCAAAGGTGATTGTTGCTCCAAGGAGCAACAATGAACTTGATGCCAGCAAACTGAAGGGAGAGTTCCCCGAGCTCCTGTCAATTAAGGAGTCACTCATTAAGTATGTTTTCAAGCCGAATCAGAAGACCTCATTCTCTTGAGACCTCGGAGTCTTGTTTCTATTTATTGATTGGCTTATGGAGTGGTGGATGGGCCATCATGACCAATTGATCTGAGCTCTTCTAAAGTGAGTTCCTCTTTCTTGTCATGCTTGGTAATCCCAATTTGGTATTTGATTTCTTTATGTATGAATAAAATAGTTTGAAGGTGGTGGGTATAATTGCCCTTTTTGTAGCTGAGGGTTTTATACCCTGTTGATGTACTATGTATATCATCATCAGAAAAAAACTTTTGCTTTTCCATGGCCATGACATTGTTTATTGATCTGATGAGAAACTTCCTTTAGTTTTACTCTGAGAGATGCTTGAAATATGCTTATGGAGTTTTATGTCAGCAAGAAAATCATTTTTAAGTATGTGGAATAGAAAAACTATATGTATTTATTTTTGTTATGCTTAATTGATGATGGTACTTATGAACACATGAGCCGAACAAAAGAGAGCTCTCTCTTGGAAAAAAAAGGTAAAAAAACTACAAAACTGAATTCTTTTTCTTGATTAGGATAAACTCTTTTTGTTGCCCACCAAATTGTTTACAACTCTTTAATTGACACGTGATTGTCTCCGAACAAAGTTGGTTGGGTTCCTCTTATAGAGAACGCAAAGAAAACAATTTAATGGTCAAAACCTACTAGAAAGAAACAGTCTGGCCACATGTTACAGGTATTTTTTTTTAAAAATCAATAGGCCATTTCTTAACTTGGACCGGAGGACCAGCACTGGGTCAAATCTCAGGAAACTATGCTCAAATAACTAACAACAAATGCCCGTATTAAGTCCGGGCAAAAAATCAAAATATGTTAAAATTTAATAATTTTTTTAAAATATTGTTAAGATAAAATAAATATAAAATAAGATTTTTTTTTATTTTTGAATATTAAAAAAATTTATATGTATGAAAATAAATATAAAATAAAGTAAATTTACATAACACGATGACCCCTTGAATTTAAAGGCATTGACCATTACGACCATCTCATTTACGGGTATATTATACCATTGATGATTAATGAAAATATACGAAAAGAAAGCAAACCAGATGGATCTACATCTACTAAAAAGAAACAAAAGAAAGGGATAAAAAAATTAACGTGTTTGATCCATCGGTGGGGGCTACTTTTGAAATGTTTTTAACGTGTGGGACCCACCAATGGCTCTGCATCCAAAGAAGAAAAAAAGGAAGATAAGAAGAAAGGAAATGGAAATCAAATGATTTTATCCTCAATGGGTCACACACCACATCTGAATTTATGGTGATGGAACAATTGGCCACCACAAATGATTGATAGTATAAGAAAAAAAAAATTAAAAGAGAATGGGGCGAACAAGTGTAAGAGAAGAAAAAAAAACATAGAAGATGTACATTGCATGGGATGAGTGTACGTGGATATAGATACGAGTCATCATAGTATGTTTTTAATAATTCTAACTCATGTGCACACAAATGACGTCCTAACAATTATCAAAGAAATTAAGCTTGTGTTTGATACCAACCCAGTCTGATTGCTCACTACAGATACATATTGACCTAAAAAACTAATATCTATGCATAATTCATGAGTGGGTCCCACTGCAGAAATAAGTTAAATGTGCAGGGCCCACTAATTGATTTGCATCCATTAAGAAACCAGACAATGGGGCTTGCCTCCCTTCATCAGTGGGGCCCACTCCTGGAAAAAAAGGGGGTTAAGAGAAGGCCATTGGGATTTCATCCAATACTGGAGTCCAATCTTGAAATATATTTAATACGAACTGGTGCCCACTACTGGAACCATCCATTTGAGAAAAAAAACTAAAAGGAGAGTAAATGAGCTATATTAATCCATGAGTGGGTCCCACTGCAGAAATAAGTTAAATGTGCGGGGCCCACTAATTGATTTGCATCCATTAAGAAACCAGACAACGGCAAACAGGCTCGCCTCCCTCCATCAGTGGGGCCCACTATTAGAAAAAAGGAGTTAAGAGAAGTCCATTGGGATTTCATCCAATACAGGAGTCCAATCATGAAATATATTTAATACGAACTGGTGCCCACTACTGGAACCATCCATTTGGGGAAAAAAACTGAAAGGAAAGTAAAGGAGCAACAACTTAGATTTCATTCATCGATGGGGCCTACAAAATATATTTAACATGGGACCCATTGATGATTGAAGATCTAAGGAAAAGAAAACAAACCGACTGTAAAGATTTGCTTATAATTTGGATAATGGCAAGAAATAGGACTCAAATTCAAACGTTCATAAAAATCTCATATGAGAGATGTTTTAGGAGAAAAGGAATAGCCCAAAGTAAGGTGGCACCTTAAAATAATGTGGGTTTTTTGTGCATATTTCTTGGAAAGGAGAGACTTTTTAGTAGGGCTTTCGGTGGTCGGTCTTGGTCGGTTTTCAGTCACCTCTGCACCCGGGCCAAATGTTCGATTTTTTTTATATAGATAACCGAAAACCGACCACTGTATTTATTGTAAGTGGGAAAACCGAACATTCGGTTTGGTCGGTTTCCGGTCGGTTTTCGGTTTTGGGCTGGGTCCTAATTTGAATGGGTCAAGCCTCATTTTGTATTGGTCTAATTGGCCATTGGGCCTTTAATTTCATTAAATAAGTTAAGTGTCCAATCTAATTTAGTAACTTACACACAAATAAAACAGGCCCAGCAGCAATTAACAATAAGTACAGGCCCAGCAGCTAGCTAGTAGTACTTAAAAAATGCAGATGTTCAACAGTTCAAGTCACTAAGTTAGTGCAGTCTCCAGTTGCTTAACAATTCGGTCGGTTCGGTTTTAACCGAACGTTTTTTTGTTTATAAAAAAACCGACCGGCGTGTAATTTTTAGGTGAAACAAATAACCGATTGGTCGGTTTTCTTTAAAAAAATATATATAGAACCGCCCAAATGGTCGGTTCGGTTATTTCAGTCAATTTTCACAGCCCTACTTTTTAGGGACGAGGTGGCACCCCACAGCCCACCTCCCCCTTTGCTTTAATATATATAAAGAGTAGTAATAAATAGGCAAAATTAGCGAAAGGTCCCTATAAGTCATTGTTTCAAGCCTCCAGTCCAAGGAAATACTTTTTAAGGGCTATGGTCCACTTAGCTAGACTCTTTCCAGCCTTAGGTCCCTGATCCCACGTGTTTTGATTTTGTAGGACAAAATCTCCCATGCTCAGTCTTTGAAGAAGCTCGAATGGCCATCAAGGCCACCATGGAGAAGACGAAGAGGCGGTTCGAGAATTATGGCAAGCAGGGGCTGCTGTGCGGCTCAGATGGGCTGCGTCACCTGATTGTGAGCGGCGATCAGAGGCACTGGGGCGAGTTCATCACCCCTGGCATTTTGTTCCTGTACATTGCCGGATGGATCGGGTGGGTGGGTTGGAGCTACCTGATTACCATTAGAGGGGAGAAGAAGCCCACCGAGAAGGAGATCATCATCGACGTGCCTCTGGCCTCCGGATTGCTCTTCACGTGAACGGCCCGGATCTAGCGCCACGTGGAGGGTTAGACATTAAAAAAAAAGGAAAGAAAAAATAGTAGAAAAGAAGGAAAGGAAAGGGATGGAGATACCGTGCTTCCATTGGAGAGGAGTGAAGCGAGGGAGGGGTTGGTTGAGGATGACCAGGGCGTACGTTAGAGCAGGGCAGGAGTTGGGAGGTCTTCTTATAGAAATAAGAAAATGAAGAGGATTCATTGACCAGAAGAGGGGGTGGTTTGGTTAGGTATAATTGAGATTAGTCATGTTTTGTTTGAAAGGTCAAAGCTTTGGCGGTGGGTATTAGTGCGAGCCACTATTTTTTGAGTGGGATTCGCATTTGTGATTTTAAGATGTGACTGAAGATTTTAATTGTTCACCTTGCCCTTGAGTTTATAGAAATTAGGAAAAGACCATGATTGTTTTATAAACTCAATTCATCACTTATGCTACAAAAGTTGGAGTTCTGTATCAGTTCGGGTCAGGTCAGGTTGATTTTTTGTCAAATTTATCTGAGTTTTTGTCAAATTTATCTGAGTTTCATGCAAATTTATCTGAGTTCTGTGAAATTTATCTAAGTTTCTGTCAAATTTATCTAAGTTCTGAAATAAATTTATCTGAACAGAACTCAGATAAATTTCACAAAAATTCAGATAAATTTGTCAAAAATCAGATAAACCATACAAAAGCTCAGATAAATTCCCTTCTCAGTAAAACCTGCAACTAAGCTCTTCTATCTCCTCTCCCTCTCCAATCCTCGCTCTCTATCCTACAATCTCCCACTTGGCACGAATGCCACTTGGTATCAGAGCTTGGTACCGTGCGTTTCGACGGTTTGGATCGCGAAGTCACGATTTAGATCGGAGTAGATCGAAGACTTTCGTAGGGCAGAGGGCCCTTCGTTTTTGTTTTCTGCAACTCGTGGGAAGGAAGAGGACGACTGGCATTTTCTTGTTGGGCACATAAATCGTGAGTACGTTATCAGCAGGGGAGAAGTCTTCCCATTTACTTCTTTGTGTTGCCTCGAGTTCTGCGCGCCATCAGGAAAAGCACCAAAGAGAACACGTCTTGTTTTCTTTTGTGTTTTTCTCATCACGTCTCGAGTTCCGCGCGTCATCAGGATAAAGAGGAAGACGAATCCACGTGCTGCAGTTTCCTTCTTCTCTCGGGACGCGTGCCAGAAAGGAACAAACGGCTGACGCAAGTGTGTGACGGTTTGGGTTACTTAAAGATAGGGGGCAAATCGGTCATTTCAGGTATGAATAAGTGTGAGAGGGACCTTTGGCTGCATGACTTTTTTTTGTGGACCTAAGACAATAAAGTGATATGTTCAGGGACCTGTCGCCGAATGCCCCTAATAAATAAATATGACATACTGTAAAAATAAAACTATTTTGGTACTATTGCAATTGTCTCAAGATGTTTTCAATTTTGGCAATATTTTGAAAATAGTGTGATGTTGTTAGAGGTAAATATTGGGTCTGGTCCACCTGTTTCCACTGAATGGTCTGGTGTTACCAAATTGTCGGTCTGGAATCTGGATCCTATCCATTTATCTGTCGGTAGGCTTAGAAAACAAGGTCATGGGGCAATTTGGGCTGGTCAAACTGGACGACGTTCTATATAATAACCCATTCCATGATCCAACTTGCGAGCACATTTCACAAAGGAACTTAATACCAAAGAGTTTTTCTTATATACCCCTTTTCGGTTTATATGATTTGTAAATAAACTTAGTGATATATCAATTTTTTTTCATTTTAATACCTTCTATGTCCCCAAAATCATTAGCCTTACCACTACTGTAAGTTTTTTTAGTTAAATGACACTTTTGCCCATCTCACTATCCCTTGGGTTTTTTTTTTCCAAAGCTTGAGAAATTGACTTTAATAACAAAGAGTAGTCCTACGTAAATTCATTTTTATTAATACATGACTCATTTCAATAAATTCAAATGGATCATAATGAAAATCAACACTTATACTTATAATTGAATTAACCTTTGCACAACTCGCCATTGGATTGATGAAAGTTATAAAATATATTAGTAGGCTTCATGAGCATGAGAGTCAATGAGAGAGAGACCATTCAGATTTGGTATACAATAATTGCATCTTTGTAAATAATGACATAATCATTCCTGTTTAAAGGATTATCAACAGGTCAAGCCCAGGTTGAGATTTCCAGTCCAAAAGCAATGGTCCTTACCTACCTCAAATGTCAATCATCCCTACCTGACCTGGCCGTTTTCAAATTTTCCAGCCAAAGGAAACTTCCGCAAAATGTGCCCAGTCCAAACCCACCACGCACCAAAAAAAAAAAACACCTCCTCATACTAACGAAAATGGCGCATTATTATCCGGAGCGAACAGAGTTCTAACATTTTCCGGAGCGAACAGAGTTCTAAAAACTATTTAGATTGAATTTTTAGAAAAAAGCCAACTACTGCATGATTGACACTATAAGCATCTAAGGTTACACATGCACAGTTCGGATCGATTTAGCGGTTTTTTTTTTACACCCTTATAAGCATCCAATAAGTAGCCTTTTACATGACTCCGAGGGGTAGCTCGGTTGGCCTAGGACCACGGTTTGTACGTGAAGGTTGAGGATTCAAAACTGCACTACCACTAGACCACAAGGGATTTACCCAGCTCTCCCTGAGCCCATAGAGATTATTCTGGCCCAAGAGCGGGGACAACCTCCTTATCAAAAGAGAAAGAACAGCAATCCCAAAAGAAAAACTACTGTTACTATGAATGAACCCATTTCTTGTGCAATTTATCACCCACAAGAGATTGCAACTCTGATTATTTTAGATGGGCCATTTGTGAAATGTAAATGCATCGCCAACACACTCATGGTTGAGTGGTGTTAAAACCTCTTTCACACACATGCCCAGTGATCGATCCTGGGTTCTCAAGTTAAAGTATCACGCGTGGACCAGTAGGCTAACATGGCAAGGAAAAAAAAATTAAAAAGGGTAACTGCATTGCACCTCACCCTACTTCTACCTGCTAACATTGCATTGTACAGCAGCTTATGTGATAATGCAGATCAATGAGTTGAACGGGATGTAGCACAAGGAAATGTGTGAGAACACAAGTACTAATAAAAAAAAAAAAAATTAAACCATCAACAAGACCATAGACTTCCAGAAATCAACACTACATTAAACGAATACAACACCTTGCATTAAGTAAACGAATTGCTGCTAATCAAAAGGGTGTTCTAGTGGACAGGCACATGCATATGCTTCTAAATGTGTTACATAAAAGCAAAGCCATTCATCACCCCCTAAATATCCAATCACTCTTTACGAAGGCATAGTCAGTGGCCATTGAGCAGCGAACCATTCTCATGGCTGAAAGCAGTGCTGCACTTATCCGTATCTTCAACCTTTTGGGCATAATATCGCCTGTACATAGAGTCAACCTTAGTAAGATAGAATGTGCCTGGAGCTAGTAAGCTCTTGTCTGAGCAGGTTACAAAATCCTTGGCCCCATAACGATGCTCCATCAGCTTCATTGTTTCAACAAATTTCTCAGGTGAAAACTGCGCAAGGAAACACAGATGTGACCATATGTTAGAAGGCCAAAAGAAAAGAAAAGGAGCATGATAAAATGAAAAGAAAACAGGGCAACGTTCTATTTGATATGTATATATATTATATACAAACATATTCTATTGGTACCATGATTGGAACCCACAACCTCAAGGATGGGAATGGGATAGTAAGCACCTACAACTGTGCCATTTTGGAAACCATTCTATTTTATAAAGTGCATGACATAAAAATAGCTGCTTCTGGATTGACATGGACAGATGTCTACTCCAAAAAAATAGCTCAGGACAGATGTACCAAATCCAGTCACTTGTTTGCAATAAATGAGAAAGGTGGCCTTATTTTTTCAATTTCAATTTCTCAAGTTTCCATACCCTCAATCCTGAACATGCACTACCAGACGGATATGCAACCTCCAGTCTAGTAGATATTATAGAAAAATGGTCTAGAAGCTGCTACATTACCTTGATTTGGTATCTTAGAAAATTTAAATTTGTTTATTCTTTTTTCATGTATTTCATTCGACTATTTAGTATCATGTCATCCATGCAGTTATTCTTATGCCTTAATAGCGTGGGGCCTGTATATGCACAAACCCATGCATTTTCTTGATTTGTATCAATGCAACCATATTGGCAAGTATGCATACATTGTATATTGCTTAATTTGTAATTGCCTCATGATTTTCCCAATTCAATAAACTGCTTACAGTAACATTCATGGAATAGCTAAATAATGCATTCACAAGAGATCATACAGTTTGTAATATTCAAATGAACAACCATTAGATGAAAAAAAAAAAAAAACCAATGAACTAAATTTCACTTAAGCAAAGCATTTTATAAAAGAAAATTTTAAGTAATGAGACGTACTACATGTCTAGAATCCAGCTTTTCAGAAACATTCAGCACACAAGTAATGTTTGATAAGCTGAAGGGATGTTGACCATCCCGGAGTCTGAATGAGAACATTGTGGAAGATAGACCACTGCCATATGAGAACATAACTACCCGTTTACCTCTCTGTAAACAAAATAATATTATGCAAATAACATTAGTGAGAGTCGAGCATACTATAAATTCAAAGCAGAAGATGAATATCTGGAAGATTACCAGAGTGCTAGGCTTGCCATCGAGAATGGATACAAATGCAGCATAAAGAGATGCAGTGTACATGTTGCCAACTTGTTTTGGTAACAAAGTTGATGGTTGTACTTTTGTATCATAAAGGCTTTTTGCAACCAGCTGAGATACCTATAATACCATATCCACGTCATCAGACAATTATTCCCAATGAGAATACATGTGAGAGAGAGCTTGATTAAACTACAATATGCAATTGGATCCAAAATTTTAGGACGCTGGACTGACCTTTTCAAGATCACGATTCTGATAACTTTCATCGCCAGACAAAGATGAAAATGGCTCTAATTTTTCCATAGCATCCTTCCCAACAGAGCTTATAAACAGAAGGAGAAACATAATTAGTTAGAACCACAAGAAAAACCAAATGTTGAAAGAATTGGCAAAAAGAAATATTCTGATATGGCATATAATTAGCACTATCACAGGGCAAAGCACTTGGTGTGCCAATAGCATGGAAAGCATATTCATATTGCTGTATTGATATCAGGCTGACAGGCTGTAAAATTGTAAGACAACTAAAATCGCAAATAGTGAATTGCAAAACAATTAGATTTCTAAAGTTCTTGTAGCAATTGTAGCCAAGGATCAAAATATCAGTTGTATTAGCGATGCCCAATCCAATAAACAGAAAACACCACCACTCACTTCAGTATCAGCCCAACTGCTCACTTCAGTATCAGCCCATATTGACCGATAAAGGCTAGATATGGCCCATTATGGACCAATATGGGCATGAAACGTTGGGGGGGCAACAAGCAACAATGCATAGCCTTTACTATGATCCATATGGAGGGTAATACCAAGGACTAAAGAAGCGGACTCGGCACACAACTCTGTTAGGGCGGAGTCCAAGTTGAGTCACCCAACTCAACCAAGTCACATGGGACTCAATCTAGTCGGGTCAAGTCCAATTTAGGGCTCACAAAAAACCCAAAACCAAAATTCCTAAAGCCCTAAAAATCCCACATCCAGAACCCAATTGAATCTCTCCCCTCTCACAATTAATCAAAAGGAAAAATAAAAACTGATTCCGAAGGGACCACTGCCATAAGACCCACGACCCTCACTGAATCCTCGGCATAGAGGAAGAGAAAGGTCCAACCACTCCTTTCCACATGGTTAGAGGCTAATACTTCTCTTATGTGGTTGTTGGATGAGTGTTGGTATAGGAGATTAGGAGGAGAATAGAGGAAGGGAAAGGGAAGAAGAGACTTTGTGAAAAGTCCCATCAAGTCGGGTCTGAGTTACTATAGATCTGACATGTTAAGGGCCGAGTCGAAGTCGACTTTTAATCCTTGGGTAATACTGGATAAGTGATCCAAGACAATGGTGATACTTCAATCCATACCCTCACAATAAAATAAAATAAAATAAAAAAATGCATCAACAATCCTCAGAATCAGGCTCATACAGTAATTATGTCTATCAAGACCTTATGCACTAATATCACTGATCTCTATTAATGATTTATGATTATACATTTATACCCTGTGTCCTGTGGTAAATTGCTTATTTTAATAGTGATGAGATTTTCATGACAATGTTTGATCATTAGCATTTTATCAGTTTTTAACTTAATATAACTGACAAACATGAATATATTTGAACAAATAGATCAATTGTGCAACTTTTTAATCATACAACGACACAGAACCTATATGACAATGCGGGGTCCGATATGCCCACCTATCTTTGTTATTAGGAGATTAAAACATTAAATTATAGCATTTTTCAATAATCTCAGTTTTTTTAATATTTTTTTTTCATATTTTTAATCTCATTTTCATTACGCACCAATAACTAATATGTAACGCCACAACTGATGCATATTGCTTTGGCCGATGGCCAATGCTCCCACCGCAACCGATATTCTAATCATTGATTATTGCCTTTTTTTTTTTAGGGAAATTTTTAAATATGGCCTTAAGTTTTTGCCTTATTTCAAAAAAGGAGACAAGTTTTGAAACTTTTCAAATTAGTCCCTAAGCTTTCCAGTAAATTTTCAATTAAGGACATCCGGCCATTTAAAGGTATTTTATGGTGACTTGTTCCTTCAATATTTTTAAAATACCCAAATTACCCTTCATTTAAAGCCATGACATGGTTTTGGCAGCCACTATATGCAGCCAATTGCTGTGTGAATACTGGGTGTCCTTAATCACCGTGAGGACACAGGCGAAGGAAATGAGGAGAATTAAAGGAAGTGAATGAGAGTTTTATTACAATGAAGGGTAATTTGGGTATTTTAAAAAAATAGGAAAAAAGTTGCCCAAAAATAACTTTAAATAGATGGATGTCCTTAATTGAAAACTTCCTGAAAAACTTAGGGACTAATTTGAAAAGTTTTGAAACTTGTGTCCTTTTTTGAAATAAGGCCGAAACTAAATGACTTTTTTGAAATTCTCCCTTTTTTTATTGGTAACATGACTTGGACCCACAACCTCAAAGTTGCAATAGTGAGCACCTTCCACTATACCATGGGCTCTTAGCCTCTTATCCATAACCAATGTAGCCTTGAATTGCAATAGCCTCATCCCCTCTAATAGTATAAGAACTATCTTCTTCATACTTTCTGTCTTTCTTTTTTCTTTCTTGCCCAACTATCTCTTAGGACCTGAGCTACAGATTTTGTAAGGGCAGGTCTCAATTTATCCATCCCCATAAATCCAACAGTGGGGCACACCTTAGAAATCCAAACCTCTCAAAATCACTATTGTGTTTTATCATCAAAGAAAATTTACTCCATCACACTCATGCCAATTTTTAGATTGATCAATGAGTATGTTCGAGTGGAGAGATATTTTTTATAATATTATATAACATGGTGTGGCGGTTACCAAAGATGGATTTCAAAGGTGGGCCATGCTGATAGATTTATAGTGATAGGCGCGGGAAGTCTCTAATATCAGATGGCTTTGAGGTTTATGCGATTATTAGAGATTAGATCCATTTGATGTTGGCAGCTATCAGATTTAAGGCCTCAAAATGGACGGTCAGATCAATCAAAATGTCCATTTCAAGGCCTTAGATCCAAAAGCTGCCAACATTTAATGGGCTCAATCCCTTCAGATGGGCCTTCACAGTTGGGATATAATCAATTAATTTACTAGGAGCGATGGTTGGTAATCATTTCCAATTAAAGCAGAAAAAATATAGAAAAAGCTTATACATTTTGTTTAAGAAATTACACTAAGCATCTCATGACTGATAAATGAACATAGGTTTCCAAGATATCTAAGAAATTTATCCACTTTTTAAATAGATGGGAGAAGGCTTCACTTTTGATTACTACACAAGTTACACTAGGGGTAAACCCACATAAACTAAAATATTGGAACAAACAAAAACCTGGCATTCCTCAGAAAGTCATTGAAGTACAGCCGAGCAAAGCTTTTCTGAACAAGCTACAAAAACCAGTTCAACAAAGAAATTAACATAAATAAAAGTAGTTCCTTAATACAATTAACAATTGTTACTAATAATGAACAAATAAAACTTGATAAAATCAGCCAGCAGACTTGAGACTCAAGAATCAGCAAGCTCTAAAAAATTCATCAACTCAACCAAGTTTTCCAAAAGAAAAAGGTGAAAATACAACTCTATGACAGACATTTTTAAAAACTGGTGGTTGATTCAGGAAAATAAAGAGATGAAATTACAGAAAAAATGATACCTTATTGTATGGAGAATGGAATGCAAAATAATCCGTATCAGAAATGGAAAACTGTTTTCCCTCCAATTTCTCAAACCTATGGAAGAAAGATAATGGAGTTTAGACTTTAGATACAAAGTAGAGATAAAAATTGGAGGTAAAGAATGAGAATTCTAGCAAATTCAGTGCCAACTTACTTGCTACAAAAACGTCTGTAACAAGAATCGAGTGCCATGAGATAGCAAGTTTGTGAAAGCTTGCCATCAACAACCTATGCACAGGAATTTAAGATTAGGCATAAGAAGAGAGAGCTTTCATAGCCGAACAAGCACAACCATTGATAATCTGAATGTTGGTGAGTAACACAAGTGAGAAAATTTCACCAATCTTCATTGTAAAGTTACTCACAAGTACCATTTCAGTGAAACGGGATAAATTCTCAAAAGTTGAGAACAGCGACCAATCAAGTGGATTAGAAGTAGGCATATTTGTTAGAGCAATAGGTTTTTATAAGAGTACTGGTGGATGTCTGAGGAAGGCAAGAGGGGCTTGTCTGAGGAAGTACGTTTCTTTTTTCTTTCTTTCTTTCTTTCTTTTTTTTTTTTTCATTTTTTTCTATTTTCAATGACAACATGACTTGAATCCACCTCATAATTGCATCAATGAGCACCTTTGAACTGAGCTACGGGCTGTTCCAACCTTGCGGTTCTGAACTTCATGATGACTAGAGCTAAAAATGTCACAGAACTTTTGAAAAATGCTTAGAAATCTAATAAATTAAAACTGATGGTCTCTCTAGGGTGCTGGAGACGTAGATAACACCTTAAAAAATGATATAGTTGAGGAAAATTGGAGTAGTTGGGTGCCCCCAGAGGTCTGTACTGGAAGTGGTGGAAAGTTGACCACGAAGTTCAATCAATGCAAGATGAAGATTCTTTGGTCATTTTCTATGCTGATAAAGAAAATAACATGAAAAAAAAAAAAAAAAAAACCATTTGTTATGTTTTGGGGCCACTAGGAAAAATGATATTCAATAATGTTTTTAATTAAATTACAAGAGAAGGTTATTGATGGCGTAGCCCGAAGGCCACGATGAAGATCTACACCTCCGGCGGTGAGATCGAGCCCTAAGACTCAAGAACCCTAAGATCACTTAGGGGAAATACCCCAAAGGGGAATTCACGAGAACTTCTCTAAACTTTTATTAAAAAAAAAAGAGCATGATCATGTCAATAAGGAGCTTCTCTATATATAGAGTAGCATTGTTCCTAAATAAGCAATAAAGGAAATAACTAATCCTAATCAACATATAAATTATAAAGGAAATCTTCCTAAACAATCAAGCAACCTACTATTCTAGAAATAAGTAAATAAAGTAACACTGCTGATCTAGAAAACATGTGGAATATGTGGCCCCATAAGACTGGTCCATCAGGCCTGCGTGTCCTGATCTTGGATCTCACTGCATCAATTATGGAAGGGATTGATATGAACATCTCATCAAGCGCTCACAACCTTAAAAAATATATAAAAGAACACATAAAACAAAATGAAAAGGAACCTAAATAGATTAAATGTGTGGAGATTTTAAGAAATTGGAGGAATATATGGTACTAGTGCTGGGGTTTATCATTAGGCATTGGGTGGCTATTTCCAGTAGTCCTTTCATTGCACCTTCTTCATTTCTTTTGTGTTGTTGTGCCTTTGATTCTTTGGCTTGTTGTTTCCTATCTTTGTTGAAAAATCATAATTTGTCAGAAAAAATAATTAATAAATTGTGGCGGAGCTGGAAATCAAGTTGAAGAAAACAAGTAAAACCAAAATGGAGAAGTACAAAAAATAATTACTAGACAACCTACCAAATATTTAAGGAGGAAAGGGTGTCAACATCCTTGATGAAGAACTGCCTATGGAAACCATAAAATATCTACTGTTAATGAAGCATTCACTTCCTAAAGAAATTTGTGGATGCATCCTTTAGTAGAAACTGCACAGAGTTTTACCATAGCATTTTTAGTTTTCATTTTATTTATTTATTTATTTCTTATAAATGGTATTCAATGACAGCTTCAACAAGATACTAGATCTTCGAACCTCCATGAGATCCCATCAGCTCATGCCTCTAATAATCTCTCTTTATACAATCTCAATGAGGGACTTTCAAGAAGACCACATATAGCTCGTACATCTAAAGTACAGTACAGTATGGAATGGAAAGGAAATAGATGAAAGGACGAACAGATGGAGACAACATACAAGTATCTGAAGAATTAACTAAAAATGCTTATGCATATATTGCCATCATTTTAGATAAAAAAAGAGACAAGCTTAGAATGGCACTGATTTCCTTTAAACACGTTTGATTCAATCATTAAACTTCAATACATTCAAATATTTAATATAAAATAGCACTATAGGACCCATATATGAACTCTGGTGTCCACTCATCCCCTTATATTGGGTCACAATTGGAAAAAGAAACTTAACTCTAGCATTTTCCAATATTCCTAATTTTTGGAGACATATATATATATATATAATATATAATGTTGTACAAAGTTCAAATTAAAATTCACATCGTGCCAGATGTGAACCAGTATACCACGGCACCGTATCGCTTTTCCAGGCCAACTACGGTGCCCTTTGTGACAGAGATTTTAAATCATGAAGGGCGAGCACAAGTTGATGGCTAGAACCGTGGCAAATTTTATGTTCGTGAAGTGTAAGGCTCAGAAGGAGCACACATGGCCAAGGACAACTTCAGATTAAGGAAAGAATCATATTAAATTTCATTCTGAAAGGATCATTCAACATTTCAATAGCTTTTTCAACTATATAGTACCGTACGAACATCTTCAAGATAAATTGTAAAGTTGGAGTGCATAAGTTCTTGCAAATTGATAGCCATTTATTGTAGTTGTCCAGTGCGGACCATAACGGGCTTCAATATGAACGGACTCATTGAGAATTTCTATAGCTTTTGAAAACATAATGAAGGCTACATAATCTACAAAACAGTTTATACAATTAGATTGCAGGCATGATTTCCACTTATTATACATACACACAATGTGTGTCCTTTGGCAACTGTCTTAATGTTCAGCTTTGAACCGTCATTGTCATCAGCTAAATGAACCAGTTCATGGACTAATAAAGACAAACTACACTGAGAGACCTCTTCAGATTCAAAATAAATTGAAATCCATTTAGAAAAAATTTTAAAAATAGAATGAAAGAGTACAAACCAACCTAGGAAGTAAAGCCACTAAAGAGAACAGGTTATTGGCATAAGCACGCATCTAGAGGCATCACTAGCAAAATATGACAACAATAATAATCATAAAGAAGCTTGAAAGAATGTCAGAAAATTGTTTAGTGATAATGAACTTGAAATTTCAATGTGCATGGCAAAAACTTGTTTCATCAATTTTCAATTTATAAAAAGAAGAAACTATATTTAATAAGCTCATGTGGAAAATGTAAAACAGGAAGGAGAAAACACATTTGCCTGTACGGTGTAGAGAAGAATGAGCACCAAAACCATGATAAGTAAAAGTAGAATACTTGGCAATATGAAATAAATAGATAGATTGCATTTTGATTCAACCATAACTCAAAACTTTATCAACTAAATAGATAGAGAGCATTTTGACAAAACCATAACTCAAAAGGGATCATTTCTGGAGATAATTATTCGAGACGAGACAAAATGTGAAATATGAGGCATAGGCAAAAGATTAAAGAAACAAACCGGGTATTCACTCGCAAGATTGGGCTTATAAAAGTCATAGACATGAGCCATGTGAGTCCCTCTAAACTTGCTTTCAAATGCTATAGGAGCATTTGGTCCAATCAACATTGCAATGGCAGCTGCACCACCAGTCGGACGGGCTGGTCCTTCCGCATAGACCTTAAAAACAAATGAAGCAATTGATGAGCAAAATGTGCCTTTATTTCAGGGAAAAACTATTGATGATAGCTCTTTATGCAGAGGTTGTTTGACCCAAGAACTAGTTTTTTTTATTGGTATAACTTATATTTATTTCACCCATGCATTAACATAATCACTAGTTAGAGTATATGAGCAAGATGGTCTTCAATGGACTAGTACCCATCCAAAGTTAAAATATAATGTGTGAAGAATGATACCGCACTGTCAGTGCAGACAACAAGACCATAGCGTCCATCCCAAGAGCTACTCTCCACCCAATTCACACAGTTGAATAATGCTGCAGTTCCACCGTAGCATGCATTTGTTGAGTCAACTCCTTCAATGTCAGTATTCCCATGCTCCTGCATGTTATCCATGAGAGTAAGATTACTAGAAACAAAAAGTCAAATAAAACAAAAATAACGAAATCAGCGAACAAGTAAAAAAAAAAAAAAAGAAACATAAGGAAAAATATTGAACAAAATGATTGTCAATGAGTATCACGATTGAACCCAAAAAAGGCCATCACTTCACAAGGACATGTGACAAAAGAAGATGTTGACACCTTTTGTAATTTACATGGGAATTAACTTTATGGGTCCTATTGACAGCATAAATGTGAAATGTGCATCAATTTTACTAGGACAAACATGTAGGACGAAATGAAGAAGAAGAAACCTCAAAGATTTGCATCAGCCAAGTCTTTATGGATTTGCTCTTGTCGATGACAGTCTCGCTTCCTACTTCAAGGCGACCAATAAGTCTTGGATCAACCCCATATTTCTTGAGAAGGGAAGTAACAACTGTCAAGCTGAACCAAACTTTGCGTCAAAAATAAAAAAAATAAAAAAAAAATAAGAAAAACTTCAACAGAATAAATGGGAATACAGCTAGCTCCCCAAACTAAACAGGTTAACACAAACATCAAAATTGGAATTTTTCATATCGACTTTTGGACTTTCGAGAACAAGGTTCAAAATACCAGTAACAATAGCTGCATTACTAGCCAAAACTGTAGCAACCGTACCCATTGATACATGTAGAGTACTGAATATTGATCCATACTGGAGTAGATTTTGTAATAAAAGAAACTGACAGAATATTTTAAAAAAACCTAAATATTGGAAACATTAGATTTTTTTATGTTGTAGATTTTCAAACTGTATTTACTTGTGCATCAGTCCCCATAATACATACCTAACTCTCTGTCTATCCTGACTTGTTGAGCATGACACAGATGACACAAGGTTGATAAAAACTGGTGCCATAGACGAGATTTAACTTTTAAAAAAGAACTAAATTTCAGCTGTGATAATGTTAACAAGTCTAGATATTTTGTAAGAGTCCTGAAGTAGAAAAGAAACACGAGTCATGTTGTAAAAAAGCTGAATGCATAAAATATGAAAAAGAGTAAAAAAAAATACTGCTTATACAAAATAAGGGGAGAAAAAAAAAGGTCCACAGAGTGCACCCGCAATATGACTCCATGCCACTATCACCAAGTCATGACACATGAGGGGTCACAACAAGAAAAAATAAAAGAAGCATATTGTGTACGTATAAGGTAATAGTGTAAAAAATAAAAGAAACAGGAGTCGCATTTTTTTAAAAATTTAAAAAATTGAAAATTAAAATATGAAAAAATAAATTTAGCTCAATACAAATGACAAATATATATATATATATATATATGAATTTTTAAAAATATATATAATATTCATATACCATCTGACTACTTGTGTAAGTGTAGATCTATGTCATACAAACTTCAAATCCACATGTTAATGAAAATTCCAAAGAAAATGAGAAACTTTAGAAGTAATTAAAAAAAAAAAAAACATTAGAGAGCCCCAAAAAAGGCTAAGTCAAGCAAGATCATGCAAATCCACCCCAGCATATTCAAAATTTGGTCCTCACTTCAGTTTTAATTTGAATGGAGTAAAATCTAAAAAAAGAAATTTCAAAGAAACTTAAAATTTTATATCTTCCAAGATTTTTCCCCAAACTTATCATATATTTTTTTAATCGGTAATGAGTGTCAGTAACATTTCCCCTTGCACATTGATTCCATGCCACTTCATCAAAAGAAAGGAGATACTGTAGAGGAAAAGTGTCAATAATAGGGCCACATACCAAGAATGTAGAATAACTTCCAATTGTGAGAGAAACACAAAAACTGTAGAGGAAGACTGAATAATAGGGCCACATACCAAGAATCTAGAATAACTTCCAATTGTGAGTTCACGGATCACTTTGTGTTTCTCTCACCTAAATATAAGGATTATCGGCAAGTTTACTCGCAGAAAAGTTCAAAGGGAGTAAATTATTGAGAAAAATGGATTTGGATAATAGTACCATCATGTATCAGCCATATCAGTCATTTTGGTGAATTTAGAACTCTTATTCAAGAATAAAACAGTTTACCACTCAGGTAGTTAAGGATAACTCAGACAGGCCTTGAGTTCACAACTTCTACAGAATGGTTAAATGAATGGAAAGTTGAGGAAGAGATGAGTGTTCTAAACCTCATCGAAATAACATCTTCCAACTCTGTACAGAAAGCCATGCAATCCTGCCCAAGCCCAATAGTGTATTTGCCTTTACTTGCACCATCATGAGCTTCCAGGGCTTCCTATTGTTGCAGAGGAAAAGGAGAATATAAATAACTTAATAGAAAATCAACCCAATTCCTGTTGTTTAAACAGCCAAATGCATATGTATAAACTAGGAAAAGAGATTTACAGCAATGCAAAATCATTTATGAGGCAAACCTTACTGTCAGGTAGATTGACAGATCAATTTGATTCATCAATATGAAACATAATGATTTTGTAGATCAGCAAACACACCAATGGCTATAAATGACAATGACAACATGCAGAATCAAACGAAGAAATGCCCACTATTAAAAATTCACCAAGTATGTTCACACAACTAGAACTTATTTCCAATGTAGTAAAGAGACGGAAGAATTTTAAACAAAGCATCACTAGCACAACTACCAAGAAATTCTTAGAACCACATTGCAAGTCAACTATGCAATCATGCCACAAATTACATCAGTGACACAAGTGAAACAACATCAGTGGTATGGATACTGTAGATGAGGTGTTTTTTTTTTTTTTTTTTACGCAACTGACCAAATACAGAATATGCATTATTCCTGTTATTCATGCAACTGACAAAATTCAAGCACGGCAATTGAAAAGTGCCCCGTCCCAATAATCAAGGTCCCAACCCTGCAGCAAACAGGTCCATATCCTGAACCTCAAGAAACTATACATTTCCTAATTCAACTTATGATATGCAGGAAAAGTACTCCTTCCTGGTGCTCTAGTTCTTCACCAAATCCGGGACAGAAGCCTTCAACTTTAATTAGCAGCCTACAAATAGATGGGTGCAAACATATAAAATTATCTAAAAAAGTGGAAGATATGGAGAAGACACAATTGATTCTCAACCTCTAATTCTTCAAAGGCCCCTTGCCATTAAAAAAAAAAAAAAACAATCTTTAGGTGCCCCTTTCCTCAGGTTACAGTTGGGCCATCACTTCCAACTCTCTGAATCATTGGAACACAAGCCACATGCATGTAATTGTTCGGGAAGGGCGCTTTCCATTAAGTATAGGATGCTATATATATCCTCCAATAGTAAAGCCTGGGGCTTTCAATTTTCTGCAGTTACTCATTTAATTCTAGAAGACAAACATGAAAAATCTTTTCCATCAACACAAACAACAATAATTCTACAATCCAGGAATGATCAAGTTCTGTACGGCATACACATTACAATAACCATTATTATGAACTTGGGATATAGACAATCATCCCTAAATCATTGGTTCATTCTTTCCTGATTGCTTATCTACATGAGAAAGCTGCATCGAACATTCATTTCAGCAAGAGGCAAAGAACATTTATTGGCAATAGCATCTGATAACATCTAGATTGAGCAGACCCAGTCCACAGATAAAACAGAACACTATAAAATGCCAAACAATCACCACAGTTTCATAATCAAACATCCAGTTCCGATACTATCCTCATCCAAACGCGCCCTACCTACAAAAACAAAACGAAATCTCCCAAAAAAACAGAAAAAAAAAATCAAACAAAACCTCAACACCACCAGCACACCAACTCCAAACCCTACATTCACATAACCAACCCAACACAAAAACAGAAGAAACTCATGAAACATAAAGATCAATCTCTCTGTTTTCAAACCACCAGTAATAAACGCACGAAATCCATGAAATGCATGCGTAAATTCCTCAAGAACCAAAAAAAAAAAAAAACAGATCAATGCAGAAATCGAAGAGGAGCAGTTGCCTGATCGACGCATGTGCGAGGAAAGTAGATATCCACGGCGAGAATCCCGACATCCTTCTGCTGCGACCCCATTTCTGCTTAGCCTTTTGACTCAAAGAACCCTAGATCTGATCCTCCCTCTCTCTCTCTCTGCTGCTGCTGAGAAGAAGGAGAGAGAGCGAGAGAGATCGAAAGAGAGAATCTCGCAAAAGCAGAAGCAGACGCACACGTATACACTCAGAAGATGGAGTGGAGGGAAGGCTGGAAATGCTGCAGAGAGCTCAGTGAGAGAATGGGACGATATATATATATGCAGAGAGTTGTGAAATGTGGACACGGTTATTCACGTTTTTTCCATTCGCTGCCATTTGCCCTTTTTGGTGTTTGTAGTTACTTTTGCGGAGGTTAAAGAACACGTGGCATTTGGATAGTGGGATTAATTGCATTGTTATAGTTAAATTAAGAGAGAATCCAATGAAAATTTAGGAATTTTAAACTATTTACTGTTTTTTTTATACTATTTTTTGCCATTCGGTTTCCATCACAAAAGACAGGTCTGTGGATTATTTACTTTGAAAACAACCACCTTAATGTGGGCTCATCGGTGGATGTGCTGAAAATAAATAGAACGCAAGGGTCTAGTTGATATCACTGTGAGAATGTTTCATTCTAAAAATAAAAATAAAAAAGATTTGTTTGGCACTTACGCTGGAGAGACGAGGGATTTAGGGAATCAGAGATTTTATAGATGTTTAGAAAAGGAGAGAAAGAAAATGTATTCTTGTATTTCTCATTTAGTAAAAAATGTAGAAATGTTTTTAAGAAATGATAAATGAGTATTTTCTCAACCAGAAAATGCTCCCACCAAAAAAGTAAGACCCGCTTTACTTTAAGATTTCTTGAAGCTCTAATTGTAATCAAATACTAAATGCAACTAAAGGTTTATCAAATACTGTAAAAGATAAATAAGTCGTAAAACATAAATAAGAGCTTTATTTTTAGAGTTTTCAAATGCCCATATTTGAATGTCTAATGCCTACTGCCAGTGCCAATTCAGGGAGAGAAAGCATTTACGAAAGAATTGGAATAATCATGAGTGGGCCCCATGTGGATGTGATTTCATCAGAGGGATGTCATGGTCCTTGCAGTCTCCAGACCTGCCTTTGCCAAATGCATTGCACAAAATCTTCAAGAGGGTACTTAAATCAAATGATAAACCAAATGGGCATCATCAATGGGCGAATTTCACATTTTTTTAGAATAAAGGTGCTTCAATTATAATATATTAAGCTAAGAGGTTTTGACTTTAATTTTGACCGTCAATTATACTTTTCACCGACGGTTATGTAACTACTCATGCAACTACCCACTCATTTTTCCATTAAACCACTCATGTTTCAGTTGTTTCTACATTGCAGTGAAGTGCATGCAGGGAGATACTGTGCTAAGCACGGGTTATTAGGCTAGCTACTGTGCTATTGTACTTACCAAATTTAGAAGATGTTAATGCATTTAATTCACAGTTACGTTTAATCAAGCCATCCATGTGTTTACCATGCGCAGTCATTATCTCTCTAATTAGAGAACAGCTGTTGCAACTTCTAATAGCAGTGTTAACAAGGTTAATTTTGCTGCCACTATTTGCATGATTGCCTTTGCCAATATGTATTAGTTTTTTTTTTAACCAGGAGTGCATAAAAGGTACAAAATATGTATTACAATTGTGGGGACAAATGGAGTGCCTGTTCAACCATTAAAAATATAGGCCCCATTATAGAGGCCTTTACTGGAAGATTTCACACATTGAATTTGGATATCTGTTCATTTATTCACCAAAATCCAGTAGTACCTAGTTGAGGACTCTGCTTCATTTCTAATTTAACACATCATGGATGAAAAGCTTTTGGTTTTATATATCTAGGGCGTTTCTTTATTAGTATTCTAAGAATTCATGTATTGGAAAATTTTAAATTCTCCAAAAGCCATCTACTTTTATAGAATTTTTGAAATTCCATCAGAAAGTATCAAGAGTGGAGGTATTCCCGGAATTCCTGAAATTTCAACTCTTTCGATTTTTGGTTAAAATTTAAATAATCAAGTACAAAGTAGGGTTAAGGAAATCCAAGCATCTTAGGCCATAATCTCTTGTGCCATGTGCGTTGGGCATGTGCGTGACTATTCATGTCTGTGTACTGATTGCTCATTTTATCTTTTTTAGGCACTTCATATCTGTCATCAGTCAAAAGTGGCCACCTTGGTTTCAACTTTATGGGCTAACAGCCTGACATAACATGAAAGCCAGAATCATGTTGGACAAAAGGTCGAAACAATACACGACCCACAAGTTCATCGATGGGCCTTTTTTGTTTAGTAATCAGACAAGAACAGTAAAAAACACAAAGATGAAAAGGTGACTGATCTGGAAAGTTTGGAGAGGAGGCTCAAAAGACTGGTTCATCTAAATGTTGATCACCAAAAACCTCCCTTCTTTTCTTTTCATTTTTGACAGGAGAATTCAACTCCAATCCATCAACGTCATTTTTTCCCTCATTTTCCACCTTAATTAGATATTAATCAGCGCATTAGAAAATCATTGTAACTGGTGTGATATTAATTGTTGAATGATATAGCAGGTTTGATTGTAAGAATTTGGAGATTCTTTATCTGGAGCTTTTGAAAATTTTCAAATATTGTATTCCAAGTGAAATCCAAAAATGCTCAAAGACTATTTAGCATTTTATGTTTGATTTCAAAAAATCCTGCATGGCACCCTTGTTAAGAATTCAACAAAGGGAATTCCTGTCAGAAATGGCCTTAAACAAATAGGCCTATAGTAATTTCTACAAGACTAAATTATATTTTTTTCTATTTTCGAAAAAAAGTAACAGCCAAGTGGTCGGGACTCGAGAGTCTAATTGGTATCCACCTAATCATTGTATCATTGGGTCCTTTCTCTTATATGTGCAAGTGGCAAGGGGTTCTTTCCACTATTTGTGTTGCGGGTCACTCCGCGCCCAGCCACAAATTAAAAAAAAGAAAGTATAGAGTTTTGAAAGTCAAAGAAATTTGGGCACATTATTTAAATAATGGCATGCCATCATCAATATATGAGGTCCAATAATGATGACAGAGAATTCTTTTAAAGCCCCCAACCAGAAAATCAATATAGGAAATTATTATATAGACCATATCAGTCAAATTATCCTTCTGCTTTGATTGGGAAATACTAAGCATCTAAGACTCGAAATTAAGATCAGTGTCATCATCCCTAATGACCCCATGCCCATAGGCATCGTCTCACGTGCCATTAAAAATAATCCAATTACATGGACTTGGCAAGTAGAGTCACACTGACATGCCCCACTGCGTGACACTCTTCACGTGAGCGGCTGGTTCCTTGGTGGCTTATGGGGCTTGGGTCCCATGATTTAAAGCTAAAATTTTAATTTTACGGTTCCCATCTTGTGACTTGATTATGTATAGACCATGGCTATTGGCACCACATTTTCTACTCTTCCCACCGCACTACAAGACAAAAAAAAAAAAAATTTCCTAAACTACCCTTCCTCCCTCCTCCCTCTCTTCCCTTCCTCCTCCTCCCTCCTCCTTCCTCCTTCCTCCCTCTCCCAGCCTCCACCCTCATCCCCCTCCCCTCCCCCTCCCCCTCCCAGTCGCCGGCGGGGAGGGAGATCGGCCGGCAGCCGGCGGCGGAAGCCCCCAGCCGGCTGGCCTCCCTCCCCCTCTCTCCCTCTCCCTCTTTCTTCCTCTCTCCCTCTTCTTTCCCTCTTCTCCCTCTCTCCCTCCCTCTCCTTCCCTCCCTTACTTTCTTCTCCCTCCCCCTCCCCCTCCCCCTCCCAGTCGCCGGCCGGGGGGGGGAGATCGGGCTGCAGCAGCCCGATCTCCCCCCCCGGCCGGCGACTGGGAGGGGGAGGGGGAGGGGGAGGGAGAAGAAAGTAGGGGAGGGAAGGAGAGGGAGGGAGAGGGAGGGAGAGAGGAAGAAGAGGGAAAGAAGAGGGAGAGAGGAAGAAAGAGGGAGAGGGAGAGGGGGAGGGAGGCCAGCCGGCCGGGGCTCCCTCCCCGCCGGCGACTGGGGGGAGGGGAGGGGGAGGGAGAAGAAGAGTAGGGAGGGAAGGAGAGGGAGGGAGAGAGGGAGAAGAGGGAAAGAAGAGGGAGAGAGGGAAAGAAGAGGGAGAGAGGGAGAAAGAGGGAGAGAGGGAAAGGGGGAGGGAGGCCAGCCGGCTGCCGGCCGGGGCTCCCTCCCCGCCGGCGACTGGGGGGAGGCTGGGAGAGGAAGGGTGGAGGCTGGGAGAGGAAGGGTGGGTTGAGGAGAGGAGGAGGAGGGAGAAGGAGGAGGAGGGAAAAAGGGGGAGGGGTAGTTTAGGAAAATGTTTTTTTTTTTTTTTTTTCGCGGTGGGAAGAGAAGAAAGTGTGGTGCCAATAGCACCACTCTTATGTATATTTAGAAGTCTGATCTGTTGTATTGAAATTTAGACTTGGTTCCTTGCTTTTAAAAGTAACTAAAGAAAAGATCTGTTGGTCAAACTCAAAATCTAATAAATGAAATGGCAAAATATCCATTCACAAACAAAAAAATCTAGTCTTTGAACCCCATGGTTGGGTGGCAATTCTTAATCCAAACTGCGAACTCAACCCAGATCAAGTTCGCCCCCTATAATTCAGAGTTCAAGGCTCACTCTTTTTATTATTGAGTTTGTTCTAATTGACATTTTTGACTTGATTAATAAGTGAGTTGATTCCATTTTATCTTTTGACCTGCCAATGCCTAATCCGAGTACTTGCATTGACATCTTGTCCTAATCAGAAGCCAATCTTTTTATAAAAGATTCAAGTTGACCAAGGATATCCACACTTAAATCGTTCAAATGGTTAGGAAGTCAAATAATAAGTTGGAGGTCCCCGCTTCGAATCGTTTGGGGCCTTACCTGATACACAGCGATGCTGAATGGTGTTGTGTATTTGGTTCCACGTCATAAAAAAAAGGAGTTGACCAAGGATGTAAATGAGTCGGTTTCACAGTGGATTCAGACCTGATTTAATTGATATGTTTGAACCGATTTAGGGATGTAGATGGGTTTAAGTTGATAGTGAATTCACTTATCTCATGCTTCCCGATGAGTGAGACGCTAAAGAGAACCTAGATTTCAATTAATGCGCGACACTCTCTAAACTATTCTTTATATATATAATAAAGTAATAGGGAGGGAGAATGTAGAGAGTTTAACCTAAGCGGCACAAGAATCGAATCGAATTCTCCTTTCAAAAAATATGCACAAGAAGCATACAGTGACTTAAGGTGCCATGTAACCTTTCTAATCTTCCTCTCCTAAGATATCTCATTTAAAGAGTTACATCCCCTAAAATCTCACATCATGGTTGAAATTTAAAACGAGGGAAACCCAAGAATATTTGAATTCACCCGGACTAGCTCACACCTTCAACGTCCCATTACCCATACTCAATTTTTGATGGGCTCATGAAGTTTCAAAGGAGACGATTAAGCTCTAAATCAAACGGTGATACCAAGTGATCAATTAGGTATATTTTGTGTATATCTTGATAAAAATATGACTACAATTGATGTGGAGTCAATATCAATATCAGACAGCCAAACAATAACCATTAGATTCGACAAAACGACTATCAAATCCATTCCAACCTGGATATAATCGTTCCAACATTCCTGGACAACAGGGCAGGCCTGCAGGCCAAAAGAATTTTTTTTATAAGTCAAGCATCTATAGGAGGACTTAAAAAAATTCTCCTTGGAATTTACTTCTTAGAATCTCGAAGGGACATACTCATATATAAAACTTGTTAGAATTTACTTAGAACTTACTGAGGTTTATTGACGCACCTACTAAATGATAAGGAAGACCACACAGGTCATCACAGGGCATGTATACATGGCAGTTTGAGAAGATTGACCAAATGACAAGGCAGCACAGCAGTCCAGTCAGACTCAAAATAATATAGAGAAGACAATCATCAAATATATGAAATGGGTATAAAATGCACATCATGATCGATTGGACAACCAAAAGATTGATTGGGCGTAAATGGATACTACCACAACCCGAGCCCGAGATAAAATTTAAATCGAGTTAACCCCGAGTCGCGACCATACTTACTCTCGTGAACTTTGAACATAAAATTCACAAGGGATATCAAATTACACATTATGCTAAACATAAATAAATCTACATTGCTCGTAAAAATAAAACTGAAATTACATTATGAACAAGACATTTCTAAAAGTCTTATGTCATTATTACAATACTTTCCTTTTACTCAACGAGTCCTTCGGAAGTAACCGTATTAATTGTTTCCACTGGTGCTGTGACCTCTAAAGGACTAGCAATGGCAGCTGTGCCTGTAATGCCATCAATAATACTGTGAATTCAACAATTTAGCAATGTATAAACAGATATATGATTACAGATGCTAATCATAATTCCACTATGTCTAATTCTTTATTAGACTTAAACAATAAACAATAACAATTTGTCTAATTCAACGTTAGACTAAAACCAACAACATTTTTACAATTTACAAATCAGTTTCACGTATTCCTAAAAAGGAATGATTACCATCACTACAACAAAATACAGTTTTTGCCAACGCAGTCACCGCGTCTGGAAAGGTAGGTTTTGCGTCGGCAAAAGATTTCCCAACGCATTTCAATGCTTCGGCCGTGCGTTGGCAAGTGGCAACTATGTGTAGCCAAATCCATAGCTGACGCTATTTTAACTGCGGCGGCAGATCCATGTACAATTACCAACGCACTGCAGCGTCGCCCAATACGTCGGCAAAGAGATGTGCGTCGGCAAAAAGTCCAACTTTCCTGATTCGAAAACCATATTTGCCAACGTAGTACCAGCGTCAACAAAATAAACGCCGACGCTGGTAGTGCGTTGGGAGTTCCTAGTATGGTCGACGCTGACAGCGCGTTGGGAATTTATAATAATGGCCGATGCTGGCAGTGCGTTGGGAATTCATAATAATGGCCGACGCTGGCAGTGCGTTGGGAATTCATAATAATGGCCGACGCTGGCAGTGCGTTGGGAATTCGTAATGGCCAACACTACTAATGCGTTGGGAGGCCGACGCACATATCGCGTCGGGAAAGGTTGTAGTACTTTTTCTTTTTTGCAACGCACACTGGTGCGTCGGGAAATATTATTATTTAAAAAAATTATATTTATTTTTTCCCCTATATATATACCACAAATAAAAATCTGAATACATGTTCAAACCAACAAACTTGATGCACAAGCTAATTTAAAAAAGATTCATCAATAATTCCAAAATAATATCCACAACCAAATTTTCGACATCCATAAACCAAAATAAACCCACAAATCTCTAAAATATACAAATGTTACTACTTCATCATTTTCAAAAGATTCTAACATCCACAAATGTCTGTCACCAAAATGAACAAGGTAGATTCCTAAGAGTCTGCAGCCAGCACGATAAAATCTAAAACCAATCTGCAAAACAAAAAACGAACACCATCAAAAACACGTTTAATAAACTACACAAGAGGATTTTGAGATCTACATTAGAACACAAGAGTTTGGAGCAAAAAATGTTGGTTCCATAACTCATACAACAAGATCAACAAGTAATCAATACTACATCAAACTTCTAGTAAAATCTCACAAAATGGAAGACTTGCATAACTCATATAATAGGATCAACAAGCCACGCGTTGGTTTCATACTCATACAGCAGCAGAAGAAATACTTACCCAATGCATTGATTTCATTAAGATAGTAATTCATACCCAATGCTAAATTAAACACTGAATTCGAAAAGGATACCATGTGCTTGGGACATTGGCAACCATAAGCCTGAATGGTTTGAGTTTCTTGTTAATTACTTACTACTCATTAGGGAAATGGGTTACTTATTTTAATCATTTTTTCAACACAAGGCCATGTTTGATTCAGCAGTCTTTTGGGTCCTTCTATACTGGCCATGGAATGCTTATTTTGTGGGTGTTGTTCCTGTTTTCTTTACCCATGTACATAGTTAGGAAGATGAAAGAGCTCCATTTTTAAGCAATTCTTAATTGCCAACTTATTTTCCCAAATTGCATTCTACTCATTAGTTTTTAGCTATAATAATGGTTTATCCTTAACAACTAACATTTTAACAAATGTGGGCTTTCTTAGTTAATTCCTTGGAAGTTGTCTCCATTATTATGCTTATTTCTTTGGGTTTTGTTGCAATGCATTCGTTTAATATTTCTTATAATATGGTGCTTGAATGTTCATGCTGAAAGCCCTAACAAAATAGAAAACAACCAAAATTCATATGATCATTTGTGAAAAACATACAACTGTAATAAATTACAAGTAAAAGATATATGATTAAATTTGCGAAAAACATACAAAAAGAAAGAGTGAAATCATATGTTTTACATGTAATAAATTAAATTATATGACTGTAAACCCAACTGTAGATGAAGAGAAATCTAGCTATCGGTTCACATAACAGTTCACAGAATGATTTTTGAACAGTTTGGAATTTCAAATTAGATGGATTTTTTTATAAAAGCTGGAATAAGATAATTCTTTTGAGGCATAAGCTCAAGGAATCCAGATACATATATATTCATGTGACAAGCTCATCACCTTAGATAGGCCAAGCACCTGCCACAAAGAGAGATTGGGTGGCAGAGATGTTGTAACTCAGTACACTTTTCAAAGAGGGGTCATCAGATGCATGGCCTAAATCACCTGATAATGGGAACCTCTTCAAAGGACACAAGTATATATAGCATTTACAGAGCCAACCTACACTTCCTATTAAAGGGTCTGGTCTTCTACAGTCAACTAATGAGCAGCCACAAGGCATGAATGTAGGTCCCATTGACCCCACAATTAAGAAGAAGGAACAGTTAGATGAAAGGCATCTGTAAAAACAATCCCATCTAAAATGATAGCAATGGATGGTTAAAATGACTTTTCGCTAGATCAGATGCTAACCATCAGTTTTGATTATCATGCACTGAATGGGGCTCTCATGCATGGTGAGGCCCACTGGCCTTCCTTTCATGCCACACGGCCCCTTAGTGGCTTATTGTAAGAAATTCCAAGCAGACAAGATCTGCAGTCAGTAGCTAGTATGGTGTTTTCGGAAGCCACGTGATAAGATTGTTATTATGGACAGAACTGGTAGTCCTAAGAAATGGTGTGAACAAGGGAGCATGTATGTTGCCAAATTTGAATTTGGTAGCAATTCATTGTGGGTCGATAAAATATATAATGCAAGCACCACAAACCCACTCAGCTTTTGAAATCCAACAAACACCACAAAACCCATCTTTTAAGATCAACAAACACCACATACCAGACCCATAAAAAAAATTGATTGGAAATTGGTTGCAATATGACACCATATATTTTATATTATGTATATTATGATGATTCAAGGAATGAATGCCACCAATGAGCACAAACAGAGTCCATTACATCATGGTGATTCAAGGAATGAATGCCACCAATGATGACAGACAGAGTCAAGATCCTGTGAGGCTTTCCCCCTGATCGCTGTGAGTGGACATATCAGGGTGGTCCGCCATGTCATCATGGATAGCCTACCATATACGCGGGGCTGCTATCTTATGCTTGGTAGGGGCTGCCTATGGTGACGTGGCAGTCCGTGATTGATCCACTCACGGTAATCGTAGGAGAAAGCCTCTCCGATTCACACAAACACGTCCGTATATATCTAATTACTATACTTGGTTGGGTCAGATATGTTATAATGTTGCACAAATGATCATGTCTTAATCCATATCATGAATTCACATAGCTACAATAATACAAGCTCCAGTGCTTCTTTCTCTTTTTCTTTCTAACAATAACGGAAAAAAGCACTCTAGCACTCTACTAATCTGCTCATCAAACATTAAATGTTGCAGGAATAATCAAGGTGGTCTCTAAATTTTTTCCCCTAGCATAAATGAGATGATATTAACTAATAGGATGACAATTCTCATTAACAAGAAGGGATGGAAGTAAAACAAGTTTGGTATGCGAACGACCAAAAGAAGGATAATCTGGTATGCAGCAATGATAAACCATGTTTCAACATGCACCTTGATGATGGTTCACAGGTTGTGGGGCTCATTTGACATACAGACCCCAAGTAGGGTTCACCCTTTACCTGCTTGGTTTGGGTGATATAAGCTGCTTGTTGGCACCCTTCTGTGAGATCTCACAGAAGGGTACATGACATTAATTAGCAGGTCCAATGATACATCCATGGATGCTTCCACCAGACATTTGGAGGAAGTAATGTGTGATCAGACACTACAAGCAAGCAAACAAACAGCAATATTGGCATCTAGACTACATTATCAATTCAGTTGAAAGATACTGTATGAATCTCGCATGTCCAAGTGCTAATGCATACAGAGAAACGGTCGCGATTTCTGGTACCAACCAAAATACAGATGAAGCGTTAAAGGGATTGCTCAATGTTTCTATTGTATCTTAAAGCTTGAGTCCAGGGGAGGTGCCTATGAGGAGATGTAAGACACCTATATACTCTATACAAACAGCATGTGGTGTAATGCATAACATGATGCAAATAACAAATACTTAGTATGCTTAAAGTATACTCGAAGATGCTCCCTACAGAATCATATTCAACTTTTCCGTTTGTGGCAAATTGTAAAACCAGTGTGCATAGATGAAATAATTACAAAGATTTGGAAAGAATTTCCCTGAACTGAGTTAATGGTTAAGTAAACTTTTGCTTTCTAGGCCCCACTTCTCATCAAGGTAGATGATTGGATTCATAACTTAACGATCATAAAATGCATCTCGCATTTTCTCCTTCTGATATCATGTTTTATACTGGGGATGACAACAATGACTTCACTTCAAAACATTTAACACATATGAGAACACCCTGCAATAGTGAATTGAAAACAAGACACTACTTTCATGAGGTCGGGCCAGTGAAGCATAGGATATCATCCATTAAGTGCTTCTCATAAGTGAAAGCTCACTTCTTTCAAAACATTGAACACACTTTATACAGGGCATACTAACATATTGTCTAATGTTTTGTTGTATTGAGCCCCACCTACGAAATCTAGATCATTGAAAAGGCTTTTAACTAAATATGATAAGGGTGTTTGGATGTATTCCAAATTGCAATTACTTTAAAATAATTTGGCTATTGTCAACTGTCACGACCCAAATTCTGGGGTCCTGTCGGATATCCGGATCGTGATAACTTGGCAATAATTACCATACATTCATCAAATAATTCTCATAAGCATTTGGCATTTAAATCAAATAATTTCAATTAATTAATGAGTTATAAATACTCATACTTTAATATGTTCTGTCTGCATCATAATGTACTAAAACTTTAAATAAATTTCCTAAGCAAGGGCTATCCCCTTATCCACTAAATTATCTTTTCTCGTTCTCTCTTGTCAGCCACGCGTATTGAAATCTACGTGCTGAACATCGTTCCCCTCTGTCCCGCCCGCAGCATGATTACCTGAAGGGGGTAACACAACATCAGTACTACTGGTGAATGAATATTCCTAATTACACAAATATAACATCACATAGTTCAGCAGGTATAAATCAATAATCAAATATTATTAAGATTGTTTCACATACAAATCCGTGCCCATGCACATCACCACGCCTCAAAGGCCTTATCGTAACGACCCAAACCAATGCCCGGTGCAATATTGTCCTCTTTGGCTCATGGGCTACTTGACCAGAGGACCTGGCCCAAGCGCATCCAATCTTGCCTCAAGCTTATCGTATACATGTATACCGGTCACCATGACCATGTCTCATCAGACACGTCCACCAAGGACCAGCCATCAAAGTGGCCCATCACGTCCATTAAGGACCAGCCATCAAAATGGCCCATCACGTCCATTAAGGACCCGCCGTTATAACGGCCCGGACACTAAGTCCAACATCCCACGTCGGGACCATCCCAAAATCTGGGACCAGTGCACAATATATCATAATCACATAGCAACTAGAATTTATTATTCATAACATACACAAACAGTAGTGTGGACCCAGACCCATTCAAGTCCTTATCAGATTAGTGGCCCACTTCTGATCATAAGAGTTAAGAAATAATATCGGAGTGGTCCACCTTCATAATATATTACACAAGTAACCGAAACATGCCAACCTTCCCAAATAGTCCATACAATTTATTATAAACCACACATAATCATACAATTAAATTTAGAGAGGAGGGTGAGATGGTAATTACATATCAAGCCTAGGGTTATCTCCCCAATCACAAAACCCATCCAGCCATGTGTATACCACACAGTACCCATACAACAAGGGTTTCACGTCTACAGATACTCAATTATAAAATCCAGTGGGTCCCACTGGATTTAATCCATGATCAGACCTAGACTACATGGTCGCCCAGGTTTAAACTTCCATCCTAAGGGATTAGATTCATCATCAGATCATACCTTGGGGCCCACTAGTCAAAACAGTCTCAAAGAAACTCTATGTAGATAAGTCACGTATGCAATTGGATGGTCATAAGATGGGCCACCAGATGGAACCCACTTCCCTTGGGCCCACCAAGAGTCCCTTATAAGATGAGTGGACCTGATCTCAGATCAGCTGAACCCAGTGGTCCCACAACCAGTGTCGACCAGAACAGTGCATTGACGCATACAATTGTACTGATGTCTAATAGGTATATCATGGATGGGGTCCACTGTACAAGATGTCCACCTACACAAGCATCGACCATGTGTCCCCTTTAGGATGTATGGTCTTGATTCCAGATCAGACCATGTAGTGGGTCCCACAGCTACAAACGACCAAATCTGGTTTTGTTTCCTCATTCACGCATCTGGGATCTGAAATACATGGATGGTGGCCCAAACGGGGCCCACCTCCCTTAGGTCCATATCCTCCATGGTCGACAAGGGATAGGCCTCCTACTCCTTGGTTCAGATCCATCATGTAGTGGGCCAGGGGGTCCCACAACCCTCCAATGCCCAATATCACCCTGTCGACAGTCTTTGATTCAACAGATTTTCAAGTCTGTTTCAAGTCTGTTCCATGAATCTGCAACATAAAAAATTCCTAACAAACAAATCTTCTGATTACAGACTAATCAATTCACATCTCACTATTAATTCCTTTTTAATACAAACTAATCAATCACTGCTCAATATCAATCATCTTGCTTAATTAACTAATTAATTAGGAAGATCCACTCACCTTTGATACACGCTGACTTCTTCCTCTTCTTCCCTTAGATTCCAACGACCAAGCTCTCTCTCTCTCTCTCTCTCTCTCTCTCTCTCTCTCTCTCTCTCTCTCTGATTTTCTCTCAAGGGAAAGAATTGAATATGATCCTCCAAAAGGGGTCGTTGGTTGTTAATATAGGCAACAGAGAGGTAGAGTCCTAATTTCTTTGTAACTGGACATAGAGTCCTGTCCAATCTCCTCTCATCAGAGTTGTTAAACAACTCCTCTTTCAATCAATAATAATACACGTGAGGTTCTAATAATCTAATAGGAAATCTAAAACCCAGGATATTACATCAACAACAAATTAACAATCTATTTTCCCTAACTATTCAATCCAGTCATCCATTCTACCAACTATACAAATAAGTTTCCAGTTGGGGTACACATCCAAACTAGCCAACAAGAATAAAAATTCAGAAGTCATACATAAACAGAGCTTTCCTTTATCACTAAGATAACTGAATAAGAAACACCAATCAGCATCAAGCACTACAATATTAAAACTGACATTAAAACAAACCTTAATAGTAAATAATAATTTAAATTTACAGAGTTTATCTCTCCTCTTCCTCTTATTCACATCTGGGCCTAATTAAATTGATGGTCTGGATCTCCCTAGAAAGGACCTCACATCTATATAAGAGTTGCTTCAGTACAATGTACAAGTCCTGATGCTTAAGGACTGAGTAATTCCCCATTTAGCAATAGAAAACCTCTACCCCCCTCTCTCTCTCATATGCAACGCCAAGACATAAAGCCTCTCACTTCAGAAGAAAACAGAGCGAGGATGATATCGTTGTTATAATTTTCAATATCGTTGTTGATATTGCACAGATATTTTTTCAATTGATGCCTGGGCCTTTGTTGCTAGTTTGTAAGTTAACCAAATTGATGGAAAACTGGATGTTATTATCAAAGAAAGCAAATCAAAGGACAAGTCAGTAAACATGAAAACAGGGAAGACCAAATTCAATAGATAAAAAGACCATTCACAAACAAAAATAAATAAAAGACAGAACAACTAATATTGTAAGGGTTCTGTAGTGACTCGCATGTATTTTCTGTTGACCAAGATGGTACCAAACAAAGAAAACACCAAAGGGCTGCTGGCGGACAGAGGGTCTGGGCGGGCGGGTTGCTGGGCGGGTGGAGGCAGGGGCAGTGGGGGAAGAGGGAGGAGGCTAGGGCGGGTGGAGACGAGGCCGGGTGGAAGCACTTCCGGTGGGGAAGGGGCCGCTGGCCGGCATAAAGAGAGATGGAGAGAGACCATACCTTGGCTTGCTGCAGTTGCAAGAAGAAAAAGATTCGGAAGAAGGGTTTGGGTTTGGCTTGCTGCAAGAAGAAGAAATTCGAAAGAAGGGTTTTATGTATAGAAGGAGAGTACGGGCATAGTCTTTTGTAAGAGTTAATTTCGCAACTTTTAGCGGGGCTCCTATGGTCCCACTAAAAATTGAAAAAAAAAATTAAAGAGGCATAGAGTTGGGAATAAATCAAAGCGATTAAAACGGTGTGCTCATATTATTTTGGCAAAAAGTAATTTTACTAAATGGGGCTTTGCAGACGTAGACATGTGCTTCGCTAGTAGGCAAAATAATTGTCAACGCATTATTGCATCGCCATTAGGAAAACACACGTTGGCAAAACTTTCACACTCTTTTGGGGAAATCTTTGTTGGACCTCATGTATGTTTTCCACAATTTTTGCCAATGCGGTCTTATTTGTATCGGTAAAAATAGCAATTCTATGTGACTTTTGCCAACGCAGTCCAAATATGCATCGAAAAAAAGGCTTCTACAAACGCCAATTTTCATTGCATTAGCAAATAGTGTCGAAAAAGTTTTTCCATAGCTTTTGCCAACACAGTCTTACTTGCATCAGTAAAAGTAGAAATTCTCTGTGAATTTTACCAACGCGGTCTTACTTGTGTCATTAAAAATAGCAATTCTCTGTGACTTTTGCCAACGCAGTCCAAATATGATTCGGAAAAAAGACTTTTACCAACGCCAATTTTCACTATGTCGGCAAATAGTGTCGGGGAAAGTTTTTCTACAGCTTTGGCCAATGCGGTCTTACTTGTGTCAGTAAAAGTAACAATTCTCTGTGACTTTTGCCAACGCAAATATTCACTACGTTGGAAAATAGTATCGGGAAATGTAAGTTTGTCATAAATGGGGCTTTGAGGACGCAATGATGCGTCGACAATGGTGCGAATAAAAACTCAGAGCTTTCCCAACGCACATTTGTGCGTCGCCAGTAGGAAGGATAATTGCCAACGCATTATTGCGTCACCATTAGAAAAACACGTGTTGGCAAAACTTTCCCTCTCTTTTTGGGGGATTTTTTGTTGGTGCCAATGTGGTTAACACAGCTTTTGCCAACGCGGTCATACTTGCGTTGGTAAAAGTAGCAATTTCCGTGACTTTTGCCAATGCAGTCCAAATATGCGTTGGAAATAAGACTTTTGACAACGCAAATTCTTACTGCATCGGCAAATAATGTAGAGAAATGTGCAGTTTGTTGTAGTGCATCTTCCTAAACAGGAATGATTACCATCTTCCTAAACAGGAAGGATTATGTAACTAGTAACAATGTGAGTCTTTATAATTTGGCAGACTACCATAGCATTTCCAAATCAAATGATATCTCCCTAAAAGAAAGAATTGCCTCTATTGGCTCAGGACTGAAGAGCGCATCATTCATGACTCAGACCTCAAGGATTTATCAAATAAATGGCATCTACTCAGTGTCTTGATCAGAGATCACTGGCATCACCACGAAGTTCCGAAACACTCCCAAATAATCTGCTGCAACAGATAGAAATCACTATGTAGTGCCAGACTCAATATATAATACAATTCATTTAATTTTATTTTCGTTTAATGATAAATGAACGGAGACAAATCAATAATTACCCTATCTGGGTTTGATTATACCATATAGTGCTATTTAAGACAATAAAGAACACACCTTTGATAATTTGAATTTAATTAAACACTACCATCCAATTGGGTGTAATCCTCAGTTATTTAATGTACTTGCATTATTCTCAGTGAACATCACAGTTTATAAAATTTGTACATTAAAATCCCCTAATTTAACACCTATGGAGGTATAAATAATATGAACAGCCTTGATTAAATCAATAGGCTCTTAATCTCAAAATTCAGAAATTAATCTGATAATTTACTGTTTTCGGCTGGCAGTTCGGTCACCTTTCGGTCGACCGAAATGGATATTTCGGCTAACCGAACTGAATTTTCGGTTAGGTCCCGGTTAGAAAACCAGAGAACAACATTTCTCTTAAAATCATAAAATTGACATTCGGTTAACCGAAATGCCTTCTTCGGCTGACCGAAATGTTTCGATTAGGTTCTCGGTTAGAAAACCAGAGACACAAATTCCTGAATTTATAATGTCGGTCAGCCTTACGGCTAGCCGAACTAGCAATGACTCATCTCAAGTCAAATGAAAATGTGTATATTATGAAAATTGATATACTCATTGAAATACACATGATGGCATAAAGTTTTACCATATTCAACGAAATACGCATAAATCCGTATTTACGGAAAAGTCCTTAATTTCACTAATTTGAGTCTAAACTCAACTTAATTAACTTAATGCTTTCCAAATTATTTCATTAAGCTTTATTCATTCTTCCAAAACTAATTCAACTCATCTTGACCATTAATCACATTTAAATCGACTAATCACGCTTAATCCATAATAATCTTGATTAATTAGAGTTAATCGTGATTAACTCGGGACGAGGTGTAACATATACTAAGAGAAGAAAACTAAGAAAAATGGATGATCAAAGGTGTGAGTCCGCATTTCTTGTAGACCATCATTTTGATTTGAATAATTTAAATTATAGTATATGTTATTTAATTATGCTAATTAATAGGGATTAGTAAGGGTAAATAAGTATTTTTTTAAGTTATTAGTACATTTTCTAGGATTTAGCCTCTTTTTGTGTTTTAGAGATTCTATAGGGTGTCAATTGTAATTGTAGAAGTTTGTTAGTTAGAGGCTTTAGCTAGTAATTAGAATTAATAGGAGGGGCTTTCACTTGAGAACATTCTAATTTTCTTACAAAAGACCCAAATACTCATATACTTATCTTCATTTTCTACTAAACTAGGGATGACACTTTGACAATTAGCCACCTAAACACAAACTATAAAACTAACCCTCCCCTCCCAAACGAATCCCATGCGCTATCTCTCTCATTTTCCTCTCTTCTCTCTTCTCTCTCATTTTCCCTTCAATTCCCTGATTTCCCTCCCTTTCTCTCTCTAGAAACCCTAAATCTAGACTCCTAGCAAGAGGAAGAAGGAGATCATCTACAAGTTCCAGCTATCATCTTCCCTAAGAATATTTTCTATCTTATAGATTCTTCTCTCTCTACAAGGAAACGTAGTTTTCTTATTCTAGTTCAATTTCCCTAGAAATCTCTTTCTCTCTCTTGATGTCCTTCCTTATTGCAATTCTCTTGTGGTTTTGGGATTTGATGTTAGAGATCTCTTCATATCTGGTTTTTGGGATTGATTGAGTGATTGGAAGACCTTAGTAGCTTATCTTCTACTTGGAGCTTGGATTTCTCTTCTACTTGTTATTTTCCTTTGCAATTGGATTAGAGGCAAGTGCAATATATCTATTTAGCATGAAATGCATGTTTTCCTTCTGTTGATTCTGTGATTTCAATTCAATTGATGATTGATTGCTTAGATATACCTTTTGAGCTTGTTTTCATGGTTTTTTGCCATTGATGGATGGGATTCTTTTATTTGGAAGGTCAATGGCCCAATTGAGGATGGTTTGATGGTGATTGAAGTGTTTTGATGTTTGTATATGCTTCTATGATGGATGGACGAGATTGGATGAGATTTGGATGGAAATTGGATGGAAGGAATGAAAATCCAGAAATCTGAAATTGTTGCAGAATTGTGTGTTCTCGGTCAACCGGCTTGTAGTCGGGTCGACTGAAGACACTGAAATTTCAGAAAACCAAGTCCTAGTTAATGTTTCTGAGAAATTTACAGATTGAGCTACTGTATGCGGTCAACCGGATACACTGAGAATACCAAGGTCTGAGATTTGGCCAGGGTACTGTTTGACTCAGGTAGGCCTGTGTACCAGGTCGACTGGCTGGCCACCCGGTCTACCGGATACACTGAAAATCCCAGAATCCAAGTCAAGTTTCAACCCTGATCTTTTTGTAGCAGGTCGACCTGCCACACTGCAGACAGCAAGTTCTGGGTTCAGCCTCTGTTTCATGTTTGATCTGTTGTGGGGCCTATTAGTGGCGGACCCAAGTGTCGCCACGTGGGTGCGGTCGCACCCGCAAGATTATAAAATCTCTTTCAATAATACCTTAAAAGTTTTTATATTACTATTTAACTTCTTCACTTTACCATTGCCCGCACCACCCAAACGAAAATCTTGGGTCCGCCATTGGGGCCTATTGATCATCCAAATGGACTTCTATTGATGTGCCTAGCATTAGTCAATGGTGTGGCTCAACCTTGACTCATGGGGGCCACTAAAGTAGGGTCTAGTGTATTGATTGGACTTCGATTCGATTCTTAAACATTGTCGAAGATGGCCGTAACTTTTGGAATACACTTCCTTGGCATCAGAAACTTCAAGGAATCAAATTGACTGGACCTAGACCTGGACCTGAAAGAGGGGCCATTACTTAGGTTGTACCTTTGCTATTTTCCTTTATTTGCTTGGTTTTAAAGACTTATTATACTTGGTTCTTTACTATCACTCTTACATCCTTTCTATTGTTAATACATAATGTTAATTAAATGAAATTAAATTGGATTACCTAAACCTAGGATTACCTAGTGGCGACCTGATGTTGTGGATTGGTGATTAATGACCCGTGTCTGTGACTAGGCGGGCCATCATATGGCCTAAGAATTGATGAATGTGATACCTTAAAACGAAGAGGTTGAATATTGTGGACTTGTGACCCATTTACGAATAGGAATGGACTTAATACTATCAGACTGAACTTGGATAATGGATATTATACTTGGACTATTTTGGGACTAGGGCCACGACATTGGTTGGCCTTAGCATGGATTCGATGATGGAACTGGACTTGGATTGTATTTATGGATTGGACATATATATTGAACCTCTTATGGACTTGATAAGACCTTACTCGCGCAAGGCGAGCCTAGACAGACACAGACCTTTACTTGTTTCCCTGAGTCGACATTAACATTCACTTCGTTGTTATAAGCTTAGCCTTTGAACTGATCATAACTGGTGAGAGCTATATTAGTTATGGTTTAGAGCTATCATGATGAGCTGTGGCTGGACGGACGGTGTGATTCCGGTTCCGCTCTATTGAGTGTGAGGGTGTTGATATTGATGTTGTTATTATTGGCGGGGCTCGTCATCCCTTGCACTGTTACTTTACTTTCCTCGCGGCGACTATTTATAGTATGGGAGGGCCGCTGCATAATATCCTGCGGTGTCCAGCTTGTGTGAATGTGCCACGTTGATGTATGGTTAGAATAGATACTTTACCTTTACTATGATTCTATTTGTTATATCTTGCTTGATCGCCTAACATTTGTACCGTTGTTAATCTTATGATGATATGATCGTCTCTATTCCCTTTGATGCATACATCCTATGTTACTTGTATACTGTGCCTAGCCAGATTCTTAGATCCGACCCATTATTGGTGCTTAAATATTGACTCCGATCCCGAGGACGATACGACCGTCGAGGCGCCCGTAGTTGGAGACTACGGATAGGGACCAGCCGACCAGGAGGTCAACCTGGAGGATGGAGTGCCTGCACAGGGGGTTTGAGTGCACTTGTTTTGGGGATTAGTGATTTTGTTGTGAGCAGGGAGATAAACTAATATGTACATTTTATTCATACTTTGAGATTTAGGCTGGACTTCAACTCTGCTATATTTGCTTCATTACATATGATACCTTATGCTTCCGCTATTATATGATTTTGCTTCCGCTATTCTTTATGCTTCCGTAATTAACCGTTGATTATTATATTATTTTAAAAAGTTTTAAATTGGACCTCACTGCGGACTATGATCTTGGAAGTTCTCGAATCTTTCGAGAAGTAGCGCACCAATTTCGAGTACCTTGGCGGTAAACTCGGCATTCGGAATTAGGGCGCTACAAAAGGCTTCCACGTTTTGTCTTCTGGGCAGGGCTTCATTGCATCGTTGTACCATAATATAGTCAATGACTCTCTCCTTCCAATACCCCTCTTCCACGAAGATGAAAACAAAGGATGCTCTCTTTTTTAGTCACATGCCTTAACAAATTTATCATATTTTCAAGATTGCCCTTCTACAAATACATTTTAAAATTATCTCTAGAAACTTTATATTTTTTGAAATATCCTTTATTATTATATATATATATATATATGAGTCAAATGTCACTTGCTTTGAGGTGGGACCTACCATCAAATTGTTATACTTTAATTTTTTAGTTATTTATATAATAATAGACTAAACTAGCAACATAGGCCAGTGCTTAGCCCGGGCCCACAAATGAAATAAAGCTATATTTAATTTAAGGTTATCTTTTGAGATTCAAAGTGAGAAAAAATAAATAAATATAAAACAAAGAATATATAATTTTCTTCATTTTTAAATTTGTACAAATCAAATTCTCACTGTTTATTTTTTATATAATATTTAAGAACTTATATGAATATTATAATGTATGTTTAATTAGAGAATATTTTTATTAAAATATATATGGAACATATTAAAACTCAAATTTGAATACTCAAATGAAAATATATTAAAACACACAGGAAAAATAGATATATCTCAATAAAAAAGGAATATCTGTACATATAAAAAAATATAAACAAAAACTATTAAAATATGAATAAAAAAATTTGTAAAGGAATCAGGATTAGGGAAGGAGTAAGCGAAAGATAAAGATTTGGATTGATCAGGTGGGCCCCTCTAGTCAAAGCTATCATACATAATAATAATCAATCCAGTGCAGCTATTCATCTACCCATTGTTCAATGGTCACGATCATTGAAGTTTTGGCAATAGATAAGCAAAGTACCATTTGCTATCTAACCATTTATTGTGTGAAAAGATGGCCAAATGGGTATTACAAAATTAGTTGGATTTTTATTATAATCCACTTGATTTTACCTGCTTATACATTAGTAACTCTAACTTGATTAAAATAGATTGAATTCAATTAGATTTCTTTAAAAGAGCGCTATTTCAATTAAACCCTTGTCACTGTCCCTCCCAACTCAAATTCAGCATGAAATTGTTCACTTTGGCCCATGTGTGCGAGCGAGGACTTTACAGGACTCCCGCCAGAGCACACTTAACTTTGGAAACCTTATGGAACCGGGGTTGCATGGTTTTAAAAGGCCTCATGTTGAGTTAAGATGAAGTACTTATAAGCCCAGGGTTAGGACTTGGATATTTTCGATGCGAGCTAATTGAGACTCACCGTTTGAAGCCCGTGGTTGACACGCTACGCCCCGTAGTTAAGAGTGCCGCCCGGACCAAGTTCTCACAGTCCTAAATTGTCATATAGTAAGAATTTATCAAGAAAAAATGAAAAAGAAACCCACACCTATTGAGGGGGGTTTCCAAAAAAAGCCTCCATGGATGTCGTCTCCACAACTCAAATACAGTTTTCCAAGTCTTACAGATACATTCCTTAAGTGGGTTTTCCATCGTCTTCTTCTTGTGAAGTGGCCCCACTTGCGGCCCGCTTATTTAATGAATCTATACTAAAGTCTGAGTTGATGAAAAAAACTTGAGGTCCAGATGTTTCCTGTGTGGGCCACACTATGCTATCTCACCAAATGCGCATCTATATTATGCATACTTTTAAGCCTTACTGTAAACCCAACAAGGCCGTCTTAGATATTTTTTTTTTTTTTGCAATTGTTCAAACACTCTAATGTTACGAAATTAGAGGGGTCACTTAAGAATCAATCTAAACCATTAAACAATACATGGCGTCTAATTAATATATTTTAGGTCTATATTTTTTTCCAAAAGTAAGCTATACTCAATATTTCATCTAGACAATTGGAAAATCAAGAGAGTAATTAATTGTTATGATTTTTTTTTATTTCTATACCCTTTTGAACTAATCTTCATTTAAATGACTTGCATAAATATTTATCTTCTTTCTTATTATACTTTTTATCTTGAACTAAATTTAATAGCTATTATTTTACATTTGCTTAATCTAATTTAGTAATTCTATTTCATTGCATCAATGTCTTTGACTCTCACTAGATGGATTAAATAATTAGGTAAAATCTTAAAGATTTGTTTATTTCTTTATAAGTTTGCTTTTCTTTGAGATTTATCTTCTTTTTTATATTACTTATCCGAGATTTAATATAATTTTATTTTTAGGCTTGGGTTTAGCATGGGCCTTTGTTACTAGTTTTATTTTAAAGGAAAATAAAAGGTACTTGCTTCAAAAGGAAACGTGCGCTTGCAGAGGGATAAAAGTCGAACTTGCAATCTTTCCTCCACTCTGAGAAAAGAAAAGTTGCGAGCAGAGTGGGACCAACTAGATATGTATCATTTGCAACTTTTCCTCCTCTTTGAGAGGAGAAAAACTTGCAACAACGTTTCCACTTTGTATGATGCCAGAGATGTAGCATTTGCAACTTTTCCTCCCCTATGAGAGGAGGAAAACTTGCATTTTGGCATGCGGTGGTAAGGTTGCAATCTGATTTTTCATTCTTTTTCTTTCTTTTTTTACATGTGGGTCCGGTCATGGGTCGGGGTTTATGGATGGGTATGAATGATTAACGTTTAAATGCAATAACACCAAATCACAATAATACACAATAAATCGCTTGTTTAGTAAATTTACTTTACCGATGAAGTGAAGTGAATGTTTAATATAAGAGACAATAAAAGTAAAAGTTTGGTGGAATCAAAAGATGAAAGACTAGCTTTTGAAATTTTCTTTTAAAATGGAGAGTGCTTTTGTAAGGGTGCTCATGGATCTGGCCTGGCCTGCTTTGGGCGGATATGGGGTTAAGTTATAATAGATGGGCCGTGCTCAGATTTTATTTATTCGGACTCGGTGGTTGAGAGCCGAAATTCCAGCCCGTCCGAAATATACAAATAATTATAAGGGAGGAAGTAGTAATGAGGGGACTCAAACCCATGCCCTCTCACAGAAGGTGATATGACCAGACCAATTGAGCTGGCCTAATACTGGGTAAGAAACTCATATTTTTTTGTTCTATAAGTCTATCATGGGTGCCCATCTTCTCTCATTTTGCATTTATATTAAATGAAAATTATATTTATATAATTTTAAAAATAAAAAATGATATAATTGTTTTAGATTTATGTTTTTTTCTCATTTTGTATCTCAAAAGATTGCCTTAAACTAAATATAGCTTTATTTATGGGCTCAGGCTAAGCATGGCCATGCATTACTAGTTAAATCGAAAACTATAAACAGTACACATTCATGAAGAGGAAAGGGATCGCGAAGTCCAATCTATCAGATTTGGGAAGATACCCTTAAACTCAATTTATCTGCACAGTACAAATCATTCTCATAATATCAATTTGAAAAACAAACCCTTCTATGCTAGCCATCATAAGGGCCGGTGATTTGTCTAGGACCCAAAGTCACAAATATTATAAAAAATAAATACATTGACAAAGGCATATTAAGGCCCAAGAGCAAAGTGAGGGGGGGGGGGGGGGGGGGGGGAGGGGGGGGGGGGGGGGGCAAAATAAGTTGATAGCATGTTCTTGGTAATCTGGTAATGCATGACTTCTTTGGCGATAATGTTTCCTAGCATTAAAGAGAGATTTTAGGAATTAAGATTTGAATTCAAAGAGATAATTTACATAATTGAATTTGTTTAAGGGAGATATCATAAGTTTGAGAGCAAAATCTTAGGAGATTCAAACTTATAAAATGGATAACTTTCCATTTTAGCAGTTTGGGGAGGGCCCATGTCAAAGCATTGTATTTTTTTTCTTTTATGTTTTTTTTGAAAGGAGAGTTTCCTACCTGCCTATGTGGCAAAACAAATCATATTGCTTAATATATTTAACATAATTGTAAAAGCTAACAAAGTGAGGAAGAAATAATTTTAGATGTGGGCCTACCTAAAAAGAAGACATTATATTTAGGGGTGATGTACATGAGAAGATCTCCTTATAAATAAGGGCCAACAAAAAAACCAGCCTTGTCAAATCATCATGGCCCTTGATTTAATAGCCTTAAAATTTAGTTGTCTTTTAACCATAAATTTCTTTGAGATTCTATCCAACGGTGCATAACAGTTTGATGATAGTGAAATTGGACCTGGTACTAGATGAGAGATTAAAATGGCATGTACTATCCAAAGGTGGGCCCAAGTAGGCCTCACGAAGTTGGACTGCATAGAACACTTCTCCTTTCTCACCTCTATTTGCATAACCACACCTCTCACACTTTCATCAAAACAAGTGGGCTCCCTAGACTTCAATATCTTAATACTAACCTTAAATATTTTCGGTTGTTGTAATATCAAGTTTGAGTAGATCTTAGATAGTATCCTGTAAATAAGGATCAAACTCTCTTATTCTTCACTGGATTAGTAGAATGATATTCATGTGTTAGGAATAGTAATCTAAACTACATTGTGGAACCCACTGAAGTCACCTATATGCCAAATGGTTTGATTTGAATGTTTCAATGTTGATTCTGTGTGGCCCCAGTTTAACTTTGATTTAAAGACTAGCGTTGGAATATTGTTCTCGATCATTTATCCCCATACTTTATGTTTGTTTAAAATTTTAACTCTTTTATAGGTAATTTTGGTTATTTGCTAGCATTTGCAGATTGTGTCCAATATATTTTAATTTTTTATGTATTCTAGTACAATCCATTGTTTATTTAGAAGGCTACTTATGAAATATTATTACCGATTAAAAAGAATTTATGAAATGGTATGATCATTTGAGTAATTTTATAAGTAGCTCAGTAGGCCTAGGACCACGGTTTGCACCCAGAGATTGTGAGTTCGAAACTGCACTACCACATACTAGGGCCATAGGAGAATTTTACCCGGCTTTCTCTCCTGGGCCCGTAGGGATTATTCTGGCCCAAATGACTGGGAACCCTACGTTATAAAAAAAATATATAAATAATCTTATAACCAAATTATTCACTAAATAACTCACTTATTTATATGCATATTATTTTAACTTGGTTTTTTAGTATTTTATTTGTGTATCTTATAAATTGGTTATTTTTTTGAAAGAAAAAAAATGAAAGAACATGCAAATTAGAAAAAATGACTTGACCATATTAGGTAAAATCATCGATGCCTTTATTTAGAAGATCATTTTATTGAGAATAAAATTATATCAATGAGGTTATCTATTCTACTATGATTGTCTAGAATTACATTCATGGAAGGCCGTGACCCAGTAAGCATACCAGAGTAAGTTTCTACATCTTTTTTTTAACAAAATAATGATAATTGATTAATATACAAAATGACAAAAAATCCTCCATTATGCATGCACCTATTGCATTTATGCCATGTATAGATCCAATGGCACGATCGCCCCTCTTTTTTTATGCATGGTGGGTCCACATTATTTCCTCCTTATGGCTGATCCTATTCTGCGTAGATTAAAATTTGGCTCAAGAAAATTTTGAAAATGATGTTGCTTTATCAAGAAAGGCTATAGCTTGGTATCAAATGTAATTTTTTTAACAAAAAGTCTACATGGACGGACCCCATGATTTTGGGGGGAAAATCACCTGACATCAGTTGATTTTCCCCCTAAAACTATGGAGTTAGTCCATGGATCGGTCCATTGGTTAGTCCATGTATCAGGGCTCTTTTTTTAAATGCATGGCCGGCAAACACTATAAGAATATATACGTTGCTGTAGCATAATATAGTGCAGAGCGACGTTGTATAGGAGCCCTCTCCTTGACTTCTCCTGTTGTGTTGTTGTATTTTGGTCAGTCTTTTCAAATTGCCCTTGTGTAGTTGCCGTGGGATGACCTATGTGGCCCACGAACTTATGGTCTTCCTTATCACTCAAATATATAAGGAATTATAGGTTAGGTTTCAATTTCTTCATGACAAGCTGTCTGTCAGTGAACAGTAACTTCACTTGAGTGTGGGGATATTAAGGACAATCATCTAAAACACTTATATATCCATATTTGGTGTTGTAATCTCATCAACCCGGCCTCTTAGCATTCTCTCATATTTCCATCATGATCCTATGACGATAACTAACTGGATGTTATCATCATCTATACGTTGCAACAGATATTTGACCTTTACAACATCATGTACACAAGACAACATAACCACTAGCTTTCTCTTCACCACGTACTGCAATTCTGCGGAGCCTTAGATGATTGTTTTAAGTCCTAATTGTAATCTCATCTAAATCTATAAATCACACGAGACGTTGATGAAACTCAAGAACATTGCTACCAATCTTTCGAGCTTTACAAAGAGAGAGCTTAGCTCTTCAGCCTGCACTCTCCTGATTCTTTTCTCGGTCTCATCTGCATGCTACTGTAGCATGATAGTGAAGATCAGTTACAATGTGCTATATCGTTTCCCAATTCAATAACACAAATGGGCAGAACAAACACATGGGCAATGGATGACCATGCCAAATAGAGATAAAACCAACTACATGTATAATCAGTAGGGAAGTTTTATTTTCTTCTAACAACACTTAGGGCTTGGTATTATATGTACCAAACCTAGTAAAGGTAGAAAATGGGAATACTATTGCCGATGGATTCCTATCAACAAAGATTATGTTTCAGTCCTTAATGTTGGTGCCTTTTTCTCCGGCCATGGCTCAATTCGGATATGTAATTGAACATTCCTCTTGGAGGACAAGACATTAGATGTTGGGCACAAGAGTCAGCTGGGACGTATTCCATTGAGGCTTATATTAAAAAAAATAAAAAAATTCCTCCCACGCACAGAAAGGCCTCACCTTCCTCGGCGAATTCTGTGGAAACTTCCAATTTCCCACAAACTTGAATTCTTTGCTTGGAGGCTTCCTCACTATAGGCCACCAGGTGCAGCAAAGCTGAGTAAATGGAGGAATGATATTTCTCCTCTACGCATGCAGTATGTGTAGACAAAAGGATGAAACGATCGATAGTATCACATTTTCTGCTAATGCAGTTTGATTACCAAGCAGATATGGGATGATTTTCCATCTAAAATCCATAAACCCATCTAATTTCATTTTCCCTCTCTCAATGGTTTAGGTTTCACAACTCGACAATCATGGTTCATATATGAAGGATGCAGAATGCATATTTATGCATGCACGCATCGACAATATTCATGGTTAATTCATAATTCCATTTGATATGTATGAATGGAATGTGACTCGGCTCAATACTGATTCTGCCAGGTTCATTATTGGACAACCCAGTTGATTGGTGGTCTCCTTGTCCGGAAATTTTTGTCAAGCTTAATTTTGATAACTCCTACAATTCGTTGACCAATTTTTGTCATTCTTTCTCGAAACAATACCATTTTTTTTCTATTTTTCAAATATTTTCGCAAATTTTTTTTCTTAGAAAAAGAGGGCTGAAAGTCTAAAACTTTAGTCAAGAATCGATGAATCGGTCTTGGTCAAATGTAATGTGCTGTGTTTTTAAATCATAACACATTTTAATTAAGTTAAATTGCATCCAAAGGTTTTAATAGTTATTTATTTATTTATTTTTTGCTGAAAGGTAAGATTTAGTATTAAAAAGGAAATAAAGAAATGGGAACATAGCCTCCAAAAGGAGAGAGCAAAAACTGTATAAGCTCGATGAGAGCACCAAAAATTGAGAAAGTTATAACAACATAAAGATCAAAAGGTTGTTGAAGAGAGATCCCCAAAAAATAGAGAGAAAATCATTAGACGGCATCTCAACATTACTGGGCAAGGCTCAGATTGAGTCGGAAAGGTGATCAGTTAGTCATCGCTTAGCTCGCTCTATAGAAACCACTCTATCGTTGAAAATAACTTCATTCATGCATAACCAAATTAGGGAAATGAAGTGGAAGAAAACAAGCGCAACCCATTGTCTCTCAGTTGTATTCCTATTGACAAGATTGACCAAAAGTGAGAAGGAGAATGAGGAGAAGGAAGAGATCCACCTATGAATGATAAAATCCAACTTTAAAGGGAGAGGGAGAACGGACGGAGGAAGAAGAGATGGAGTTCTGATTCTTCATTGTCACAACATAAAATGCATCTAGAAGGGATGATAACACTAGCTGATCTAACCCAATTTTGAGTTGGAGTTCGTCTGTAGAACAACCTCCAAATTAGGCAGGAAAGATGGGATTCACAAGATTGTTCCATACCAAATTGCTCCAATTTACAACCGATGCTCTAGATCTAACCACATACCAGACGTCTTTGAGATCAATGTTTCCACTAGCATTTCCAGTCCGGCCACTTGGTAGAATCTGCAACTTAAGGAGAAAGAATGTTAATGATGGAAGCCAACTGCAGATGTTGTCTAATCTATAGAGGGAGATGAGGTGGGATAACCCACCGCCCATCATATATCAGCAAAGTGATGGTATCAGTGAGAGGAAAGGAGAGTTGTGGAAACTTCGTGGCCAAAGGATAATCATCAAGCCAACAATCAAACCATAGGTTAATTGACTTCCCATCCCCCACTGTCCACTTGCTGCTTTGACGAAGAGAACCGAAAATAGCTCTGATTTTCCTCAAAATGCATGAACCTACAAAAGGATATTTTTGGCTCCATATGGATTTATTCTTGATGTATCTTGCTTTGAACCAGATTGCCCAAATGGAGGAGGTTGTCATTCCGCTATACCCTAGTTTCAACACGCACATGCATCATTGACTTCACAAACACATCGAATGCCCAAGCCGCCTTCAGATTGAGGGAGGCAAACAGTTTCCCAACGGACCTGGTTATGTTTAGTTTTTAAGCACCTATCAGACCAAAGAAAATTCCTTAAGATTCACTCTATATGTAAGGAAACCTTTTTAGGAAATGGAGTACAGAGAGAGATGTAAAGAGGCATGCTTGACAAGACGTGTTTGACAAGAATTAATCTTCCCGCAAAAGAAAGGGCTTTGGCTTTCCATCCCGAGAGCCTGGCTCTTAGAGCATCCAACAACTTAGTGAAGTGGAAGAATTTTCGACTTCCAAAGAAAAAAGGGGTACGTACCTAAGTAGGTTGGAGGGAGGGTTAGCAATAGGGATGTCTAACAAAGCTGAAATGGACCTCCTCTTCATGTGATTATATTTTCCAATAAAAAGATGGCTATTAATGGAGAGGTTAAATTTTTGCCCCTCTCCTATCTCATATCTGGCAAGGAGAACCTTTAAGCCAGATATGCTCCTTGAAGAAGCTCTAAGAAAGGGCATAATGTCATCCGCATATAATAGGAGGCTGGGAGTGTTGGGAACTAGTGATACTGACTAGATTATCCGATTAGATTGAAGCTTCTGTACATTGAGATTCAATATCTCCTCTATAAGGATAAAGAGATAAGGAGACAAAGGATCACCTTGACGGAGGCCGCAATAAGAAGGGAAGAATCCACAGGGGCTTCTATTGATGAGAACCGAGCCCCTAGAGGTTGTAATCAGTTCTTTAATTAGGCTGATCCATTCTTTGGAGAACTTGAAAAACTCAAGTGCTTAAAAAAGGAAGGACCATTGGGCTTGTTAAATGCCTTGGTGATGTCAAGTTGCAAACAAATGGCGCTACCTTTTATCTTTGTGTTGAGCTTTTGAAATAGCTCATGGGCCAAGGTTGAGTGAGGATGATTTGATCTTCCTTTAACAAAAGCCGCCTGGTTATGAGAGGTGAGGGAAGGGGTGATGATAGAAAGCCTTGAAGCAAGAATTTTGGCAATAATAGCTATATCACATAAGCATTACAATATTACAATATACATTGTAGACTAAGCAAGAAAACCATGATGATTATATTAAGAAGAAAAAGGTAGTGTACCATCATGCATGATAGTCATCAGGCAATGGAGAAATGCTAAGCTGAAGAAGTCAAAGGGCAACTCTCCCTTGGCAGGCCATGAGATGAGAGTTCAAGTAAAAAAAAATAACTCTGCCTTGGCAGGCCATGAGATGAGAGTTCAAGTAAAAAAAAAATAGTACTTCTCCATCTCTAGCTGCCGAAGGAGAGATGCCCTTCAACTGGTTCACTTACAGAAACCGGTCTCAGGGTTCTGATGTCCTGGTCGGTGGGAACTTTATTTATAGGCGTCAGTCGTTGGGTGAGGTCGGATAGAATGTGGCATATGCTAGGGGGTTATGGTTTTATACCATGGATATGCTTCTTAGCTGCTTTTTATCTAGGCAACTTCCACTTTCCTTCCCATCATACCAAGCCCATGTCGTGAAAAAAAGCTCTCTCTCTTGACACCTTGGTGTCTCACATCGACTATAGAGAGGAAAGTCACCGAGATTATATGTAGAGCTTCCATCCTTATACTGCATGAGACCTTTTGGTGAGGTGGGGTGCCTGTTGGGACAGTGGACCACCACAAATTCCATATTGATATGATATTGTCCACTTTGTGCTTAAGCCCTCATGGATTTGTTCTTGGGTTCTACCCAAAGGCCTCATATCAATGGAGTACTTAGTCCAACTTATATGCCTATGATCTTTCCCAAATCTAGCCGATGTGGGACTTTGGTTGCACATCCCCAACAATCCTCCCCTCAAATAAAGGATCATATCTCTTTGGATATTTTTACGGGCTTCCCCTCAAACGATCATCCATCCGTCCGCTCCATCGAGGAGAGCCAACTCGAGAGCCTCACCACGGATCCACCAATCGTGAGTACTGCGCTTTCCCTTGCGCATCACTGGGGCCCACCACCTTTTGTTCGGCAATCTGAGGACTCTCCGGGCTAAGTCTGGGCTTTGGGATCTGATACCACTTGTTGGGACAGTGGACCATTACAAACTCCACATTGATATGATATTGTCCACTGCCATTGGGCCCACTCCAGATTGAGCCCGGCGGTGTGCCGCGGATGAACTCCCAACAAGTCTTGATCTGGTGAGTCAGATAATGATCAAACTCTTGGTGGTAGAGTTTGGATCAAGTTCAGACTCTTAGTTGGCAGAATTCCCACGCTGGTCAGGAGATGTGGGATTCCAGGAGGGGTAGAGTCCGTTGTAGTCGTGACTCCTAGGGATTGCTCTATATAAGGGAGATGGGAACCCTTGCTTGATTATCCAGTAGATCTGAGAGCATTCGCAGCGAGTTCGCAGGTCTACCTCACACCGGAATGCACAAGGTTCTTGGCGAGTTCGGTTCCGACACCCATCTGGGACCAGCTAGTTCTTTCAATTGGTAACAGAGCTTGATCTGTGCGCATGACGGTTAGAATTTGCAATAAATCTATCGATCGTCGGATCAGAGACCTTCTTCATCCTGTTTTCCCGTTGCACTCTCCTCTCTGCAACCAGGCTAGAAGAAGGCGAAGAAGACGACCCATATCTTGTTTTTTTTGCGTGCGTTGCAAAAGGGCGAGACAAAGCACGTGCTGCTACTGTGCTTGCTGCTAATTTTTTTTCTCTCATCTTGCCTCGTGATTCGCGCAAGAAGTCCCGTGTTGATTTCAGCGCAAGAGACGCCATCACGCTGTTGGGTTGTCTCGGTTTTGGCGTTCCAGAGTTGTAAGGAGGCAATAGAGTTGCAGTCTTAATTTGCGTGCATTGCAAGGCCAATTGTTGCACTTGATTTTTCCTTCGCCGAAAGACATGAAAAGGGGCGGTTCTGGATGCAGCATGTGTTGCTTGGTTTTCCGCCTCGGGAGTCGCGCCTCAGGAAGGCAAGGCGTTGCTGATGCATGCATGGGCCAGTCAACGGAAAACTTTGACCGGCCATAACTCGTTCGTCCGAACTCCGATCGACGAGCAGTTTGGTTCTGCGGAATCGTGGTGACGAGCACTACCCAGCAGCATTGACAGATTTGGGATCCAATCATCAGATATGTTTTGGACCAGATGCAGTCATTCTTGACGCTTGATTATTTGTCGTGCAATATCTGGGTCATCTGAGCTCCGACGGACGATCCGTTTGCGCCTGCGGACTTTTGGCAACAAGATCTATACAAAGGCAATGAGAGATTGACAATCCAATGGTTAGAAAAGTTCTTGGTCAGCGATCACGGTGAGTGGTATCTTGACTTTTCATTTATTTATGTTGGATATGTCTTATATAATCTGCATTGTGTTAAATCACCAATAGCGATATCTTCAACGAGAAGAACCCACTTGTGTAGAGATATCAAATGGGTGCCCTATGTAGGAATTGTGCGTTTATTTGTTGTGATTAAATCCAACTTGTATTTTCTTTTGATAAAACCTTGACGACCACTGCGGTATCATCTAATCGTAACTTGGGGTTACATTGTGCAGTGGGGGTCTGATAATTGATCCGCAAAACATTTGATGTGTGGATCAAGGGGTCGATGATTTGATCGAAAGAATGTGAGCACAATCTAACGGCACAAAAGAGACATATGATATCTTGTTAGTGGTAAAATATTGATAAAAACCACTAGATCTCGGATGAAAATAATCTATGATCATGCATGTATGTACTATTAATTGCCTGATGGATGTGTGATTGACAACTAGGTTGATCGGATCACTAATTAAGTGTTGACCACGATGGAAAAACTAATTGATCAATGTGTTCCAATTCTATGTCTATTGTCATGGTCTTCCACTTTAGTAGGGGTGTAATCTCTTAAGTCCCAAGCCTGTTAAATATTTAAATTTCAATGAAACTTGAGGCAAGAAATAAAAATAATTTATTTAAGTCATGGGGACATGAGAATATGACTGGATAGACAACCTAGTGGATCGGATACAAATGTTATAGTCATATAACAATGGATCTGATGAAGGTGTAAGAACGGAACTGGTGGATTGATTTGTGGTTTTTCATGTGATCTCAAGGATGGAAATTGAATTTTTTTTTGAATTCTTGAAAATAAAACCCGAAGATTGTAAGCATCTATAAACGTGGAATAAATTTTGTTGTGTGTTTAACAAATGACACGAGTCTAAATACACTTGACTCTGAAAAATCCAATTTGTTACATTTTGGGGATGCTTTACTAATTACTACTCTCTGATGTGTAAAATTCGTGGCTCAACTGGTGATAGAATAGATAAAGAAATCTGTTCTGAGGCAATATAGTTGTGATTTGCATCCATGGGAGATTGTTGCATTTTTTTTTAATTTCTGAGATGATATTTACTTGCTTGATATGCTTGTAATGTGTAAATCTTCTAGTTTTGATTATTCTATATGTGTTGGATGTGTGGTTTGGCACACTTATGGCATTGAAAATATGACACATCAATAAAGACAGAATAAATGGACTAGTTGGGATGATACCTTTACCTGAACTTGGTATATTGGAACCATGTCTGAGAGGAAAATGACCGAATATTTTTTTTTCGAAATAACTAGAAGTGTGGTTGAGTGATATCATATACTCTAAAATATGCTGACCGTTTTATTTGTCCAAATTTAAATAGGTGGGAGTGATTTGCTACTCCGATTGGCGACTTTAGCAAATACATTTAAATTTATCTGTTATGATATAAGCTTGAGGCACTGTAAAAATGCTTTGAGTGGTATATATTGCTGAGTGATGGAGCAATAGAGCTGAAAAGTTAATGGATGAGATCCGTTAAGTGGGGGAGTGTACCTATGAGCGATTCAAGTATATTGTGCATGGAGAGGATACTATATTTATATTAGTTTCTGCACACCCCAGAGCTAAAATAGTGTGGTTGGAAATTTTTTAATCATTTTATGTTTTGAATATATTAGATCCATGTTAACCACATGAATCTTCCGCTGTGTTCTATAAGGGGGAGATATTATTGAGTGCATAATATATATTGAGTTGAAAAACTCCTAAAATTTAGCACAAAAGACCCATTTATGAGTTATGGACTGGTGCCAAACCTAAAACTTGACCTATGACATTGAGGGGATGTGTTGTACACAAACTATTGCGGGCCACAATTAAAATACCAACTGCAAATGGAAACGAAGAAAATAACTCTTTTGCTGGAAAAATGGAATCATCCAAAAGGATATCGTGTGATCAATCACGAATATCGGATTATAACCACAGGTCGAAATGTGTGCTTCCTTGTGGATCCCATACAAATCCTAGAGATGCACCACTACATCTCTGAGGATGGAGGATGTTACGGAAAGTGAGAGTTTCAACGTTGGCAGCGTTGGAAGTGTAAGTCCTGGCCATGGCCCACTTGACAATGAACAACCCGAGTTATTGGGAGTCCTGTAGGATTGATAATTTTTGACGTGGTTGGATGATTGGTATAGTTATTTGGTAGAAATCGTGTGAGACCTTAATCTATCATTTGCTGTCAATATGATGATTGACTATACACTATAGAAGTGAATATAAAATAAGAACATGGCATGGCAATTAGTCGATCCACCTTGGGATTGAAGGGCTATGGGTTCCTGACAATAAAATGATAATGACAGATTTGGTAGATAAGCACGATGGGTGGCACAAGGATTTAGAAATGGAAGGATTTGATTACGTGGAGATTATCTCTCCGGGCGTAAATTCCTATCCCTGTGAATCCTAAGAGCAATGGTTGGTTGTGAGAATCTGTTATTGCACATGGTGAATGTAAAGGCTGTGTTCCTAAACGGCGAAAAGTAGGAAAAATTTTACATGTAATCTGCGGATTCGGTGGTGCCAAGATCATGAGGATAAATGTGTACAAATTATCTTAACATGAAATTTCACGAGGCCATACGTGAAATTAGTTTATCCCCGGCATATGAGATATGCATTTAGGTCAAAGCAGTGGGAGTAGTTATATATATTTGTCATTGGATGACATATTGATTGTTGGTGGCGAATTGGAAGCAATCTCCAAGCAACAATGTTGAAGTCTTAATTCGAGATGAAAAACATGAGTTAAAGCATGATGTACTGGGCATATGCAGTAACCATGTAAGCCGAATCTGGTACGGACTTTGTCACATGGGTCCAAGTAGGACGCTGTGTTAAAACAGTTAGATATGGAGATGTGCAAGCCAATCGACACTCCCATTTACATGTGTATGAAATTTGTCCAACAATTGGGATCCCATTAGTGAGAAGGACATGCTCATGACCAGAGACAGGCCTTACTCGAGGATAGTGGGAGGTGCATAATGTATGACATCCTCATCGTGCATAAAATGCTGTAATTCCGGATTTATGAGACCGCAAATGGATCACCGTTGGTCTCATAGTCAGATTCCTAAGTTATCCGGGTATGCCTGATATGGCAAGTAAATAAGAGGAATCTGGGTATATCAAAAAAAAACATTTGCTATAACATTTTTTTTTTTGTGGCACAGTTGTTGTCTTGGAACTGCATGGTTGTATGGTTGCTCTTGGGATGATGACTTGGATGAGAGGGAGTCCATGTCTTGTTATATTTAACCCTTTGGCAAAGGGTCTTGATTTTCTGGTATAAAGAAAACAAACATGGTAGCTCTATTGAGAACAGAAGCTGTGATACAACCTGCGATGCAGTAAACCAAGTGGCCATCAGGTTGGATCTCTTCATCGATATTTGAAGTTGGTAAGAACCGATGAGCCGGTGCAAATGTTATGAGTCCACCATCACATCGGTGAATGGAACCACAATTCCACAATCCCTTAAGATATTGAATTGTTATATCTGTATACCTAAAATGTGGGAGAGAAACTTAAGATTTCAATCTCGAGGATCCCACTGGTAGAATTGACGTGTATTCCTTCATGAAGCCTTTTCCTTGGCTAGAGATGTATGTAGGGACTAGAGTATATGTTGATGTACATTGGCACGTTTGTTTTACATCGCATTCGTGCCAAGTGGGAGATTATTAGGAAAATTGTGTGGCCCGACTGCTATTGGGCCACGCCAGATTGAGCCCGACGGTGTGCCGCGGATGAACTCCCAACAAGTCTTGATCTGGTGAGTCAGATAAGGATCAACTCTTGGTGGTAGAGTTTGGATCAAGTTCAGACTCTTAGTTGGCAGAATTCCCACGCTGGTCAGGAGATGTGGGATTCCAGGAGGGGTAGAGTCCGTTGTAGTCGTGACTCCTAGGGATTGCTCTATATAAGGGAGATGTGAACCCTTGCTTGATTATCCAGTAGATCTGAGAGCATTCGCAGCGAGTTCGCAGGTCTACCCCACACCGGAACGCACAAGGTTCTTGGCGAGTTCGGTTCCGACACCCATCTGGGACCAGCTAGTTCTTTCAGTGCCCTCACCTAATAGGGCCCACCTTACGATCCATTTGTATAGGCCACACACTTCCCCATAGTTACCTATTATGTGAGTTTGCACTGATCCAAATGAACTAGACCATTGGATCGAAAGTCAACAAACTTTTTTTTATATATATAAAGCCATTTAATTTTTATATAAAGCCGTTCAACTTATGGGCCACAGACCAAGGGTATGGGCAGCACACCGACTTGCAAAGCTGAGAACGACTCCCTACTCGAGTGGTAAGGAATGAAAGTTCTCACCTAGTTGCACAGGATTCGAACCCTTGGTACACCACCTTTCCCTACGTATGCGAGCTTCCCTTCCCACTTATGTAGGCTTTCTTCCCGCGTGTGCGAGCTCCTTTCCTACTTGAGAGGGATGTGTTTCCGTGTATATGCGGGCTGTCACTTGGGTCCTAGCCCCCTTGGCTAAGTTACCCAAAAAAGTAAGCCCCAAAGCTGGTGTGCACAGTAAGGATGCACAGATCAATCTCCATTTATTAATTTATATGTATTATAAATGATCTATCTAGCAGTTGACCCAACTTTTATGAGGTGAGAGGGCTGTCTTTCCGTGTATATGCGGGCTCTCACTTGGGTCTTAGCCCCCTTGGCTAGGTTACAAAAGAAAAAAAAAAAAAGTAAGCCCCAAAGTTGGTGTGCACAGTAAGGATGCACAGATCAATCTCCATTATTAATTTATATGTATTATAAATGACCTATCTAGTAGTAGAACCAACTTTTATTGGGTGAAGTTTATTTGGCTGCTTTAACTTAGAATTGGACGGCTCTTTACCTGAGTGGTAAGGAGCGTCAGTTTTTATCTCGCTGCCCGGGGTTCGAACCCTGGGTACGTCACCTCTTTTTGTTTGTGCGGGCTTTTTTTCCATTTATGTAAACTTTATTCTCGCTTGTGCGGGCCTTTTTTCCATTTGAGTGGACGGTTCTTTCTTTAAAAATAAAAAATTTGAGTGGATGTTTGCCATATATATATATATATATATATAGAGTATCGATTTATAATCAAGTCGTTTCCCCGAATTACTTTTTGTCACTTGACCCTACATCTCACAGTTGTTACAGCTAGGAACATTTGAATAAGTGTCAAGGCGACAAATAGTTCGGACATGGAATATGGTGATACTCATAACACCATCATTAAATGATCATAGTTTATAAGGGCTTATTTCTTTGCAAAGATTTAAAGAATTCTTGTATAAAGAATTTACTAATTCTGAAAATATTGTCCCCCATGTAGAATCCCAGAATCCCCATAGCCAAAGAATCATTTATAAACGCAAATGAGGTCGGAATTCATCGAATTTAAAAGGGTATTTGTGACTTTTAAAAATTCAAGCAAAGAAACGTAAAGTTTCTAAATGTCAAAGGAATAAATGTACTGTCAATATTAGAAATTCCCAACATCACAAATCCTCGTCAAGAAATTTTATTAAAGAAACAGGCCTAGATCTTAATGGGTATGCATCTTGCAAGCTGGTGAATTCCAGTCAAATTAGGATCTGAGATATTTGAAAGAGTTTAGATGCCTGTGAAGGGATCCAGTTGTCTATATGGAAAAAAAAGGGAGCCCCACTGAAGAGGGCATTTTGATATTTAAAAAAAAAAAATAAACTTGCTAGAGATTAAGGCAACTTCATTAAGTGGAGCAACTTGATTAAATGTGTAGAAATTCCTTTGTTAGTAATAGTGGATCTAAGCTCAGATGAATCTGCGAAGTTACAGGGTGAGGGAAGGAAAAAAAAAAAAAACAATAAATACATAAAATTACACCTACTCAACAACACACTGCAGCCAATGAAACAATAGAGTCAGTAAAAAATAGACAAAACAGGGCTTTAAATAGAGTTTAGTGAGGTAAAATCACATGCTAATGAGCTAGATTTTTAAGGAATAAGGCAACAATGATGATAATGATGATGGATCCAACAATGTTAACGGCTTTCTATTACTGCCTCCTGCATTTTGCCATTGGTAGGCTGCTAGTATATTTCATTATTTCCCCAACGGAGAAGTTTTGGAATTGTACATCTGATTGAGGATAGGAATCAATGATCCATTGGTTCATCATTTTCCATAGCATAATTCCTCCGGTCAAAAGACTATATTAGTATTCTCTAAGCTCGGTTTATGTCCATTTTAAGCAGCCTTAGGGCCGCTAATGGGATATTAAGGAATTCAGGGGGCAACTTCATCTGTACCCCATACTTTATATCTCTTCCATTATTAATATTATAGTTGCTTGTTACTGGTGAAAAAAAAAAAAAAAAAAATAGAGGTGGTGTTACTCCCATGAGAAGCACCAAAATTTGGGCTTTGCTCACCCTGGTAGAAGATAACCGAGCTCGCCAATGTGGTAAAAAAGCAGCAACTCTATCATCGCAGGGGGCCATCAGATCAATGGCCTGAATACCAAAATGAGATCACTATCTTCATCATACTCATCCATCTCACAAGAAAAATCAAATAATCGAAAGAAATACTTCCAAACCATTTAAACGATCAGTTTCAAGACTAAATCATCTCTCTTCAATATCATCCTCTGTAATATCATGCACAAAGGAGCCTGACTGCCAACACACACTATGGGAAAGAAAGGTGCTGTTCATCGTATGGATATGGAGTAATTTTCAGCTACAAGCTCAGCCCCTGGATATCAATAGTAGCATGGGTTAGACCATCTTTTGTGGGGCACAATGCACAAACGAATCCGGATCCTCTTGGCTTTAGGAATGAGATGAAAATTGGGGAAGATCTGCATTAAAATCTGAGCTGTTCAAAATGAACAGGTTCCTCATGTATGACACTTGCCAAATTTCGCTCTCATAAGAGCTAGGCTCACTATCAGATTGATCACATGAAAAATCAAGGATTTTTATAATATTTAATCCTTGTATTCTATACATGATGAATCTAATAATATGCCTAACCCATTAGAGTGAGATTTGGAAAGATCCTAAACAAGAAGGGGACTTCAATGGAGTACTTATTTTTAACAAGTAGACCTCGCTGAAGGAAGATTTTCCATGAGATTATGGACTCGGAGATAGGTTCAGCAATGGACAAAAAATACCAGGTCAATGATTTCTAAGAATTACTTGAGCATAGTGACCGCCCAAGTGGTTGGATGCACAGATGATAGGGTCAACAGAGATCTTCCAGGGTCATTTTTTTGGTAAAAGTTTTACCTTCAAGGGTCATAAAAGAATCTAAAAATCTCTCCTTCAAGGGTCATAAAAGAACCTAAAAATCTCCAGGCTGATCATCAATTATGTTAAAAATATCTAGATACAAGTAGAAATTTGTGAAGCATTCTAATGTAGTGTGGATAAGTGTAGCATTAGGGATGGGTTGAGTAGAAATTTCTAAAGATATATAGAAGGTTCTCATCCGTTTGATAGAAAGTAACATAGGTGCTCTTATTTCTGTGTTCTGCCAACATTAGAAATTGAATGCTGCTGAGTGCTGGGCCTGAATCAAACCACTTCCCCAACTCCTATGGGCACCGAGTGAAGGAAAAACACCCGCCCTTGGAATTTGGATCCGACAGCCTCCAAAGCAGTGGAATCCATTTGTTCCCTGTAGTGACATAAGAAATGAAAGGACTAGACAGGAGATAGAGACATGCATCCTGAAATTCAGTTATCCTCTTTTCAGTTTATCTAGCTCCTTTTCCGCTTCTTTCAGCTGTGTGCTTAATATGGATATCCTCTGCTCCACCTCCTCAACTGTACCCTTGGTGAAAGGGGGCTTGTATGATGACAAAAACTTGACAGAAAATGATTTCAATGCTTCAACGCCACAAACCTACCAAGATCAATTCCAATTAATTCAATATGCGAGCATTTCATGAGAATAAGTTACTCCGAAAATCTGGAAACAACTACACATTAACGAAACATGAGATTCGTATTTCCTGAAGTAAAAAAAAAGAAAAAAATCAATTTAGAGCTTTGGTGATGTATCAGGCACATTCACATCAAGATAAGGTCCAATACGTACCCTGGCCAAAAAATGAAATTAGCCCACTTGTAAAGGGCACCTTTATTATGAAACAATATTTTGAATTTAGCTGCCAGTGGACTCTCCTCATTTTGGGCAAGATAATCAACATTATCATTGCACACCTAGGGAATGCTTTGGAGGTGACACGACTACCACATTCTCAAAATGGTTGTGTGGAAAAGTGCAAAAACTTCATAAGGATTTGTCAACCCTAACCTCTTCTGGAAGCAATGGCAACTTGGTGATGTGGAAGTCATCATATAACATATAGAACTGATCAAGATACTTTTGCTGCATCCGCATTCGTGCTTTCAACAACTTGGATTCAACACCTACACAAGTATAAGAGAGTGCAAGGTTAGATTATACGCATGAGGGTGGAGAATTTATATATTCTAGAACACGAAAGGAGTTTCATATGAGGGTGCATCCCCTAGCATAGACTAAAAAATGTAATGCACCTTCTTCATCAAAAAGTACTTGGTTAATGATGACATTGTGAGTGTCGATCTCGAACTTTGTAAGTTCTTGCACCAACCTCTCCGTTTCATACAGAGAAAGGAACTCCGGAATGCAGACACAGACAAAAGTCGTCAAGTCCTGCTCCCAAAAATGACAGCTAATGTTACTGATTCTAGAGAAGAATGGATATTGATCTGTACACGAGAAAACTAACATGCTCATCTTGTATCATGCAATGTGAAAATCATGACTAAACACCCACATAATGCATTTATATGCATCTGAATATGTTCTCTTTATCCGTTAATACATTATCATCAGCACATGCATGCAAAACAATATGTCCGTGATCGTTTATAGTATTTGAGGACCTTGATGGTATTTTGTCACAAGATAATTGAACTATGAGTGAACTATAAGCAAGCTTTAAGATAGGTTAATCCGAGTAGAATTGGTAATTGTTCCCAACAAGGCTACGGGGTTTTGCTCCCTATAATGTAAAGATCTGGGAAAATGCAGGAATTATGATGCCGAGAGTTTTTTTTTTAAGGAGCAACCATTTTGGGATTTGACAAAATCATGGATATTGTTATGGAAACCATGATAGATAATGGCTTGGTTACACCCCAAATATTTTATGCTAATTACTATGACACTATAGGAGAGAATAATGGAGCAAAGACTTAGAGAAAATACCAAGATATCTAAAAACAATTTGATCTGATGTTAGGGAGGTCAACTATGGAAGTTATCTTCACACATAAACAATTAATGAAAAATACCGACATAAAAGGAAAAATCTTCATATGGTCTTCATCAAATCTAAAGAAAGACAAAAGGTATCTAGAGACTTGATTTTGTGGGTTTTAGATAAAAGGAGTATCCTAAGAGGTTTTAGTGACATCATTAAAGACATGTACGCGCGAGTAGTAACGAGCGTGAGAACTACCATGGAGAGACATATGAGTTTACAGTGATCATAGGTTGCAGCAGGATTTAGTTGTAAACCCTTATCTCTTTGCATTGATTATGGACAAGTTAATTGTTCATGTTCAGGAGGAGGTACCTTGGTGTATGTTGTTGGTAAATGATATAGTATTGGTGGACAAATCGAGATATGATGTGAAACTTTAGAAATGATGAGAGGCTTTAGAATCCAAGAGCTTTAAAATAAGCCATATAAAAGACGGAATATACGAATTGCAACTTTAGTGGGAGTATGCCAAGAAATGTAACTACTGTGAGAAACTGAGAATTGAAGCTTCTAAGGTACCACAAAGAGTGTCCTTCCAATATCTTTGTCTCTATATTTAGTAAGGATGGAGAGATTAAGGAGGATGTCAAACATAGAAAAAGAGCTAGATTGTTGCAGTGGAGACTTGCTTTTAGAGTACTTTTTGATCACCAGGTATTAACAAAGATTGAAGAAAAAATATTACAAGATAGCAATTACACCAACTACGACCTATGGAGCGGAATGGTGACCAATTAGGAACAACACATGCAAAAAATGATTAAATGAGTATAGTAGATATGAGAAATGTTGAGATAGATGTATAGTAAAACTAGGAAAGATAGAGTCAACAATGAGAGCATTTTGGAGCATTAAAGGATAGCTTCAATAAATGATGAATAAAGAGAGACACTTTTGAGATGGTTTGGACATGTCCAATGCATGCCAATGGCGCTAATGAGGAAAAGTTTCTTCATGTAGGTTGATGGCCCCTCAAAGAAAAATGGTAGACCGAAGAGGACATTGTAAGACCCCGACCCGAGAGACCTCGATTAGTGTAATTAAGTTGTGTTTTAGTTTTAAGTGTGTTTAGTGGATCTTGGTTTAGTTTTGGGTTAGAATAGCATTTTGAATAGCTTAGGGGAATTTTGAGAGCCTTCTTGACTTGTGGGACCCTTTGGGGGTTCTTGTTATGGATTTGCACGAGCTTGGGGGTTATTCTTGATTTCCTTAAATCGTGTTTTTAATCCCGTTTAACTTGTCTTGTTTAGCTTTTCAACTTTCATGTTGAACCCGTCCTCGTTTGAAACTCCTAAACTCAACTTTTCACAATTTGAGGGCAAAACAGTCCTTTTACCCAAAATTTGGACACGATTTTCAATGTCACCAAAACTTGCAAAATATATACTTTTTAGAAACTAGATATTTCGTTGAACGACTTTGTCCTCTTCGTTGAAGTCATTTGGGGCTCCGAAATGCGTGTTTTTAGCTCGGCTGATGTTTTAAGTTGTGGGAACCATCCTCTCTTTTGTATAAAAGGAAACCATTTCTTCCTCTTCCCACTTCTTACCCTAATTACTGTGCTAAGAGAAGGAGATCCCAGCAGCCACCGTCCCCTCCCTTTTTCCCTTGCTTTCTTCCTCACAAACCACCACAAAGCTTTGCTAAATCAAGATTTGGACTTTACAATCTTCTTCCGCATCTCAAGGGCTTCATCTTGACGCCATTTTTGAGGAAAACTGCCCATTCCAAGATCTCCTTTGAGCAACCTCTTGCCTTTTGAAGAACTTCCATGTAGGTGATCTTTCTAAAAATTATAGATTTGTGTTTGTATAGCCCTAGAGAAGCTCCGTTTTCATTATTGGAAACTTTCATCTTGTTTTGATTGGTTTTGATATTTTAGGGTTTGTTTTGGGGGTTTTGTATAGGTTTTTGATTTTGGCTTAAGAGGTGATTAGAGCTTGATTTGCATTAGCTTGGACCTAAGGCAAGTGGATGGAATGGTTTTCTTTATGTTCACCATATTTTATACATATACTTTGTTTCATGGGTGATTTCTATTGTTTAAATCTTGTTTCATAACTTGTCATCTATTGATTTTGAAATACATTTCCTAATGTATCCTTCTATCTCATCTTATCACTTACTAATGTACATAGATTTGTGCTAAACTTGAATGAATAATTGTGGATTTTATGGGTTCCTTCTCCTTATGATTTGATGGAAGAATGGATGAGATTGAATGATGGAATTGTAGTGTTGAATGGGAGTTTTGATTGATGGAATGGAGGAGTTTTTAGCTCAAATATTATAGGGAGTTGATTATAGAAATGAGGGATGTTTGGAGGAAGGAAAGACTGAAAATCTGCTTCAGAAATGCTGTGTTCGCAGCTGTCGGTCAGCTTGTCGGCTGACCGTACAAGCTGACCGACAGCGAGCCGACAACTCTTGATTCCATTTCCAGAGAGCTGCAAACTTCTGAAACTTTTTTATGCAGAGGTGTCGGCTAACCGACAGCCACAAGTGACCGACACCAGTTCGGTTCCAATTCCAGAAAGCTGCAATCAGCCAGAATTTCTGTGGGTCAGCTTTCGGCTGACCGACATCCCCATGTCGGTCGACCGAAAGCCAACCAACAGACTCTCGGCTCCATTTCCAGAGAGCTGCATTTTCCACAAATTCTGATACTGTAGTGTCGGCTGACCGACATAGCCCTGTCGGCTGACCGACATCAGCCGACGAGCTAACCGACGGCCATTTTCTTCCTGGTTTCTTTTGGAAAAATATATGGGACTATACTGTAGAAGAACCCTCATCATCCTAATCTTGTTAAAGGTCTTGCAGACTTGTCAATGTGCGTAAGGTCCCAGGTTGTCTCTAATTCTTATGGAGTACCAAATAAATATTAAATTGACAAACGAGACCCTATCTACATTGATTCAAATCTTGGACCTTCAACACTTAGTCAGGAGAATGTTGAAAATCCATTCATGTTTATCTTGACCTGAATTCTATTTGTGCTTTTGAAACATCCTATCCTATGATATAGACTTGTCCCGAAAGTATGGTTTTAGCATATTGCTAATCCGTTTATGCCCGTCCCGATGCTATTGTGTTTTTGATTTTTCGCATGTGACCTATGAGTCGGCATCACTAAGCTTGGATAACCTTATCGGTTTGATCCACCGATTTGGAGATCCCCCTTCTGTTATACCAGCTGCAGCATGGATCCCGCCTCGCCCCGATATACCCGGTTCGCTACCGTGGTCCCGTATAGTATTATATGTATTTATATTTAATCGTTGACTCTCCTCACCTTGTGTGACTGAGGTCAACGTCCCAATGTACTCTCATCACTTTAGTGAGAGAGGATTTAGCTTCGTGTGGTTGCCATCTTGCCAATTCCCGATGTCAAACGTAGCATCAAGAGAAGATTTAGACTTGAATAATTTTCGTGTGTCTTTCATTGGAGATTTTCTCCCATTATATAGAATACAGATACCTTATCAAAGGCTACAAATCAGCTCTCCAAATCAGCTAATCTAATTACAATCTACTTTTAAAGAAGGAGTATCTATTTACAATCTAATTAAAGAAGGGAGGAGCTGGCAAAGATTTGACCAAATCCAACGATTGAATAACATTATATTGGGCCCAAGTGGGCCTGAGCCATCTTGTATTTGACAGTGGGCCTGAGCCATCTTGTATTTGACACCCCCCCCTCAAATTGATGCTGGGGAATCCACAAGCATCAATTTGGTAACCAAGAACTGATGGCGAGGTCGCGGAAGTCCCTTTGTGAGGATGTCGGCATTTTGAAGATCAGAAGATATGTGAGGAAGGCTAATCACATCACGCTTGTATGCATCGCGTATAAAATGGCAATCAATCTCTATGTGTTTAGTGCGTTCGTGGAAAACTGGATTGGCAGTAATACGAATTGCACTAGTATTGTCTGCATAGAGTGGTGTTGCACTATCAGCAGGAAAGCCGAGATCAGAAAGCAACCCGCGAAGCCAGAGAATTTCCGAACAAGCAGCAGACATAGCACGATACTCAGCTTCAGTGGAAGATCTGGACACCTTATCTTGTTTCTTGCATTTCCATGAAATCAAGCTATCTCCCAGATACATACACCATCCTGTGGTAGAGCGACGAGTATCTGGACAACCAGCCCAATCAGCATCTGAATAGGCTTTGAGTGTCAGGGAGTTGTTGGCAGGATAAAATAATCCACGGGTTGGTGTCCGAATGAGATATTTAATGATACGTCGAACCGCAGCCAAATGAAGATGTTTAGGATTAGTCATGAATTGACTGACTAAATTGACTGCATAAGCAATATCAGGACGAGTTATCGTCAAGTAGATCAGACTGCCAACGAGGCGACGATAGAGAGTAGGATCAGGGAGAGGATCCCCACTGTCTTGGTGAAGTTTAACATTGACTTCAACTGGAGTATCGACGGGAGCAGAACCTTGAAGTCCAGCCATTTCAATTAAGTCAAGAGCATATTTATGTTGATGAAGAACGATGCCTTTTGCAGATTGATGAACTTCAAGACCTAAAAATAGTTTAGGGGCCCAAGGTCTTTCATGTGGAAAGTTTCATGAAGAGAGGCCTGAAGTTGGTGAATCATATCTGCATCGGTGCCTGTAATGATGATGTCATCCACATAAACAAGAAGAATAGTAATCCCCGTAGAAGCATGATGAAGGAACATGGATGGATCATATGGACTAGGATGGAATCCCAAGTGGCTAAGAGCATGTTGGAATTTTTCAAACCATGCCCGGGGGGCTTGTTTTAGGCCATAGAGAGAACGCCGTAGTTTGGCAACAGCACCCGTAATGATAGAGGAAACCCCCTGAGGAAGGCGCATATATACATCTTCTTTGAGATCACCATGAAGAAATGCATTCTTGACGTCCATCTGGTAGAGAGGCCATGATTGGGATGCTGCTATGGCAAGAAGAGTCCTAACAGTTGTCATTTTGGCTACCGGGGCAAACGTCTCGTCATAATCAATACCATATTCCTGTCGATTACCGAGAGCAATAAGACGCGCCTTATACCGAGCCAGAGTTCCATCAGAATTAAGCTTGATAGAATAGATCCACTTGCAACCTATTGGCTTAACAGAAGAAGGACATGGAACCACATCCCATGTATGATTTTGCGCAAGAGCATCCAATTCATCCTGCATAGCGTTATTCCAACACTCATGCTGCACAGCCTGGGAATATGAGTTTGGGATAGAAGTAGAAGACATGGTGGCCATGAAGGAAGTGTGGGTAAATCCATAACGATCTGGAGGCACTGAAATCCGAGATGAACGGCGTAAGGGAGGATCGCCAGTTGGACCAGATACCAATTGGTGATAGGAAACTGCACAAACAACTACTTAACACCCCCCCTCGGGCGGGACACCGCCGGAATCCGAAGTACACGCCCACACAAGACTATAACGCGGCATGGGGCCTTTTTGCCCTGCGCATTTTGCGCCCGCACAAACACACAACGCGGCATGGGGCATTTCTGCCCTGCGTGGTTTCGAACTCGAGACCTCAGGCTCTGATACCATGTCAAACGTAGCATCAAGAGAAGATTTAGACTTGAATAATTTTCGTGTGTCTTTCATTGGAGATTTTCTCCCATTATATAGAATACAGATACCTTATCAAAGGCTACAAATCAGCTCTCCAAATCAGCTAATCTAATTACAATCTACTTTTAAAGAAGGAGTATCTATTTACAATCTAATTAAAGAAGGAAGGAGCTGGCAAAGATTTGACCAAATCCAACGATTGAATAACATTATATTGGGCCCAAGTGGGCCTGAGCCATCTTGTATTTGACAGTGGGCCTGAGCCATCTTGTATTTGACACCCGAATCATTGTTACCTTACATGTTTTATCGCATATGTACTTATAAATGATGTATCATTCTTTTATGAAATTCATTATTTATATACAGGTTTTCTACACTCTTGTAAGGTATCATTGTTTTATTTTATTGTCATATCTTTTCACCCACCTGCCAGACCGTCGTGTCTGATCCATTTATTTTCGTACTCAGGTCCCGAACAAATTGCCATTGAGGAGGAGCCTGAGGAGGCGGTCGGCGAACCGCAACGCGTAATAGAGTGGCAAGCTGACGATGTCATGTAGATATTCGTTCAGGCTTCAAGATTCGACATTATTTTGGGAATTTGTGATTAACATCTTTTGGGTTGTTATTGGATGTACTGGCCTTTGTTGGCCATTATTTTGGGGCAACTAATTAACTGATCTTTTGTATAACTCTAACTTTACTTTCGGGAAATATGCTAATGATCATTGCTCACTTTGATACTTAGTCATCATGTTTATGGATCAATCTTGATATGAAACGGAATAGTACTAACATGGTTTACTACACGCTTCCGCATATTAAAAATGTACATGACTTGTATATGTGATTGACTTGGATGTGTAATCCTCACCGCGGAACCCTGTGGGAAATCACGTGCACGGATAAATATTTTCTTAATTCCATGTGCGGATTAGCCAAAGAGACGTACGTGGCACGACATCATTAGTCAGATCCCGGATTTGGCTCATAACCCGGTCCGAGGTCGCGACAGACATAAATGGAAATTGCAAAGATAGATCTAAAGAAGTACAATCTATCCGAGGAATTGACCCAAGCTAGACTGGATTGGCGAATCAAGATTCATGTAGCTGACCCCAACATAACTATAAGGCTCTAGTGATTATGATGATGATGACTAAATCATTTCAAATTATATAAAAATAATAATTTGAAAATTAATAAAATATTTCTATGACTTTTCATGTTTAACATATTAAATCTATGGCCGCAATGACATGTCTTGAGATAAGGGAGTAAGGCGAGTTTAACACCTGGACACAAATCCATGCGACAGCAGCATACCTTAGGAATCATGCTATGGTAGGTAGATGGGGAATTGGTTTTATCTCTGAAACTGGGCCTGATGGCAATACCTATTTTGTTTTTTGATAGAGGCAATTCTCATCATAATCATCAATCATCATTACTAAGGGCTTGTTTTGTTTGCATTGAAGTACATAGGAATTGAATTAACAGGATTCAAACCATTAGTAGTTGAAGATTAAAGTTTAATTTTCAAAAATAAGCATCACTATTCAAAAATAAAATAAAATAAAGCATCAAATAATGTTTCCCTTTAGGGAAATAGAATCAAAAGAAAATGGGAAATGAATAAACAACTGGACACAAATCCATGCCCAAGTAGCATACCTTAGGAATCATGCTATAGTAGGTAGTTGGGGAATTGGTTAGATCTCTGAAAGTGGGCCTGATGGCACTACCTATTTTGTTTTTTGATAGAGACACTCCTCATCATCACTAAAGGGCTTGTTTGTTTGCATTAAAATACATAGGAATTGAATTCAAAGGATTCATACCATTCGTAGTTAAATATGAAGATTAAAGGTTAATTTTCAAAAATGAGCGTCAAATAATGTTTCCTTTTAGGGAAATAGAATAAAAAAGAAGATAGGAAATGTACTAAGGTGATGGCTGGTTTATTGATTTCCCATTTTGTTTTGATTCTATTTCCCTTAGAGGAAAGGTTATTCGATGCTTACTTTTAAAAGTTCACATTTGATCTTCATTTTTAACCACTTATGGTATGAAATCTATGTATTCAAGTCCTAGGCATTATAATGCAAACAAAAGGCCCTAAGAGCAATTCTTAATATGTATTTTCTTTATTTATGGGCTCACTTATTTCATTCTGAATAAGGGTCAGTTTTGAGGCTTAAATGCAGAGGAAACATCACATAAATGGTGATGTTTGGTGTCTCCAAGCATCTAGGCTCAAGAATCTTTTATTCCAAAATGAATTCGAGTACTAATGGCCAGAATACAGATAGGATAAAGGAGTGACGAAATTAGGGTATTCCAGAACACCTCAATAAAAGTCAATTACATACATCAGATTGGTGGGATCTCTTATTCTGAGTTGCATTAAATCATAATTATAAGATATTCATTCGCTAATGGCTTATAGATGCCCTCAGACCTAAATTCAAATACCGTAAACACGCATGTGCACATACAAACAAAATGAACAGAACACCATTCTCCAAATGAAAAAGATAAATGACAAAGGAAAGCAGTTGAAAAATAAATTTGAAATCTCCCCCCTCCCCCACAAAGGAAAGCAGTTGAAAAATAAATTTGAAATCTCCCCCCTCCCCCCCCCCCCCCCCCCCCCCCCCCCCCCCCCCCAACACACACACACACACACACACGAACACACACACACTAATTTAAGTTGGAGAAAATTTAATGAGGATTGAGTAGCTCAGTGCAAACTAGGCCTGCATGCATTGTAGGGGTATTGAGGACGGATGAGGGAGAGGTATTGCTTACTTTTTTGGTTCCAATTGGGGTTGAAGAAATTCAATGAGGTGGAGGATTAGTGATTCTGAAGGCATTGAATAATTTTAAAGAGCAGTAATAGAACTTCACAATCAAGCAATCAAGGGAGACTCGAGATTTGGTGATATGGGACAAGAGAAAGTGTGGAAAAACAAGAACATTAGTCTATTGGTTAAAGAAATGGAAGTTAAATTCAATAATGATATGGGCCAATGGCCATTGCTCATCTTTACAGAAGTGCATCAATATGAAATGGCAGGTGGATTGGCTAAACAAGGAACTGATAGAGAATCAATGGTTACAGGATAAGGTTTTTTGCCCCCCAATTCTCACATGTCGTGGGAGAAGGGATTTTTGGACCATATTTTAACTTTGTGGCTAGGGATTGTAATTATGTGGCCCAGGATAGACTAAAATGACGAAACAGGTTTAATGTAGCTGAACCCAACATAGTTGGGACGAGGCTTTGATGATGATGATAGAGATGATTTAGTTTTAGCGTATGTCTCTTATACTGCATAGTCCTTTCTATTCAGCTGTACATTTTATCCTTAATGAAATTAACACACCATTGCTGATAAAAATAAGTATACATGAAACATGCCTAGTACAATCACCAGAAAGAATTTAGAAGGTGTGAAATCCTACCGGATCCTTGAATTGCCTATTCACTTGTTCAATCACATCTTTCATGCCTTCAAGCTTTCCTAAGATTGCATCCTCGCCGAACTCATCATCAACACCAAACATGTGAGTCATCTGTCATGAGAAGCTATCAGTGCTGTGTGCAGGATAACAGTTTCCTTTTTGGTAGATTGCCCCCAAAACTTAGACCAATTCAATATACTCTGGTCATTAATCACACTAACAGACTTCCAAGCACATCAGACATGTAATCAAAGTCTATCTACCAACAAAACAGCTAATAGAAATCACACAAACTGATACTATGCATCTACAGCTAGTTCACTGATGGCACAGTAGTGACTAATGATCTTATATTAATGACTGATTTTAGGGGTCTCAACCTTCTACAGCAAAGAAGATTTTCTTCTAATTTTGAGAATTCTACTAGTAGATGAAATGCATAAAGCCAGAAAGGCAAAAAATCACGGGGAACAGTGCATATAGAAAATTTTTAAGCCATGAGAGGAAAGAAAAAGGAAGATTGCTCATTATAGCAGTCAGGGATTTAATCAGGTTGGGTTCAGTATTGGTCCCATGGTGGACCAAGAGCCAGAACTGGACCTGGACCAGATTTAGTTTATATACCTGCTTTACCCAAACCTGGTTTAACAATTTAAATGCACTAAAATATTATTATTATATAATGAATGACCTATAGATATTTCATCTCATACCACATACCTCAAATTTACAACAAGCTCTTGTGAGGTTTTTCTTCTTGTATAATATTAATAATATGTTATTTAAAATATGTATTTTGTATAATACAAAATATCTTACTCGTCACTTCAGGTGCACGGGTTTTTAGTTAGGGACCCAACCGAACCTGGGCCCTGATACAACCCGACTGTCAACCGGGTCCAAATGGAGGTGTCCATACTCCATATCCTGATTTTTCAGGTTGGGTCTTTTGGGTAACTGGGTAATTGGAGGTCCACTGACATCCCAAGTAATAAAGAATTAAAAAATATACCTGATTAAATAGGCCACCAAATCTATTTTTCAAGGCCATCACTTTAGCAAGCCCCTTCTCCAATGTTGCAGGGAATTGCAAAAGTCGCAATGTATGGCCAGTTGGAGCCGTATCAAACACTATAACCGAATAGTCCATTGTCTGCACTAATCTGTGGTAAGAGAAATGCTAGTGTCAACAAGAAAAAAAAAAAGATTCATGAACAATATTTGCAAGTATCTAAGAGATCAGCATCGTATCATTCAACAAGAACACAAGCAGAGTAAATTTTGGATGCTTAAAAGTTTAATTTAGTGAGGTAAACCATAAATAACCCAGAAAAAAAAGTATTATATGAATAAAACAGTAAAGGTCTGCAGATAGAGAACAATCAAACTGAAGACAAAATATAAAACAGCATCGCATATCTCAAATCTTTTTTTTTTCCCCGGAATTGTATCACACATCTCAATCTTCTGCTTGGACAGTCATTGAATCTCATATGCTAATAAAAAGATTGAGAGAAGAACATAAAGATAAACTGCCCTGAAATCCCATGGTTGAAAAACCATATAAAAACCCCAAGTAGCAATTCCCAAGCAATGAAAACTCTGCACTCCTCAAAGATTGAACGCAAGTGTCATACCCTCCCCACCCCCCCACCCATCCAAAAAAAAAAGCCCCCTTCTTCCTCCTCACGCAACCCTTTTCTTTCTTTGTTTTTTTTTTTTTTTTTTTTTTTTTTTTTTTTTTTTTTTTTTGTACACAGTACACACAGAGTATACCAGAGTCCCTAACTAACAGAGCCACAGCCAAAGATTAATCCCTGATTGTTTTTATGGACAGGGAGATGCCTCACTACTGAGCTATCAGAGGATTGACACACATCAATCCCCCTCAAAGATTTCAAGATGAGATCCTGCCTATAAGACACTAGGACAACTTTCTCCAAGAAAAACAAAAGGCTATAGAGTTTAGAGGAATTGTATATAAACTACTGTCATGAAAAAAGAAAAGAAAAGAAGAGAGAGAGAGAGAGATCTATGGCTGGTGTATTACAATAACATGGTGTATGATTAACACCATTCAATTGGTGGTCCCATGGTAGATAAGCCAAAATTCTAAACAACCAGTTAGGTCATAGGTGACCTTAATAGTCCACTTAAAGGCTAAAACAGGGTTGCCTATAGAGAAGATTTTTCAATTTATAGGCCCCATGGGTTGTAAGAAATTAAAGACCACACTGATAAGCAGTGAGATTAGAAGACTTTATTTCATAAAGTGTGGGACAATGCTCAGTTTTTCTTAACCAACCATAATTAGGCCACCGGTTGGATGGCTAGAACAATACAAGCAGTGCAATTACTCTGCCATGGGACAAATTCCTTGGATCTCAAACTAGCTTGTCATAAAGAAATATCACTCCCAAATCATTACCATTATCCTAGAATTGTCCCATCGATTTGTCAGCTTAATGTGTTCTACTCAAGTAAAGAAAAATTACAGAAGTTATGAAGTTTCAGATTTCTGGCAAAGTCGAACATTGATAAGATTTCTAGATCAGAGTGGACTCACATGCACAATATGTACAGCAAGTGATTGATAACTCAGAATCCAATGCAGTGTTTCAACACTCAAAGGGAAAAAAAAAAAGAGGCATAAATAAGAAATCAAGCTTCCAACCAATGAACATAATTTGTCTATAACTTTAGAACCCCTCACCACACCTAATTAATCAGGGATCAAAATTGAAAATATTATTTGGAAAAATTGAAAGATATGACAAACAATGAGTCTGAAACAAGTTATTGGTGAGCATAAGAAATATCTGTCTAAGATCCTTCAAGTTAAAAAAATGAACTAAACAATCGAAAAAGTATTTGGGCTGCATCTGACACAAGAATGAAGCAAAAAGAAAACTCACTTAAGCATCTCGGCGAAGCTCATGGCCTCATCAATTCCGGGGATTGCATTTGCAAGGTCAGAAAGAAAGCCGTCCATCCCATCCACGTTCGGCAAGTCATCATTCTCTACAGTTGGGTCCACTTCCTAAAGGCAAAAGCCAGAGAGTGAAAACAGAAAGATCATCATTATAAGAGTAAAGGAGTATGAAGTGGGAACAAGAAATAAATGGTGAATTCCCAATGCTCTCCATAATTCTGCTAGTGAAATTTGTTTCCAACCACTCAATTACTATCTTAGAGTGACTACAACCAATTTCTAAAAGAACTCCAACAAATCCTCAACCAGTGTGCAAAAAAACTCATCAAGAAAAAAGGAGAAAACTTGGCTGTACAACAAGTGGCTACTGTTGAGAGTATACTGGAAAAACAAACAGTCCTCTATTTCATTACATGTTTTAGGCCATATGAAAATCAGAGACCACATCACCTAGAAATCAAGTGTATGATAAGGTAGGCTTTTCAAAAGAGAGCTTTTGGATCAAATGGTTCAAAAATTAGTAGAACAAATCAACAAGAACAATAGAAGTTGTCGAACAAAGAATACAAATAACTAAAACAACAATGGAACAAAATAGAGGGCTTAAAGAAGACACCGCAAGGATCACTGTACATTAGGCAAAGTGCAGACATGTTAGTTGTATTGTTGTACGATTGTCTAGTAGCTTTTTAATTAAAGAGACACTTTTATCAGATAGTGCTGTAGATTACGCTCCTGCATAATAGCTTAACTATGACGTACTCCTATCCATAGTCTTCCAGGACACATTTCTGCACATTATATTTTATTATTCTCTTCTAGATTAGATTAGATTAACTTTAATCTATGAAGAAGTGATTGCAATCTAGAATCCTAATGTAAAGTGTGAGCTGCACATGACATTTACATTACAAATGAAAGAGGCATTCATCTAGTGGAGCAAGGAACTTCCAACCAGAGATGTAATTACAGGTGCATTACTGTATGAAACTGAAGGTTAAGGAGCATAGAAGCAACCATGTGTTTGTTGCACAGAATGCCAGGAGTAACAAGAAACGATAGGATACGTAATACCAACATTAGATGAAATCTAGGAGTGGCTCAAATAGAAGGATACAAAATTCAGGGAATGTCGTTGAGATTGACAGTTCAGGCAAAGTGTACAAAAAAAAAAAAGGGAAAGGAAAGAAAAGAAGATGGGACAGCAATGGAAACTTGGGTCTTGGAATGTACTTAAAGGTCCCAAGTTAGAACTTCTTAAAATGCCACCTCTAATAAACTTTGTTCACAATAGTTTGTCATGATTTTCCAAATTTTTCTTAAGATTCATTATAAATACAATAGCCTATAGTGAGGTGAGAGACAGTTTCCAAATCGCCCCGGTGCCTAGAGAACCCAACAGAATGGTGACAATCTGATTACCCAAACAGGAACATATATTGGTTGTTTCTGGATTTTCTTGCCAAATTTGTGATTTTGATGAACGGGGGCAGTACAAATTCTCAAAACCTTGTATTTTAAGTTATCTAACACTTCATTTGTGCTTTGGATTGCAGGCAATTTCGGTGTCTTATGCTTTCTCAGGGTGCATTTGGATGTCCTCAAATGGCAAGTGGTTATAAGGCTACCATCATAATTCATCAAAATGTAAAAACCATCACAAAATCAACAAAAAACCCAAACCCAGGAACAGTGCCTAGACCAAATTTCTACCAGAAAAAAAGTCCTGCATAGAATAGAGAAAATCTGCATCCAGGACCAATGCAGGGAAAACGAAAGGCCCACTTCCCAAGCATAATTGTCAAAATCAAACGAAAAACAACAAACAAAGAAAAACCCAAACAAGAAAAAAACAGAAGAAAGTAACCCAAATTCAAGTATGAGGCATGGGGATCAGATTTGAAGAAGGGTGGGTACCATGGCGTAGAGATTGGTGAAACCGTTGACAAGAGTAGGAGCTTTGGTGAAGCGTTGCTGGAATGCATCGCTGAGGTTATGAGCTGGGTCGGTGGAGATGATGAGAACTGAGGATCGAACCCTCGAGAGGAGGATCGAAAGAACCGAACTGCAAGTAGTCTTCCCAACACCTCCTTTCCCTCCCACAAAAACCCATTTCAGGGTCTCCTGATCCAAGATGTTCTTCACCGTCCCCTCTGGAAATCCATCATCAGATGCCATCTCTCTCTCTCTCTCCCTCTCCTTCTGCCGCTTATTCTTGATGCAAGAAGAAAACTAGAGTTTCTAATCTCCTACCAATGTTACAGCTTTACGACAACAAAAGTTCATTTCTCAATTGTTCTTCCGACCCAAGAAAATGTGAGATGTAATAGATAAAATTGGTAATTAGACTATGACCCTTTGAATACAGGCCCAATTCAAAGATTGGTAATTAGTATGGGGCTTTTTTAAAGGTTTGGCTAATGGTCCAAAATGATATTTTAACAAGACTAAGGGATCAATCCCTCCGTGGCTTGTGTGTAATGCTAAGATGCTGGCACCGTTCAACCATGTGTGTTGGTAATTAATATGTCCTATTGCTTTAATTACCTAAAGATTTCTAGACATGTTTATGAATTTAAGGTGCCAATACCATTCAATCACGAATTTTTATGATATTATTAGAAAATCTTGATCGCCTGTTGCAGGATTACAAGGGAACCCACATGGGTTGTATGGTAATAATAGCCATCACCAATCTATAAGTATATCATATTGAACCCACAAGGTTTCTCTAATCATCATCATCATACTTTAATCCCCTCTACTTTTGGTAACTAGGTATCAAGGGCTCACTATTCCTAGAGAAGGGCAGGGCTATCCTTAGATAAGGATTTGTCAGGTATGGTAACAGGGAAGAAATGTGCAGATTTGAAGATTTTAGACCGTCTTTATGAACTGACATTTTCCACCTCCATTGAGAATCCTCAAAAATGAAGATTTCCCGTACCTCAAATTGAGAATTTATAATTGTTAAATGTCAGTTTCTACCATTTTACTAAAAGTAAAGAAAAAAAATTCTTAAAAATTTGGTTGCCAAATGTGACTAATCTTGAATATTATGCCTTGTGGTCCAACCATTCTATTTAAATGTTGAACTCTGACAAGGACTCGTGTTGGTGATGCAAGTGATGTGGTTAGATGAAGGAAGAGGCCCCCAGTGTCGGTCGTTGTCTTTAGCTTGGAGATCAATTAATTTATCTTATACTAGGGATGAAAATGGGTCCATTTGATTACCTGAGTACCCCTGAATCTGATCCAAAAAATTTGGGCATGGCTCCATGTTTTGGATCCATTTCAGATTCAGGCTCTTGGTATGAGTCAGCTGCATAGACCTAAATACATGCTATATATTTAGAGGAGCTTTGTAAAATGCAGGAGGGACAGGAGCTGAACAGGGAACCTTGAATCTAGGAGCAACACACATGGCGAATAGTCCGCACGGACAAAACAATCATCTTTTGAGAAATTAGAATGGGGATAACACCTGAGAGCGTTTTGTAGGAAGGCTATGTTGTCCTTTTATTTCAATTGTAATGTTCCGGGGCCAATGAGGCTTTATTTTTTTTCTCTGCTCTGCTTTTAATATAATCCCCTTTCGGCAAAAAAAAAAAAGTTGTGTTCGAGTCCCAAGGTTTCGATTACTCATATAATTGAATTCCCAGAAACTCCAAGACTTTAGATAGATATATTTTTTATAAGTGGTTAAAATGAAGAATTGAAGGTGAACATGAAAAAAATGACCGTCTAATAAGAAAATTTGAACCAGGGGTAGATGGGAGATGAATACCGAAGTGTCACTCTAGTAATTCAAATAGTAGGAAAGTAAGGTTCCATTTACATGGGTAGCTTGTATCCTTTGCCCCTCACCCTATATCCTTCCCCCATTTCCAAATAAATGGGGCTAAATGGAGCAACTACATGTGCGATCGCTGCACAATTATTCAAAGAAAGAGACTCAGCAGTAGACCATTGAAGGAGAGTCATTTCTACAGTAGTGAGATTTTGTTTTTTGTTAGAACTACAAGCCGCCAGAAGCATAAACCATGACCACCAAGAACGGCCTATAAGGGACAGTGACAGAGACCATAGTTAATTAACTCTAATTAGATGACTAGGGGCATTTGGCTACCTTCACAATCATTTTGAAAAACCATCTATTTTATTAATGTCACCCAAATTAAGATCATTTAATATTCATCATGCAAGTGATCATCTTGGGTTATAAAAAAAAAAGGATCATCATTTTGTATTTCTTCACAAAATCATGTATATCACTACTAAAACAAGAAACAAGGCTCTTCCCAAGTCGAATTATAATTTAACCATCTCTTCCAAGCCTCTCGTTCCTTATCTTGATCCCCATGTACCTAAATCACAGATATCAAAAAAATTAGTACATTAGTTGAAATTGTAGGGGTCATATGCGACAGTGATCACAGGGTTGTCTCTGGATCAAGGTCTCAGCCCTAGCCCAATCTGATAATACAAGATCCGGGCATAACAATGGCCAGGGCAAGTTTCATAGGCCCAGTCTGATCTGATTAAAAGTTCTCACATCTGGGATCAACCAATTATGCAATATCTATACATTTCTTATCAAATTAGTACATAGTGAGCTGATGTAGCAGGAGGTCTTCCAGTGCGATCCCTCTGTGGGTGTGGGGCCCACTTGGTATCACACCAATCATAGTGTGGTGATGATGATGAGTTAACATGGATAAGGATGCATTGGCATTACTATTATGATGACTTTGGACCATTTATTTGAAAATTTTGTCCTGATTTAGCCGAGTCAACTCGGCTCAGGAGTTGAATGAGCCTTACTGGGTACTCAGCCAGACTTGCTCAAGTCAAGTTACTTGGCTCAATACCTTCCCAGTTGAGTTGAGTTTCAGGGTTTTCAAACCATGGTTTGAACTTTGAACTTCGAATCCAAAAGAAGCGGGGAGTCCAAATATCTAGCCCTAAGCTCGGCCCATGACAAGACGATTACCAAGATCCAATAGGCTGGCCCAAACTGTTGATGCATCCTTATCAAAGGTGAGATATGAACTTTGAACATGACAATGTAGACGAATGTTGATGAAGATGATGATGATCTTGAATTACCTTCCGAGCATCATTACCGTCGCCTGAGGATTAGTACCCGGAGTGTCGTAAAAGGTTGAGCCGTCGATCACCCGAAGTGAATCAACCCCAAGTACCTTGTACTGCTTGTCCACGACCCGGCCCACCTGGCAACCTCCATGGTAATGCCATATGGTCACTACAGTTTCCTTACAGTACTGTTCCCAAGACTCGGAAGTTGAAGCATTACTGTGTTTGGGCTGTAAGTTTGTCACAAAATATTGAGTCATGTTGAGGAGACCTCCCATAGGAATGCTTGGGAATCTGAACTTGGAAAATGCCTTGGACTTTATCACACCCTCAATTATTTTCAAGCCATCTACGCATCTCTGTAGATCCTCAGGCTCTTTGAAGTAGTTAAAAGTGACCATAGGATTGTCATCTGGGTTCCTATTTCTTAGCTTGAGATAGCCAGTCGAGAGGGGGCCTATCGTCTTTTCGAGGATGATTCCAGCATCTACACCTGCTTCTTGAAGACTTTTAATGGCTTCCAAAGCTCTTTTTGAGGCCTCTGGGGTTCTTTCTTTGGTTGGTGTGATTGTTGGGAGCTGGCTAGTCTGCAAAGAAACTAAATTTGTTTTAGTGGGCCTGTCCCTTCAAGTAGAGGCCAAAAAATTTGGTGGGTCCGCAGAAAGTTTAGTGCCTATTTGTTTAATTTTTTTTAATTGAATATTTAAAAATTCTAAGACGATGTATTTCTATGAGTGGTTAAAAATGAAGATTCAAAGGTGAATGTCCAAAACATGATAGGAGAGAAGTGAGACACCAATGGTGAGACTAATAAAACTATAAGGTGTTTAAATCATGGAGTGAATGATCAATATCAAAATTCTCCAAATATGTGGGGGGGTTTGTGACTCTAATGAAGCTGAGGTTTTAGTTATTTTGAAATCTCTTTGGTGTTTTTCAAGGTACTACCATGACAATCTTATTGTGGAGAGTGATTCTTCTAATGCAGTGAGTTGAGTTTCGAACCGGAAAGCTTATCCATGGAAGTTTCAGTTCCTCTTCAATGAGATCCGGGTATTATCTGTTAGAAAAATGGTGTGTGCAAATGAAAGTTCAAAGTGTAGTGATCACATAGAACTTGGATTTGCACAAATCCATTAAGAAATGAATGAGAAATTAGTCTCCCAAATTACCCCACTTGAGATGAAATGATTGAAAAATGATTGTGGAAAAGTGTGAAAAACACTTGGTCCCACATGGATCAAAAACCAAAGAGTTGTTGAGTATTTAAAGCTTAATGAAAAACACTTGGTCCCACATGGAACAAAGCCCAATCCGTTTGGGATAAGTTTCACTTGAAACAGTAAAGTGAGAAATACCTTTTCCAAACGGTGCAACGGTTCGAAACGTTGCATTATGCCGAAAAGATGTGACCTTTCGAAAAAGTGTGACTGTTCCAACAGTTACTGTGTTGTTTCAAAAAAAAAAAGGGCACTTTACTACAATAAATATCGGACATTTTTGCATTCAGAGAGATAGATTCTGAACCTCTCTTCTCTCTCTCTATTCTTAGTCAAAATACACTGTTGTGTTCGCATAGTCTGTGGAATTGCAGTGCTTCTTTCCACAGAAGGAAATCCGTTCTATCTTGTGAGACAGTTTCCCTTAAACCTTCCAGCACTGTGATGGGAAAAATCTGTCTTAAGGACATAGTGTATCTTTACTAGGCTCGTATTTGTAGTACTATTCCAAAGAAGAATTTGTACTGTATTGTTCCAGAGAAGACTTTGAAGAGTACTGTTCCAGAGAAGACTTTGTAGTATTCTGGTAATTGGTAAAGAGTAAGTATATATTGGTGTTGTTGATTCCTAACAACTTAAGAAAGACTTCATAAAGTGTCTTCTTCTTCTTTACCAACAGAATTTGTTTCTGTTTTCTTTTCTTTTTTGTTTCTGGTAAAGAAAAAAAAATGGAATCACCACAAGTTACTCCTACTGCTCCTGTTGTTCCCCATTCTGTTCCTCACGGGGAGAAGCCTGAAAAGTTCAATGGAACTGATTTCAAGCGTTGGTAACAGAAGATGCTCTTCTATCTGACCACCCTGAACTTGGCAAGGTTTCTTTGGGATAAGGCTCCTGAAGTAAGCCATGATGAAACTGACAAGGAAAAGGTTTTGGCCAAAGATGCTTGGCTGCATGGTGATTTCTTGTGTAGGAATTATGTCCTGAGTGGATTAGCCGACTCATTATACAATGTGTATAGTGTGTTCCAATCGGCTAAGGATCTTTGGGATTCCTTGGACAAGAAATACAAGACTGAAGATGCTGGCATGAAGAAATTTATAGTTGGCAGATTTCTCGATTTCAAAATGACGGATAGTAAGACCGTCATAAGCCAAGTTTCAAGAACCTCAAATAATCCTACATGATGTCACTGCTGAGGGAATGACCATAGGAGAATCATTCCAAGTGGCTGCTATGATTGAAAATTACCACCATCTTGAAAGGATTTTAAGAACTATCTTAAGCATAAATGCAAAGATATGAATCTTGAAGAGCTGATTGTCCGTCTAAGGATAGAGGAAGATAACCGTCTATCTAAAAAGAAGGGCAAAGATTCCATGGTGGCAAAGGCCAATGTTGTGGAAGGCATAAGTGCTAAGGGAAAGAAGAAGCGTAAAGATGAAGCTCAAGGCGAGAAGAGTGCGCCTACCAAGTTCAAGGGCAAGTGCTACAACTGTGGAAAGGCTGGACACAGGACTAGTGACTGTCGCAAGCCAAAGAACTACAAGAAACAAAAGACTGAAGCTAATGTGACAATGGAGAAGCTTTCTGGTGACGTGAATGACATGAGCCTATCTGCTGTGGTTTCTGAATATCTCACGGTTGGAAACAAGAGAGAATGGTGGGTGGATACTGGTGCTACTCGCCACATATGCTCCAACAAGTTAATGTTCACCATTTATCAGGCTGTGGAAAAGGAAGAACAACTCTTCATGGGAAACTCTTCTACATCCAAGGTTGAAGGCAAAGGAAAGATTATGATGATGTTTACTTCTGGGAATGAACTAACTCTGAATGAGGTACTCTATGTGCTTGATATTCACAAGAACTTAGTTTCTGGGTCGCTGCTAAGCAAGAATGGCTTTAAGTTGGTCTTTCCTTCTGATAAATTTGTACAGACCAAGAATGATGTATTTGTGGGTAAGAGCTATCTACAAGATGGGACCTTTAGGATATCATGTTTTACCATTGCGCCAAAGAGCGCTAATAAAGTTCAAACTTCTGTTTACTTGATTGAGTCTTCACATGTATGACATGGCAGACTAGGACATGTTAATTATGACACTTTGCGTAGATTAATTAACTTGGACTATATACCAAAGATAAATATAGACCCACACCATAAATGTGAAACGTGTGTAGAATCAAAATTGACCAAATCATCCTTTCATTTCGTTGAAAGAAGTACTGAACCTCTAGACTTAATACACATAGATATCTGTGATCTTAAGTTCGTGCAGACTAGAGGTGGTAAAAAGTATTTCATTACTTTTATTGACGACAGCACTAGATATTGTTATGTTTACTTGTTGAGAAGTAAAGATGAGGCAATTGAAGTGTTCAAACACTATAAAAATGAAGTTGAAAAATCAGCTAAGCAAGAAGATTAAGGCTATAAGAAGTGATAGAGGGGGTGAATATGAATCACCTTTTGAAGGTTTTTGTTCTGAACATGAAATCATTCATCAAACTACGGCTCCTTATTCACCTCAATCAAATGGTATTGCTGAGCGCAAAAGCCGAACTCTAAAAGAGATGATGAATGCCATATTGTTAAGTTCTAGTTTACCCCAGAATTTTTTTTTTTTTTTTTTTTTTGGGGGGGGGGGGGGGACTTTGCTTTCCGCCAATTACATTCTCAAAAGATTCCTAACAAGATGACACTTAAAACACCATACGAATTATGAAAAGGTCATCAGACTTCCTACGAATTCTTAAAAGTGTGGGGGTGTCTTGCTAAAGTGGAAGTCCCTAAACCTAAGAAGGTGAAGATAGGACCCAAGAATATTGATTGTGCATTCATTGGATATGCAAATAATAGTAGTGCATATCGGTTTCTGGTTCATAAATCAGAGATTCAAGATATACATGTTAATACAATTATTGAGTCAATGAATGCTTCATTCTTTGAAAATACGTTTCCGTATAACATGTGTATAGAGGCAAGTTCAACAAAGAGAACTTTAGATGCTACAACTAGTAACCATCCTACACAAATTGAAATTGGGGAGGAACCTAGACGTAGCAAAAGGTCAAGGACGTCAACATCTTTTGGACCTGATTTTCTAACATACTTGTTGGAAAATGATCCTCAAACGTTCAAGGAAGCAATGTCAACTCTTGAAGCTACTTATTGGAAAGAAGCAATAAATAGCGAGATTGAATCCATATTACAAAATCATACATGGGAATTGGTGGATTTACCACATGGCTCCAAGACTTTGGGATATAAATGGATATTCACAAAGAAATTTAAGACTAATGGATCAATCGACAAGTATAAAGCTAGACTTGTGGTCAAAGGCTTTAGACAAAAGGAATGATTGGACTATTTCGACACTTACTCTCCAGTTACAAGAATAACATCCATAAGGATGTTAATAGCAATAGCATCAATACATGGACTTGAGATACATCAAATGGATGTAAAGACGGCTTTCTTGAATGGTGAGTTAGATGAAGAAATATACATGGAACAACCCGAAGGGTTTATTGCTCGTGGACAAGAAAGGAAAGTTTGCAAGCTTGTTAAATCCTTATATGGATTAAAGCAAGCACCAAAACAATGGCATGAAAAATTTGACAATGCAATGTTGTCAAACGGTCTCAAAATCAACGAATGTAACAAATGTGTTTATGTCAAAAGCACTAGAAAAGGATGTGTCATTGTTTGTCTCTATGTAGACGTTATGCTAATTTTGGGTAGTAACACGGATGTCATAAAATCTACCAAACAAATGTTGTCCAATAAGTTTGACATGAAAGATTTAGGTGTCGCTGATGTTATCCTAGGGATTAAGATCTCTAGGATGCAAGATGGACTTGTTCTATCATAATCTCATTACATTGAGAAAACTCTTGAAAAGTTCAAGGAATATAATATCACTCCGAAAAGGACACCAGTTGATGTAAATCTTCATTTAGCCAAAAATACTGGTATTAACGTATCTCAATTAGAGTACTCTCGTATACTTGGCAGTTTAATGTATGTCATGAATAATTGTACAAGACCAGACATAGCATACTCTGTGAGCAAGCTAAGTTGATATACGAGTCATCCTGGCAAAGATCATTGGACTGCCATACTTAGAGTTTTGGGATACTTAAAGTACACTCAAAACTATGGTCTGCACTATAAAAGATATCCAGTCGTTCCAGAAGGTACTGCGATGCTAATTGGATATCTGACACTAAAGACTCAAAGTCCACAAGTGGATATGTCTTTACACTTGGAGGTGCAGCCATTTCTTGGAAATCCTCAAAGCAAACGTGCATAGCTAGGTCCACTATGGAATCAGAATTCATACTTAGAGTTTTGGGATACTTAAAGTCTACTCAGAACTATGGTCTGCACTATAAAAGATATCCAGTCGTTCCAGAAGGTACTGCGATGCTAATTGGATATCTGACACTAAAGACTCAAAGTCCACAAGTGGATATGCCTTTACACTTGGAGGTGCAGCCATTTCTTGAAAATTCTCAAAGCAAACGTGCATAGCTAGGTCCACTATGGAATCAGAATTCATAGCATTGGACAAGGCTGGAGAAGAAGCAGAGTGGCTTCGAAATTTCTTAGAGGATATTCCAAACTGGGCTAAACCTGTGCCATCAGTGTGTGTACACTGTGATAACCAATCTGCTATTGGTAGAGCACAAAGTAGCATGTATAACGGGAAGTCTCGACACATATGTCGTAGACATAACACCGTTAGACAATTGCTCTCAAATGGAGTTATCTCAATCGACTATGTAAGGTCTAAAGATAACATTGTGGATCCGCTTACAAAAGGTTTAACACGAGAGCAAGTGGAAAGATTATCTAAGGAAATGGGCTTGAGGCCTTTAAGATAATCAACCAAGAGTCCTCATAATGGAAAAACCAACCTAGTTGACGGGAGATCCCAAGATCTAGGTTCAAAGGGTCAACTGAATTATGTCTGTGACTCAGTTAGCACTGGAAAGTAATACTATACTCTAACCCATTCCTGTGATAAGACAGTGCATATCTGCCGCGAGACCCAGGATAAGTTAAGCTTTTAATGATTTACTATATCTTGGAAAGTTATGTTATCCAAGTGGAGTATTACAGGATACTCTTTATAGAAATCACCTATGTTAGTGCGAAGTGGGGCCGCTTTTATGAGAATTTGTTCTAAAAAACACTATTTGAAACCAAGAAGTGTTCAATGTCAAAAATGAACACAAACGTGAGAACCAACTGTATTTGAGAAGGTACTGCTAGAAGATAATTATCTAGGTTTATACAAACGGCTGATAGTTCAAGGACATTAATTAAAGTCTACTAATCATCCAATTAAATTCGATCGTCTTTCACTAAGGCAAGTTCAAGGCCTCCCATGCTAGTTGACTTGATACGGTAACTTTTCATTTGTAAGAGAACAGATATCCGATGTTTATGAGTGAAATTCAAAGTTTCATTCATGTGGGGGATTGTTAGAAAAATGGTTTGTGCAATTGAAAGTTCAAAGTGTAGTGAACACATAGAACTTGGATTTGCACAAATCCATTAAGAAATGAATGAGAAATTAGTCTCCCAAGTTACCCCACTTGAAATGAAATGATTGAAAAATGATTGTGGAAAAGTGTGAAAAACACTTGGTCCCACATGGATCAAAAACCAAAGAGTTGTTGAGTACTTAAAGCTTAATGAAAAACACTTGGTCCCACATGGAACAAAGCCCAATCCGTTTGGGATAAGTTTCACTTGAAACAGTAAAGTGAGAAATACCTTTTCCAAATGGTGCAACGGTTCGAAGCGTTGCATTATGCCGAAAAGATGTGACCTTTCGAAAAAGTGTGACGGTTCCAACAGTTACCGTGTTGTTTCAAAAAAAAAAAGAAGGCACTTTACTACTATAAATATCGGACGTTTTTGCATGCAGAAGATAGATTTTGAACCTCTCTTCTCTCTCTGTTCTTAGTCAAAGTACACTGTTGTGTTCGCATAGTCCGTGGAATTGCAGTGCTTCTTTCCACAGAAGGAAATCCGTTCTATCTTGGGAGACAGTTTCCCATTAAACCTTCCAATACCGTGAGGAAGAAAATATGTCTTAAGGACATAGTGTATCTTCACTAGGCTCGGATTTGTAGTACTGTTCCAAAGAAGAATTTGTACTGTACTGTTCCAGAGAAGACTTTGAAGAGTACTATTCCAGAGAAGACTTTGTAGTATTCTGGTAATTGGTAAAGAGTAAGTATGTTGGTGTTGTTGATTCCTAACATTATCCACCACCATTAATGCTAGCTTTCAACATAAGAGTAGGTCATCAAACATGATGACGGATGCTTTAGCCAAGTAAGGAGTTGAGAGAGTTTTCCCTTGGGAGGGTTTTATTATGTAGTTGTAGTGTGAGGGGGTATATTACTCTTGTACCTTTGTGTTTCTTACCCCCTTTTTTTTCTTGCCTTCTTGTATTTTATATTTGTATTCTATTATCTTTCAATATAAGTAATTGTTACCGATAGAAAAAAGAAAAAAAATCAATATCAAAATGAAATTAGACCTTCTGCGTGCACTCCTTTCCCTTATTAGAAAGACACGGACATGCCTGCTAAAAGCATATGCAAGGAGTAAGAACCTGAAGAGGTGAGGAGATTCCGAAGTATGTGGCGAAATCAATGCCACTGGCTGCTTCTATGTAGGTTCCCAATCGAGTAATGCCAACAACTTGAACGAGGGAGATCTCGACCGGAGAAGGAGAGGGGACAAAGATGAAATTCATTGGGTTGTCTGACATGCCTTGCCCAACCATGGGCTGGTCCAGAAGCACCTCGATGCCCAAGGCCTTGAGGTGCTGGGCTGGCCCGATTCCACTCAGCATCAGCAACTGAGGGCTTCCCAGTGCACCTGCCGAAACTATGATCTCACTCATGGTCCCTTTCCCTCTCTCTTTGCTCAGGTAGGCTCTATGCTTGTTGCCTGTGGCATCCTTAAAGATCACACCATGGGCTACTGGTCTTGACTTCCCTGTACATGAATGAATGATCACCATGCATGCTTGCTTAGTAAGAGTTCAATCCATATATACATGCCTACCTACTTATCAGAATTGGTACATACAGACACATGCCTTCAAATCACTGTTGTTTTGTGAAGCCCACCATAGTTCTATTGTTATAGGTGGATGCAACCCACTGTGGATATAACATTTGAGCAAGCTGGTGCCTTTATGTAAATTTATTATTTAGGTCGCACACGTGATTTCGTCATTTGATGGAGTATGACCATTGTTATTATTAAGTCATTGAGGTGAGTGGAGTCATTAATCAAATTACTCTTGTGGACAGAGAAGGAGGACCCTTGATGAGGAGAACATGGAGATAATAACTTTCTATAGTTCAAATTTGTACTGCAAATATTTTTCTTCCCCTCCCAAATGTCCACAGTCCACCTCTTCTTCTCATTCTAACGACCCCTCACTAGATTTGAGTGGTAAGATTCTGACCTTGGGTTTTAAACAAGATCCTTTGCACCGTGGCATGTAGAAGAACTGTAAGGCCACTTGGGTTCGCATACTCAAGCAAATCAGCAGCTGTATGTCTATGGTTGTCCTTGTCGAAGATGGTCCCTCCTACCTTGGTCCCATATATGTGATCAAACGTATACCCATTATTAGGCAACAAGCCCACTTCTAGCAGACCATCTCGCACAGCTGATTGCCATTGCAGCATTGGCGGCTCGAACACCACCACTTTCTCCACCCACTGGTAGGATTTGTTCACCAAATCCAAATCCAAACCAGCCTTCTGCACGAACTCTGGGTCTGCATGCGTGTAGAACCCGGCGTTCAAGCAGGTCCCCCCTCCTAGAACACGAGCTCGCGCGTTGGCGACGCCGTCCTCGGAGACGAAACTTTGAGTCGGTGATGTTGGGGACGTGTCTGTGAGTGTGTTGGTGAAGGTGGCCAAGTTGGTGATGTTTTGGTTGCCATAGGGGGAGCCACCCCTTTCCAAGAGCAAGACACTGAAGTTTTGAGAGAGGGTGGCTGCTAGAGGGCATCCTGCTGTTCCTCCTCCAACGATGATATAGTCATAGTAGGCCACTGGAGGGGCCTTGGTTGCTTCTTGCATGAAAGAATAGTGTGGGGCTGGAAGGACAGAGAACAAAACAGGTGGTTGTGTTAGTTGAGGGTACTTCAAACTACAAACTACAAACTACAAACTGAGAAGAAAAACAAAATGATAAGAAATGAGCACAAGTGAAAGATTAGAATTATAATGATTCAATTAATTTCAAAACAAATGGTTGACTGGACCAGTGACACAAATATTAACCTGTTTGGTTGCAAAGATTCCGTGGACTTTCCTTTCAAGTGGAATCCTAAATGCTCAATCCCATTCAAATTTTCAGAATGGTGGAGTTTTAAGAACCCAAAAGGCTAATTAAAAATGGCTTTTCATGTGAATAAGTACTTAAAATTATGAAAATTCTATAAATCAAATAAATTAAGCATTTGGAATGCTAATGTTACATGGTGTGAAACACTCTTAGAATTTCACTACATACTTAGAGGGGTGCTCATGGGCAGGCCGACACTAGTTTGACTTTAGGCTCTTTAGCCCTTGCTGCCTTCAAATTAATAGTGGCCTTGTTTTTAGGGCTTGTAGGCTGGACGTAAGCCTAATTTATGGTCCAATCAAGTGGTCATAGTCCTATCTATTTCTAAAGGTTTGGCCCGGCCAAAAATATTTCGTAAACAAGGGTACTGGGCCTAGGCCTAATTTCGAGGCCACGGCCGTAACTGGGCTAGAAAATTAGGCCAAACTAAAAGGTCAAACCTTGGACAAGCTTTGGCCAAATACTTCCTGGAGCATATACAATAGAATCACCGTTTTGTTTTCCCAGAGAAGTGACAATGGAAACAAGATAATGAGAATCCAAAATGACATTGTCCTTTACCTGGTTCTGATGAACAGAAGCCCTGGAACTGGAGAACTCCAGCAATAGCTACTAAAATCAACCTCCAGGGTCCAAACACTTCCATGTCTCTCACCAACAAAACCAACCTAATCACCCAAATGGATTCAGTTCAGGCCCTGAAAGATTGTTGAAGCAGCACCCACAACCATATGATTCTGCAAATGACAAAGAAACAAGATCCGGAGTTTTTTCATAAGACTAATAGGGTGCAATGGGTAAAAATCAGTTTGTACTATAGAGGGAAATGTGTACTTCTGTAATATGCAAATATATCTTTTTTATTAGATTCCAGATTCCTAAGATGAAAAAGCATGTTATGAGATTTTGATTGGAAGAGGTGGAATGGAAGATTCACATATGCCATTCTGATCTTAGGTCCCACTTGGATGCATTACTGTTAGTTTTGGTCATAGGAAAGGTAAGGTGTATAACACAGATAAGGCTCATGCCTAAATGGAGAAAAAAAACTGAAAAAGGAAATCAGCCCCATCACATTGTCCTGGCGATTGATTTAATAGCATAAAGTTTAATAGTCTTTTTTAATAAATCTTTTTTTGTGATTCAATCCAACGGCTAGAAACGTTTTGAGAGATCGATCCCTTGGTCTCGGGCTCGGTCATGAAAGGCTCCTTTTGGATTATGTGGGCCCACATGGACACTAATTGATGGCCGTGACCATTTGTTTGTGGGACACAAAATTTTAATAGTTACCAAGAAACTAATGAAACATTTTTTAGGCTCATAAATTGGAGAAATCTTCTCCTACGATCATCACTTTATGCAGTCCAACAATGTGGGGCGCACTTGGGCCCACATACAATCATTGCAGGCTCTTTCCTACTCTCATCCCCCCGTGATCTTGCATCAGGCCCGATTTCACTCTCATCAAACATTTAGTCACCGTTGGATTGAGTCCTAAAGAAACTTATGGTTAAACAACTAAACCCTTATCCATGAGGAGCTATTAAATAAGGGCCAACAAGATCCTACGAGGCTGGCTTTTTTCTTAACCCTTAAGGAGAAAAAAAAAAAGGAAATAAACCTTCCAATCTCATTTGACCCACCAATTGACATGAAACAAGGTGGCCCCATAACCATGTTCACAATTTTAAAGCTGCTGGGCCAGTTCACAGCCAAACGTTTCTCATTGGCTAAAACCTACAAGCAACTTGGTTTATGCGCAATTTGGGAGTTCAAGCCATTCTATATCGATCCCTACTAAGTACTAATACATAACTAGCTAGTATACCTAATGACTTAAAACCTCATAATTCAAATACCTATCAAAAGCTAAGAACTTATATGGTACAAAGTTTGGAGCTTTCTAAATAATCAGATTTACATGGAACTTAATTTGACGTCCACATACAGATGTCACCTTTAATTCAGAGGAGGTCCTCAGACCTCACACTTGCAGGTGAAAATTTCTCTTTAAATGAAATCCTAACAATAATACATTGCTTACCTGCTACTCCTGCTAGCTAGAAATCAGAATTATCAGCAAACCTACCAAACCAAACCACAAACATGCCCAAAGAATTTCACAAACGCCCAACTTTGATCTCTTTGTCACTTCACTGTCCAAAGCCACTCTTTACTAAGGTATCAAGAAGAAACTATGAAGAAGATAATTAGTAAAGATCTGAACCATATTAGAATTCTCATGTCCCTTTCTTTTAGGCAAGACTCACGAGAAACGACCTTACAGCTGTTTAAAATTGAAAGCTAAAAAAAACAAATATATTATGTCGCGCTCACCGCTCATGGTGCATATCATGCCTGGTTGATGCATGTCTCTGGACTCAGGTTCGAACCAGTAGTTCAGATTTCATGTGAGCTGTGTCAAATGGTCAATATGAACCCTGTAGATGTAGAAGTTCATGGACTACATCTTGTCAAAGTCTCTGGCTATGTCATTAAGAATAGCGAATCTCTATTTATAAGTTATAACAATATAAGTCATCAGTTTAACTCAAACTAGTAAAAACCTAAATGACATGCCTAACAGGAAATCTAATATCATCATAGCTCTAGCTTAAAATATAAAACCTGTTCATAAATTAATATTAGTCTAATATAATCCACATCCAAATATAACCTAATCTAGTCTAAGATAAACTCATCCTTTGCGTATCCATATTGTCTAGAAGTACATTCTCTATTAATAGAAACTTGAAGAACACATCTTGGATATATAAATTCTGTGTGTTGGGTTACAAGTCTCCTCCCTGCCAAGCTAGTGGGTTACATGTGATCCAAGTTGTTATTTAATTATGTGAAACCCCACATGGGTCTGTCAAAACTCAGGCTTATTAAAATCAATATGTTAACTATTTAAATATTATAAGGACATAGTCAATTAAAGCTTCGTTTTAACTCTATTATGGCCATTTTTTTCTTGAGTCAAACTATTCTTTGAAGCAAATTGCCTCCAATGAATAGAATCCTTACTGTGTTGTCATGTTTTGATTAGACACAATCAAGCTGTTTATCCAAGCTAATATAACTAAGTTGTTTAATATATCTTAATTTTTTTATTGATTAATATCGTTAGTAATATAAACTAAAGATACAATACCCCACTTCTACCTACAAGTAGTAATTCATTTTCTTTCATGAAATGTGGTGCATAAGCAATGTCAGAGCTAAGATTTTCTTGTGGAAGGGGCAAGTGATGATCAGCTGATAACGACATTGACTGCAGTTTGTCTCACTTCTTTCTCATTAGCATTAATGAAAAAAAAAAAAAAGGTGAATCTGTTAGATTTTCTTAAGTAAAGTATCAATTTAATTTCATCTAGAAAGGAGAATTAAAAAAAAAAAAAAAACCCAATTAACAAAAAGTAGTAAGCTAATATAAATATAAATCACTCGTATATTACTTAACAAGATAGTGGTCCCACAGACATGCCTTGATGCATGTGATCATTATTCAAAACAAAAGCAAAAGCTATCAATTTCTTGATCGTCATCAATTTTTTTTTATTTTTTTGGGGTGGGGTTTGGGGGGGTTTGTTTTGTTAAGTACTACTAAAATTTAATGAGAAGCATTTTTTTGTATTATTTTGATTGGGAAGTATCTATGTAATAAGATGGGTCATTCATTATCTTTCTATTCAAGCATTTGGCTTGCCCAGAATTCTCAAGTCATCAAATGTCGACGACACCTATTCCACGTGAAATCAATGATCACTGAATTGACAACAGTGATAGTTGTGCAATCTGCAACAAGTAGATTAGGTGCAACAATAAAGTACTTTGATATGTTATACAGTAAAGGGGGTTGGTGTTTAGGGAGGGTGGTGAATCAAGGAAAGCTTTGAGAGGATGTAGACTCGGGAATGGGCTGACTAGAGTGATAAGAATTAAGTCTTGGATAATTATGCACTCCATGCACTACAAGAGAGGGTTAACACCATACTAGGCGCTTTCAAGGAATGAAAAGTATAGGCATGCATGAATCATATGCAATCTTAATTTATTGAGTCATGTCCTCCTCAAGAAATGTTTCTTAAGTGCATATTAGAGTCTTTTTCAAATAGAAAAACAGGCCCAATATGCAGATGAAATATAATTTATTTGCCAAGGCACCCTTCTAGTGTTTGTGAAGTTGTTCTCTCCTTCAAGCAATTCTCCAACCAACAGGTCAGATGGTTGGATTGGGAGGGAGCATGTCATCATGTCTGGTGGACTAATCTCCCAAGTGACTCCTGCTAAATCTGTACAAATTTTTTTAGGTGGTTTAGGGTATCACCGTATTAGCACAGGCTATGGGCTTTTCCATCTCTGATACCTTGTAAAGAATCAAGGCTCATACAGGTATATCAAGACATGTCAAGCATATATTTTAGGCGATGTGGGATGTGAGACTTTCCAACACGACTTGTGCATCCATTGCTCCAAATTATTGATCATGCCCTTTCCAATATGGAGATAATTATGCTTCAGCAGATTTCCGTGTAGAAAGCATGCACCACTAGTAAATAGTAATACTACAAACAAAGCTTTTCTTTGCTTATGAATAAAGCATTATAAAAAAAAAAAATTGTTATACAAAAGCTAAGGCCCACTGACTGCTTACATTTTTCTTTAGAAAAGAGTAGAACAATTATACAGTTTCTTCTACTATACAACATTTATATACAATTGAGGAAATAGGAGCATCCTAGGTGGGCTATTTGTTGCAGACTTACAACAGAGGGTTAAAAAAGTGTGTTGTAGGTGAGGAAGGTGGCAGCAATGGACGCAATGCATATTAGAAGAGATGGAAAAAGGGTCACATTCAAGAGCTTATCCTCGCCTAAGTAGCCAGCCAACGTTATCGTGCCATCTGCCACTACCCGAGCCAAGGTACCTGCTTCAGTTGATAGCAGCCCGCCATTATAGGTTCCACGGGCAAGCCTGGAAGACATGACTCTGGATAGAAGCGATAGGTTGACCCCTGGGTTGGTCAAGCAAACCACAAAAATCAGAAACAAGGACATATGGTGAACATCTATGCCTCCAATCAAAGGATGATCATTAAGACACCAAAGGTTGCAGTAGCTGTAGTTATGTAGGCTATTGAAAGGAAGTTCAATCCATGAAGTTGTTAGACAGCATGTCGGAGATACATCCATTAAAAATGAAACATCAAGACATTGACTCAGCATGATGTTTTAGAAAAACATGACTTTAAATAATAAGGTGCGCACAAGGATAATTTTGTGAGTAGATCTCATCAAGCCCAATCTCAAGGATAAAGATGGTTGGCTATTTGGCTTATCCTAGATGTGCACAAGTTCAAATACTCTGAAATCCTTATTAGATAAGGACTTTTCAAATTCAAATGTAATAGAGATAATTCTCTTGTAATCTATATATACATCATAATACAAAGACAAATGTAAGCTTGCAAATCATCAATCTCTACATGGTATCAGATGGTCTATGGTCCTTCTTCCTGTTACTGACTTCACATACCGAGGCTTACTATATCTAGTTTCTGGTCAGATCTGTAACACTTTGCGCTGGTGTTGAGTATTTCTTCTGGTACTCGGGTTCACAGTTTTCTCAATGGCTGGCTCGAGTTCTTCGTCGGGTACTATTTCAATCTCCAACATTGCAAGTCTAATTTCTCTCAAATTGGATCATGATAACTACTTGTTGTGGAAAAGTCAATTTTTGCAGATTCTTCGGACAAATAAACTGCTGAAATATGTGGATGGTTCAGCTTCGTGCCCTTATGCGTGATAAGGATGGCGAGATGACATCGACCATTAACCCCGCATATGATTTGTGGTTGAGCAGGATTCTCTTAATTTTACTCTGGATTAATGCCACTCTCACGACTCCAGTGCTCCAGCGAGTCGTTGGACTTCAATCTGCCAGAGAGGTTTGGCAACGACTGAAAAAATTACATTTGATCCAGTCTCGATCCCATGTGTTGCAACTCAAGCAACAATTTCAGAACCTCAAAAAGGGAGGTCTGTCCATAATTGACTATCTCGATAAAATGAAGAGCATTACGGATGCTCTTGAGGCTATTGCCCAACCGGTTACCGAATATGATCTCTGCACCAACTATGACCCCTGGCACGAACAATGTTGCTCCTGTTATGTCCCCCCTTGGTCTCAGTCATGTCCAGTCTACTGCTGCTGCAGTCATGCTGCCATCTGTTATTGATCCTGCACAAATGTCATCTCAGGTTACCGACACTACATTACATACTCCTATTAGGCACCCAGCAAGGAGGCTCTCTCATGCGGAACGAAGTTCCCATGTATCCAGTGTGGGCCATATGCACTCTAGGCATGTTGTCCCTGCTATGCCCCTTCCACCTGTATCTACTGAACAAGGATTGGGCACTATTGCACATTGTTCTCATGCTTCAGATGTGCCAATTTCAGAATTAATTTCGGAACCAGAATCCAGTCTCCAACGTACACTTATACCTCAACTTGACTTTGGACAACAGAAGTCACCAGGGTCTGCTGTCACCATTCGGAGCCGATTTTCCACTAGTGGTAATATTTGTTGGTAAAGTAAAGCCCCACATCAATGGAGCCGATTTTCCACTAGTGGTAATATTTGTTGGTAAAGTAAAGCCCCACATCCCACATCGCCTGAGTAATGCCCTAGTAGATGGTTTCTTACATGGTATCAGAGCAGGTTCCGATCCCCACATCCCAGATCCCCACATCCCACATCGACTGAGTAATGCCCTTGGCAAGGCTTCATATATACCTATGAGCTTAAGCTTTTGGGTTGGTATTTGGTATATGGTTTCTTATACTATTGATGTGCCACCCATTGGTGATCCTACTGATAAACACTTATCTAACCAGACCCAAGGATCAACTGATGCATAAGCTCCTTCACTACATTCATTACCACAACGCACACATGTTATGCGGACACGAGCAATGGATGGCATCTATCAGCCTAAGAAGTTGATGGCGACTAGGTAACTCTCAGTCGATAAAATCTACAGAATGGCGAGCAACGATGGCACTGGAATTTGATGCACTGCAACGTCAAGGGACTTGGACTTTAGTTCCTTTTAAACCCGGTTCCAATGTTGTCTGGTGTAAATGGGTGTCTTGTGACTAAAGGGTTTCACCAACAACCCGGGATCGATTATGGGGACACATTCAGTCCAGTCGTCAAACATACTACTGTACGATTGGTGTTGTCTATTGCTATACAATTTGGCTGGCCCATTCGCCAGCTTGATGTTCACAATGCTTTTCTTCATGGGGTTCTCTCTGAGGAGGTATATATGGACCAACCCCAAGGTTTTGCAGATCCCAATCGACCTTCTCATGTGTGCAAATTACATAAAGCCATCTATGGGCTCAAGCAAGCCCCGCAGGCCTGGTATCTTTGGCTCACAAATTACTTACAAAGTCTTGGATTCATTGGGTCCAACGCAGACACCTCTCTCTTTGTGAGACAACTTGGTGGAGAATTAAAATTTTGCTTATTTATGTTGATGACATTGTCATAACTAGCAATCATGTTGCAGCCATGCCAAAGTTATTACGAGATCCCTTGGTAGTTTGTTTGCTATGAAAGATCTGGGCCCGCTGCACTATTTTTCTGGCATTGAGGCATGCCGGGTGTCTCCCGATCTATATCTCACACAAAGTATGTTTAGGATCTCCTCCATAAAACTCAAATGCATGATGCTAAACCCATCAAGTCACCGGTTCAGCCTGGGTTGAGACTTTTGAAAACTGATGGTGATCCAATAACCAATCCACTAGAGTACCATAGTGTGGCTGGTGCCCTTCAATATGTCACATTGACTAGGCCTGACATTGCCTTTGCAGTTAACCAAGTATGTCAATTTATGCATGATCCGCGGTCCACACATTGGATGGCAATTAAACGGATCCTTCCCTTTCTCAAGTGTACACTTACGCACGGACTCCACTTCCGCAAAGGCCCACTTCAAGTTACTGCTTACTCTAATGCGAACTAGGCAGGGGATCCCGATGATAGGCGGTCTACATCTGGATATGCCATCTTTTTAGGATCTAATTTAATTTCATGGAATGCAAAGAAACAGCCCACTGTGTCCTGCTTGGCACTTACTGTTGCAGAATTGTTTTGGATTCGAATGGTGATGAAAGATCTTGGAAATTTTCTTAAAATTCAACCACTAATTTATTGTGATAATATAAGTGCAATTGCACTAGCATCAAACCCGATGTTTCATGCCCAAACAAAACATGTGGAAATTGATTACCACTTTATTCGAGAAAAAGTCATTTGTGGCGATATTCAAGTAAGATTTGTAGGCACGATTGGTCAATTAGCAGATATTTTTACAAAGGGACTCAGCACAGAAAGGTTTCAACTGTTGATGACCAAGCTTCACGTCGTGGCACAACCGCCTAGCTTGCGGGGGCCTGTGAGTAGATCTGATCAAGCCCAATCTCAAGGATAAGATTGGTTGGCTATTTGGCTTATCCTAGATATGCACAAGTTCAAATACTCTGAAATCCTTATTAGATAAGGACTTTTCAAATTCAAATGTAATAGAGATAATTCTCTGGTAATCTATATATACATCATAATACAAAGCCAAATGTAAGCTTGGAAATCATCAATCTCTACAAATTTGTCTACAATTCAGAAGAATGCTGCATGAATTATTCTACTAGCTGTGAGTTAAAATTCATGCAAGAAGTGCAAACCTTTGATTCTTAAGACTAGGTATTTTTAAAAGTGTTAAAAAAAAGGATTATTAAATTTAATTGAGTTTTCTAGACAGCACTGTTTTATTCCATCAACACGTTTGTCCATCTGAGATATATATATATATATATATATAGAGAGAGAGAGAGAGAGAGCTTTTGAATGTTTTGGAAATGTATGGACTCACATTGGTTCTTTGATGAAACAGTGCTTAACAAAAAAATCAGGAGGTTCCTTCGAATTGACATTCATATAAATCAGAAATTGAAGCTGTCAGTTACCTTCAAGAACTTCAGCAGATACAAATGTGATGAGAGCGGAGCAGACGTATTGTGGCACAGAGTATGGGACTATTACATGAAAGCTTAGGAATATACCTATGCATACCATAATTTCAGCTGCGAGTAAAATTTGCCTGCAAAAGAATCAAGTACATCAAGCAAAATGTTGCAAAACTATGCAAAAGAAATGCATTAATTGACTGGTAAGTTCAACATTCAACATTTGTGAACAGACTACTTAGGGTAAAAAAAAACAGTACAGAAACTTCTGCTTCTAGCTCTCAAAATGGAAGGGATACTTCGCTGTTACTTTATGTCTCTAAATGTAAGAGGGAAGATAAAGGAAAGTCTGTTACTTCTATGTCTCTAAATGTAAAGAGGGTAGCTAAAGGAAAGTAGGATTTGATAAAGAACTTCTAATTCTACAGGTAGTACGGCTTCCAAATGTAGACAAGTGAGAACGGGTCAACGCCAGTGGATGTTCTTGCAGATGTTCAATAGGCCTATAGAGCAAACTGAGATTCTCCATGACAATCTCAGCACCCTCTTCAGTCTTCACCATTTAGAAGTGACACCTCCTATGGTATAACCCCTTTCCATAGATAGAAAGAAAGTGATTGAGCTCAACCCCTAACAATATTATGAAAGGGATATTATGCCACCCTCTAGAGTCTCCTGAGTGGGAAGCAGAACTTGGTTAGTTGATGACAATGCTCTCAACTGTAACGTTGTTGCCGCTGGTGCACTGAATTTTTTTTTTTTTTTTTTTTTTGTTATACGTGCAGACAGTGGGAAGACCACAGTCCTTTAATATATTTGAGGGGTTACCAATCAAAAAAAAAAATGCTGCATCCAGCCCCACCAGTTTGATGCTTGCTTCATGGAGGTGCAGTCGTGCAGATGCCTGAGATGGACAGGTAATCAACTAATGGACCATTCCAATGTTTAAGGATTTTAATATCAATTCATGTCATATTTGACCAACTTCCTATGTATATAGTAGTATACCTGGAATTAAAATTCTGGTTGGACACCTGCAATTCTGTAAGTACCGAGTACCTTTGACTCCATAGAGTTGCCATTCTCGGCCAAGTTATTTCCGGTAACAGTTAACTGATTCAGACGCCAGAAATGGGATTTAATACCTTAATGTATAGGAAACAATTTAGCTTACCACTAACAAAGGGGAAGGGGTAGGCCGAAGAGGATATGGATGGAAGCAGTAAGAATAGTCGTTTCTTGGTAAGGTTTCTGTAGTAGGTTTTTTTGGTTTTGTTTTTTGTGGGATGTTTTTGGGACAAGGCTCCTATTATGTTATCTCCTTTCCTCTCTCTTTTTTTTTTAAATGTCTTTGCTTTTATTTTATACTGTAAAGACGCACTGCAAAGATGCACATGAACATTTCCCATATAACAGGTACGCCCCACAAGGCTGGCCGCACGGGAGCACACTTGACTATACATACGTTGCCACATCTCAAGTGTTTGCATGTTCTAGAGACAATCCTGATTGAGTTGTTACTAGTGCTAATAATAGATGAACAAGAATCATGACAATACAAGCGCCCTACATTGCCAATGTGGTGGGTATTCTAAGGTGAATGGATGGAGTTATGGGAAACATATAAATAGGAATCAGTATATAAGGCGAATAAAGCGCTCATACTACTTCATACTACTCTTTTCATTTTGTTTTTTTTTTTTTTTTTGCAATAAAATTTGTAAAAATGCACATTAATTTTCATGGTTATTTTTGATAAGTTTAAGGACTTATTAAGCCAAGAGAGCCTCATTTTGTGTCATATCATGATTTTATACATTTTTTATCCGTTGTAGTACATTCATGCATAATTTGCTCAAAAACTATCATCTTTGCATTAAATCATGAAACCTGCCATTTTTAATTTTATTTTTGGAAAGGTTTTTTCAAACGTGTTTTCCTCATGAAATTAATTAATCATCAGGTGCATTCATTCATCATTTCATGAGAGATGGGCCCGCATTCATGCAATTGTGAATTAACAATAAATTTGTCTTTTCACATGAAATTCATTTTTTTTTTTTTGCTTGTAGGAAATGAAAAGGGTTCCACACATGCACATGTGTAGGTCACACATGTGGGGCGTCCAAGAGGGGGGTCAACTTTCTTTGCACAAAATCCCAAGTTCATTTTGAAGATAATTCAAGATAATCAAAGAAAATCCATGAATGGCCAAATCAAGAAAGAAGATTTCCAAAGAGATAAAAGTGGAAAGAATCTACACATATTGGGCATTCAATTTTCTCTTGATCCCAACTTAGAGTTTGCCACCTCATGTATCTCTCATAAATGTCAAGTCAAAGAAGATTTGCTAAAGAAAGAAATATGACAAGTGAATGAAGATAGAATGGAGAATGGAGAAAAGAATGGAGAAGACTTATTAAGTGAAGAAGATTCTTGCAATAAAGAATAGGGTAGCTCATACCCCATTTAAAGAAGGCCTTGGACGTCCACTCCCTTTCATGAAGGAAAAAGCCCCCTCACTAGTGTAATTCCTCCACCATTCTACCCATCTCCTTTCTCTACCATAGCTCATCTCTTTTCAAGAAGGCTTGTCCCAACTTGATGCTTCAACTAGAGAGGTTCCTTTTATCCTAGTATGTAATTGTTATTTTTTATTTGGAATTTTAATTCTCCATCTTTTATGTAAAAACATTGCATATTAGTAAAAGTGTGATTCTTTTTAATTATTCTTTTTCTTATGTGATTAATGCTTGAATTGTGTTTCCTTTGTTGTTGTTCTTAGATTGACAACCCAAGATCCTAAGGGCATGAAATAAGTAATTATCAACCCGGTTTGAGAATAAAAAAAAAAGCACACTTATCTCACATTTATTTTTATTGTAATTACCACACATTTAATTTCTTGTTAATGCCACACATTTACATTTATTGAAAAATCCACACATTTAATTTCTTGTTAATGCCACACATTTAGTTTTATGCAATCCACACATTTTTTTTTTTTTTTTGCACTACACATTTAAATTCAAGAACTTTTTGTTTTTCTTTTCTTCTTATGCTTCTTATTTGTTTATGTGAATTTTTATGCATAGTTTATGGTTGGAACTAATTAGCATTGCATGCATTTTCATATTAGTGGAATTTAGATATGTTTAAGTTGCTGGAATTGGAGTTTTAAATTGAATAAGCAAGAAAAGTCATAGATTTGAGTCAATAATTTTGGCCAAATATTTTTCAAAATTCGGATCCCAAGATAAAGTGCACAATTCAACACATTGTTGTAAGAATTTCATGACATTGCAAGAATTTCATGACATATTTTGTGTGAAAAGTTTGTGAGTAGAAACCTGATCAAAACACATTATTTTTCGATGAAACTTGGAAAAATTAAAGTTTGATCAGTGTACTTTCAAACCCCAGAATTTCAAGCAAAACTAAATTTGGAAAGATGGTGAACCAGTGGTTCAAACATGGCTGGTCGGACCCACCTGTGTGCAAAATTTCTGCATAGTTTATGTTTTTAAGTTATGTTCATAAACTCATATCTCATTCGTTTTAAATCGTTTTCCAATTCCATTTTTTTTATTTGATTCATGCATCATTGTAGTTCAAAACCTAGCCATTAAACTCAGTTTTAGGTTCCACTAGATTAGGAAAAATCATGCATAAAAACAGCCCTGCATACTAGTTTTCTAGACTTAGAATTTTCTAACATCTCATGGCATACATTGCATTACTAACTTTCTAACTTTAGGATTAGTTTCTATTTTTGTGTTTTTGATTGTTTAGATGATTTCCAGAAATAAAAGATCTTTCTAATTTTTGTTAATTAAAGATTTTAACTTAGGAAGTTTCTTGTTGAGTATGTTCTGATTAATTTGGTTTCTAACTTAGGTTTATTTTGTTTCTAATTTAGCTTCTTAGTTTTATTTTTGGCTTGTTTCTAATTTGTGTGTTCTTTTGTAGCAACTTGTGATTCATTTTAGATTTAGGATTTTTTATTTTTGAAATGTATTTAATCATAATTTAAAGTAGGAATGATGAATGTACTTTTGTAGATTTTAGGGCTAAAATTAGATTTTATTTAGCACAGGTGACAAAGTTGGAAAGCCTTATTTTTAAAGCTCCCTGTGGATCGATCTGGTCTCACCAGTTTTATTACTACAATCGCACCCTACACTTAGGGTCCGATCAAGTTTTTGGCGCCGTTATCGGGGAGCGCCATATAAGGTAACTCTTCTAACTTTCTTTATTTACATTGCTTTATGGGTGTGCTATTTTTGGCATCTTTCTAGATATAGGAGGTGCATGCATGGAATGTTAAACCGCCCTAAATTAGATTAGGAAAGTGCATGGATTGCTAATTAGAAAATACACATCATTAAATTTTTAGAAACTTTCTAAGAATTGGAAAATTTACTTTATTTTCCAACTTGTTTTAAATCCTTTTGGAAGAAAGTAAACGGAAATGACCTAAACGTTGTCCTTGATCATCTCGGTGCCGAAGCAAAGCCTTGTCCAGAGTGTGGAGACAGCTAGACCATTCTAGGCAAGGGTCCTTCAAACGGGTCTATTCGTGATCCTACCCTTACCTGGGGGCTGAACTGGCCGGGTTGGTTTCATTGGGCCGGATTGGTGAACTTAGGGAAACTTTTCAACCAGAGGATATTAACTCAGTTGTTTCTTGTGTAGGCTAGGTTTTTCTCATTTATTTTTCACAAAAAAAAAAAAAACCAAAAAAAAAATCCAAAAAGAAAGTACTAGCCCTCTCCAACTTGCTCACACCATTTGTGCATGAGCAAGAAGTTCAGTTGGCAAAGAGACTCAGCGCATCGGTTACAAAGAAGAGAGTCCCCAATTAAAGAACTTATAAGAATCTACAACTCTCAATCTCTGAGTCCATCGAGATTGTCTAACATATCGAGTGGGTCCGGTAGCAACCCCAACAATGGTGGGCCTGCCATAAATCCAAATGGGGACCGCAACGGGGTGGAGGTGAACCAGCCACCGAGGAAATTATGTGATCTTTTGAACCCAGCACGACACAGCACACCATCGTGCATTGTGTTACCCGGTCAATATGAAATCAAACCTGGTATGATCCAACTTCTGCCCAAGTTTCACGGGCTAAAATCTAAAAGTGCATACTAACATTTGAGGGAATTCGATGAAGTATGTGCTACACTTCAACTGCAAAACGTGGTGCCATATGTGCTCAAACTCAAATTATTTCCTTTTTCTTTAAAGGAAAAGGCCAAGGCTTGGCTCCACACACTTAGGCCTAATTCAATTAATACCTGGAATGCCTGTGTCACCGAATTCCTGAAAAAGTTCTTCCCACAGCACAACCAACACCTTAAAGAGGGAAATCATAATGTTCAGGCAAAATCAGAAAGAGCCCTACTTTAAGTGTTGGGAACGCTTCAACGAGTTGATCCTTGCATGTCCACATCATGGGTATGAAACACACCGTCTCATTGAGATCTTCATTGAAAACCTCACTCTTGAGACCCATCAATTTATTGAGATGATGTGCAATGGTCAATTCGACCAAAAAACACCAGATGAAGCGTGGGCATTTTTGAAATTAATGGCAGAAAATGCACAAAAATGGGCCTCCTCTGAGGGGGTAGATCATTCCAGGGGATTGAATCAATCTGAGGGTGGAGGTCTATATCATGTGAACAATCAGATAGACATCCAAGCCAAACTTACGGCACTCACGAGAGAAGTTGAAACCCTAAAACTTGGAAAAAACAAGGATACAATCATGGTCGGTGGTATTTGTGCTTCCGAAAATCATATGTCGGTAGATTATCAAACTGGACCTGACTTACAAGAAGCAATTCAGGCTGTTCAATATAAATACCATGGGGAACACATACAATCCATCGTGGCGGAACCACCCAAATTTCAGCTGGAGTAACGGACCAAATGCTACTCCTGAGTATAATCCCCAAAGACCATCAAATTCTGGTGCATATGTGAATCCACGGCATAATACATCTTATGCACCACAGGCCCAGAATAGGTCATTGGAGGAATCACTCAATACACTGATACAATCTCAGCAGCAATTTATACAAAGCCTGCATAATAATCAATAGATTATTCAGAATAACCAGCAGGCTATTCAGGACAATCAACAGGCTATCCAAAGGTTAGAAACCTCTGTCAAGTAAATCAAACGTAGTCTTCAAGGTCAGGGGAAATGAACCTTTCCGGCTCAACCCTTGCCAAACCCTAAAGGCCAGTTTGAAGTGTCCGACGTAACTAACCCTAATTATTAGGAGCATGTTCAGGCTGTCACACTACGAAGTGGCAAAGAACTTCAAGATATTCCGAAAAAAACATAAACAACATGTCTCCTCGGATTCGAATGAGAAAATTGAAAAAGAAAAGGATAGCACTAATGCAAAGATTGTTGTTGACATTGAAAAAGGTCTTGACCCCATGACTATCAAACCCGTTGCCCCTTTCTCTCTAAGGTTAACCCATCCCAGACAAAAGATCCCAAACCAAGAGATTTTGGATGTTTTCAAAGAAGTCAGGATCAATATTCATCTGCTGGATGCCATTAAACAGGTCCCCACCTATGCTAAATTCCTGAAAGATCTTTGCACTGCTAAGCGTAGGGTTCATATTTCAAAGAAAGCATTTCTCACTGAGCAGGTAAGTGCATACCTGACTCAGACCACTCCTCCCAAATACAAAGATTCGGGATGCCCCACTATCTCATGTGTTATTGGAAACCACCGCATAGGTCAAGCTTTGCTAGGCCTTGGAGCGAGTGTAAATCTATTACCTTACTCAGTTTATGAGCAACTGGGGCTTGGCGAGTTAAAACCAACCAGAACTACTCTTCAACTCGCCGATCAATATGTTAAGAAACCGAGAGGGGTGATAGAAGATATTTTGGTATAGATTGAGCACTTTTACTTCCCAGTGGATTTTTACGTGCTGGATACTGAGCCAGTACGGAATGAAAGTGGTGAAATTTCAGTCCTTCTAGGAAGACCATTCTTGGCCACTTCCAAACGCACTAATTAATTGCCGGAGTGGAAGACTCAAATTGTCTTTTGGGAACATGACATTGGACCTTGATATCTTTCAAATGTGTAAACAGCCAAGGGATTGCGAAACTGACTACTTGATGCAGATTTTATTGATACATTGGTTGTGGATGATCTTGAGGAGTGCATTAACTCCCATGTTGAGCTACTTTTGACTGGAGAGGACATGGGCTATCTTGAGGACTTTCAAGATGACACTGTTGAGGATGCCCATGCAGTATGGAAACCCCATTTTAAGGAGCTTGTACCATCTGGTACGCCAACTCTTCCATCTCAGGGGAATCACCCAAGCCTGAGTTGAAGCCCCTCACATCGAACCTGCGATATGCTTACCTTGGGGATGAAAAACATATCATGTGGTTATTTATTCACTTCTTACTGAGGACTAAGAGGGGCAAATGTTGAATATACTCAAACAACATAGAAGTGCAATTGCTTGGAATGTGGCAGATATTAAGGGAATTGATCATTTAGTGTGTACGCATCGCATCTACCTTGAAGAAGATGCTAAACCATGTAAACAGATGCAATGCCGGCCCAATCCTACCATGCAGGAAGCAGTAAGGGCTGAGGTGCTTAAACTCCAATCTTCGATAGTCAATGGGTCATCCCTACGCAGGCCGTCCCGAAAATAACCGGCGTTACTGTAGTCAAGAACGCTCAAGATGAGGTTGTCCCCACCAGAGTACCCACAGGGTGGAGGGTTTGCATAGACTGCAAAAAATTAAATGCGGTCACACGTAAGGATCACTTCCCTCTACCCTTCATGGATCAGATTTTGGAAAGGGTAGCAGGCCACCATTATTATTTTTTTCTAGATGGGTATTCCGGGTATAATCAGATTGAAATCGCCCCGGAAGACCATGAGAATACCACATTTACATGTCATTTCGGTACATTCGCCTACCGTCGAATGCCTTTTGGGTTATGTAATGCTCCTGCAACATTTCAGAGATGTATGCTGAGTATTTTCAGCGATATGGTGGAGCGAATTCTGGAGGTCTTCATGGACGGTTTCTCTGTGTTTGGTGATTCATTTGAGGACTGTTTGAAAAACCTATAAAAGGTCCTCACTAGATGCGAAGAAAAGAACCTTGTGCTGAATTGGGAAAAGTGTCATTTCATGGTTCGCCAGGGAATTGTCCTTGGTCACATTGTGTCGGAAAGAGGATTGGAAGTTGACAAGTCCAAAATAGATTTGATCGCCGACTTGCCCACGCCCAAAACCGTACGAGATGTCAGATCCTTTTTAGGTCATGCAGGCTTTTACAGGAGGTTTATCAAAGACTTCAGTTCCATATCTAGACCTATCTGTAACCTGCTTTTCAAAGAGGCGGAATTTAACTGGACTGAGACATGCAAAGAAGCATTTGATAAATTGAAAAGCATGCTGACGTCCACACCAATTATGCAGCCTCCGGATTGGACTTTGCCCTTTGAGATTATGTGTGATGCCAGCGATTATGCGGTTAGTGCTGTCTTGGGGCAACGTAAGGACAAGAAACCTTTCGTGATTTCTTATGCAAGTAGGAGCTTGAATAGTGCACGGATCAACTATTCAACCACTGAGAAAGAATTGCTGGCAGTGGTCTTTGCACTTGACAAGTTTCGGTCATACTTAATTGGATTCAAGATTATTGTCTTTACTGATCACTCTGCGCTAAAGTACCTTCTCTCAAAGAAGGATGCTAAGCCCAGACTCATTAGATGGATCCTCCTACTCCAAGAATTTAACTTAGAAACTAAGGATAAGAAGGGAGTAGAGAATGTCGTGGCTGATCATCTATCTAGGCTGGTTCTTTCCGACACCATTGAACCGACACCGATCCAGGACAATTTCCCAAATGAACATCTTTTTGCGGTACATCAATCCCCTTGGTACGCTGATATCGCAAACTATCTTGCTACGAGCAACACTCCTGACCATTGGACCAAGCAAGATAAGAATTCTTTCTTTTCTCAGGTTCGATATTTTTTCTGGGATAATCCATATCTGTTAATACTGCCCAGACCAAGTAATTAGGAGATGCATGCCGGATAATAAGATACACGGTGTCATCTCCTTTTCTCATACACAGGCATGTGGGGGCTACTTTTCAAGTAAAAAGACAATTCATAAGATTTTTCAAAGTGGTTTCTATTGGCCCACATTGTATAAGGATGTTTACAATTTTTGCAAAGCCTGTGATCGCTACTAGAAGTTAGGCAAATTTTCCAAAAGAAACATGATGCCACTGAATCCCATTCTGGTAGTTGAGCTTTTTGATGTATGGGGCATTGATTTTATGGGTCCATTTCCTTCGAGTTTTGGTTATATCTATATCTTAGTGGTTGTGGATTATGTGTCCAAGTGGATAGATGTTATTCCCTGCTGGGAGAATGATTATAAACAGTCCAGAAATTTTTGAAATAAAATATATTTACTCGTTGTGGTACTCCACGAGCCATCATTAGTGATGGGGGTTTGCACTTTTGCAATCGGGCATTTGAAACCCTGATGAAACAGTATGGGATCACCCAGAAAGTATCTACCCCTTATCACCCACAGACCAGTGGCCAAGTGGAAGTGTCGAATCGAGAAATTAAAAGAATATTGGAGACTACAGTAAACCCTAATCGGAAAGATTGGTCAATGAGATTGAATGATGCTTTATGGGCTTACCGGACTGCTTATAAGACTCCAATCGGAATGTCTCCCTACCGGCTCATCTATGGGAAAGCATGCCACCTCTAGGTGGAACTGGAACAGAAAGCTTACTGGGCCATTAAGCAATTTAACTTTGATATGGATAAAGCTGGGAACAATAGGAAACTGCAATTAAATGAATTGGATTAGTTGCGCAGGGAAGCCTATGCAAACTCAAGAATTTATAAAGAGAGGACCAAGATCTTTCATGATAAAAACATTCTGCGAAAATCCTTTCACCTTGAGCTACATTTATTTCCTTGCAAGCTTACCTCTTGTTGGACTGGACCATTCATTGTAAAAGAAGTGCTTCCGTACGGTGCTGTTGAGATTTATGATCCTAAGGATGGCCAGACGTTCAAAGTCAATGGCCAAAGATTAAAGCCATTCTTGGAAATTGCACCAGCTGATGAGGAAGAAATTCCTCTTGTTGATCCTGCCTACCAGGATTAGCCGGCCCTGGATCTGACAGTGGCCCATTACTGTGTACAATTTGTATACTTAGTAGTTTAGGTTTTCTTTTGTTATTTTGTTATATTGTCTAACCTTGGACAGGGAGCATCGCGAACACATCCCAGGTACTTTCTACACTTGACCCTCTCATTCATTCACACATCGAGGATGATGTTCATGCTAGGTTTGGGGGGTGGGAACAAGCACACTTGTTCATCTTTAGACAAAAGTTTTACATTCTTTTTGGTTGATTCTCGAAAAAAATCGAAAAAGAAAAGAAAAAAAATGCTATTTTTTTATTTTTATGGTTTTGAAATAAAATAAAATAAAAGGGGAAATTTCGAGAGAAATTTTATGAAACAAAGATACCTTGAACTTTGGAATTTTTGGTGCTTTGGGCAAAACAAAAGATATCAATGGTTTACTGTTTTGTTTATGGAAAGGATTTTTGGAAAAGTGCTGAATTTTGATCCCTCACTTTCACACAGTCTGTATATGTTTTCAAAGTTTTTGAATGCCAAGCATGATTTCCATTTTTCTTTGACGATTGGATTGAAAATATGATAGAAAACTGACCTTTAGTTTCACAGTTTCCTGGTTCATCTGGTTTTGTTGGCCACGGAGCTAGTGAATTAATTCGGGCACATGAAAAGGACTGCCTATTGTTGGGGACCGTAAAAAAAAAGGTGTTTAGTTATAAGTCTTGAAAAGAATAAAAAGTTGTGTGACTAGTTTGGGTTCAGAGCCTTTTTAACCCAAGTCAGTAAGCCCGTAGGGGTATTTACATACCTAGTGCCCTAAAGACATCTGTTTTGGGAGTCATTGGCCTAAAGCTCGTTATATGAGTTAATTAGAAAGCTTAAGCAACCTAGGCATTGCACAGTCACATGTGTGTTAAAAAAAAAAAAACAGTAGTGAGAAAGCCGTCATGGTTGCCTTGAGAGGAACATTGTTTTTCTTTGCTAAGGTTAGGTGGCCCAAGATTTTGGATAGAAAACTTTTTTCACAGGAATCTTGGCGATATACGCACTATTTCACCGTGCACGATCAATTTAGCATGAATTCGAGAATTTCGGACAAAAAGATGGGATTTGCGAACCGAGTTTCAAATTTGCCTTTGCTTTGAAATTTTTGAGAATCGAGAATATCCGGTGTTTGTAAATCTTCTTTTGAAAGTTCCTTTGTTTTTGTTAGGTTTCTACTAGGATTCTTTATTGATATTAAAAAAAAAACAGAGAGAATTTTGTGGATAAATTCACTGCAAACCCTCACGAGGCACAACTCGTCCACTAGGGAGAACCTAGGGTTTCAAGGGCTTACTGCATATGCTAAATGCAGTCAAGAGTGCCAGCGAAAGTGGCGTTTGCATTCATTTCAATTTTCATTGCATTTCATTAGTTTTAAGATAGATTACATCATTATGGATTCCTCAGTTTATTCACAGTTTTTGCTAGAGACTAGCAAAACGCTGGTTGGGGGGTGTGATAAGTCCTTAAAAATACACATTTTCATGGTTATTTTTGGTAAGTTTAAGGACTTATCAAGCCAAGAGAGCCTCATTTTGTGTCATATCATGATTTTATGCATTTTTTATCCGTTGTAGTACATTCATGCATAATTTGCTCAAAAACTATCATTTTTGCATCAAATCATGAAACCTGCCATTTTTAATTTTATTTTTGGAAAGGTTTTTTCAAACGTGTTTTTCTCATGAAATTAATTAATCATCAGGTGCATTCATTCATCATTTCTTGAGAGATGGGCCCGCGGTCATGCAATTGTGAATTAACAGTAAATTTATCTTTTCACATGAAATTCATTTTTTTGGCTTGTAGGAATGAAAAGGGTCCCACACATGCACATGTACATGTGGGGCGTCCAAGAGGGGGTCCACTTTCTTTACACAAAATCCCAAGTTCATTTTGAAAATAATTCAAAATAATAAAAAAATCCATGAAGGGCCAAATCAAGAAAGAAGATTTCCAAAGAGATAAAAGTGGAAAGAATCTACACATATTGGGCATTCAATTTTCTCTTAATTCCAACTTAGAGTTTGCCACCTCATGTATCTCTCATAAATGTCAAGTCAAAGAAGATTTGCTAAAGAAATTAGAAATATGACAAGTGCATGAAGATAGAATGGAGAAAAGAAATGAGAAGACTTACTAAGTGAAGAAGATTCTTGCAACAAAGTAGGAACTAGGGAGAAAGAATAGGGCAGCCCATACCCTATTTAAAGAAGGCCTTGGACGTCCACTCCCTTTCATGAAGGAAAACGCCCTCTCACTAGTGTAATTCCTCTACCATTCTACCCATCTCCTTTCTCTACCATAGCTCATCTCTTTTTAAAAATGCTTGTCCCAACTTGATGCTTCAACTAGAGAGGTTCCTTTCATCCTAGTATGTAATTGTTATTTTTTATTTAAAATTTTAATTCTCCATCTTTTATATAAAAACATTGCATATTAGTAAAAGTGTAATTCTTTTTTATTATTTTTTTTCTTATGTGATTAATGCTTGAATTGTGTTTCCTTTATTGTTGTTCTTGGATTGACAACCCAAGATCCTAAGGGCATGAAATAAGTAATTCTGAACCCGGTTTGAGAATAAAAAAAAAAAAAGAACACACTTATCACACATTTATTTTTATTGCAATTACCACACATTTAATTTCTTGTTGATGCCATACATTTACATTTATTGAAAAATCCACACATTTAATTTTTTGTTAATGCCACACATTTATTTTATGCAATCCACACATTTTTTTTTTTTTGCACTACACATTTAAATTCAAGAACTTTTTGTTTTTCTTTTCTTCTTATGCTTCTTAATTATTTGTTTATGTGAATTTTTATGCATAGTTCATGGTTGGAACTAGTTAGCATTGCATGCATTTTCATATTGGTGGAGTTTAGATATGTTTAAGTTGCTGGAATTGGAGTTTTAAATTGAATAAGCAGGAAAAGTCATAGATTTGAGTCAATAATTTCAGCCAAATATTTTTGAAAATTCGGATCCCAACATAAAGTGCACAACTCAACACATTGTTGCAGGAATTTCATGACAAATTTTGTGTGAAAAGTTTGCGATTAGAAACCTGATCAAAACACATTATTTTTTCGATGAAACTTGGGGAAATTAGAGTTTGATCGTTTGATCAGATCTATTTAGTGTCGTGTTGGAAACTCCCCGAACCGAAGGAGTTGCTTATCCTCTCAATGGCCCTTATCCAGTTTCCATGAACAAGATAGCCAGAACTTTGACAGAAAAATCTATTGACTGGAAGAAGGGCTCTCTGAATCAAAATAGATTGACTGACTCTTATAGGCTGCTCCATATCTTTCTTAGGCACAACTTATCTCCAAAAGGACACAAGGCAGGCGTCACTATGGACAATGGATATCTTCTCTACTGCATTGGGACAAACAAGGGTATTGATGGTCCTCTAACAGTTTTCAGAGGCACGACAAGAATGATGGCTGCATCAAACAATGCAGTTCTACCTTTTCCTGCCATTATCTCGAAACTAATGTTCAATACTGGTCTTGAGGCAGAACACAATGAAGATATGATTTTTCCGAAGACCAAAATTGACCGTTTTACCTTGGAAAAGTCCAAATCTCATCTTCCCATGATTGATTTGGATGATGAAGACGATGCAGGAGAAGATGACGAAGAGGAAGATCCATCAGGAGCTGGTCTCTCCGGTTCTGGACCTTCAGGAGTGGATCCTAACAGTGAAGGGGAGTTTGCTGCCTTGAATGAGCGCCTCGGTCGTCTTGAAGTTCGAGTTAATGACGGCTTTTCAGAAATGCGTCAGGGCTTTTCTGACTTAATGTATCTTATGCGTCGTACTGGTTGATTTCCTCAGCTGCTCAGTTGTGCCATTCTCATCATCCTTAGCCCTTATGTTTTATGTTGTTCTTGTTCCATGCTACTTTGGTTCTCTTCTTTGGCTTTCATGTCCAAAAAGGGGGAGTAGAATAGATAGAACTTTTGTTAAAAGTTGGACCTGGACTTGTGAACTTGGGACACATGGAATTTTCTTTTATCTCTGTTTAATGCAATCTTATCTTTCTTGTATATTGGATATGTCTGGTTTCTTTGGTGTTTGCCTTGTTTTTCTTGCAGGTATCCTTCTCAAGCTTCCTAGTACTTCTTCAAGCTTCCAAGTTATTCTTCCCTTCTTGTTTGGGTTCTTTGTTAAACGGGTAGATTGTTATTTTAGAAAGTTTTGTCCATGAATTGCCAAAGGGGGAGATTGTTAGATTTTGAGGGTTGGCATAATTCATGGGATTGGACAAAGCTTGGGGTTATTCTCTGTAATTTTTTATTATTTCTTTTTAGAATGGACTGCAAGGCTTCAGCTGTCTCTGAACGTTCGAACGCTCCCCTGCTTCGTTCGAACGTTCCGGCTTCAGTACTCTCCAGCCATTTTCCAGAGGACCCCAATGTTCGAACGCTCCCATGCTTCGTTCGAACGTTCCTGCTTCAGTATCTCCCAGAACGTTTCTTCATCAGTGCCTTCAAGCCAATTTTCCCGAGAGCCCCAACGTTCGAATGATTCACACACACGTTCGAACGTTCTTTCATCAGTTTGTTCAAGCCAAATTTCCCGAGAGCCCCAACGTTCGAACGCACCTTACTTTCGTTCGAACGTTGGTTGTGTCAAACCATCAAGCCTTTTTTCCGAGAGCCCCAACGTTCGAACGTTTCACTTACACGTTCGAACGTTCCTATCTGTTTTTCTATTTCGGGCAAAACCCTAATGTTTCCATATATATAGGTTGTTATCATTTGCCCTAAGGGCCTCATTTTGACATACTGAGCATACTTACCTTTTGAGAGAGAGATTCCTCCTCTAGAAACCTTTTTCACTCATGAACTGTCAATTTCATTTCTAGAGACCATTTCCATCATTCTTGGCTGATTGTGATCTTGAAGCTGCTTTGAGATTAGATTACGAAGAGTCAATCATGGGAGAAGATGAACGGCGTGGCGTCGGCATGAGAACCTTCAATCCTTAGGTTTTTTGGTAAACTGGGGAAGGATTGTGAGTTCTCTTGTAATTTTCATTTTGATAGTGATTGATCTCTTTACTGGACTGAGTTCCAGGACCCGTGGTTTTTTTCCTATTTGGGTTTTCCCACGTATATTGCTGTCTAGTGTGGAGATTGTTCTTTATTTCAATTCTGATTGTTTGATAGTAGTCGAATTGCATCTTATAGATCTGATTGAGGACCTTAACCCTTAAGATTTGGGGGTTTAAAACCTTCAATCTTCGATGATGTTAATATTATAATTATTATTTATCGTTGCACTTGTTTTCATCTCCAGTATTTCCATTAGAAGAAGAACCCATTGCTTCTGAGATATCATCAACTTTTGTGATCTTGCAGCACTTGACTGGATATTTTTATTAAAAATGAATCCCATGATACCACGAAACATGTAATTCTTGAATTGAAATTCATAAGAGATTCATGAAAATATTGTACATTATAACAAAAGCAAAGAAGAAAATGTGTGACCAGAAGTTAATATAGCAGTAAAAACATAAATTAACTGTTGAAATTACTGTTTCATAATCATGACATGAAAAGTTTACCTGTCTTCAAACATGTTGCTAATGTAGCTACCAACAACAACGTTTACTGGAAGAACTGTCAGCCCAAGGCATGCAAGAAAAATTGCCACAGCACTAGTTGACCATCCAAAGTAGAATGTGGTAATGACACTCGATTCAGAGAGTAGAATCTCCATGGAATATTTGAGCATGAAATAAATCAACAACTGGGCCTGAATACATTTGAGAAAAAAAAAAAAAACTAAGTGACATATCATGCTTAGTTTTAAAATCTTCAGATCCATTCGAGAAATGTTATTAGAAGACTCAAGAACAGGTATGTTGCTATTAGATGGTTCCTAGAACCACGTCATTATGCTATTAAATATGCAATAGTCAACCATATTCCTGGACCCATATGTAGCAAATGGGATATGATAAAATTCAATTCCTGAATAATATGAAGACAAAACAGTTAAAAGAGTCTTACACTAATCCATTGATGACTTACACATTGTTCATGTTAAAGAATCAAAATATCACTGATCATAAAGGCCTTTGTAAAGTTAAACGTACAAATCAGAGCTCAAAGATTTGACTATCATTTTACCTAGATGCCAGTCCATGTCCTCAATAACAATCCAGTACTTGCTTAGAAGTAGTAAAAATGTTGAACCTAGAATTGGACAGTGACAGACTGCTGACTTTGTTTTCCATGTAAATGGAATATGATGAAAGTTTATTCACTATTCAACAAAAAAAAAAAAATTATGAAATTAATTCATGAATACTTTAAAGATAATGTCAAAAAGAAAAAAATCACCCATTGATGACAGACATTGTTAGCTGAAGAATCAAAATAACACTGATAGTAAAAGCATTTGTACATGCTTATGTCAGGTATCTAAATCATAGCTCAAAGATTTGGTTTTCATTATCCCTTAGATGGCTAGTCTATGTCCTCAATATAAACCCGCTTGCTAAGAAGCACTTGGGCAGTGAAAGACTGCCTGCTATGTTACACTTGCAAATGGAATATGATGAAATTCAATTCATAAACACTCTGAAGACAAAATGATTAAAGAGTAGGGCTAATCCATTGATGACAGACATTGTTCATGTTAAAAAGAGTCAAAATAGCTCTGTGATAGTAAAAGCATTCATACTTATACAAGTCAGGTGTCATAATCCGAGCTCAAAGATTTTATTTTTATTAGCACCTAGATGCTTAGTCCATGTCCTCAATCTAGACCGATTGCTTAGAAGTGTTACAAACGTGAAAGGCTAGAACTGGGCAGTGAAAGACTGCCCATGTTGTTATCCCTGCAATTCTTCATAGGAAGTTTTTTAACTTCAATTTCATTTAGAAATTTGGACTTTGGCTTAAAAATTATTCTATCCCCTGTCCCTTTACACCGTTAAGCTTCAGGTTCAGTTGCCCCCATTAAAAGCATGTAATAGTGACAAGAGTGTCCACCCATGGGCGTTTAGCCATAGAGGATCGATTGCTCTTGATTTTCAAGAACTCGTTTTTTTTTTCTTTCCTTCGATGAACTTTCTAGGCTTGCCTTGTTGCAAAAATTAATATTTCTTGTTGATTTAACCCAGATACTACATAAACTTAATCCCAAAGTACTCAACATTTAAGTGTCTACGTTAAAGCATATTATAACTGCATGATTCACAAACTTCACTTTATATAAGAAGTTGCTGTAAGTTTTCATGTCAAACCATATACATGTGAATGTTTTACAGATAAATAAAAATCGGGATTCTCTCTCTTAAGACCCTGGAAGAATACATGATGTTCCCTCCTTACAAAAGAATGTGAACAGTGGGATGAGTGAATAGATAAAATTGGTTTCAGTATGCATGGTCAAGACACCTTCCATCCCGTTTCTTTGATGCATCCAGAAGCATCCTTGCTTTACTGGTGAATGTATGAATTGAATATTTTCTATAATGCATAAGTATTCATGTTACTGACAACTAAATAAAAACTTAACATCTAATTGAGGTCACCTTTTAATAGAACTGGCATATCATTTTCCTTATAAAAATGCTATGCAAATAAGTAATAATTTGAATCCAACTCCACACCTTTATTGATGGCGTAAGTAATCTATATGCCGATCCAATTGAAGTAACCGGTTTATTTGAATCTTCTGAACCTTCTTCACTGGCATCACATTCCTGATATTCATCGTTGTCATTTTGCTTCTCTTCGGAATTTGAGAGCAAAGGTTGCGCAAGGCCTTTTTCCATTTGATCATTCTGTACTGGTTCTGTCAGTAAAAAGATACTAAGTCTACTAATTATACATCAGCTCAATAACCATTTAAGAATCCATCATTATTAAATACCATCTGAGATGATTCAAAATTTTTGCACTAAAGAAGTTCAGAAGCATTAATGGTTTTAAAATAAGCATATAATTTAAAATAATATGGACTGTACATTTGATGGAACGACTATAAATATATTGACTCGCAGTATTCTATATCAGGAAACAAAAACATGAATTGTTTCAAGGATTAGGAAGAAAAAAAAATATAGAAAAAAAAAAGGAACAGAAAACACCAAATGTCCCTTCTTTAAATAGAGCTCATTCTGTCTCATGCAAGGTAGAGAGAATGTTTATGGAAAAGGCAGAATGTGGGAACATGTCACTCAGATGTAGCATCTCATCCACCATTAACAGGGAATATAAGCAAACGAGCTCTCCTGATCCTGGGGCCCCAGTTTGGATGAGCAAAGACCAAAATTTGCACTGATCAGATCAACCTAACAGTTCCTATCAAATAAACTTTATCTAGTGGAAATTAAGAAGTGAAATCTCTACTTTGTTCAAATTCAACAGGAAAAATAAAATGGATGAGTTCCCACAGTCTGATTACTTTTTTGGGTTATAGGCATGCATGTATCCCATATGTACAATGGACGAGTTGCCATTTCATCTCCCAAAAAGGAGTTGCCATAGAGTTTTGACTGGCATTGATGGACTTAAAGCATACAATATATTTCCAGCAATTTCCAAGCAAGGCGTGACATTGCTGCAAGGCCCGCAGACACATATTTAAGTACTAAAATTAATAATGCATTATCCATACAAAAGAGAAACAGCTCTTTCTAAAATTCAAGAAAGCAGATGAAGAATCAATAATCTATCTCTAGCAAAGCATTGAGTAGCCGTAGCTAAAGAAAATGAACTTGGCCTACCAGGATTTGCATCCTGCGGTGCTTGGTTCTCTTCAATGTCATGATCGGGCTCTTTAAATGAAATCCACAACCAAATTAAATAAAGAAGCCATGCCAGAGCCATAACCCAACCAGGTAAAGTGTCTTCATTGATTGTGATCTTGTAAATCTTAAAATTCATTTGAAGTAATCCAGCAAGGGCAGGGCCACACGCCATCCCAAGAGCACTGGCACTAACGAAGCCTGCAGAAGCTTGCATCCGTAATTTAAGCGGCACACAATCACTTATGTAACGGCGATTAACAGCTCTTGCAGATCCCAATCTGCAATTGTTGTCAGTGCCATTTTGCTAAGTGTATAAATGGAGTTTTCGAGATCTAAGATACTAGAGATTAGTAATGTCCAGTTCAAGAATAGCTATATTAATGGTTGTTACAGAGCACATCCAAATGCTTTTGTACATGATAGATAATGAGATATTAAAGAAAATAATAAAAGAAAGAAAGAAAACACAGTACAGAATGGAAAATTTTCACACAAAGCGAAAAATATTAAAGAAGTGGTTGCTTGAAGAAAAAAATAAGGACAAGAACTTTTGATTTGTATGTGCATCATATCAATGAATGGAAAATAAAAGAAAAAATGGAAAAATAAAAATAAAAATCTTACCCACAGAATAAACGGCCAATCAGAAGAACTGCTATTGAGTCAAGATCATATGCCAATGCATACAAGATATTGCCTAAGAGAAGAACAATACTGCTGAACACTAGAGGTCTGAAGTATGATTTATTTGACCATGCACTAAAATATACTGATGAAAACACCTGAGCAACAGCCATTGACCCAATTATAACACCACAAACTGTTGCTGCAGCTCCAAGGCTGAGAGAATAGTTGTCTGCTGTTGGGACTATAATGTATGTATTGACCATATAGAGGAAAGTGTTCACCAAGTTCAAGAGAAGAGACATGAAATGATATCTCTGGTCACCATTTTGCTGCTCGATTGGAGTTGGCAACTCTTCTTGCATAATAAGAGCATGTTGTCCTAAAAAATGTAGGAAGTTTGTTGAGTGTGTTAGCCTGTCCACAGCTGCTTTTATTGAGTCAATAACAGGGTCCTGCATGGTAAAGTACATTCAATGCAATTTGAACTGCACACTTAAAATGTTGGGTTTATGTCTTGTATTCCGGGTTTACCAGAGTGGTCCATTGGGTTAGCCAATGACCACGTTCAGAGTCTACGGTATTTTGGTCATTGTAACGGGGCTTTCTTGGGGGCTAAGAAAGAGGTGGTGTGTGCTTGTTCTCTCTTGCGTGTTCTTAAGCCCTAGATCACAACATAAAAAAAATTGAAATTTGATTCACTTTTGAAAGGATGGAGACATAAAAAAAAAGATGGGTGATCAAAAAAACCTGCAGACAAATAGATGGTTGATCATAAATTGACAAAGAGCTTCCATGACAATCTTGAAGATCTGCAAGGTTCCGAGATAATGCTCCAACAACAGCCCCTATGCCCTACATACTATGTAGTTAGTTAGTTAATAGAGAGCGGTATCAGAAAAGCATAACCCCTGGCTTTTAATTCTAATTTCAACAGATATTTGGCTCCTCTATTAATTTTAATGAAAAAAAAAATCATCAAAGCCCATCCCATATATCAGGTGTTGGATTTGTACTAGGGAAAAAATATGGATAAAAGTGTCATGAGACCATCAACAACATATTTCATAATCTCAAAATAAAAAAGTTAGTCAGTTGACTAATAAATTGGATGTATTACCACGTGCTTGAACACTTGCTGAAGTTGGGAATAAGGATGATTAGCACGAGTCGTCACATAGTAATCTGTGAATCTATAACCAAACCTTTTATCAAACTTCTTCAATATCTTCCGCAGACCAACAGCATTCAGCTCAACAAAAAAGAGAAGCTTTAGAAGATCTTGTCCCACAGCTCTATATGCTTCTCTCAATTCAGATATCAGTGATATATCTCGCGTATCGTGGAGAAGTGCACGCCTCTCCCCAAGCTTCTCTATCCTACTTGCAAGAAGGCCTTGTTGCTCCAACAGAAACAGGACAATCTTTTCAATCTGGAAAGAACAAAACAATTAAAAAAAATCATCACTATTTTTATTCAACTCTAAATAAATAAGAAGCGGTAGGCATTCTTCTACTCAGAATTTCAATCAGCTTTTTTCTTTTTCCCTTTTTCTATAATTTAGTAATGATCTATAATCACCAATGTCATGAACACTATGGAGAAGTATTTATATGAGTCATCATGATGTCATAAACTAGTAAGAAGCTCTAGCCAGAGGTTGGATAATCTCTCCATTCAATGTATGGTTTTTCATCTTTTTGGGTAGACGGCCAATGGTTTTGTAGACTCTTTAGCTAAGCAAGAGGTGGATAGGTCTTCTAATTTCGTTGCTCTCACTATGTAACCTATTTCATTGGTATAATGTTTTATATCATAGTGCCCCTAGTTGCTTCTGTTGGGTGGGGCTTCTTTGTAATCCATTTTCATCCTTTAATACATGTCATCGTTACCATTCAAAAAATAACAAAACAAAAAACAAAACAAAACAAAATTTCCAATCAATGGTAGAAAAGAACAACCATAAAAGTACACATCTTCTGCCTGTACATTCAAATTTCAATTTTGGTTTCCCATTATGTGCTTTGGCATTGAGGATCTTAATAAGAACGTTAATTTTGATCCTTGGGTTATTTCACTTTTTATACTCCATAGAACCACATCTACTGCTCTTTTCTTTTTCTTCTCCCAGATAAGTAACAACACTTGTTAAATTACAAAGAAAATAAAGAACATCAAGAAAGGCACAGATTCTATGGCTGATTACACCTTGCCCGGTTTTGCTAAAATATTGAAGGTCTCATCAGCTTCTTGTCCTGACTCCTGAGTGATGAAATGAATGTTAAATTTGATCGAACGCCCAGATACTTCATCATGAAGTATGTTCTTGTCATATTTCAGACTGTTTCCATCAGCCTTAGTCCAACACATATTTCAGATTAAACAATTCCTCACAGGTCTCAACAGTCAACACTCAACACAAACCATGTGTCTGTCTTGGCTTATTTCAGCAAACACAAAAGCCTTTTAAATGAACTATCCTAACTTCTTTCTCTGACCAAGTGTACCTATGGGGCTACCAAAGCTGTTTCTGCCTTCTCCAGCAAGACCAATCCTTTGCGGAGCCAGATTCTTCTGATTGAGCGTCTTCCTCCCATCAACAAGGCATACTCTTGTTCTACAGAGAGATCAAGCGGGCACTTCACCTTGCTCCTCCGCAAGCACTGATGTCTCTGCTACTGCTGCTTCCAACAAGCTCACTAGCCATGTTGAACCACATTTATCTGGCTCATGTCAGAAACCTCATTAAAGCCCTAATGGAGAACCGTGGCAAGGTTGAGTCATTGGATCACCACATGCTATCAACTGCACGGATATCCTCAAACCAGCCTAAGACCCATTCTGGCCTCATCACAACTTCCAACATTCATACCTTACAATAATTGACAGATATTTTGGAAAAACCTTGGTTAAAGACCAATGTCTTCATCTGACCGCAATTTGAGCAAGCAAAACATCCATGCTCCCACTTGAGGGGGAGCCTTACCATATTTACAGGTTGAAGTCCACAATTTTGTGACTGTTTGTAAGAATTGTTGACTGTTGTATATTTAACTCCTACAAGCTATGATGCCCAAATACACCATGGATACGACAGATTTTACACAAAAAATAGTAAAGTATTGTATTAGATACGACACGATATTTGTCAATCCTGGGCCTCCAGGTCCAATATATCAGGCCCATTCACTAGTTAGTTGTTAGCTATTAGTATGGATCTAAATCCAAGTGTAATTAATAGATAAGCATTGTTAGAATGTAATCAGGGATTTAACCCTTTAAAGATAGCCCTCAGTCGACCATGTAAAGGACGACTTTCATCTCCACATCTCTCTCTTTCTCTCATGTCTGAATGCTTCTTCCATTAATGACATGGTATCAGAGCCGACTCTCGACTAGTTCGAGTGTGGGTCTCCTGCCGTAGTCTGGTGCAAGTGGGCGGGCTTCCATGTGGGCGGGCCAAGAGGGCTGGCAGGCTACAGGGGCTGGCAGGCTACTGCACAGGGACGTGTAGCCTTAAGGGGGGTGGAATGTGACGCCCCGGAGTCCCACATCGACTATAGAGAGGAAAGTGATTGGGATTATATGTAGAGCTTACACCCTTACCTTGCATGAGGCCTTTTGATGGGTTGAGGCCCATCAGAAACAAAACCGTGAGGCCAGTGGGCCAAATCGGACAATATCATGCATGGGTAAGGGGTGGGGAGGTCAATCATCTATGGTCTTCTCCTAAGTCATCTTCCAAGCATTGGAAGCCCTCCAGTGATGTTTCTCTTCAGCCGATCATCTCTGATCGTTCCTGATCATCTCGGATCATGCGTGGCCCACCTTGGATCATCACCAGCACATCAACGGACTACCTCCACCTTGGTCGACTACTGCTTCTTGGATTTTTGAAGATTTTTCCCTGATTTTTTGATCATCAGAGGTAGGTTTTCTACCAATTTTTGTGAAAATTCATTTTTTTCACTATGTTTTCATCTCGGCCGTCCAATCTCCTCGATCTGGGTTTGATCGACCTGCGACCACTTCCAGTAGTTGCATAAAACTCCTCTCTTTTCATCCCCACCATCTGATCTGTGTCAAGTTCATCACGTGGGGCCCACGTACAGTTTACCTTGCTGCCGACTTGGACGACTGCACTGTTTTTTTTTCCTTTTGTTGCCTGCGATTGCTACTGCTGCATATTTTCTCTTCTGTCTTCTGGTTGCTACTGCTGCATAGTTTCTCTTCTGTCTTCTGGTTGCTACTGCTACTACTGCTTCCTGGATTGCAATTTTTTCCCTCTGTGACTTGTGTTCCCTGCTGCTGAGTATTCTGTCAAGGATTTTCTCCATTGCTACTGCTACTGCTGCTGACTGATTACTACTGCTTATTATTCTGTCAATATTTTCTCCTCTGTTGCTGGTTGCTACTGATACTACAATTTATTGCTACTGCTTACTGCTGCTGGAATCCACTGCCTTCTGTTCTCTTGTCATGGATACATCTGAAAAATCAGGACCCTCTATTGTGAAATTTAATGGCAAAAACTATGTGTCTTGGACATTTCAATTTCAAGTATACCTGGAAGGAAAAGAACTGTGGGCCCATATCGATGGATCTGACACACTCCCTGCTGACGATGCCAAGAAAATTCTATCTTGGAAAACTAAAGATGCAAAAATAAAGTCTTGGATTCTTTCTTCTGTAGAGCCAAATTTTATTTTGTCTCTCAGACCTTGCAAGACCTCGAAGGAAATGTGGGAATATCTTAAAAAGGTATATTATCAACATCATGCTGCGCGTCAGTTTCAATTGGAATTAGACATTGCAAATTACTCCCAAGGGACACTTTCAATCCAGGATTATTACTCCGGCTTTCTAATCCTATGGTCAGAATATGATGAAATTAAATTTGCTACTGTCTCTGAAGCACTTCTACCTGAGCTTCTTTCCTTACAACAAGATAGCCATCGGGACCAATTTCTCATGAAACTGCGCCCTGAATATGAGACGGTCCGATCCAACTTGATGAGCCGAGTTTCCCTTCCCAACGTAGATGATTGTCTTCAAGAACTTCTACGGGAGGAACAGCGCCTTGTTACCAAAATTGCAATTGAACATAAGGATTCCACTGAAGCTCCGCTTGCCTTTGCTGCTAAAACCAGACCTCCTCCTCGAGACATCAGTAAAGTACAGTGTTACAACTGTCAGAAATATGGCCATTATGCCAATCAATGCAAGCTGAAGGTCTGTAAATATTGTAAGGCTGTTGGACATGGCATTGAAGAGTGTCGGAAGAAGGCTCGCAATTCTGCTTCTCGCCCCTATGGACAGTCAACTCCAAGTGCTTACACGGCTGTCACCCCACAATATGCATCGTCTGATTTCACTGGTTCATTGCCATTTGATTCATCCTCACAGCCTGGTTCCTCTTCACAAACACAGTCACCAGCTCCCATTACTCCGGCTATGGTAAATCAGATGATTATCAATGCCCTGTCATCGATGAACATTTCAGGTACTAGTCCGTCCCTTTCTAATACATGGTATTTAGATTCTGGAGCTAGTAATCACATGACCTCCTCACCCACCAATCTACATCATGTTGTCCCCTACACTGGCACTCATTCTGTTCAAACTGCCAATGGAGACCGCCTTCCAATCCACTCTGTGGGCGATGCTCCTGGCCCTTTTCCATTAACAGATGTTTTTGTCTCCCCTCATCTTGCTACCAATTTAGTTTCTGTGGGTCAATTAGTTGAAAATAATTGCAATGTCTCCTTTTCTTCTTCTGGTTGTGTTGTGCAGGACCAGGAGTCGGGGGCGGTGATCGCGAGGGGGCCTAAACGTGGCAGGCTTTTTACGTTACCAGTATCTCCATTTATTCAAAATAAACCTTGGAATCAGTTGTTTTGTTTTTTACTTCCTAATAATTCTCGGTTGTGGCATAATAGACTTGGTCACCCGAATGCTGCTACATTGTCCACTTTGTTTCAAACTGGATTGTTAAATAAACCTATTGATTCTGTTTCATTTGAGTGTGATGCTTGTAAATTAGGAAAAAGTAAAACTTTACCTTTTTCTAACTCTACAACTCGTAGCAATGAATGTTTTGATTTAATCCACAGTGATGTTTGGGGCATTGCTCCTACCATTTCTCATGGTCATTTCAAATACTTTGTTACATTTATTGATGATTACAGCAGATTTACATGGGTTTATTTGTTACATTCTAAATCTGATGTTCTTAATGCATTTAAAATTTTCCTTACCTATGTTAACACTCAATTTTCCAAATGCATTAAAACTTTGCGCTCCGATTCAGGGGGGGAGTATGTCTCCACTGATTTTCAATCTTTCCTAAAGAGTCGAGGAATTGTATCTCAACGTACTTGTCCATATACTCCTCAACAAAATGGCGTTGCAGAACGGAAAAACAGACATCTTCTTGATGTCACGAGGACTCTTCTCATTGAATCCTCTGTTCCTCCACGTTTTTGGACTGAAGCTCTTACCACTGCAGTCCATCTCATAAACCGTCTTCCATCACCTACCATTGCCCAATTAACACCACATTTTAAACTTTATGGTCACCATCCTACCTTTACTCATCTACATACCTTTGGGTGTGTTTGCTTCGTTCATCTGCCTCCCACAGAGCGCACAAAATTAACGGCCCAATCTAGCAGGTGTGTTTTTTTAGGATATGCAACTAACCAAAAGGGTTTTGTTTGCTATGATCCAATGGCTCGTCGCACCAGGATCTCTCGTAATGTTATTTTCTTCGAAAATCAATATTTTTTTCAAAAATACTTGGATTGTCCTTCTCCATTTTCCAAAACGGTATTACCTGGATTTTCTGAAAAACCAACTGTTACACGGTTTAATCCTGATTTTGTGTATCATCGAAGGAAAACACCTACCACTGCAGATGCCCACCCTCCTGATCCTCCGACAACTGGTCCCACATCTACTAGTATATTGCGTCGCTCCTCCAGAATTTCTCGACCTCCTGAGCGGTATGGATTTACCCATGCTTCCTTGATGACAACACTATCCTCTGTTTCCATCCCAAGTTCTTATTTGCAGGCTGTGCAACATGATTGTTGGAACCAGGCCATGAAAGTTGAATTAGATGCATTGACTCAGAATCACACCTGGGATATTGTGGAATGTCCTTCTTCAGTTAAACCTATCGGTTGCAAATGAATCTACTCGATCAAGCTCAAATCAGATGGCTCCTTGGATAGACACAAAGCTCGACTTGTGGCACTTGGCAACCGCCAAGCGTATGGCATTGACTATGAAGAGACATTTGCGCCAGTTGCAAAAATGACAACTGTTCGGCTCCTTCTCGCCATTGCTGCTTCTCAATCTTGGCCATTGTACCAAATGGATGTCAAGAATGCTTTTCTACATGGGGACTTGAAAGAAGAAGTCTATATGCGGATACCACAAGGAGTCACCTCTCCGTCTAAGAAATCTGTATGTCGCTTACACAGATCTCTTTACGGTCTCAAGCAAGCTCCCCGAGCGTGGTTTGATAAATTCAAAGATCGGTTAGGCACGATTGGCTTTACTCAAAGTCCATATGATCCATCTCTTTTTATGAACCACGCATCAACTGGCTTTACTGTTCTCCTCGTATATGTTGATGATATCATTATCACCGGAACTGATGATGCTATGATAAAATCTATTCAGGCCTCTCTTCGGGATTCATTCCATATGAAGGATCTGGGTCCTCTACATTATTTTTTGGGCTTAGAAATACATCAGTCTTCAAAAGGCCTGTTTATCAATCAACACAAATATGCGACAGATCTTATTGAGCTTGCTGATCTCGATAACTCTTCCTCAGTTGATACACCGCTTGACGTCAATCTTAAGTTGAGTAAAGATGATGGAGATCTTCTTCCTGATCCACATACATACCGGAGACTTGTTGGCAGTCTTGTCTATCTCACCGTCACCAGGCCTGACATATCTTATGCTGTCAATCTTGTCAGCCAATTCATGACGTCTCCTCGTCACCTTCATCTGACCGCAGTGAAGCGCATTATCCGGTATTTATTGGGTACTAGAGCTCGTGGTTTATATTATCCAAAGGATAATCGTCTACTTCTGACTGCTTATGCAGATGCTGACTGGGCAGGATGTCCGGATACCAGACGATCCACCACTGGTTGGTGTATGTACCTCGGTCAATCTCTCATCTCTTGGAAATGCAAGAAACAAGAACGGGTCTCCAAATCTTCCACAGAGGCTGAATATCGGGCTATGTCCTCTGCTTGTTCTGAAATCCTATGGCTTCGGGGACTTCTTTCGGAACTTGGATTTAAGCAGGACTCTCCCACTTCCTTGAATGCAGATAATACTGGGGCAATCAGGATCACTGAAAATCCTGTTCTTCATGAACGCACAAAACACATAGAGGTTGATTGCCACTTTATTCGAGATGAATACAAGCGTGATGTTATCAGTCTACCTCACGTCCCTACAGAGTTTCAGTTTGCAGATATCTTCACTAAGGGACTTCCTCGGCCTCGACATCAGTTTCTTGTCTCCAAATTGCTGCTTTATGACACTCCCGCATCAATTTGAGGGGGGGTGTCAATCCTGGGCCTCCAGGTCCAATATATCAGGCCCATTCACTAGTTAGTTGTTAGCTATTAGTATGGATCTAAATCCAAGTGTAATTAATAGATAAGCATTGTTAGAATGTAATCAGGGATTTAACCCTTTAAAGATAGCCCTCAGTCGACCATGTAAAGGACGACTTTCATCTCCACATCTCTCTCTTTCTCTCATGTCTGAATGCTTCTTCCATTAATGACAATATTTTCCCCATTTTGAAGAATCTGTGCATCATAGCCTACAAGTCAGTGATTTTCTGTTGTATCTTCTTATTTGCTGGGTCCTCAGTACGAAATTGAAGTTCCCCTACAGGATGTTATCATATGCTAACCACAGTTCCTCTTGAACATTTAATATAGCAGCGTATTTACAATTAGCCGAGCACAATTCACCTTCAATGTGACAATCATTGACTAATCAGATAAAAGTGCATTTCGATAACAGTTTCTTTGGTATAGAACAGACTAAAATGAGGGTACTATAAGTTTCAATAAGTGTGGTGCATATGCGTTAAGGTTGGTTTCATCTAGATCTTGGAGCCAATATGAGTGGCTGCAGCACTGATGAACATGTCACATACCTGGGTATCTAGTACCCTTGAGAATTCTTTGAGAACATTGCGTTGATCTTGTGCTCCTACTTGGATTTGTTGTGAATATTGCTTTACTTTCTTCTTCATAAACTTGTAGTTGATATAGTACCTGGGAATGCACATGTTATAACCAGTATTCAGCATTCAGAACCCCTTAAAAGATAGCACAAATTAAAGAATTGCTAGGCTGTTGTTATTGAATACCTCAACTTCACAAATGAACATCTTGTGTTGGCAATATTTACAGTAAAAACAGATCATCAAAGAATAGCTAATGGGCGGAAATTATTTAGTTAATCACATAGGTCGTCAACTGAACTAAATGACAGACTGTCAATACCATGGTTGTGGAATACAGAACCAAATGGTTTCATTAGCTTCAGTGAAATAGAAAAATGTATTATAATAAATGGAAAACAGCCACATAACATACCCTTGCCATTCTGGATATTGTCGTTCCTTCAACTTCTTCCCAAATGCAACCATCTTCAAGTAAAATGATCACACTATAAGAAAAAATAAATTACTTATCAGGAGACCAGAAGAGAAAAATGTACATTTTTTAAATTATAAACTCACAGGACAAACACTTAATAGTTAAAAAAAATATTACTGAGTGGCATTCCAAATGGTAACTGTATAAAATAAAGATATCATCTCCTTTTTAATAAACATCTTGGAAAATGTAAAATCAGTATTCCCCATCCACGCACAGAGTCATGTTCCATTAAACAGAAGTAGTGCATTTATTCATTACCCTCGAATCAAGAAAGCGATTAAGAACAGAAAGTCAGAGATGGCTGATGGCAGCAACCTGTCCATGTAATCAATCATAGTGGGTTAGCACCATGTAAATATGTTACCATATCAGGTTAGCCATGTAAATATGTTACCATTCTCATGAGATTTTTGAAGCCTATTAACAACACATAGATACACTGTTCCAACTGCCAACATGCACCAAGCATGCTACATCCAAACCACTCAGCAGTCAACAGGTGTAGACAACAGTATATATCCCTTGGCCAGAGAAAGGCTGGTCCTCTTCATCAGGAGGACCACACATGTAAATTGAAAGACCATTGGCCTTTCACTTTAACCATCCACATCCTGTGCGCATGTAAGAACCCACCAATGGTCACCTCCATCTTGCACATGAGGCACAAGTTAGAAGGTGATTAAGCAAGGCTTATCAACCAAGAAAATCCCTTTCCCCAAGTAATCCAAATAGTCACAGCTATGCAGTAAGCATAATTTGCACAAAAAATAAGGTCAGCATTGAGGAAAGAAAAGGGCTCATTCCTATCTCCCCTTGATTCAGTTTCCAATAAGAAAGAGATTTTATTCGATGCTCAGTTTTGGATATTCACCTCTCTGTCTTCGATTTTAACCACTTTTAGAAATACAAGTCTTAGAATTCCTAGGAATTCAATTACATGAACCTAGGAGACACCAACTCTTCTCATAAGGAACCATCAGCAAGAGGACTCCCCATAATATCTATGAAGGGAATAATTAAATAATTAGATACAGGCAACAATATGCAGGGCCTAGTTTTTTCATCAACAAATGCCAATGGACAACCATTATGCAGCAGTGTTGCAAGTATCTAGTCATTCCTCATATAAAAAAGCCATAAAAAATTCATGTCAATGAGACTTCTCTGGCAAGATTACTTTCACCACAACCACAGAAGGAGACTAGCAAACCACAAACACTCTGGTGCAAAATTTCTATCACCATCATCCGTCAATCTTTAAACTCCCTCTAGTTAATGATATCTCTACTACCCTTTCTACATCTCACCAATCCCACTGCGAAATAATAGAAAGACAAAACAAGAAGGCTAATGTGCTTTTGCAAGATTTTGTATATACATGTTGTAATATCACAGATGTAAAGAAAGATTATAGGTTCCATAAGATGCTCTATGGGAGTATGAACTCAATTAAAGCAAATGTTCTAGAACCGAAATGAGAGAGCCATAAGGTTTCGCCTTGTCATTTGCCACTTGTAAAGTTACTGGAGAGATAAGTACCGTTATCAAGAAGAAGGAAAAAGAAAGGAAATTTCCAGAGTTCTCAGATTCTTCATGGTGTTATTTACCAAAAGTAGACAGGAAAAACAATAAAGAAGGTCTACTACAGGCTAAACAATAATGAAGGTCTACTACAGACTATGTATTGAAATCAGTACGTCCGTACAGACCACTGAGACCAGTATAAGTAGAATACATGGTGAATACAGAAGTTGTTGTCTTAAAACCCAAACAGGGCCCTAATTAGTTTATACAGGTGATTAAGTCTACCCAATGCATTCGGTGCTCCTAGTGCTTGCTCATAAGTACATGATCTTGGTTTATCTAGATTCTTGACTTCATGCCTACCGTCTGCACTCTGCAGTTTAAATAGAAAACATTGAACCTACCGTACTTATAGACCAACTATTCTCAATAGGAACCGGTCAATCCAAGACCCATATAGATGCAAAGCACCATTTCATATGAGAGATCATATCCGAAGGTGGTGAAGTTCAAGTGATGCTTGGACTTGATTAACAACTATTCAACTAGCCTCCAATTTCTAAAATGAGCAGACCAAAACAGCTAGACTAAGAATTGAGCACTAATCAACTAGCCTCTGTTTTCTAATCTGAAGTGGTGTGGTTGAAACAGCTACTCTGGACTCAAACGTAGAGATGTGAAACACCATTACATATGAATGATGATAGGTCATATCTGAAGTGGTGTGGAAGTTCAAGCAATGTTGGAATTGACTAAGATTAAGGTGGAGTAGAAGCTCAAGCTACCCTTGACCTGATTAATGTTATGCAAGCACTCAACTATCATTGCATGAAGCTATCACCATTGCTTCTAATAGAGTACTTCAGAAAGAGTGATCCGATTCCGACCTCAAATTCCCACCCAGTGACCCTAACTCAGGGGCCAGCTTCATGCATGCCTATCATGGAAGGTGGATGGAAAAGTCTTCGCGAGGATTAGAAATGGGGTCACCATCAATTCATTCTAACCCTTGATTATGACAGCATGGTATAACATTTAGAAGAAGAGAAGATTTTCTGCTCCCTTAGGGATCGACTATGATTATATAGAAATCAGTTGGCCCCAATTACAGTCAATGTACAATCAAAGAATGAATCTAAATGCTAATTACAGCACAATCAGAATCTCCTAGAAAGGTAATATACAGTCACGATACAGTCACCCATATTGAGGATATCTCTACCGTAAATGGAGTGGATCCCAAGAGTGGATCCTAAGTGGATAATGGACTTGGGTTATTAACCTAGGTCCAGTGGGTCACTTTGACACCCACCCCTCAAATTGATGTGGGTGAGAACTAAACAGCAATTTGGAGACGAGGAAATTATGCCGCAGGCAAGGCAAGGCTTTAGTGAAGATATCTGCCAACTGAAGCTCAGATGAAACATGACGAAGATGAAGAAGGCCAGTGAGTAGATGCTGACAAATAAAATGACAGAATAATGGGATTCAAAGTTCAAAAAGTCTTCAACCCATGAATAAAATTGAGTTTTTGTGTAAAATCTAACAGTAATTATCAAAAGGGTGAGCCAATTTGAAAGACTCCTTAGCCCACAACAACATCGTTTTGGTCATTGTCATCATCATCAAAGCCTTTCAAATTTGCAATGGGGATCTCATTAAAGAAAATCAGCTGTTTTACTTTCCTTCCAGTGAAAAAAAAAATCAGGCATGTCACTTAGAATCTTGAGCCTGCATGCATCCACCCATGATTCAAACATGGAAGGAAAAAAAAAAGGGAAAGGAAAAGAATAGCCCTAGAGACCATGCTTCTCTATCATCCCCTATCGATTTGAGAAACATCTAAAATCATGCATTTAACTCCCAATCCCTCCCAAAACTAATACATGCTTGTAATGCTGATAATAAATAACCACTTATGTAAAGAAACCATGCCCAGAAATCTAAATACTTTAACAACTAAGAGCACAAATACAACATACATACACAATTACATATTGTCTAGCATATAGAGTCAGTTCTAATTCCCTATCCATATCTCACTAAACTGATAAAAATGACGTAAATGTAACAAACAGAAACAGGAATTCAGAAATCTCATGACTACCACCTCGGATGCAGAGTTACAACTTTAGACAATTCCAAGCAACCTAGATGGCCATCAACAAATCCCCGAACCACGCCAGGAGCTTCTTCTACAAAAAAAGGGGAGTTTCTTAATCTCTAACAAGTAACAACATGTAAAAAAAAAAACACTCAAAACACTAGGAGACATTTCTAGCTGGTGGGTTTCGTCAGCAATCCTTCCTACCAGAAAATCAAGTGCACTAGGTTCATTAAACCCAGTGTGTAGGGAAGGGAAAAAAAAGGAGCTAAACTCACAGAATTAGGATTCCTGAACAAGGAGAGAAAGCAGAGAAACGCAAAACCGCCTCAGAAAGTTAAAAAAAAAAAAAAAGAAAGTCAGGGAGTTTGCAGGAGTATTTGCATTTCTGTGGAAACGGAGATGTTTTGGTCACCAAACATGTGATTTGAAAGCGAAGGGTTGTCAGAAGATTTTAGAATGTGTCTGATAATATCATCAGAGCTTAACCTTTTTTATCTATCACTCGTTATTATTGCAGTGGAGTGGAGCAGGGGAAGGCAAGGACGATGAAGTTGTTGTTTGTTCGGTCTGTCGTGTATTTATGTAGGCACTAGGCAGGTGGTGATGAGACTTGTCTACAGTGATTGTGTGAAGGTTTGGCACGAGGATGAGGGTGCTCTCGGGACTACTATACGCATGGACATGGTTGCTACTTGCTGCGCGGTACACGATGAAGAGGATAGAAAAAATGTAGAAAACGATCCAGTGGGTGTATGTAATATGTATGCATATGGGTTATTTGCTTTTGTCCCACTTTCTTCAATACAAATTCTTGGATTTAACATTTGTGGGCTCATCTTCATCATTCAAAACCATCTGTGAATGTCTTCTTTAGTAGGCAAGAAATGGCTATGTCTGTTCAATTAACTATCAACCATTGGAATGAATTTAGATGACCCTATTCATGATTCAAATCAAGGCATTCATATGCATACTTGATACTCCTCCCCCAACAACAAATCAAACGGACTTATCCTACTTGGAAGTGATAAGATCATAGTCGTTGATTCGGATAAGAGCTTCATATTTTTTATCATGTGATTGTTAACACTTTTGTGTTCATATCTATAGCAAATTAAATGTGCAAGTGCTATGCCAGGGTATGAATCAGCAATTAATCTTTTCTAGGTAAAAAGGAAGGGGGAGTTGAGATAATATTCGAAGGCACCTTTTGGATATTCCTGGACTTTATCACACCGTCCAATAACAAAGACAGATTATAAAAGTTTGGAAAGTTGTCGATATTCAGTACTAGATGACAGAACAATGGCGAGAATACCCTTTGCTTAGAGCCCTGTCAATCTTGCTGTCACGTTTTATTAACTAAAACTGCTTTGTCTTTTTGGGATTTGGAATGCAACATGAAGCCCTTGCTCCCTAACTTTGTGTTTTTCTTATCTTTATCTTACATGTGCCCTGAGTGAGGAAGATCGTGAGCCCTTTAACTTCAAGAGATTTGACAACGACAGATACCTGAGTTGATGCGCACCATCAGACCATCAGACCCACGGGTGCAGGTGCGGGTGCAGGTGCAGGTGCAGGATTAAGGAGCTGTTTGTTTTGCCGGGGAATATAAATAGAATAAAAAGTGAACTGTTGCATTTTCTTTTACCTTAAAATGTGTTTATGGAGATTGCAAAAGGCTAAATCGCTTATGCAATCTCTGCTAAAAAAAATGTAATTATTAAATTTTATTCTACTTTATCTTTGTTGTATGTCATGATAAATAAGATGTTCGTGAGTCAAGCCTCACAAAAATAAGGTGTTGTTTGCCTTTCATATATGAAACAGAACAATGGATTTTACATTGGCAAATGTTTGGCATGTAAAACGCCTTGCTATATTTATCAAAACCACCATTTTAACTTGCTATATAGGGTTACCAAAAAAAAAACTTGCAATATATATGAGTTTATCTAGCGGGTTTAGATGCATTTGGGTATTTTACATGTTTTTCTTATGAACTTTTCAAATTTCATAAAGATTGAATATTTTCATAAAGATTGAATATATGAAACTAAATATATTGATGCTTATCATTAACGTTAGGGGTGCACAAAAAATTCGTCGATCTGCGGGTTTTTATCCGATCTGAAGGTAAACGAATTGGTGACGGATCGAAAATTTTGTAACCCGTTAGCAACGAATCGGTGGTGGATTTCACCCTCAATCCACGGATTCAATCCGATCCGATCCGTTGGCATTAAATATAAATAAAATATATATAAAGGGTCTAAATATAAATTAAGATATCTAAATTTAAAATAAGAAAAAAAAGATTTAAGGGGTCAAAATGTAATTTTTTATAACATATTTGATAATTTTCTTTTAAAATTAGATTGAACGGATTAATCCGATCCAATCCGTGGTCCACGGATCGGATTTTAACAGCAACGGATTGGTGACGGATTTGGCCCAATCCGATCCGTGTACACCCCTAATTAACATCACAATAAAGAACAGTACATATCATGAATTGGGAATTGGGAGCCCACACATTGTAGAAATTTAGATCTATTGGTCGGGACTTTTTAACAAGTCACTCAATATATATAGGGCTTTGTTCTATTGAGAATTGTTCTCACAGAGTCATCGTGAGAACTTTTGTGGGGACCATTTGTGGGTATCATTTAGGGAGGGGATGGAAAGATTTATTTGGGACCACTCCAAGTCCCAAGTTTGACTCCAATCTCATGCTCCTACCCCTTCATCCGTGGCCTACGAATTTAATGGCTTCATATTTAAAATAAAATCCAACCCTCCATCCAATGGTCCAGTCCATTTAGATGGGTGCCAAACCTCGGGACTAGTGACCGGCGGGGGGTGGTCCTTGTTTGTGCACGATTTGAATTGGTTGCTAAATGGGCCCCACCAATAGTTCTCACAGAAGATGAGAAATAATTATCACTTGAATATTTCTCACTCAAAACACACACACGCACATATATATATATAAATATATGTGGATGTTTAAGTTAATTAGCTTCAAGATCTTGAGGTTTATAATTAGTTTAATAAACAAGTCGAACGGTCTAAATTAAAAAAAATGGAGCTCATGTGAATAAAGAAATAAGGGTAGTTGGGGCCCATGGGAATGTAATCACCATGTAAGACAATATATACTACGGCCTTCTGCAAGAGGAAGTGTGAAAATCCTCTTTTTAGGTGTGAGAATTTTGGTGCATAAACAACCTTATTTACATACTATTTTTACACTCATTTATGCATCATATGCATAAATAAGTACAAATAAAAGTGATGATATGTATATATTACGTGTGTGAGTCATGTACATATGTAAATTATTACAAACAAACAACCCCTTGAGACACTATTATGATGAGGCAAATTCAGGTATAGAGTAAAAGGTAAATCTTCAAATGTTAATGCCAACTATTAGATGGACATGAGGTTCCAACTTGGACCAAGTCAAACTATTATACATTTGTGGCATGACCCAATCAAAAGTGAGCTTTGTTTTAGGCTTAGTTGGGTTTAGATAGGACCCGAGCGTTCTAATTAATACCTCATAAACTTGATTATCTGGGATTGAGCCCAAGAGCTCCCAATGAGAATTGTCACTCCTTATCTTAGTGGTAAGGAGTTGTTCTCAACTTAAAATGACACTTAGAGTGCCATAATAGCATTTTTTATGGTCTGTCCCATATGCTTTAGACATTGGTCCACGATGTCATAGGTATGTGGTCTAGAAGCTATCATGGTTCTCTTTAATAAGTGTAGCTGTAGTAGCGGAAATAATGTCAAAAATAACATGATTAGAATCCAAATCCTCTGAGACACACACTTAAAGAACTTGTAAGTTAAAGAAGTGAAACTTTGCAATAAAGCCCATCTATTGAAAATTCAATATGCTCAAAATATGTCCTTCCAATGTATAAAATATATATCCTCAAATTTTAACCCAATAAGAGGTGGTCCCATTGTGAAATTAGCCATTTTATTATAAACATGATGAGCATTAGCTCTGCCTATTGGACCAACTTCTATTGAGATAAAATATGAGGAAACTTCATACATAAGGAAGATATTTATTTTGAACAGTTTGAATTTTCAATAAATGAGACACACTATATTATTCGACTCCTATAACTCAGGATTACTCTAAGTCAAAGTTTTACAAGATTCAAACTCACATGATTTGAGCAAAGGTAGAGCAGAACTCAACTCATGAATTGTAGACATGGGGGGTCGGATCGGAGGCGGATATATCCGAATCCAATTCTCCGTCTCCATATCCGCTCCGATATCCGAACGGATATCTATTCTATCATCCATCCCCGCCTCCAAACGGAGTTCGGATATCCAAACGGTGAATCGGATATCCAAATCATTAAAAAAATATTAAAAAGACAATACAATTCAAAATATAATTTAAGCATTAAAAACATTAAAAAGACAATACAATTCAAAATATATCCAAAAATAAACTTCCAAAATAAAGTTATTCAAGTTTTAACACACTTACACAAGTCATACAAATCCCAATTACTGAAGTGTTCTCTGTAATATATTGATATATATATATGGTGTAATATATATAATATTATATAAGATAAGGGGGAAAACTGCAATTAAGGGTTAAACGGATATTCAAACGGGTCGGATACGGGTCGGAGATCGGATATCCAAACGGATATTCGGATCGGATATCTCCATATCCACCTCCGATCCGATCTCCAAATTTTTTTCAAAATCCATATTCGAATCCGACCCGATCTCCGAAAAAATCTCCAAAAAAATCTCCAAAATCCATATCCAAACGGAATTGCCATCCCTATCCATCACCTCCTCTCCAATGTCTTCTGCCTCCATCTCGATCCTCTACTTTTTTTATCTCTCTCTATCACATCCATCACCTCCTCTCTAATCTCTTTATCTCCTCTTATCTCTTTTCTTCTTTTCATATATATATATATATATCAAATCTATCACCTCCTCTTCAAAGTCCACAGTTTTGTAATGATAATAAAAATGGATCGAATAGAAATGTTGTGAAAAATAAAGAGATAGAATTACAATAAATGTCCTTATTAAGTGTGAGATTCCCAACCCACGATATCTTGAGCTAGGATTTGACCCACAATGTCATGGGTCCGGGGTAAGATTGTTAAAACCACACTCAAGGCGCTCTAGTTACCATACATGCCTTTCCTCATTGAAGAGGTATATTAAGCCGTAAAACCTGAAAAAAAAAAAAAGTCTTTTGGTGAAGGCTTTAATTTAGAAAGTAGATTATAACGTGGTTACTCAATTTGAATATATGTGTATTTGTCGTAAAAATATAATCCAAATGCATTTTAATATAAAATTTGAAAAGCAAGCCAAATACTAAAAAACCTATGGTTCTTGTTCTAAATTTAACCAACCTTAATGACACTTTTGAGAAGTGATTCTCCAATTTTAGGCCCTCAAACTCGGCTAGGTATGTTTGGGTTTCTTTTGAGTTTAACATATGCATGTGTATAATAAGTTTACCTAAATACAATTCATATCGGTCTCAAAATAAGCAAATATGTAAGCTAGTTCGTCCATGTTAATTACAACCCTTGAATGATATAATAGAATTGGAAGATCAAGTAATAGTAAGATCTCTCGTGCCATTAACCATTTAATTAAAGGCTCCATAGATAAGGGCGCATTTATTTATTGAAACTCAAATATTTCAATTAGGAAGAATTACATAATTCTCAAATGTACTTGTGACCAAGCAGGATTCATAAATTCTTGAGTACAAACTCAGCATTTTTTAAGACTTGGCATGCTAAAACTTGAAGAATTTAAAGGTTAAAAGTGACATTTTAGAAGGCTGATAAATGATTATTATTATGATATATATTAGTATTAAGATCACCTATAATTTAAATTATAACATTTTCCAGAATCTATTCTTCTTTACATGGAACAACATTCAAAAGGAATAAAGATAGGTCTAAAATATATCAAGAACATGCAACACAAAGCCCAAAACAAAAACAAAGATCCAAAAACTCACATTTCAAAAAGCTAGAGTCAACTTTAACCCGAGAGCTGTCCATAGACATTTGATCTCCATCATGTTTCAATCAATATCATTTACTCTAAGGGCAGGTTTGGTAAATGTAGAAGAATCCTCTATTTAGAGGATTCTCTCCATCTCCAAAGAACCAATACATTCTCAAGAAGGATTCCCAATTAGAGTTTCATGTTTGGATGGAGGGAGGTTTCCTACAAATTGTAGAATGTATGATCCAATGGTCACAAATATTTTTCTAAAAATTTTCAAAATTTATGAAAAATCAAGACCTCAACTTTCACCTCAAAGTAGTTTGTGGTCATCTAGAGAATCTGTACGGTTGAGATCGTGAAAAGGGGCCCACATGAAGAAGAAACTTATATTTTAGTACCTAGACTTCTTTGTAAATGTCTCAAGATATGGAAAGAATCAACAGTTGAAATTTGGTCAGCTAGCCGTGTTTGACTTTCCAGAAATAACTACCGGTTCAGATCATGATCTTGGGACCCACAGAAACCAAAAAATTGGAAAGAATGAACTGGTTTTAATCCCATTTTTTGCCCACATAATCTCAGAAATTGCTATCTAACGGTTTGAACGGTTTTGAAAATATCTCAAGATCTAAGACGAATCAACGGCTGAAATTTTGTGAGAAAGTCGTTTTGGACCTTTTTAACACTATTATCGGTTCAGACCTTGATTGTGAGGCCCATAGAAACGAAGAAAATTCAAAAACCGGTCTCCCCTATATTAACGCCAAAAACATTGTAGCTCCGCAAATCCGCAGATGCGCGGACTCATCTGATCCGAGGGGGTGGTGTCGGATTCTAACAATAATCAAAAGGAAAGAAGTCTCCGGTCCATCTTCTTCAAATCCATGCCAATCCAAATAAAAAAAATCCACGCGATCCCAAATTTGGGCGAGAAATCTCTTGCGAAGACGGTTGCCAAACGTCCCCACGAGTGTTCTTGCACATGATTAGTTTTACTGTAGGAAAGAAACGGGGATATTTGTGATTCCCGACATGAACGTCCTCATCCTTTCCTAATAATTCATATTCAAAGAATAGAAGAGCAATTGCACGTGGCATAAAATGATGAGCGGACCAACCTGATCTTGGTAGGTCTACGAATGGCTCCATGGCTCACGCGTTCCACTCTGCCGGATTTGTAGGATATGGGAATCTCTTTTCTAATCTTCCTTAAGTTTCAATTATAATATATTAAGCTAAGGGGTTTTGGCTTCAATTTTGACCAAAACTTTTGATTTTGACTGGGAGTTATAACTCCTCACTTCCAATATGTAACCACTCATCTCCACTTTCAACATGTAACCACTCATTTCCTCCACTTCATGCAACTACCTCTTCTTCCCACTTTTCACTTTTCTACATAAAAAATAATAATCATTTCTATCCCTATCATAATCACAAAAATCACTGTCATGAGTATGTGAGGATTAATTTTGCGTAATCTGAGTTTTCTTAATAAATGAATAAATTACTTTTCAGCTATTGGTGAACATGCCTGTGCTATGCACGGGTTGTTGTGCTAGTGAATACATTAATCAGATTGGATTTGGAAATTAGCTTGAAAGTATTCATAGGAGTCTTTTTTTTCTATATAAAACAAGTGACTTATCGCGGAAAATGAGACGATCGACTTGAGGAAAGGGGTGACCGCTGATTGTCATTTATCATCAGCGCTGCAGCCGGTGATTGATTTTTTATCATTTTTACAAAAAAAGGAGTGCCTCGCTTGCTGGAATAGCATCCTGTCACTCTTCACTTTATGCTTTACAATGCTAAGGGTACTTATGTTTAGCCTTTGCCGAAGTAGGAGTTCATACACTTGTAGCCTAGTTTGAAAAAAAAAAATGCCCCACTCCATCAAAATATGCTTTTCTATGGAGTTTTGAAAATTATATTGATTTTAGAAAAGATTTTACAACAAATATTGTTACCACTTTTCCTTTTTATTTAACCGAAAAAGAGATTACACAAATGTGCGAGAGGCCACTAACCAGGACCGATTTGGACAAAGCAAATGCAACACTCACCTAATGAAACATGGGGGATGCCTCTTAATTAATTTCGGTTCAAGCTGGTAGTACTTTTGCTTCTATATAACCATTTCATCATACTAAACACGTTTCTATATTTAAAGTGAGATGACAAGAAAGGAATAAAATTGAAGGGAATTATCTCTCTCACACACTTAATTAGAACTCCTAAACTCGAGAAATGCTCATTGTCCTAGTGATAAGGAGTGACAGTTCTCACTTGGCTGTCCAGGGTTTCAAACCCTATGCATAAAAACCTAGAACTCCTAAGCTGAAGAAAATTAAGCAAGACAGAATAAAACCATTACACCACCACTTATCCCAAAATCAATTGGTGATGGAAAACGGCACAACAATGGTGAGGGCTAGGGCTCGACCACAATTATGACTGCTCAAAGAGCGAGGGTGAATGTTGACCTCAAACAAACTCGATGAAAAGCTTAATGCTCTCTTACTAGGATCATATGCTTTATCTAAAACGCTCAAGGTAGGGTTTTCAATCACTTATATTTTTCTATACAACATAGGAAACTCAAATCATTTATTCTTTAAAAGAAAGAAAAACGGGTTCATCAAGATAGTTTTTATCAAAGATCTGGATGTTCCTCACTAGTTTGTTAAAGCATAATGAATGCACTCACAAAACCAAGGGTGAGAGTTGCTATCAAATAAAATTATCATTAAGGCACATTTTATCAAGGTGATTCCAAGTGTCAGCATTTTTATTTCCCTTTTTAGGCAGAACAGGTAACTGAATGAGTTATAATGCGAAATAACTTGCACGTTTGTGGTTCTGAGGATCATTAGACCTAAAATAAGCAGACCTGCGAAACTGGTCTTCAAGATAAAAATCAATGGAGTCGAATGGTTATTTCCATAGATATGATGCTTACAAAGGTCACATGATATTCATTTTGGTGGATCGTAAATTGGTAATCCACAATCACTCGTTGCAATTATATATAAATGTGGACCATGTGTACGTAAGTTATACATAACCCTATAACTCCCAAGTAATGCAAGAGTTTTCTGTTTTAATAAATAACCTTCAAAAGGATAATTATAAAAAAAAATTATGCTAAGTGTGTCAAGTGATCATGAGTGATACTTTTAACTAGAAAACCCGATGATCTATCCCTGGGCATGTGTTTGATACTAAGGTTTGCCAAACTGGTGGAAAAAATGGCCATTAGCGGCAGTATTTCTCTGTAGCTAAAAGGTTCTCATGCTTGGGCAGAAAACGGAATATTTAGCGGCGGAAAAAGATTTCGGCCACTAAATGGTACTTTTTTACCGCTGTTAAAAGTCACTTTTTTTATAGTTGGCCACTCAACTATGAGTTTGTTGGCAGGTAAATATCATTTAGAAATGGGGTTGTTCTTTTACCAAATGGCAAATGGGATATCATTTAGGCTACGAATCCAATATATATAAATGTACTAGCAAAGAAACTATTGAGGCCCACCCTGCTTTGTCATAAGCTACCAACAGGTTTTGAGCTGAACTATTATGATCATGACTTCTCGCACCTTATCATTAATGTTGAGAATAAGTCCATATTCTAGTCATTCAATTCAATCTTTGATGGTTTTCTTCCATTATTTGTTGACATGTGCTATATCTTCTTCCTTTAATATTAGCCTTTTTTTTTCTTATGTTGTTGTGAACTTCCAAATGCATGAAAACATAAAATAAAAGTCTAAAACATCACAATTAGCTAACTCTGCATTGTACATTAATGCAAGTAAACATCAGACGAGATCATTTTAATAGATAAATAAGTGTCATTAGATAAGGAATATCCAAAGTTCCTTATCACTAGGTGCTAATCCTTCCTCAACCAAAACAGGCTGCTCCAAGGGACAGGTACATTATTTGTAGTTTTTGGATTTAATAGTCCCCATGAGAAATTTATTAGAACATATAGGGCCAAAAGGGCTTTGTCGTTTTTTCTTTCTTTCTTGTTCGCCAGATCATGGAAACAATATTAAAAAAGAAAAAACTGCATGTCCTAAATGTTAAAAATACTTTGATATTTTGAAAATGTGAGGAATATACCATGATACTTACCTGAAAGGGTATTTTTTTTCTTATAACATTCACAAAAATGAAGAAAAATCATTAGAAAAAAGTTAGTATCTTAGTTAAAAAAAAGGGAAAATTGTAAGAAAAAACAAAAAAGAGTCTCAACATAGTTTTGAGTTTGTTCATTTTCTTAGTCAATTAAAATTGGATAATATCTTAGTCGATATACATTGTTCCATCATTCACTACCAGCTCAAGCTTTCGGTGTTTTTAGTTACCAACATGTTATCAAATTTGGGGTCGTTCATTCAAATCCCTAGGAACATGTTTCTGCCGGCCCACGTATGGTCAAATGGCGTGTTTCTGTCCACATGTAGAGCCCACACGTGAAACAAGTATCCAACACGTGTCAACTTCTTTTTTTAAAAAAAAAATACATGTCATCTTCTTGATGATTTTCTAAGCTTAGTATCCAAACCGATAGTTAACAACAACACTTCTTATTTCTACAAAAAAAAAAAAAGTCCCTTTAGTAAATGGAGCGCCACAGGAAAATTCAATTGGGACCACTCAATTGAAAGGTTTATTAATGGATATTGGTTTTTTTGGTAAAAAATATTAATGGATGGTTAAAATGAGGAAAATTCATCTCATATCCAATTTAGCAGAATAATTAACTTTTGATTTTGGGGATGAGTTAACAATATCTTCTACAATGAGGCCAACAATTTGGATGGTTTGATGTATTGTAAATTGGGGGATAGCAGTGAAGCAATTACCAGGATCAAGATATTTCATCCGAGACTAGATTTTGATAATCTTCCCACACAGAGGAGAGATGTACAGATAAATGTACACGATACAAAGTTCTCACCAAGATACTATTGCAGCATTTAAAAAAAAAAAACACATTTTTTTACAACATCACAATGTTTTGAGAAAAGAAAATATTACAAGAGAATTGGAAGAAAATGAAAATCTCATGAGGATAAAATGGGAAAAAGGCAGAGTTATATAAAGTAGTTTTAGTACGGGAGCAGCTATTGGGACACAAGAAATTAATCTCCTTTCCCACACACATTAATAAATAATAAAAAACCCTATGAAGTTACATTTTTGCCCATCTTCCTCCTGTCTCTCCCCCCACCTTCCCTCCACCTCCGGGCTGCCCTACACCAGCGGCGGCCACCGGCTCCGGCCCGGATCCCTCTCCCACTGTTTTCTCTCTCCCACCTGCAATCCCCTTCCCAACATCTTCAGCATTTTCACAGACACATGGGGGAGCAGACACATGACCCTTCTCCTCCATCTCTTCAACCTTCTTCTTCATCCATCTACCAAGACGATCCCACCCAAAACGCTTCCTCTTCCAAGATACCCTTCCGCCCCAGAAAAGTCCGCAAAACCTCCTCCGACTCCGCTGGAACCGACTCCTCTTCCAAGCCCTCCGCCGTCACCACCAACAACAACAAACAGCAGATGGTGCGCATCCTCCCCCCTGCCTCTCCCTGCCCCTCTCCTTAGACGGCTAGATCACCATCGCCCTCCACCACCTCCGCTCCGTCGACCTTAATCTCGCCCGCGTCATCGACTCCCACCAGCCACCCACCTTCCAAAACCAGTACTCTCCCTTCCACTCTCGCTCGCAGTATCCTCTACCAGCAGCTCGCCATGAAGGCCGCCTCTTCCATCTACAGTCGCTTCATCTCTCTTTGTGGCGGCGAGACAAACGTCATCCCTGAGGCTGTCCTCACCCTCACCCCCCAACAACTCCGCCAGATCGGCGTCTCCGCCCACAAGTCTGGCAACCTCCATGACCTCGTGTCCGTTGCCGTCCGAGAGGGAGAGGGAGGGAATGGAGGGGAGGAGAGGGACCCGAATCCGGTCCAGGATGGCTGCCGCTGGTGCAGGGCAGCCCCGGAGGTGGAGGGAAAGTGGGGGAGAGAAAGGAGAAGGATGGGCAAAAATATAACTTCCTAGGTTTTTTTTTTTTCTTTTTTTTTTTCAGTTGATAGAAAATTAATCCATTTTTGTGACATTTATTTGATAAAAAATCTAAAATTTAAAACATACTTACAAACATCGGTATTCAATTCCTAGTGTTATTAAGCAATTGCTTTCTGTCCGAGAGGCTATAATTGAAATTAAAAGTGTATAACCAGGAAGGAGACATGAGAAAAAACATTCCTTCTAAGGTATGAAATGTTTACCAATTGATCACTCTAGTACACTTTAGAAAGTGATGCTTCTAACCACATGTCCTCCTTAGACCATTCACTCACCCGCCACTTAATAATGCTTTACATAGACCCTTCTACTATAAATAGTAACAAATTCTATACGAGTGGAAGGGATTCGGTCTCCTACAAGAGTCCAGATGAAAGTCATGCAGTATTTTGGGCCCCACCTTTCATTTTGGAGTCCTGCTTTGTGGACCTAGGGGGGTCAAGAATCCTGCACCGCTGTTGTGTGGGACTCTCCCATGTGAAAATTCCGTAGGGTTGAAAATGACAGCTCCTGTGTCTGTGTGCCATCTTCAGGTCTCATACCTTTTATAAGAAAAAGTTTTTTTGAATTGAGTTCTGATGAAATGTGAAGATGATTTGAGGGCTGTATGTTTTACATTTTCTGCGGTCTTCTTTCTAGTTTCTACTATGAAAGCATTTGATGCAATTTCTGTAAAAAAAAAAAAAAAAGTTTCTAGCTAGGCCTTTATTTTCTCAGATCTTACATGAGAAGATATAGAAAGTATACTAAATAAAAGAAAATGAAACTTTAGAAATTCTCTATTTTTTAAACTTTCCAACGCACTCATAATTGAATGGTGTTGGCACTTTAGTTCCACACACATGGGGAATATTCTTTACCATTGACCCAATGTAGCTAATTAGCAAAAAAAAAAAAAAAAAAGTCAAATGTTGCATAGAAACATGTCCTTAATGTACTTAATGAAGGTAAAATTTGGTAGGGCTCATTCTAAAATTGCAATTAACAATTAAGTCTCCTGCCCTCATGCCCATGTCACCCACTCTACTGTAGCTATCCATCTAGGTAATTTTGATGGAAGCATCCATCACAATTCCTCTCCTCCACTCACAATGTGGAGCTTTCTTTCACCTTAATTTATGTGTTCAAAGCCAAAGCAGAGACCCCACAACATTTTAGAGGTAGCAGGCAGGAGAACATTGGAGAGCTTATCTTCTTCTGAGGTTGCATTTTCAGTCCACACCTCCTAGATTTTTTCCCAACAGGAGACTAGGCACCACATAGAGGAAGGTATCCATGAAAAATGGCCCACCTCAACCAGAAGGCAATTTCACAATCAAGAGATTCCCCAGGGCTTGATGGGGCCCAGAACAGTGTGTGAAAGGAAGAGGATAGAGGAATATTCGCATATTCCCCCACGTGATACAAATGCTGCCCCTACCATGATAGTTGATACTGTGGTCTGTGGCAGTAGTTGCTGTCTCAGTTGGGAGTAGGAATTAGGAATTGACAAAAGACAAGATTAGTAATTATAGGCTCATGACTTTCTATTGTAGCTTTGCTTAGCATCCAGAGTTCTACACGTGGATTGCAACTCTTTTTTTTTTTTTTTGTCATTGATACCACAATCTAATGGGTCCCACAATGAGAGAGGATATGCCCACCATCCCCTCACTATCAAAGATTTTGATCTTTCCTTTAAGTCATTTCTTACTGTGGAGATTTTTTTTTCCACGTCTAAGAAAAAACTAGTGGGAAATAGTGGGAAAAAATTTTCTACCGCGAAAATCTAGCATTATTGACAGTTTTTTTGTCGTTTGATCCCATCCCATCTGCTCCTAACTTTTTTTTTTGTTTTATTTTTGTAGTTAAAAAAGTCTCATTTAACCTTTGAAACTTTTTAGAATTTCAACTATTTTAACATTCGCACATCATCCTCCTAAGCGGTGGCTGATTTAGGAATTCTACCTGGGGAACAAGTTTTGAAGAATTCATAAATTCTTTAGATATGACTTCTTTGACTTCTTTCAAAGAAATAAGCTTTTTGGTTTGTTTTGGTAGTTTTCACTTGTGAAAAGTTATAGGTAGGAGATGGAAAGGTTTATTGTCTAAAAAATAATAGAAAACACCTAAAGCCTGTTCTTTTATTAGAACTCAAAGAATTCATGTTTGAAGAATGTGTAATTCTCCAAAAGTTGTCCCCTACATTGGAAATTTCGAATTTTCCATTTAGATAGAGCATCCAGAAATGTTTAATAAGGAGGCTGGAATTTGGAAATTTCACATGGATAGAGTTTGAGAATCTAGCAAAAAAACGTGACATTTCAAACATTTAAGAAAAAAACCATGATATCATGTTTATGAATTTCCAACACTTCATCGATTTAAAAATACCACCCTAAAAGGCTGTTTTCTCCACCACTATTGGTTACATTTTTTACAAGTAGGGTTTAGCCCAAACAGGGTCCGAAGTCCTAAAAGAATTTTAAAATGATGACTGGAAATTCATTGTTGGAATATTTAACCCCTGAGCCCTCCAAGGGGCATTGGCAACAATATAAAAGTAATCGGTAGCTAGTTCTGTACGTGGACCCATATCTTGTTTCAGTCAAAAAGAGAAATCCTGCTCATAATTTTGGGCTCAAATCAATACATGTTGAGCCTTTATCATGACTAGTTTGGGCCATTTTGCAGTTCACCCATGCTTGTAAATGGATATATTTCTGTTATAAAAGAGAGAGACCAAGAGAAAGAAGATTAGAGGGAGAAGAGAGAGCCTTTCTGATATCTCATTAACTGTGTCTAAATACATAGGGAGAGAGCCTATTTATAGGCAAAGTAAACTAAAAAGGAGGAACCCTAATTCTAACCCTATCTTATCACAAGTGGGCATCCACCCAAGATCCATATCTTATAACACTCCCCCTTGGATGACCACCATTTAATGACAGTTGCCTCATTAAAAACCTTGCTAAGGAAAACCCAGTGGGAAAAACCAAAGCGAAGGGAAAAAGAGTACAACATTCTTCAAGATCATTGAAATGGTGTTGGACGTGCATAATGCTGCCTCGTTAAAACCTTAACTAGGAAAACCCAGTGGGATAAAACCTAGGAAAGGAAAAAGAGTACAGCGCACAAATGTCCTGGGAAGCATACTTCAGGATGCTCCCTGATAAACTGCTCCCCCTGATGATTGCAACCATTTACATAGTTTGATGATGAACTCTTCGCATGCCAATCTCATATACAAACTTCTGGAATACTGATTTTGGCAAAGATTTGGTAAATAGATCAGCCAGGTTGTTACTCGAACAAACTTGTTTGACTTCAATTTCATTGTTCTTCTGAAGTTCATGAGTGAAGAAGAACTTTGGTGCTATATGCTTAGTCTTGTCTCCTTTAATAAAACCTTCTCGAATTTGTTTTATGCATGCTTCATTATCTTCATAGATAACATTTGGGATACCTGCAATAGAAGGTAATTGACAAGAACTACGAACATGCTGAATCAAGGATCTTAGCCATACACATTCCCTACTGGCTTCATAAAGAGCCAAATCTCAGCATGGTTAGAGGAGGTAGCTACCAGAGTCTGTTTAGTAGAACGCCAAGAAATGGCGGCATTACCATTTAGAAACACATAACCTGTCTGTGATCGACCCTTATGAGGATCAGAGAGATAACCTGAATCTGCATATCCTGTAAAACTGGAATCTATAGGATTATAAGAATAAAATATTCCTAAATCAGTTGTTCCACGCAAATATCGTAGGATATGTTTAATACCAACCCAGTGCCTTTGAGTTGGTGCGGAGCTATATCTGGCAAGTAGATTCACAGAAAATGCAATATCCGGTCTAGTGCATTGTGCTAAGTACATCAGGGCTCCAATAGCACTTAAGTATGGTACTTCTTGACAAAAACTTTTTCATTTTTTTCAATAGGACGGTATGGATCTTTCTGTGTATCAAGAGACCGGACGACCATGGGTGTGCTTAATGGGTGTGCTTTGTCCATACCAAATCGTTTTAAAACCTTCTCGGTATAATTAGATTGATGGACCAACATCCCATTAGAATTTCTCTCGATTTGCAACCCGAGACAGAATCTTGTTTTTCCAAGGTCTTTCATTTCAAATTCTTTCTTTAAACAATCAGCAGTTTCTTCGAGCTCTTCTGGAGTCCCTACCAAATTGATATCATCCACATAAACTGCTAATATTGCAAATCCCTTCATGAATTTCTTTATAAATAGACACGGGCAAATAGGATCGTTTGCATACCCCTTTTTAGACAAGTATTCACTAAGACGATTGTACCACATTCTTCCGGATTGCTTCAGGCCGTACAATGATCGCCTCAATTGGATTGAGTATGTACTCCTTGGCTTTGCTTCAGGCAAAGGAAATCCTTCCGGGATTTTCATGTGAATTCTAGTGTCTAAGTCCCCATATAAGTAAGCAGTTACAACATCCATGAGTCGCATTTCTAGATTTTGAGAAACTGCTAAACTTATCAGATATCTGAAAGTTGTTGTATCTATGACAGGGGAGTATGTTTCCTCATAATCAATCCCAGGTGTTTCCTCATAATCAATCCCAGGTTTCTGCAGGAAACCTTGTGCCACTAATCGTGCCTTATATCTGGTAATTTCATTCATTTCATTCCGTTTTCTTACAAACACCCCACTTGTAACCTACATGGTTAACATCTTTTGGGGTTTGTACTATAGGTCCGAACACACCACGTTTATTGAGAGACTCTAACTCTGCTTTGATGGCACTTTCCCATTTTGGCCAATCATTTCTTTGTCGACATTCATTTATAGAACGTGGTTCTGTGTCCCAATCATCATCATCATTTACCTTTGATATTTGTGTAGCTATCGCATATGCAAATGCGTCATCGATGACAATATCATTTCTATTCCATCTCTCTTTTGAATAATTGTAAAATATAGAGATCTCTTCATTATCCGATACCGGTGCCTCTTCAGGGGCTTCCAAAGTCTCACCAGGGACTTCCATTATTCTAGAGAGAACGGATTTTGTCATAACCTCTTCAGGAGCGTTACGTGCCTCTTCGGGAGGAACCTCTTCAAGAGTGTTACGTGCCTCTTCGGGAGGACATGATGATGATTGCTCATTTCTCCTTTTCCGCGGAGCTGAGTCCTTTGAACCTATAGGTCTGCCACGCTTCTGGCGTATTGCAGATTCTTTTGCGGTTGTATTTTGACTTTGTCCTACAGGGACATTAATCCTGGCAGGTGTATTCATAGCGGGCACATGTGATTTTGTCACCTTTGCTGCATCGTTAAATGCATCAGGTAATCTGTTTGCAGTTTCTTGTAAGTGCACAATTCTCCGGACTTCATTTACACATTGTGAAGTTCGTGGATCCAAATGAGACAGAGTGGAAGTATTCCATGTTAATTCTCGCCGTTCTTCAGGAACAGGTCGTTCTACAGGAACTATGTTATCTCCCCCTAACGGCGGGAATATTGTCTCATCGAATTGACAATCTGGAAAACGAGCAGTGAAGACATCTCCTGTCATTGGTTCTAGATATCGAATAATTGAGGGAGAGTCATAACCTACATAGATTCCCAATCTACGTTGTGGTCCCATCTTAGTACGCTTAGGAGGTGGGATTGGGACTTGAACTGCACAACCAAACTTGCGCAAGTGAGAGATATTGGGTTGATGTCCGGATGTAAGTTGTGCAGGAGAAAATTGATGATAGGCTGTGGGTCGAAGTCGAATTAACATTGAAGCATGCAACACAGCATGTCCCCATGCACTAACTGACAATTTGGATTGCATCAGCAGAGTCCTAGAAATGAGTTGGATGCGCTTAATCATGGATTCAGCTAAGCCATTCTGGGTGTGGACATGGGGGACAGGATGTTCGACAACAATTCCTATAGATGAACAAAAATCATCAAAAACCTGTGATGTAAATTCTCCTGCATTGTCAAGTCTTATAGACTTAATGGGAGAATCAGGGAAATGAGCCCTAAGTTTGATTATTTGAGTTAATAGACGGGCAAATGCTATGTTCCTAGTTGAAAGTAGGCAAACATCAGACCAACGGGTGGAGGCATCAATCAAAACCATAAAATATCTAAAAGGTCCACTAGGGGGGATTTATGGGTCCACAAATGTCACCTTGTATCCTTTGCAGAAAGGATGGGGATTCGTATGCAACTTTAGCAAAAGAAGGTCGGGTGATCAATTTTCCTTGTGAACACGGTGTACATAAGTACCCACTAGGTAGGGTCAATTGATGGTTCTCTAAAGAATGCCCAAAGGAGTTATCTACAATTTTTCTCAACATAGTAGCCCCAGGGTGACCTAACCTATCATGCCAGAGCTGTAAAGTCTTCGGATCACTAAGCTTCGGGCTTAGTTTAAGCTTCGGGCTTAACTTTGTTGTTTTGCTCATAACCGAATGTGATTCAACATTTAAGATTGTCATGTAATATAACCCTGAGGAGAGTGCACTTAATTTTTCTAGTATTTGCTTCTGGCTTCCAATACTAGTAACAATGCATAAGAATTCCTTGTTACCTTCACTTACAGTCTCAATGTGGTACCCATTCATTCTGATGTCTTTGAAACTAATCAAGTTTCTTCGGGAACTATTTGAGAATAAAGCATCTTTAATGAATAAGTGGGTACCATTAGGTAACATTATGTGGGCTCTTCCGGAGCCTTCAATTATTTGCACAGGCCCAGCTATGGTTGATACCTTTCGTGGAATAAACATCAATTCTGAGAAAAATTTCTGATTTTTCAGAATGGTGTGTGTTGTGGCACTATCTACCAAACAAAGATTGTCCTCAGTTCCATGATCCATACCTTAAACAAAATAATAAAACAATATAACTATGCAATCATATGATAAAATTGAAATAATTAAACCATTCATTAGGACATGAAATAAATAAATAAAAAGAAGTTTAAGCAACATGCATCTCAAAAGAATAAAAAAAAATTTAAGTTTGTAAAGTTTATTGGCCTTCTAGACCATGCCAGGGGGTGATCCCAAGTGAGTGTTAAAAGCCTCATTATTCAAAGGTTGGCTATCCTCATCCTCAAAAAAATCTCGAGTCTCCAAGTTTGTAATGTCAATTGGAGGTATCTCTGGTGTCATTGCATTCCAATTCCATCCTTCCAGATCATTTGTCTCTGCTAAATGAACAGAGGCCTTGTATGCTTTGTATTGTTCGGCCACTTCCTTTGGTGCACGGCAAGTGAGTGACCAATGCCTACTTCTTCCACATCTGTGGCACGTGTCATCAGGACGGTGGGTAGGATTAGCTGGTGGATTCTGGTTGCTCTTAGGCTGAGGGGCAGACCACTTCTGGTGATTTTTGAATTTTGGAGGGGGACCTTTAAAACCACCTCGTTTGGAGGAGTTATGTCTTCCTCTCCCCCTTCCTCTCCCCCTTCCTCTGCCTCTGTTTGAGCTAAAACTGGCATTTGCTTCAGGAACTGCCAAAGATCCAGTTGGTCTGGAGTTATGATTTTTCATCAGTACTATGCAATTTTGTTCAGCAACTAGGAGACAGGAAATAAGTTCTGAATATTTGGAGAAACGTCTTTCTCGATACTGCTGCTGCAGGAGCACGTTCGAGGCATGAAAAGTTGATAACGTTTTCTCCAACATCTGCTCTTCTGAAACCTTTTCACCACAAAGTCTTAATCGGGAAACAATATTGAAAAGAGCAGAGTTGTATTCAGATACGGTTTTATAATCCTGCAACCTCAGATTTAACCAGTCATTCTGGGCAGCTGGTAGTATGACCATCTTCTGGTGATCATATCTATCCTTCAGGGATTTCCATAGGCCTGCTGGGTCTTCTTCAGTAAGGTATTCATGTTTGAGATCTTCATGTATGTGATGACGCAGGAAGATGAGGGCTAATGCCTTTTCCTCTGGGGACATCTTGTTACCTTCCTTTATAGTCTCTCCTAGTTTCTTGGATTGCAAGTGGATTTTAGCATCCAATTGCCAAGATAAATAATTGTCCCCATTTATGTTAAGTGCTTTAAAGTCAATTTTAGCCAAATTTGACATCTTGCAAGAATGTATTTAAAGAAAAATATTACTCTTTTCTGAAATCCACGCTGGGAAGGATTTTGCGATGGAAATCCGCGCTGGGAAGGAATCCGCCCAGGGAATCTGCGATGGAAATCCGCACTGGGAAGGAATCTGGGATGGGAATCCGCGCTAGGAAGGAATCTGCACAGGGAATCCGCGATGAAAATCCGCGCAGGGAAGGAGTTTGCGATGAAAATCCACGCAGGGAATGATTTCTTCTCTTTGGGCAAGAAGACCTGGTTTTCTTCCTTCTCTTAGAGCTTCGTGCTGATAACGTGTTATAAAAGAGAGAGACCAAGAGAAAGAAGATTAGAGGGAGAAGAGAGAGCCTTTCTGATATCTCATTAACTGTGTCTAAATACATAGGGAGAGAGCCTATTTATAGGCAAAGTAAACTAAAAAGGAGGAACCCTAATTCTAACCCTATCTTATCACAAGTGGGCATCCACCCAAGATCCATATCTTATAACAATTTCTACTTTGTCAGAGAGAATACTCGGTATTCTTGTGTGTGTGTGTGGTGGTGGGGGGGGGGGGGGGGGGGGGGGGGGGGGTTGTCCCCACTCCCCACCCTGTTATTATTATTATTATACAAGTAAGTGCTCCTCAAAGAACATAATACAACATCTTGAAAATTGAGATTTTGAGAATTACAGGGGTCAAAAGTGACATTCCACATGATTGATTTTATGAGTTCTAAATCTAATCAATCAAACAGAAGATTTAGAATTATCTGGGGATAGTAGTACTAGTTGTCATCATTGTCAGAATTCTTAGTATATGAATTTCTCATAAAAAAATACCTCCAAGCAAATTGAAGCCTCTACCACTTGGCGGCTTGGCCACATGCCTTTTAGAATTGATAATTATAAAACAACAATAGTATGCTAATATTTTTGCTTATATACATATTATAGTTATATAGTTTTTTTTTTTTTTTTTAATGCCATGACTCTATAACCAGGCATTTAAGTATGGACTTGATCGGACACAGATTCGAATAGGTAGCAATTGGGTTGGGCCCAAAAATAATGTCCATTTCTGAATTATATATTGGCATTATAATCGGAGGAGTGGAGGACAATTGACATCCCTACACATGAAGTTCCCCAAACAGGGAACTTTTCAGGCTTTAGCTTAGACTAAAAACTACAAAATTGGATGATGACTCTGGTCACCAAGCAGAGTAATAAATGTAAGAATTGCTATTACAAGCATCTGGCCTAAACCCAGCCTTCCTCTTTCGCTGTCTCAGAATGTCAATTGGCCCTGGCCCATATTCATTTCTAGCTCCCAGCCTAAAGTCGTCCCATTGACCTCGTGCCAGTTAACCCATTTCAATAGTACGGTCTGGAGTCTGGACAGCTGAATTTGGCACTATGTATATCAAGATAACTGCTGTAGAGGGGAGCGCTGTGAGGCCGACATTTTGGGCCTTTTGGGCCTACCAAAGTCAAACCAAGCTGGACCAGGAAGAGGGCCAGGATTGAAAATGATATCTGCTTGTTAAGAGGACTGCTGTTAGGGTTCTACTTCCTAATCAGCTTACATGGTGGGCCAACCAATGATAAAGATGTTGCTATCGGCCGCCCACCCGAGTTTTTTTGGTACCCAATAAATAGGGTTGGGACCCATGAGAGAACCCAGCCATGTAAGAACTACTTGTGCAGCCTGCTCACACAGGGAGATAACACCCACTCAGATGGGGAGGGAAACGTGCCCAGTGCTCATGCAGGGAGAGAACAAACCTTGATAGTAGGGCAAGAAATGGGATATTCAACCAACTGAGCTATTCGTAAGTTCTAGCCCGCATAGGGTTAGAGATGATGGTGAAGCCCAATTATAAGAATAGATACGGACCTAACCAATGGTGGAAACATGGTGAGACCAGCCAGTAATGGGAATCACATGAATGCTTCCCCCAAAATGATAGAAATAACAGTCACCCACCATCAGAGATAAAATTGGAGGGTAAAAAGAAGACAGTATATTACACACATGTGTGTTGTTACATGTATGAGGCCAGCTCCCCTAAGCTGAGAATATCTTGAAGAAAACCCAAGAAGGCAAATTCTGTGGGTTGAGTGACAATACTTGACAATTTTACACGGGGTCCAGGTCGGATCTCCCATCGGAGTCCAGATCCACAGAATCTAGGAATGACAAAAATTCCTCTTGTGTTTAGGTTTTAGTCAAAATGAGCCCATTGAGGAGTTCTAGTTTCTTTGATGTGGAGGCAAATAGAGAAGATGTGGAGGCAAATAGAGAAGATGGGCCCAAAGCCCCAAACTTTAGTTTAGAATATAGCTATGCTGGGTTTGGGCTGACCTCAGCCAAGTTTAATGGGCTTGGACTGATCATTTCATTATCCCCATTAATATTTTCTGGGCCAATGGGCCTCAACAACATGCCACATATTTAAAATATTTGAAGTAGAATCTAATCTCTTATTTGACAAAGTGGAGTTTTTTGGGATTTTTAATTATCTGATTGGTTTATGAGTGTTGAGTCTTTGGAAAATTAATTGGAACAAACCCTACCTTCAGGAGAGATTATTTCAAGGTCAGAAAAAGTAGTCCAAACTTGATACAAACACAGAAACCACTGTCTGACTGATATTAAACATCTTTTATCTAATGTTTTCTGCTTCATGTATTCATCAAGCCCACTTTGCTTTAATTAGCACAATGGTGAGAGCAGCAGATACAATTACTTAAATTTGGATACATTTTAGCTAGGTTAGAATACCTGCAGTTTTGGTAGGGCAAACATGAAGGAAAAAAAAAAATGGAAAATCCTAACCATAAAATGGAGTGAACTCTGAAAACCTATTAAAGAAGGGGGCTTTGGGATGAGACATTCGCAATATTATAGCTCTTCTAGTTAAAACGAGTTGGAGATGCCTAAACAACATTGATCATTAATTTTGTGTTGAAGAATTCCAAAAGCTAAAATATAGTCCTAACAAAACTCTCCAAAAACCCAAGTACAAAATAGGTAATTTATGATTCTGGAAGGGCTTTGTCGAGGGAGTGAATTTCATTGATGATAAGGTGGGTTGGAGTGTTGGTAATGGCCAAAATATCTCAACTTGGAATAGTAATTGGATTCGATTTATGGAGCCTTTCTCTCTCTAACTTGTCAAACTCTAGTCTTAGGAAGCCTTTCTCTAACTTATCAAACTCTAGTCTTCAGGTCAAGGATTTATGGAGCTTGGAAAAAAAAAAAAACTGGAATGAATCCACAATTAAAACTACTATAATAATCCTTTAGATGTGGTGGATATTTGTAAGATTTATATCCCCGTACATATTTGTACAGATAAGAAAATTAGGAACTTATCTAAAAATGGTCAACCCACAACCAAATTGAACATATAAGTCAATTATAAAAGGCGATAAAAATCCCAGCAATTCTTCTATAAGTTGGAAAGTTGTGTGGAGACTCACTTTTCCTCAAAGTGTTCTCTTGTTCAGATGGAGATGTCTTAAAAACACCACGGAAGTAAGAGCATCCCCTTGACTCTAAAATTAGTTTGTTGGATGTGATGTGTCCTATATGTGCTATTGTGGAGGTGTTTGTGGGTCACACTTTCTTTCTCTTTGACCATGCTAGAGCCATATGATTATTTGGTTCTCATTTTGGGTTCTTAACTCATAAACTGAGCCTTTCGAACTTGATAGATTGGTGGAAGCAATTTTGTGAATCCAGTCACCCAAGCTCTCCGATAAAACAATGAACACTTTAAAGTTTGGGTATTAACCGCTTGGTGGGCTATTTAGAAATTTGAGAATCACTGGCGGAATCAAGGGGAGCTGGTAGGGGACAATGTCCTCCAAAATTAAAAAAAAAAAAAATCTTTAGGTTTTAGGAAAATTTATAATTTTTTACGTATTCCCCCTCTCGAAATCAAGATTTTTTTTTCTATGGGAGCCTAATCTACCTCTTAATACTGAAACCTAGAGCAATTTGAGTGGAGAACCTTACTCTAGAGTGACTCAAAATAAGGAGACTGTTCTAATCTTCTCTAACATAGCTTATAGCGCCACTAATGGAAAAGCCACACATGATTTATGATTAGTTTGAATGGCTCTATCTTTTATGAAGGAGCAAATTAGCAAAACAAGGGCAGAAGGTTTCTTCTTCTTAGGAAGATGAAACGGGGCGATCCTCTTTGTTTTAAGGAAGGCTAAAGACAGAGGTTTTGCTAGAATTGTTGTTTTGTCGAATGCTAAAAAGGTGGAAAGGATCCGGAAATCAGTCCAATCATCTTGTACTACATTAAAGTCTTGGTGTCCTCTTTTGAGACTGTTAATTATTTTGAATTCATTCTTAGGAGGATGAATGGTGTAGCCGTGTAGTTCATATGCTCTCTAAGCGTAGCTATTCCCTGGACTCTGACGTGACTGACATGGGGAGGGGTTTTCGTGGGCTAAGGCATTTTGGGGTGTTAGTCTTTTTTTTTTGTTTGTTTGTTTGGTTGGATGTATTGGTTGTGGTTGTGGTAGTTAGTCTTTTTTTTTTTTTTTTTTTTTTTTGTTTGTTTGGTTGGATGAATTGGTTGTGGTTGTGGTCTGCTGTTTGCTGATGTGGTCGGCTAGTGTTGTTGTGGTCGGCAGGGTTGCTACTAAATGACTCTAAACTACCACTTATTGCAAGTTGACCTGGTGTTAAAGATGCTTGAAGACAACCCAAAAACACCCTCTTGACAGAGGCAACTCCTATGCACTTAGTGGTCCACGTACATATCCAACACATCCCCACAAAAGATATGATTTATCTGTCATACTCATCATATATTTAAAGAAGAAAGATGAGATGCGAATGTGATAACGAAGAATCCCAAATAGTGTAAATCACTTGCTTTATTTTGGCCATCCCATCCTTCTCAAGTTTAATTGTTACTCTCTGTTTGGTTCATTTCATCTCTTTTCCTTTTTGGGTTTGTTTATTGCTTTTTTATCCCCCTTTCTTCCTCTCTAATTGAAGATGTTAGCCTAAAAAATTGAAGGGAAGGGTTTGTTGATGCTGATCCTGAGTTGTTGTATGATGATAAGCCTGATATATATACCTGAATGACATTATATTTATACTAAAGAATTGGTGACAGCAACTCAAATATAAATGTAGGATCCAGATCCTCTACTTTTTTTTTTTTTTTTTTTCAGATGTTGAATTTAAGGCCTCAAAAGGACGAATCGAATTAAAGACTTTGTTGTCTTTTTCACTTATTGCCTTAGGTCATATGGTCGTCAACACCGCGTGTGTATTTTAGAAGGCTGATTCTCAAAGCCCTTTTATATTTTATGAGTTTAATGGACTTCACAAACTCTTCCAAATGCATATTTTTAAAAGAAAACTAAGAAGAAGAAGCACCTATTGTTGGTGGACCAAATTCCTTTATTTGCACGACAAATATAACATTGCAATCGCTATTCTTCCCTAGCTTATCTTTTAGTCAATTTGACCAGCCAACGCCCCCTAATGGCCACCAACCCACCCAACTTTAAAGGGTCAACAATCAACACCCAATTTGGCAATAACCACAGACAATGTGCCAACAATGGTGATATTTTGAAAATATCTTGATATATATAGACATTGCAAGATATCGCGACATTATCAAAATATCATTAAGATCTAGAATGTGAAGAAAAATTGCGCTGTTATCATGATAAAAAAAATGGAAAAAAATATGTGAAAAATTAAAAATGTGCAACTATGATTAGTTTTTACTTTTTCTCACTCGATCAAGTTTCTGAATTGACTTGGTGTGGCCACTTTTCAGGCCGAGTGGAGTTTCTAATCTTTTCTCTACACATCATTATTATAAAAATAAAAAAAAAAGAAATTCTCCCCTGTTGAAAGTGATCTTTTTTTTTTTATAGTATTAGTTTTTACTTTTTCTCACTCGATCAAGTTTCTGAATCGACTTGGTGTGGTCACTTTTCAGGCCGAGTGGTGCTTCTATTTTTTTCTCTACACATCGTTATAAAAAAATAAAGTCAACCCACTTCTTGTCCACTTCACTCTTAATGTAAATTCTAATTCACTTCACTCCACTCCTCATTTGTCCAAACAAGACTTGTTGATTAGGTGTCCCATTGATAGGGCAGCAGGACTCATCCCCACATTCACCAATCAATGATTGAAAGGATTTGAAGGGATACAGGGTCAGAGAAGGTGATTCCTTATAATTTACTCATAGAACAATATATATATATATAGCTAGCCTAAGTGCCCCCACTCCTACTCATTTCCAGTTGGGGATTATCATCATCCATCATAAATAACATATTCTGTATAAATGATACCTGACATCAGAAGAGATTGACCCTAAATTTTAGAACCCTATGTTCTTAAGACAATGACATAAGAAGTCTCTGGCTAGTTGTTAACTGTCTCAATATTGAGTTGACCTTCTCCGTAGCAGTTGCATGTCTCAATATTGTGAACTGTCTCAATGATATGTTTTTTTTCAAACCCCCTATCTTTTATTCTCATTGGTAAAATGTTCTTGATGGATGGTTAGTAAAAAATTCATTGGGGGCCACAGCTTTTTTTATGCCTATCATTAGGGGATACTGACTCAATTTTCAAAAGCCAAGGGACTATTTTGGACCATCCATTCGTGGGAGACTTTTTACAATCAGAATAAAACTTTAGAAGGTATTTTCAGAAAGAATCTTAAGCGTCTATTTGACAAGGGGAATCACATAATGGAACTTGGGGGGTTTGAGAATCTCAAATGATTGTCAGCCTTTTTTCCTAATTCTTCCAAATTCTGTGTTTGATGAATAAAGAATTTCTAAAACAGCCTTTTGAGAATTGATTTCTGTCATTATTACATTTTATTAGAAATTTGATGGCTATCGAAAATCTCACACCAAATTCATAAAATTATTGCCGCCCAGATGACCCTAAATACACTTTTAATTGCTGGAATTCAAGAAATTCCTATCTTAGGAATTCCTAGATGCTTCCTTGGGCTTGAGCATCCACGAATTCCACCAAAATGCAAAAGGGGTGGAAATGGAATTCATAAATTCTCAAAAGTCATATGAGTCCTTTCATGTGGTTGAAATTTAGAAATGTTGGTAAAGAAATAGGGAATTCAGAAATTCCAAGGGACAAGATGTCACATCATATATAACAGGACATGAAATTCCCAACATGGTGAATTCATGACCGAAATTGTACAAAATAAAAGGTCCCTAAGGGGTTGTTTGTTTCACCCCATTTACATTTTGTTTCACCCCATTTACATTTTGAAACATTCCACATGTGCAATGGTTTCATACCATTTATGTTTGTTTAAATATCATGTGTTTTTGCTGTGAAAACCATATGCAAAACAGCCTGCATATTTTCACACCTCATGAGGTGTGAAACATTTACACACCAGCAACAGTTTTGCGGTGCTACAGTGCCCTCACACTCAGGACGCCTTTTTTATTTATTTTTTAATTAAAGTGGGCCCCTATATAGTGATCGAAACCATTAGTCATGTTAGGGAGGCTAAGAACGGCAATGATACCAAATTTCAGCCGTTGGGTTATTATAGATTGTGAGATATTTATGAAAACGTTCAGACCATTAGATCATCATTTCTGGACTTGTGTGGGGCCCATCTTCACAATCCGAACCATTACTCCTCTTCAAAATGTCATTTTTAGCTCCAAGTAAAAATTTCAAATGTTGATTCAACATGGATCATGAGATATCTTTGAGAAATTAAAATATCAGTCGTTGGTTGTGAAAAATCTAGGCTTCTAATTTAATATCTAAACCGCAGGTCCTTTTTATATGGCCAAAAGCATCTAGTGGACCAAATCTCAATCTTTCATCATGGATATTGAGATATTTGTAAAAAAAAGAAGAAAAAAAAGCCCAAATCATTATTGGTTCAATTCTGATTTCTGTGGGCCTCTTTTTCCCGATCCAAACCATTAATCATCTTTAGAAGGCCAACAATGATAATTGGGTCAAATCTCAACACTTGATTCATCATGGGTTTTTCAAAGTTTGTGAAAAATTGTGAACGATATGTGAACCATTAGATGCATGAGTGTGAAAATGACAAATGATAAATTATATTTCACATATAACTTATTTACATATGTAAATGATTCACATGTGGGTCGTTTACAACACGTGAAATTAACAAAGGACCCTAAAGGATAGCACATGTATCAAAATAAGGTGTAGAAGCTTGCCATGCATCTAGTTGATGTTTTGAGTGGTTGAGGTAGTGGTGGGGCCCATGCCTACCACCATCTGAAATGTGATCATTGTCGCCAACTGTTAGGTGCATGCACTCTAAACAAGTGGTTAAACATATGGGTGGGTCTTCATTTCCATAAAATTAGTATTGAATACATAGGAAAACGAAGACCAAGATGAATATAAAAAAAAAAATACCATCAAATAATTTTTTTTAAACATCATTAAAATTAACGTCCTTTTAATAAAGTAGAATCAGTAATTCAAATATAGGGAAGTCGAAGTCCCATAAACATCGCTATCTTATAACCTTCGCTTCGCCCATCACCTTGTAGCCCCCTCTTAAATAATCTTAAATTTGGAACTCATTTAACCATGATTCCACGGTATTCAATTCCTACTCATTCTATGTAAGCAAAAATGCCTCTAATGTTTGTATTTTCAAGAAACGTAAAGAAAAGGTAAATCAACTATCTAGAGTTGAGAAACAAAATGGTTACAGGCTTACACAAACCCTGTTATTCCTGCGGCTGGAACCAAAACCTTGTCAAATCCAACACAAAGATACTGTGTAACAATTAATGAAACGGTTGGCCTCGTTCTTGGCCAATTGCAGAATTCCAGCACTAACTTATTCAATTATCCTACCAAAGAGGTCCCTTCTTCCTTCCATCAACTCTTCTTCTCTGGTTTCCTTCGGGGAAAGCAAACTGGACAAATAGTCCTTGTACCCTTTTCCTCAAGTAACCTAAGACTCGCCCATAGGATTTTGGGATGATTGTGGGCATATTAATCACAAACGACACCATTTAAGGTAGGTCTGAAAAGTAATCTTTGCTCTTATTTAAAAGGCATATGGCTTTAAACATTGCTTATTATTGGTTTCTCATTAATGAGAAGTGTGGTCTTATATATGGCGTGATAATCAATACACGCCAATATCGTCAACATGGCAAGTGTGCATCATTGAGAGGATGTGTATGACTCCCATGTGAGATGATATGGATCATTATTTTAGCTTCTATTAGAAAAGAAAAAAAAAACACATTGTAACGGCTGATACAATGATCCATAGGAAGCAAAGATGTGAAAGATAATACATGAATTCCTTTACACAGCTGATATGCGTCCAACACCCATATCTGAACCTGTGCTATCAAGTACAAACTAAGATTTTGATGAACTCGATCACATAATTATCTTAGGTCCAACTGTAAGAACTTCAAGTCTTTACATCTATTAACAGCAAATTATTAGAAAAAAAAAAAAAGTGAGGGGAAGAACTAATATTACATAGACAAACATCTCTGTGTTATCTACATGGGCTGTATAAGACAATTAATGGATTGATACCTTACACCTTCCTATCTTTAGAAGGAGTGATCTTGATCACTAACCCAGGGTAAACATCATCTGGGTCTTGTATATGAGGATTTTGCTCAACGATGAAGGGATCGCCACACTTGTCGCTGATGGTGTGAAGCGTCTCGCCATCGTTAACAACATAGATCTCGTCGCAAGGCCCCCCTGTGAATTTTCCATGGATGGTCTCCTCTGGTGGATAATTCTCCCTGAGAGAGGCCAACAAGAGAAGGGCTAGAACAAATGCACAGTAACATGAAGTTACATCAGCTATAGCTATGGCTGTTGCAATCGTCTTCCTTGTGGATTTGGCCATTTGAAGAAAGAGAGATATATAGAGAGAGCTGTATTGGAGATTGAAGGTTTTGGTGGTTTTAGATATTGAAGAAAAGGAGGAGGAAGGCAGGTGTGGGGGGAGAGGTTTTGGTGGTTTTTATGGGTGTGGGTGGGGTTGGGAAAGACACGACGGCATGTATTTTGGCGTTTGTGTTACGTGATGAATTGGTTTGTTTCGGTGAAATTGCCAAAAGAGCTTTCCCTTCTTCGTTACGTCGTGCCGTTATTTTGTCTTCACGTTTCGGTTCTTGGGGATGGAATGTTTCGGGTCTAATTTCGGGTCACGTAACGGAACTGCCCCATAGAAGCAATTAATGAGATTGTTTGATAATTGTCTAAAATATATTGTTTGGGAATTATTATACATGAGTAGATGTTGGGATATGTTCGAAGACGTTACAGGGAAGATGTGGAGCAAATAATTTTATTTTTTGGATAATTTAAAATAATAAATAAGAATACAGCTAGCGTTATGTTCTGCTAATTAAGGGGTATTTCGTATTTTGCAGGAATTGCATTAGTTGTAACTTTTTTGCCATTATGTTGCAACTCCTGTAACAAATTTTACCTCTCTTAATGTCGCTAATTCACCATGAATTAACACTTGAATAAATAATTGTGATGATTTAATTGGGGTGATTCCTGACCAAAATCAAAGCCATGATGAGACTTTTCCATCATACTACTTCTCATGAATATTATCATACATCCCAATGATTCTTCGAACGGACTTAAACTTTTCCTTGAGGCACCTCTTAGCCGGACGTGGCCTTAAGTGCGGTCAAAAAATTTTAAAAAAATATTATTTAAGTTATTTTTATATGATTTTTCTATTTGTTCACAGTTTTATTTTGATTTTCTCACAATATGTTTATGTTTGTTTTCAGAAAGTATCACAATATTATCCAAGCATTCTCAAAAAATAGTTGATATTGGAGACCAAGGTACTACCCATATGATTAACACGAAGATGACAATGTTTAAAAAAAAAAAGTTGAAAAAGAAGGAAAAGATAATTCTACTACGCAAGGTCACAGCAGCATACGAAGTGAAATGTCAAAGCACGCCAACGAACTTATAGGCCCTAGTCCTACCCTTAAAATTAAGAACTCATAGGATCCGACCAGAGGAAATTATAGGCTACCTCAATGATCCCTAGTCCCTACTGATTGGAATAGAAAATGCAAAGTCAGGTGCATGTGCAGTTCAATTTGTTTTTTGAGCCCCCTGGCCCAACTATATATAATCTGGTTACCTCCCTCGTATATACTTCTCCACTGCTATTCACAAATTGTCACAAAACCTTTTTTTCATAGCGCATTTGGTAAATATAGAGGATTCATCCGTTCCCCTAGAACCATGCTATTCTCTATGAGGATTGATATGAAGGAATTGATAAATCATCTCTCACTTTTTCTCTCTTCATCCAAACACGGGAGAGAGGATTCCTCTCATAAGATCGACATTATCCAAACATGCCCTTAATGATAATATTGATTCTACTTAAAAGGGTAAAGCCCAAAATACAAATGTACCTAAATATTTCAATATGGACTCCCAAATTAGAAAAAAGGTAGAGAAAAGATAAGTCCATAAGGGGGGCGGCATATACCAACATTACCTAAAAAATAGGCATTATCAAAGAAAAACCACAGCCTGGTCAAACCACAAAAACATAAACTACTAAAAAAAGGGCTCAAACAACTGAATCAACTCCATCCCTAAAAAACACTGCAGATTGGGACAGGAAACCCTTTTAATGAATAGGCTTTTAACTGTTTAGTAGGAAGAGCATCATGAACCTGCCTGCCTGCCTGCCTTAAAAGATGAATTTACGAACTAGAAAACTATAATCCACATCATTTCCAGTTAGGTGAGAGCCCGCACCTTATTCACACAAGGCCATCTTTATCAATGGATCGAGGTGGCTCAGATGAGACCTGAAATGACTATTTCAACATAGAAAATCTCTGGTGACATTTTGAGTAGATTGAAAAAGGATACTTGATCATAAGATATACAATGACAGATAATGAGAATCAAAACATTATCAACATGAAGAACCAATAATAGAAGAAATATACAAAACTTGCATGGACCCGACAAGTGTCAGGCAGGATTTATGTCACTTCAAATAATACATAAGAGGAAGAAAGGGGGCCAGTATCTCAGCTCTCTCTTATCATTATTGAAAGAATGATAAGATTCGAAAGCAACACAAAATTATTATTCATGTTTCACATTTACATATTTTAAGTTAAACTGTTCCTAATTAAACTGAACAACAACTCGGAAATATTCTCTTAAAATGAAATCGTTATAGACTTTAAGTAGATATATTCTTAAGAAATCAAGGAAATTTGATGAGTTGTTCAACATGAAAGAATGGACTTAATTTTTTTTTTTTTACACAATCCTCGCATCACAACTGAATGGGCTAGAACCAAACGAGCTAAAGCCCAACATGGCTTATTTGCAACCTTAACAGTATTAACACCTTGATTTAATAAAAGAAACATTCCCGACTCACTGGATCATTTGTTTTATTCTTCCCCCAATAAATTAGGCCCCGGGAACTTGGCATGACTCACAAGTTTCAGAAAAAGGAGTAGGCCAAAGAAGGCATGAATAAAAATAAGAGTCTTGCTACAGACTAACTCATGGACAGAACCATGGACTGACTCCATGGTTCTCATCCAAATGCTGGATGAGAGAACATCCAACATTTGGATGAGAACCATGGACTAACTCCATGAGTTAGTCCATGTAGACTTTTTGTAAAAATAATAAGGATGGATTTGAGAGACTGCAACCTAATAGAGGATTTGGCAAGATAAGACTGAAATGAAAAAACACAATTTATATAGCAAACTCAACATAGTTGGGGCAACACCAATAGCACAAACAAAAAGCCATTCGAATTTAAAATCCAACAGACAGACCATTTATTCATAAAGCTTAAGTTACCATGTACCAATCCAAAAGCTTATTCTGATAGGTGTAAAAATATAATCTTAGGTAAGGGTCAAAAACATGATGAGGGAAGAAGAGGACATTGAGAGAGTTGGGCGTTGAGAGTTTTGCTGCAGAATCTGAAAGGAGTGTGAGAGGGATCGAGATTTCAAGCTCAATAGGTTCAGGTCAAGTTGATCAGCGCATTTAAGGACTCAAAGCTATTCATAAATTGGGGTGGAGATGTCAACCCCAACCAAGAATACTGGGTAAGTTGGGCAAGTTTGGCTGGAGGATGGGTCTACTGCCAACAACTTGCAAGTGATCCGGCCGCCTTTATCGCAACACATTCAATATGCATGGCCACTATATAAGTGCCGTGATTCAAAACCTTATCTAAGCCCCTATTTGGCATCACTAGTTTTTTTCTCTATTTATCAAAATCTCTAAATCGGGTAAAGATTTGAGAATAGAGGTGTTCGCCAGCATTTAACGGCCTTTTTTTTTTTAGAGAAGTAGAGGTAAAGCCTTTATTTACTACAACCCACCTTTGATAGCATGTAGAACGTAGAGGGAAAAAAAAAAGATGCGGGCGAACAATGTTTTTTCCCCAGTCTGTTTTTTATTTCTTTTCTCAAGATCTAAGAGTGTAAATCAAAATTCAAACCGTTGGAAGTGATCATAAGATGAAACACAGCCATGACACCAAGTTTCAATCATTGGATCATCACCAATATCGAGATATATGCAAAAAAAGTGATGATCCATTGGATGTAATTTTCTAAAATATGTGGGGCCCAAACTCAAAATCCACACCCTTAGATCTCTTTGGAATAATGAAAACGGCTATGTGGTTAATTTTTAAGGCTTGATATCTCGTGGATCTTAAGATATTTGTAAAATAATATCAGCCATTAATGTATTATGCTCAATATTGGATTTATCCATAAGCAGTAACGTTTTTCTATTTTTTTTATTATTTATGGGAGTGTAAGTCAAGATTCAAACCGTTGGAAATGTTAAAAATATCAAATACGGCATTGACACCCAGCCGTTGGGTCATCACAAATCTCAAGTTTTGTGCAAAAAACGTGAGCCATTGGATATAATTTTGTGGATTATGTGGGCCCCAAATACAGGATCTAAACCGTTAGAGATATCTCTTTGAAAGGCTGAATACGGCCATAGGGTCAATTTTCAAGGCTTGATACCTTATGGATCTCAAGAAATTTATGAAAAACTTTCAACCATTGATATAAATAAGTCTATTTAACATAGATCTTTACATTACCAAACACTTTTTATTTATTCTAATCTTTTATTTTAATTAATGACTCGAAAAGTATAGAGATACCAAACAAGAACTAAATATAAATATTATAGGCAAAGAGATCTTGTTGGACTTTAGATAGTTTTGTGCGTAAGGATCTTCCTGTAGATATCCTTTTGAATCAAATGGCAAGGTTCGCCCTTTTTGAGCTTTCATGACTGAGCCCCACTGTTTTTTAGCTTTTATTTGGGTAGATTGGGAACTCAATCCCACAGTTTCTTAACGCACACACTCACATCCCCTTTTATGAATTAAGCTACAGCTGGCGGAAAATTCATCAACCCTCACTTTTACTCCATCCATTCCTTATGAAATAGTTGACCCCAATGAATTGACTGACACTCATCTTCTTTTCTTTTAGTACAAGACAGGAGTGATACATCGATCCTTGGATATGTGGTGATATTAAGGTGCTAACACTGAGGGGAATGTAGCAATTGGCACTCATTCGCAATTTTTGCATGTGTATAGCCATTAACAGTTGAGGACTTAACACTACTATTTAGGATCATTTGATGAGCTTTGTTTCTCTTATCCGTCGCATCTGCATCAAAACCTTTCGAGTTGTGTCTTCCTTATCTATCATGCATCCAAGTAGACTTGACATCCCATATCATGCACCCCCACCCCCAAACACTAAATTAAAAAAAATCCAATTATATGTAGTGCCCCTTTAAATTTCATTAGCTAATCATTCATAGCAAAACTTCAAAACCTTAGTAGAGGCGGCATAAATACTTTTCATCATTTCCCTTCAGATGGAGCCCACTACTCAACACTCCCCTCTCAGGTGAAACCCGTTTGGCGCACTTTTGGCAACACATATTTTTTTTTCACACCGAGTTGTTTCTCTTAGGATTCGAACTCGCGATCAGTTGGCTCCGATACCATATTAAGTTTGCTTAACTAGCCATTCATATTAAAACCTCAAACCTTAATTGAGGCAGGATAATTACTTACTTTCTGCTCATTTTTGTTGTAGTTCAACATTCAGCAATAGAAGTCTAAAACAAGTCTTATAATTGTTAATGCTTGCTTGGGTTTGAAGTCATCCCCAATTGCATACTTCTTGATGCCTTGTTGTAGTTACCAATATTTCAAATGTTATGGTCTTAATTTTCTGTTTTCTATATTCAGATCATCACTCAGTATTAATAGGTGGCATTCTTTATTTTTCTCAGTTTAAGACTGTAGGAGAAGTTTTTAGAATTGGGGGTAAATTTTTGTATATGATGTGATTTTTATGAATAAAACGTAGTAATTCATAAGTATTCTGGGCACAATTTTGAGCAGTACTAAGCTCTTGCCAGATATAAAAACTACCTGCAGTGCTCTTCAGATTACAATCTTACTACAAGAGTGAACTCTAGGGAAAAATCTGAGCTTTCCTCTATCAAACATCTAGTTACTAGATCTCAGATTCTTGCTCAGGCTGGACTGCTTTCTAATCCTCAATGATTTTAGTGACTAACTACTGAGTCTTGAAATGCTTGATAGAGAGGATTTCTATTTCTTTATTTCAGCTGAACCAAAGAAAGAAGGGGGAAGTCCGGAGTTGGAGATGATATGTGTTGGGAAGTCTCATATCTCACATCCCCTTAGTCCTGAGTTGGAGATGTCTTCATATACCTGTTTGGCATGAGCCTTCTAACTATCAACTTAAGCTTTTGGGTTGGTACATGATATCAGTGAAGATTCTGATCCTGTCATTCTTGTGTAGCGCACGCGGGTACATAGTTCCACCATAGGACCTATTACTTAAGTAGTTGGACCAAGGTTGAAACTCCAGGCTTCGATATCAAGCCCTATAAATAAATAGGCTATTCCAGGATAAGTCTCAACTCACAGTAGCCCTTTGCAATATGTATTACAAATGAACCTTGGCTAGATTTTTAAGACTATGGACTCAAGTATAATGGCCCTGAGTCCAATATTAACCCTGGAACCTGGATCCGGGCACAATCCTTGCGTTTTGTTATAATGCTCGAGCCCCTGTAAAATACTTGAATCCGATTAGGTCCCAATTAATCTTAGATTTACCTTTTATATGGACCCAACCCGATAAGGGCTTTGGACAGTCAAGGTCCAGCCTGTTGGTCTTGTTCAACAGTCAATTTCCAGTGTCATTGGATATGGACAGGTAAATGTAGGTGGAACCAGGTCCAGTAATGATAGCTTTATATTGAGGCCTGAGCTTGTTTGTTATGTGGGCCAACAACTTGGCATTCCGGATCAATGATATGATTGACCCCAGTCCCAACCACTAACCAGATCCAAAACTGAGATTCGGGTCAACATTGCTGAGCCAATTAACAAACAAATGGGTTCGGCTGAAAACGAGTCCATTGTTTCTATCCAACTCACCAACAAGACCCAACCCAATTAAATACTCAATGACCCACAACCCTAGCAAACCTAACATTTTAGCTCCAGGCTCGGGTTGACCTTTTTAAACTTCCAAGTTGGGTTCGCTTGACATTTTCAAACAAGACAAATAATGAATAGCTTGGATTGGATTGAGCCTACAAATGCCACGCAGAATTCTCAACCTGACCCAATTTTGATGCATTGCCTCCCCTAAGACGTTGCCTCAAAACACAACCCTAAAATGTTCACCTTCTCTGCATTGATCGTAGAGCCTATGTTTCTAATCTTATTGTCACTGTCACTTTGGATTCTGTTGATCAGTTGCACCCGTTAAACCACGATGTATTTCAAAAATTACACTAATAATTGTGGGTCTACCCTCAATATCCACTTGAAAGTCTTTAGTTTGCCCTCAAAACCAAACTACCTATTAAGATTAGCACCCCTCAAATGAAAATTCTGGGTGCGCCATTGAATAGAATCGAAGTATGGTTTTTAGAAAGGAGGAAAAGTATTGTTGCGAAAGTGAAAGTGGGGCACATAGTAAGATCGCTACATGCTCATATAGCTATGAGACCATGTAAAACTTTAAAAACAACATTTTTCATAAAATCAACCTCCGTTGTTACAAGAAGTCGAAGTTTTTTACACACAAGATAAGCTGTTTTATCTTTGTTAAGTGACTTTGATTAATTACAATTTGCAATCCGCCTTTAAAGCTCTTCATTGCGGTTCTGCTTTTTACTTGCGGGTAGGGCTGTCAAAATGAAACACGATCCGTTAACACGACACGTACCCACATGATATTAACGGGTTTAGGTGGGTTCTTAATGAGTTCTGGTCATCAACGGGTCAAACTCGTTAACATGTTAAGTTAATGGGTTGTGTACGAATTAAACCAGTAATCCATTAACAACCCGCTTAATCCATTAAATTTTTTTTAGTCCCTAAGTGTAGCCAGAATTAATTTATATTCATAAAGAAAAAAATCAAAATTTATTATTTTATAGTTGGGTTTTTGGTGGGATCCACTCAAGATCCTCACTTACAGTTTTGTGTGGCTTATATATTTTTGTATGGATTTTCTTTTAATTTTCGAAATGACTTAATTACTTATCGGGTTAATGGGTTAGGTCGTGTAACTCGTTAAATTAACAGGTCGTGTTCGAGTTCGATTTTTTAACCCGTTAAGTTAATGGGTTGTGTACGGGGTTGAGGTGATTTTAACACAAATTCGTTAATTCCTAACCCGAATTTGTTAACACGACACGATTGACAGCCCTACTCGTGGGTTCTATTATTCATTTACATTCAGATTTGCTGAATTTCATAGTAGACCTAATTTTTTTAGCAATTATTTGAGCCCAACTAATTAAGCTTAACTTAAAGTCAGCTGGGGTCAAACAAGATAATGTCTAGGCCTTAACAAAATGGAGCTTAGTTGAATGCAGATATGTGAGAGCAGCCTACATATAATTATTTGAAGGCTGGAAAGAAAAAATAAAAATAAAACTCGGGGGTGTGCACTTTGGAAAATTCAAATTGCCCAATGCAATCTATGGTGGGTCCTAATATGACTATAGTAATATTTGATTAGCACAATAACCTTTGAAAAGCATGGGCATGAACCATACGGCTATTTTTGACATTGTTTTAATAAATAATCATACAAATGTATTGTATGGTGTAGTGCCTAGGTCATTTATTTAAAAAGGTAAGAGGTCATGGTCATGAAATCAAATCTCCTAATCTATATACATTTTTAGTACTTTTTTACCATGGAAGCTCAATAAATAAAAAAAAAGTCAAAATCAGAAGTAACCTAGTCAAAATCGAGTTGTCTTGCCTTTTGTTTTTTGAAAGATTAGTGCAGTGGTACAAAGAGTTATACATCAGTGTTAGGGATAAGGATCGATCCATGGTCGTTAGTTTGACTCTAAAGGTGCCTTCCCACTGACGGGTTATATGGGTTTACATGCATTGAACACAGGTTATGTGGATTGGATTGCTGATGTGGCATCATTGCTAAAGTAAAGTTTAGCTTCCCTAATATTAGGATTGTAAATGGGTCGGTTTCGGTCTGGGTCCAGGGTGGAACCGGAACCGTTTTCTAAGAAGGGGAACTGGAATCAATAATATTAATGGGAACCAGAACCAGAACCAGAACCGGAATTATTTGTGAGGCGGGTTTGGTTCCGGTTCCGGGTCTAGACTAATACTTGTATTTTTCTTTTTTAAAAAATTATTCTTTTTCCACATTTCAATTGGATCACGTACATGCAAACACTAATGTGACATTTTGTCTATCAATAACATGCACTTTTAACCAAAAACTTAGAAATCACATTCAAACCGACAATGAGATGTAGAAAAGTAAAAAACCCTAATGTATAAAAATAAAAAGGGTTTTGTTCCCACATACTAAAGTTACCTTATGTTAGTGTATATTAAGTCGGGTCCCGGGTCCACGGGTCTGAGCCATTATGGATCCGGAACCGGACCCGTTTAGGTATCGGTTCCAAAAAAAGAATCCGGAACCGGAATCATTTTCTTATCGGGACCAAAATAAGGACCCAGACCCGGATCATAACGGGTCGGAACCTTCGGATAATCGGAGAATCGGAAATCCATTTACAACCCTACCTATTATACAACTATGCGGGCCTTATAATGGAGTTTTCAACATGTGTTACACGATCCCCCAATGCCATAGTTGCCGCATCCAGTCTCTATTCTAGTTCAATCCAATCCACCAATACATTCCCTTATGGGCCTTGAGTATGTTGCAAACGGATATCCGATTATCCGGAAGTTTTGATTTATAAAAAATCGGGTCTGGAACATATTTTAAGTTCCAATTCATAAACGGGTCTAAATCCAAAACCTAATTTCAATTTCAATTGATGAACGAATCTGGTTCCAGGTCCATATAGGTTCCGACCCATGAACCCGCAAATTGTACCTCAAAATCAACTTTTTTTTAATATTTTAATATATAATATTGGAGATAGTAGACTTGATGCAATGTTATAAGCTGAACGATATGCTTATTAAAAAAAATTAAAATCGATTTTAGAACTAAATTCCAGTTCTATAGGTGGATCCGAAACTAAAAATAACAAAATAGATTTTAAGTCGAAATCAAATTTGAAACTGAAATCATTACTTAGAAACGGATCCAAATCCGAATACACTATAATTCCGATCCAAAAAAATCGTCGCATTTACAATCCTAGCCTTGAGCGTCGAAAGCGAGCCCCACAAAAAGGAGCCTTCCTCGCAAGCCCAAACGCCTGCCCACTGCCACGGTTTTAAATACACATTATTACGCCTTCACCAAAAATACCGAACGCGTACCGTTGCCCGCAAAACCCCAGTACGCAGACCCTAGAATCGTTGATCTTTTTCTTCTTTTTCTTCTAAGTAGAAGACTATCGCCACAGGAGAATCTGCACGCAATCTCGTACCTCGGATTTCAGAGAAACAGACGCAGATGATCTTTTGAATGTCGAGCTTCGTCTGCAGATCTCTGTATTCTGCCGATTCCGCTACTATTTTCGTTTTCTGGCGGATGTTCCTTTTCTCCTCATTCAATTTCCCCAAATTCTCCCCCAACATCTTTTCTAGGGTTTCTTCTCGATGCCCCAGATTAGGGTTTTTAAATCAGCTCCAGAGATCCCAGATTGCTACTCTATTACAATAAAGTAGAAGCTATCAAGGAATCAAAAGCTTGTTATCTAGGGTTTTTGCTATTAGGGTTTTCTTTTTTCCTTCTGGTTTTGAAAGAGAGAATTATGGATCTGGATACGTCGGAGAGAGATGGGGGCAAGAGGATTTACAGCCGCCTTGGTCCGGCGCAAGATCGATACCAGAAGGTTTGCTTCCACTGGCGAAATGGAAGGTGTAATCGCTACCCCTGCCCCTTTCTCCATTCCGAATTACCTCCCAAGCGGGCGAATTACTCGTCGAATTACTCGTCGCCTGATGATCCCCGCAATTTCCAGGGTGGGGGTTCTGGGTTCAATAGGAGAAACCCTAACCCTAACCCTAATTCCACTGCCCTCTCTAACCACAATGGGCCTAACCCTGCCGTCTCTAACCACAACGGGCCTCCATCGAAGTGGGGTCGGAGTCGTGGCGGTGGTAGCGGCGGAGGAGCTCGGATTCCAACTAAAAATCCGGAGAAGTTGTGTGGTTATTGGCTGAAGGGGAAGTGCACCTACGGAGACAATTGCAGATATGTGCATGCTTTGTCCATTGGAGAGACGTTCTCCTTCTTGAAGCTGCTAGAAGGGCACGAGCAGGTGGTTTTGTTTATGACTATTTGCATTCTTTTGGGCTTCTTTTCTTGTTGGTTCTTCGTCTGATCGTGGATTGGAAAGGAGTGTTCTTTCAGGCTGTTAGTGGAATTGCTCTTCCGTCGGCTTCAGATAAATTGTATTCCGGGGGCAAGGATGGGACCGTGCGGCTTTGGGATTGCCAGACTGGCCAGGTGACTATGCTCTTGATTATCTTTTTTCTTTAATTGTTTAATGAGTATTGAAGTGGAACCTGTTTCTTTGTTAGATTCATTCACGTCACGTGGGTTCTGTTTACTTGTTAATTATTTATTGAAATCAATGTCGTTGATTTAATTTGTAGTGCGCTGCGATTGTTTCTCTGGGAGATGAGATTGGGTGCATGATATGTGAAGGCCCATGGCTTTTTGTTGGTCTTCCAAATGTTGTCAAGGTATGTTGGAGTTTGTGGTGCAATAGCTGGGAAAAATAGAGAATTCCAGAATTTAGATGTTATTTGTGTGGTTTACAGCTTTTCTTTAGTGTTACTTTATGTTCTCTCGTTTAAATTCACCTATTATGGTAATCACGCAGGCATGGAATATACAAAGTAATACTGATTTAAGCCTCAGTGGGCCTGTTGGGCAAGTCTATGCTTTGGTTGCCAGTAATGAAATGCTTTTTGCCGGAACTCAGGTACCCATTTACATGGCATCTAGAATGCATATTCTTTTTATTCTGCTTTTTTACATTCTATTTTCTTTTGGCTTTCTCCTATCTACAATTCACTTTTCTTTTGCTCCATGTATATCTGTCTGTATATTAGTTTCAAATGATCTTCTGATGTTAGATTCATGTAAAAGTCATATGCTTTTTTTTTTGTCGTTGCAGGATGGCAGTATATTGGCATGGAGATTCAACGTCGCAGGAAACTGTTTTGAGCCTGCTGCTCATCTTGCTGGTCATCAAAGTGCTGTTTTATCAATGGTTGTTGGAGCTCAGAGGCTTTTTTCCTGCTCCATGGATAATACAATAAGAGTGAGTCGGTTTTATTACAATAATTTTACTGTTCTTGGTATGCCACTCCCAAAAGAAACAGCCTGTAGGTCTATTATAACCCTTAGCTTTCCAAGTTAATGATGCTGCTACCTTCTTCAGATTTATTAATTATTATGAGGCACCATTGATTTAGATATGTCCCCAAAGTCTTTATTATAACCCTTAGCTTTCCAAGAAACAATGTGATTCTTTTATCCAAAAAGAGATAGGAAAGTAGAATGTGAGAGAAACTAAGATCAACAGTATCCATTGTATAGTGGATAGGACAAAGGTCTTCTAAACCATTCACATAGGTTCAAATCCAATTGTACATGTATTTTCTCATTAGAGAAGTGAGTGGGGCATTTGACTTAGTGTTACATTGCATGTCAACTTTTAATTAAATGTTTTCTGCGAATAGGCTAAGGGGGTGTTTGGAAATCAAATATATTTAAAGATTTTGTTATATTAACTATTAGATAGGTTATAGTTTACCCACCTAAAAATAGGGTTTTGGTTAACATATAATGTATTTTACCATATGTGCCAATTTCTTGTAAAAACCTTCATTTTACATTATTCAAGGTTTATGTTATAGAAAATAAAATTTTGTATAAAACGGGCTGCAAGTTTTAGTGCAATATATCACTTGAGTTGGGTTTGGATCACGGGTCAGGTCTAGCCCAAAGCCTATTGAGCCTAGCCCATTGGCATCGTGTCCATCCATATATTTTGAGAGTCGTCGTTTTCTATAAGTCTTGTGAAGAAGTTATTATTAGTATCTATTTTTTCAAAACTCAATATCTCCCTGCGTCAACCAAGGTTGAACTTGGTAACCCCTGCCTCTGCAGGAGGATTTGTATGTACTTATGTTGTTAAGAGTCCCAACTCCCAAGTAAACTAGCCCTGGCCCAACAGCTGATTGTGGCTGTGAAGTCTCTATAAGTTTTTGGAGTCGCCGTTTTCAAGAAGTCCTGCTAAGAAGTTACTATGTCTTTATTTTGGGTTACCCTAATCTACCCTTATCTAACCTATTTTTCTTAAGAGTGTGATGGATGATATCTCTCTGCTTTAACCAGGCCGAACCTATTAACTCCGCCCTCCCCTGGGGGACTTATGCATATGCATCTCTCTTTTTTTAAGGGTCCAAGTAATGCAATTAACTGGAGTCTTGGTTGTAATTGGCTACGAAATAGAAAGTTGGAGTAGAATCATTTTTTTTTTCAGGATAGATGGGCTCAATCTGTATGAGATGCGAACTTTGATTTACATAAAATTAAGAGCATTAGATGGTTTTTTCAGCTAGCATCTGTATAGCCCAAGCTTGTGTATTTTGGCATAATTCAGATAAGTATGACCTTTTCTGTGATGAGGTGGTACCGTGGTACCTCAGAAACGAATTTAGTCAAAGAGTTGGATTGCAACTGGTGCACATCCAAAGTTAAGTCTATAATACATGTTAATTTTTATTTTTTTCCCAACATTCCTTCAATCACATAATACAATTCATAATTTTCTTCCTATATAGATCGTGCAAGCAATTTTACTCGATTTTTGGGTGTTGAATCCAGATCATCCTCAAGCCTAGTCTTGAGTTCTACCTCATGTTCAATTCCATCACCTTCTGGCATCATGATCATCATTGGAGCATGCTACACTGTATTACTTTGAATCAGTTACTAATATGTTATTTTGCTTGTTGAATGGTATCGTTCAGAGATTTTGACCTTTTTAATTGATATCTTGTTTTGTACACTGTATGTTAGTCCCTCTTTTCTCTTATTGTATGTTCTAATTCATGAAATCCTAAGCTCTTCTATGATGTATATTTTTGTGCGTGCAGTGTGCACTACCCCTTCCCCTCTCCCCTCTCTCATTTTATTTCTTACTCATGTTCTGCATGCGTATTGTTTGGTTGCCGCTTCGTTAACCATCAAACTTTCTTTTAGGTATGGGACCTTGGAACTTTACAGTGTGTAGAGACTCTGACCGACCATACATCAGTTGTCATGTCTGTTTTGTGCTGGGACCAATTTTTGTTGTCGTGTTCCTTGGACGGAACAATAAAGGTGAGTTTTTTTATTGGAATTTATGATTTTTTTTTAACTGCTAAATTTTATTCCACCAGAAAAAACAACAGAACAAAAGTCCAAAGGCAACAAAAGCAAAAAAAAATTAATAAAAATTATACATCAAACATAATAAAAGGTCAAGAAACTTCTTCCCTTGCTAAACCATCCGCCATTGAGTTAGCCTCTCATAAAATGCGACGAAAAGAAGCACCCATTTTATTAGAAATATCCTGAACCTCCTCCACCCAATCCGCTATCCGCCATGGATAAACATCCTTCCCAGAAGCCCACTGAATAGTCGAAAAAAGAATCTCTTTAAATAATAGGATGAGACCTGCCTATCCTTTCCAACTAACGGCAGCCAATAAATAGAGCATACTCGTCAGCTTCATTAGCATCCGTGGGTTCATCCGTAGAACCCACAGGCTCAGAAAAGTTTCAAATAACATTACCATTCCAATCTCTTATCACACCTCCAATACCTCCTTGTATCATACTCCTTGAAAAACTGCTGTTGAAATTCAACTTGAATGTTCCAAGAGGACGACTTAGCCATTCACCTATATGCACCACTTTAGTACGACAATCCCCATTTAAAACAGCAGCCCAAGATCAATTAAGATCTATCACTGAGATTTCTTCAAACTCCTTTCTGATAGAAGCCCACTCTGATACATTCCAAACAATGGATTGAGTGATCTCCTCGACTGATTTACTAACATTTCTTAATACTCTTCTATTTCTTTCTAACCAAATCTTCCACAATGTAGCATATAAGACTAGTTTCCATAAAATTTTACCCCTTCGACCCTTACTTCCAAAATGCCATTGTAGGAAAAGATCTTCGACAATCCCTGGCACAATTCATTTCATATCAAAACAATTAAGCACAAAAGACCAAACTTTACAAGCAAACTTGCAATGAATTAACAGATGATGCATAGTTTCCTCTTCTTGTAAGCACATGGGACATCCATTAACTATAACATGATTTCTTTTCCACAGTTTATCTATCGTCACTATTTTATGCTTATTTGCCACCCAACAAAAAGTTAATACTCTAGGCAGAACTGAACTGTCCCAAAAAAAAATTCCAACCTGCCATTGGTCCAATTTTGCCATTCAAAACATTATAAAAAGACTTAACTGAAAACCACTCTTTAGCATCCTGTTTCCATATTCTTACATCAGATCTATCCACTGACAAATAAATCTTATTGAGCATACCCAACAAGGTAGCAAAGTTAGAGATCTTGATATCTGTCAGATTCCTTCCGAAAGAGAAATCCCAAACAGCCCGTCCAGCCTTCATAGAAAAATGCAAGTCAGAGATCTCGATAACTGTCAGATTCCTTCTAAAAGATAAATCCCAAACAGCCCGTCCAGCCTCCATAGAAAAATTGTAAGCAACAAAACCTTATTGAAGGGGACATTGCTTTTGCTAATTCTAATTGAAGGGTGGTATCAAATCGGTCTATTTTCGGCGTCATATACATAGTTAGCACATTCGTCATAGTTAGCAGCTCCGTATCAAGGTCATCATCAATATCGTCACTATCATCAATATCGATATCGTCACTATCATCAATAGTCATCATCGATATCGTCACTATCATCAATATCGATATCGTCACTATCATCAATATCGATATCGTCAATAAGATAACCTTTAGGCTTGTCATCCAGGAACTTGTTTCTCTACGATCCAACAAAAAAAGATTTGGGAATTGATTAGACAGCACCACTTGTCCACACCATTCATAATGCCAAAATTTGACCCGAAGACCATCATGGACTCTATATACCAAATCCATTGAGCAAACTCCACTTGGACAAGTAAAACAAACATCCATAAACCAGAAATCCTGCTAGCTTGGAACGGAACACACCAGCCACCATTACCCACCTTATATTTACCAATAATAATTTTCCGCCACAAGCCGCGTCCTGGTTCTCCCACCTTCGAAAGCCACTTACCCAATAAAGGTTTATTGACTTTTTCAATAGAAGGAATACCCAAACCACCTTGAGACAGTGGTTTACACGTTATCCCATTGGAATTTATAATGTTCATGTACTATTTCTACCAATATAGCTTTTAATTTCACTTCTTTTGCTTGTGCAGGTTTGGGCTGCAACAGAAAGTGGCAAATTAGAAGTGACATACACACATAGTGAAGAACATGTATACTTCTTTATTCTAGTTTTTTTTTATTTTTATTTTTATTTTTAAGTCACGTGACTTAAGATTTGAATCTTTTGATCAAAATTGAATCTTGTGGATTGCTTCTTTTTTCGTTTCCCTTCCTTAACATAAGAAGGGATTCTGTTAGTGTTCAAATAGCACAACACAGTAACAATCAACAACTGGAACCATCTAAAATTGACACAGAAACAACAACCAAAACTAACTAAAACAAAAACACGGAAACAGTTAACACTAACTAAAACAACACAACAGTGCTTAAACCTACTTAACATGACCAACTGAAGGAAACTCAGCCAGATGATTGTCTATTGGCTGCCTAGACAGAGCTTCGAAATTAGGAACTGATGAGATGACATATTGGTGTCCTTCATTGATGATGCTATGATCCTGCGAAATAGACTCTTTGCTATAAGAATACCATATATGAGGAGGTAAGTTTGAGACAAATATGCCCAAGGTGGGTCTTGCAAATTTAGCAAGGCTGTCTGCGGCCGTATTTGCAGATTGTCTGCAGAATCAAGCTTCCCAACAGCAAAGACTTCCTGTAAGTGTCCTGACATACTTCCAAATGGGCATGAGATGTCAAAAGGTTTTGGATCTCTGATGAAGAGTGTTCATGATCAGGGAGTCAGATGGTGACAACTGTGAGATGAACAGAAATGCAAAGCACTATTAAAAAAAAAAAAAACAGAAATGCAAAGCAGGATCAATTGGCAGAGCCCCATGAGTTCAGTTTCTAAAAGATTTGTAGTGGTCACCTAGTGCGAGAAGGCTGTAATCATGTGACCTTGAGAGTTCCTGATGATGCCTCCAATACCAGATGTTAATGTGGATTGGCTGACGGATCCGTCGAAGTTCAACTTCAACCTACCTTCAGATGGTAGGGTCCATGATGAACAGGGTAAGTCAGCTGGACTCTTGATATCCATTCCAGGCTATGGACAATGTTCCACTCAGACTGTATGGCTTTGGATTAAAATTCCTTTTGGGTAAATGGGTTGGCGTATGTATGCATTTCGAGCTTTCCAACTGTGCCATCAGATCTCTTACAAAAAAAAAGAAAAAAGAAAAAAAACAGTACCATCAGATGACAATTTCTACTTGGATTCTTTGTAAAGGAGATTGGATAAACCAATGTTTAAGGGAGTGGTAGCAGTTAGGATGAGGAAGATGGGTTGGAAGCTGATTACAGATTAGAGCAGTGACAGGGCACTATGCAAACAAATGGTCCTCAGTTTCTGGATGTAGGCGGCAGATAGCACAGATGGTCTGTCGAAGGAAATTGTTGACATACCTCATGAGCAGGTGACCAAGTAATGTTCTCAACGTGAAAAACTTAAATCTTCAATGGTTTATTTAGTGTCAACAAACGTTTCCATGGAATGTGGGCCCTTGAGGGAGGGTTTGTAAAAATTGATACGTGGTTCTTAAGAGAGCATTGCTAGCTGGTCGGGCACCCTCAGCATGGAATGTCAGACCCATCTTGCATGTGAGGTAATTTTTTGGGCTGCAGCAGTATCCCACAGCTGGTCAAGCAACAAAGTGTTCTTGAGTCAAATTAACTGCTTGAGGATTTCAGGGATAATTCTAAGACTTTCCACCACAGAAATCCAGCTATCGTCATCGGCCAAATACGCAATCCATCACCCACCACCCAATGAATTTGGGAGAGAGCAGCCTGTTTATGATTGACCAACACTTTCCATATGCCTGAGTAATTTTTATTAGGAACTCAGTCGTGGAAGGATGATGTACATAGGCAGCATTGCGAAAGCACCTTGGCTTAGGAGGAGCCTGTATGATGTAAACTAAATGAGGCAAGAAAGCTTCTGATTGGATTCTAACATTCCTAATTCCCAACCCCCAGCATATAATGAGCTGACTTTTTTTCCCGGCAAATGAGGTTAAACCTTTCTTTCCCATCCAGCCATAGAAAAGCAGTGTTACAGTGCTGGATAAGATGTTGCTATTTGTTTGGGATGGTTGGCATAGAAAGCCAGTAATTTGGTATGGTGTTACTCATCGATTAGATCAAAACCTTGCAACCCTCTGATGATAGGACTCTCCCTTTCCATCTCGCAATCCAAATACTGATTCACCTCAGGATTGGAGTGCAATCAGGTTGGGCTTATCATCCAAGGTGAAGGGAGCAGTGAGATATTGAGATTCCTGTCTACACTAGGAAATTCAAGGTTACAAGCTAGCCCATGTTTTAGCTAGCAAGGGGTGTTTCTAGAAAAGAGAAGCTGACTCTTCCTCACGTTGGCTTGTTGACATGCATCTTGGCTGAAGAGATGCAAGATGTGGTTTTACTTTTACCCTCATATTTCTCAAGGCATGAATTAAAATTAGCAAGTCATCTGCAAACTGGAGGATGCCTATTCGTTCACCTTGAGGGGCTATTTTGGGGAGGAGAAGTTTATTCCTGTTGCACATTTAACCTGCATATCTATTAAGATCTCCATATAGAACATATGGGTAAGGGGATATGGTTCCCTTGACGCAAACCGCGTTCGCTTGGAAATTGTCAGTCAAGGTCCCATTAATTGTGACTTGATACCTGACTGTTGACACACATGCAAGGATGCGGCTTACAAACCCCAGACGGAACCTAATATGGTTAAGACATTGTTCAAGGAAAGTCCATTGGATCATGTCATAAGTTCTCTGGGTGTGCAGCTTTATGGCCATGTAATGATGACAGCAGCAGTGCTGTGACATATAGGTAAGGAGTTCTTTTGCCACAATAATGTGGTCTGTCGCCCATCTGCCACTTTGCACCAATGTACTTAGGCGGTTGACTATAATTTTAGAGGTATCTTCCAGAGGGTGTTGCATAAGCTGATGGAATGAAATGCATATGGGTCTGAGGGACGACTATGGTGGTCAGGTTGACCTCAGGGTCATGATAGTTGGAGTAAAGAAACTCCCAGACAGCAGAAGATGTCCTGCTTAACTATGTATGCATCCTATTTTCTTAGAATTTTATGATTGGTTTGAACTTATACAATTTAGGATGTTGCAGTATTCTGAATCTTGCATTCCTTAAAAGGGACATAGTGTTATGATTCTGAATTAGATGTGTAACCAATAGAATTGAATTTTTGGCTCCTGATGTGTCTGTTTCTTAAATTTCAGCCTCGTGGCGTTATATGTGTTGGTTGTAAATTTTCAAAAAATAGAAGTAAAAATAAAATAATAAGTCTTCACTGTAAAGTTATTCAGGTCCATATTGATTGGAATAATGAGACGTAATGTATTAATAGACTGATGAGAAGAGTAATGTACTGATGGAGGATAGGGCTTACATGATGGTGGTGATGTTCTGTATTCTATAATATGAGAAAATATAATTGTTCAACTATTTCCTGACTAACAATTTGCTATTTTTTAATTTTATTTTAGCCTATTAGGATTTGAACATCCATTCCAACTTTCAGACCACTGAGCTATGTGCAATGCGCCATTCTGCTTATAGTGCAGGCTCTGGAGCTGATTGCCAAACACACACAAATCAGGGTTCTCAACAGGTTCCGATTTAGCCCATGTCTGAGCTGAATAAAGCATAACTGGATGTAGTTTAAGGACCAATGGGCTGGACCTGGATCTTGGTCTCAGTCCTGCTGTTGGGCGTTAATGAGTTTATAATTTTATTTTACCTTAACATACCTACTTCTTTAACTCCGCCTATGTTGGGGTATCCTTGACATAACCGACAGCCAGCACAATACTCAGTCGGATTTCTTTATGGATTTGAGACCTAATGAAATTTCGTAGGGGCGTTCCCTACTTAGCGACGCGATGTATGGTCCGAGTACAGTGATAAGTGAGCTAGGACTGATGCATCGGCGCCCGGGTGCAGTGCTAAATAGGCAAGGGTCCTCACTTTATTGGACGAGTGGGGGGGGAAGGGGTTTAAGGAAGCTAGTCCAAAATAGAAGGCTGAGATTGGGAACTTGGAACATTGGGAGCCTAACTAGGAAAGTTATGGAAGTGGTGGATATAATGGAAAGGAGACGAATCGCAATTGCTTGCTTGCAAGAGACAAGATGGGTGAGACACAAAGCTAAAGAGATTGAGAGGACTGGGTATAAGTTATGGTATACGGGACTTAATAGATCGAGGAATGGGGTCGGCATAGTGGTAAACAAGGACTTAAAGGAAGATGTAGTTAATGTAAAGCGCTATGGAGATAGGATTATTGCAATTAAGTTAGTGTTAGGAGAAGAGATAGTGAACGTAATTAGTGCTTATGCCCCCCCAGGTGGGCTTAGGAGATGGACATAAGGAGAAGTTTTGGGAAGACTTAGAAGGAGTGCTACTAGAGATATCCCAAGGAGAGATGGTCTTCATAGGAGGAGATTTGAATGGTCATGTAGGACGCGACGTAGATGGATACATAGGAGTACACGGGGGACATGGGTACGGTAATAGAAATGAAGAAGGAAAGATATCTTTGAGTTTTCAGTGGCTTATGGTCTCATGGTAACTAACACCTTTTTTAGGAATAGAGAGGAGCATTTGGTGACTTATAAGAGTTGCTCATCGAGGACACAAATTGACTTCTTCTTAACTATGAAAAGAGACCGCTTAGCTTGTAAAGATTGCAAGGTTATACCGGGGGAGAGCTTGACTTCCCAACATAGGTTGTTGATCATAGATGTGCAGCTACAAAGGTGGACTAGAAAAAAGTTGTATAGATGCTCAAGGACTAAATGATGGAACTTGAAAGGTGATAAGCAACTAGCTTTAAGGGAAAGAGTACTAGAGGAAGACGTTTGGGCGATAGATGAGAGTGCAAATAATATGTGGGATAAGGTAGCGGAGTGTATTAGGAGGGTAGGGAAAGAAGTCTTAGGAGAATCCAAAGGGGGTGATCCGGTACAGAAAGAGGCATGGTGGTGGAGCAACGCTGTCCAAGACAAGATAAGAGTTAAAAGAGAGTGGTTTAAAACTTTGCAAAATGATCGAAATGAAGTGAACTTGAAGAGGTATAAAGAAGCAAAAAGAGAAACCAAAAAGGCAGTTAGTGAGGCCAACGCAAAGGCATTTGAGGAAGCTATATAGGCGACTTGACACTAAGGAAGGCGAAAAAGAGATATTCAAGCTTGCTAAAACCAGAGATCGGCGGACCAAGGACTTAAACCAAGTTAAATGCATTAAGGATGATGATGAAAATGTATTAGTAAAGGAAGAGGAGATAAAGGAGCGTTGGAAGAGCTACTTCTACAAGTTATTTAACGAAAGCAGTAGTAGTGACATACAATTGGGGCAGCTTACCATTTCTAAAAAAAAAGCGAATCATATGTTCTATAGGAGAATCGGTAGGGAAGAAGTTAAAGAAGTATTGAAAGGAATGAAGAATGGAAAAACGGTTGGGCCAGATGGTATCCCTATTGAGGTCTGGAGGTGCTTGGGGGAGGATGGCATTAGTTGGTTGACAAAGCTTTTTAATGTAGTGCTAAAGAGCAAGAAGATGCTTAATGCATGGAAGAAAAGTATTCTTATACCCATATACAAGAACAAAGGAGATATTCAGAACTGTGCGAACTACCGCGGGATTAAATTGATGAGCCATACGAGGAAATTATGGGAGAGAGTTATTGAGAGAAGACTAAGAAGAACAACAAACGTTTCAGAGAATCAATTTGGTTTCATGCCTGGGAGATCGACCATGGAGGCTATCTTTCTCCTGAGGAGGTTCATGGAACAGTATAGAGAAGGTCAGAGAGATTTACATATGGTGTTCATTGACTTGGAGAAGGCCTATGACCGGGTTCCTAGGGAGATTCTTTGGAGAGTTCTAGAAAAGAAAAAAATGTGTCGCATATATTGAGGCGATAAAAGATATGTATGATAGAGTCGTGACATCTATAAAGACGACTGGCGGCGAAACTAAGGAGTTTCTTATCACGATTGGTTTACACCAAGGCTCAGTGTTAAGCCCGTACTTGTTTGCCCTAGTTATGGATGAGATTACAAGACATATCCAGGATGAGGTGCTGTGGTGTATGCTATTTGCAGATGACATTGTTTTAGTGGATGAGATGAGAGGAGGAGTGAATGTTAAACTAGAATTGCGGCGGAAAACATTAGAGACAAAAGGGTTTAGGCTAAGTCGATGCAAAACGGAATATATGGAATGCAAGTTTAGTCAAAGTAGGACACTTGGCAACATAGAAGTAAGTTTGGGCACAAAAGATTGTATAGAAAGAAAACTTTAGGTACCTTGGATCTATGGTGCAACAGGATGGAGGGATTGATACTGATGTAAGTCACATGATTCAGGCCGGGTGGACCAAATGGAGGAGTGCTTCGGGGGTCTTGTGTGATCGGAAAGTTCCCCTCAAGGTTAAAGGAAAGTATTATAAGGTGGCGGTACGACCAGCATTGTTATATGGATCAGAGTGTTGGGCAGTAAAGCATAATCATGTCAAGAAGATGGAAGTTGTGGAAATGAGAATGCTAAGATGGATGTGCGGGATCACGAGGAGAGATAGGATTAGGAATGAGGAGATTAGGGGCAAAGTAGGAATAGCATCGATTGGAGATAAAATGAGAGAAAATCGGCTGAGATGGTTCGGCCATGTTAGGAAGCGTCCAACGAAGGCACCTGTTAAAAGCTGTGAAAGCATGGAGATTGTCAGGAGTATGAGAGGGAGAGGGAGACCCAAGAGAAGTTGGAAAGAAACTATTAAACATGACCTTGCCTACATGGATCTAACGGAGGACATGGCCCTAAATAGATTTGATTGGCGTCGTCAAATCCATATAGCCGACCCCACCTAGTGGGAAAAGGCTTGGTTTGGTTTGGTTATACCTACTTCAACCTTATTTGTTGGACTTTACTGGATCCATAGCTATGTAGATTGTTTACAAGGAGTCTGCCTTGCAATATAATGTGTGCGTGGATATTGTTTTGGGACCGATGGGTTGGACCTGGACCTGGACCTTGATCCATAGCTAAGGCAGATATGGGTTCATTGGTAAATGGTCAACTGAGCCATTTTACCTTATCCAATGAAAGTTGTCATTTTTTCTACCCAAAAAAAAAAAAATTTAAGTTTTACATGGATATGTAACCTCACATTCCAAAAACCATATTAGCTAATTGCTCACTGGAAACATGCCTTTTGTCTATCCTGGTGGTAACGGGACTACAGGAGTGACCTAGGCTGCCACAGGTTTGAACGCATGCCTCTCTCAAATGCAATCCGCTATAATATGCTTCTCCAAGTAGGGGAAAAATAAAATGCCAAACATTAGGTAAAAAGATTTCGGGACATTCCACATAAACCATTAGGCAAATTGTAACTGTCTAAACTGACATATCCAATACTTCCAGAGTTCTTTTGAGGGCTCAATTTTGTGATAATTTCAGAAAACATGTGTTTGCTATACTAGTTCTTTTTCTCCCCTTTTCAAGTAAAAATGTTTTTCATATTGGAAAATGACATTGCATCTTACTCAAAAGCGTTTTATAGATTATAGAAGGCGTTTTCTCAGGCTTATGTATGATAAATAAGTATTACATATTTATGATCTTACGAGGGGAAATGTTCATCTGCTGATTCTTATGTATTTCCTTATTACCTTGTATTTGCTATTGTCATGAAACATTTTAGGTTACAGAATCTTTATTGATCATCAGCCTTCATGTGACAGGGTATCCTCTCCCTCTGTGGTATGCTTGATGCACAGGCCAAACCAGTGCTTTTATGCTCCTGCAACGACAACTGTGTTCGCATCTATGATCTACCATCGTAAGTATCTTCATCCTTTTGAGTGTTTTTTTGCATCTATTGATCAGATTGTCCCAAGTAACAGTTATAGTTGTACACCGGGCACTTTCATTTGGTTACAGTTTATCCTGCCACTTGTACCAGTGTCACTTGGTGCAAGTTTACGTTCTTCTTATATTTACCTGGGTTGGGCTGAAAGTTTACTTTCTTTTACGTTATTTAGGTTTACTGAGAGGGGAAAGATCTTCTCCAAAGAGGAGGTGAGGGCTATCCAGATTGGTCCTGGCGGGTTATTCTTCACTGGTGATGGAAGTGGGGAACTGAAGGTTTGGAACTGGTTGGCTACAGAGCAATCGTCTGTGATCACAGCTTAGATTTCAAGCCTGCTACTGTACTTCCATTTTTTCTCCTTTTTCCTTTCTTCTTTTTCTATGGTGGGGTGATTTAAGGTTGCATTTTAGTTCATGTAAGTTATTAGAGGGAGTTGTCGAAATGTGAAGGAAGAAGAGGCGGCGGGAGAAACCTGTGCATGAGATGCGCAGTTGGCCGGTCGGTTGCTTGCCGGTTATTAATTATCAGAGTTATAATTTGATGATCACCAAGTCCTCTAGTTGAGTATAATGCCATTGAAACTATTGTAACTCTGCATGCTTGATAATCTTAATTCTCTGTCTCTCTCTCAGTTTTTTCTTTGTTTTTTTTTTTTTTTTCGGTGTATGGGTTCAAGCTTGAAAACCACTTCATTATCCTGGATGCTTAATTACTTATCATTACTGCCCTTGAAAGAAATGGTTGAAATTTTAAACTAATAATGCGAGATGTAGTAAAATTACTAAAACCATGCAAAGACCAATGGCTCTTTGCTGGAGCTGGGGTCTCACAGTTGTGGTCTGAGGTAGGACAGGCCTGGTACATGGGTGAAGAGCCGATGGAAAGGTCTCTTAACAGACAAAGGGAAAAAAAGAAAGAAAGAAAAAATCAGCCTCTTGGAATCACCCTAGCCCTTGATGTATCAGCCTTCAATGTTCTTAGCGTCTTAAATGAGTGGATCCCACCATTGGAAGATAGGCATCGCTCTCTTTTTTTTTTAGTACTGCAGCCAAGGGGGTTGGGATTCAAGCTAGAGCCAATAATACCATTGGATGATAGAAACATGAGGCATTGTTGTTGGTTTTAATCATCTTTCCATCATGGTGCTTAATTGTACCGTGTTATCCACTACTTGTCATATTCCATTATAGGGGATGACATTCACCTTGAATGGTCTAATGGTGGAGTTCTGGAAAAGTGTCACGTGGTTCCATGTAATAGCTGCTATAATGATATTTTTTTATTTTTTTCTTCAACCACCTTGGAATTTTATTGAATTGATTATTTCTTATTGGTGACAGGCGATTTCATTTATTATGTGTTCTTGGACTCTACTTTGTAATCAATTATATGATGGATTAGATTTAGTGGATGTTGAGTCATACAGATGGGGACAACTTTATCGCAAACTTTCACTCACGATAGGAAAATAGTATGTAGACCGTGACATATTGATTTTTTCCTTGAAGGAATGGGCATGTCTCTTTCCCTGTTCACTGGGATCAACTGTTAGCATGATGATCATCCAGGTTTTTGGAGTTTGAATTGTTAGAAACCATTTGATGAAAAGAAATACAGTTTTGAGAGCTTTTCAATTGTAAGAAAGTTTTAGGTGAGTCACAAAAGTTGTATGATTAAAATGGAAGGTTTAGAACCCATTTGGCATAAGGTGTGGGTTTGGTCTTCACATCTTGTGTTCAAAACCGTCTCAAATTTGTTCGGTGTGTTTTTTGTGGGTGTGGGTGTAGGTTTAGTGGGCAGCACACTAGAGGAGATGGTCACGTTGGATCAAAGACCTAAGGATGCCCAAATCATTTTAAAATAATGGAGCTCATCTCACCTTAAAGATTGAACGTGTATATAACAAATGAGTATAATACGACGGATTTATTTTGAGCTCTACTTTAAAGCGGAGCTTGCACTCAATCTCTCACATGCGATTGAATACATATGAAATATGGTATCGGCAGATTTGAATAGCGTTATATTTCATTATCATGGAACAAAAATATATGTGCCAATTCTGATGTTTGTCAACTTCTCACAAGTCTTATATATTATAAAGCTTTTTTTATCTGCATTAAAATATATAGAAATTTAATACATAGAAGTTTTTTAAGTGGTTAAAAATGAAGATCAAAGGTGAATCTTCGAAAATGAGCATCAATTAATTTTTCATTTTATGAAAATAGAATTAAAGGAAGATGAAAAATGAATACACTGGACCTTTGGCCTTCATTTTTAAAGACTTGAAAAAAATTATTATGCATTTTAATGCAAACAAATCGATTCTATGTATTTGGCAATTACAAGGATTTCAAATAATATAATTTATACCAAAAATAAGAAATACAGAAGCACTTAGGAATGATTGATCCACTTTGGGACATATTATTAGTAATCGAGTGAAGTCACTTAATACTGATAATTAAAACAAGCTTGTTTAATATTATTTTATGGCGATGCCTCCAAACAAATGGTAGTAACCACAATGTAATACATTCAATAGTATTTATCATGAAGGGCCCTTTTCTAATTTTGGATATTATTAAGTGATCCAGGGCCGACTGAACTATAAGGTCAAGAAAGCAATTGTTTTAGGCCCCAAAAAATAAGGCACAAAAAAAAGCCCCATAATAGCAAATGACATCTTTTAAAATTTCAAAATAGAAAACTTGTTAACTGTCATCCTTTTTTTTCTCCCCAAAATATAAGGCCCCATAATAGTTTGAGAAGATACAACCAAGATTTTCATGGGGCCTTTAAAGTGTCATTTATGCCCATTATATTTCCAAATTTGTCCCTTATATTTTTATGGCTAAGAGTCCAATTGATTTTAGCACACCATTATATTTTTAGCAGTCCATGTATATCAAATCTTAGCCATACATTTAGTCATGAACTTATGTCACAAGCGTTTCTCATTATTTTTGTGCATCCTATTTCAATAGGGGTCCCATTCAGCTTTGATCCATGATGTGGTTGTAATAAATCTGTAGCTTGGGGTTTCAACCCTAATAATAGATCTTAAAATTTAAGATAAACAATGGGCCCCCACCGGAATTTATTCACTTGCCCACAGTGTATATGAGTACTGTGTATCTGGAACATCCAATACGTGGGGCACACATCTGAAGTCCATCTTGGACGGTCCTGATTCATGGTGCGGGGGGGGGGGAAGTCCATCTTGGACGGTTTAGGCAAGAAAAATAAAATTTAAGTAAAATATTTATAATAATATTAAAATATAGAAAATGCCTAATTTATGATCGTCGCTTTAGGCCTCGAATTGTCTCGAGCCGGCCCTGAAGTGATCCATGCAGGGGAACCCCTCCCGCAACTACCACCACCACCATTGGTAAAGCATTTATGTTTTTATATGGTGTCGCCCTCAGCCAAAACAATCCTAGATCCACCTCTGCATCATGTGAACTCATTTTGACTATGTTAATCATAATAATCAACTGAGTTATATTAATTTTTGAGGAAGTCATCTATTGGTACATAGTACGACCCATCAAATGTTAATTCTCGCACTGAGGCTCATTTAGTGATGGTAAAATGGTATAGTGTGAAACAAGGCTCACTTAGGTAAAACTTTACTAATATATGCTTTCCAAGATACCCTGGAAGATGTGAAATGTACATTGATGATGAGGCAGTGGGCCACACCATATATAAAGTTGTAACGACCCAGACCACTTGGTATAATATTGTCCGCTTTGGCCCTTTGGGCCTTCAGCGCTTTGTTTCTGGACGGAGCCCGCATGCATCTAGCCCAAAACACGTTATACCAAGAGGGGGCTCGCACATATAAGCCCAGTCTCCGGGCGCTTCATGGGCCATGGGCGATGTGTTTGTAACGACCCAGACCACCTGGTATAACTTTGGCCCTTTGAGGAGGGCTCACGTCTTTGTTTCTTGACGGAGCCAGCAGGCATCTGGCCCAAAACGCATTATACCAAGTAAGAGGGGGGCTTACACATATAAGCCCAGTCTCCGGGCGCTTCGTGGGCGGTGTGAGATCCTTACAAAGGAGGGCCTAATCTCAATGTATCTCATGATTTTTTTTAGGAGCATTTGCATGTTCAATTAAATTACATTACCCTACGTTGTAAACAGCAGATCGAAGTTGCTAAAGGTTGTTGGTCTCACTTTATTTTGTGCTAGCCTCAGTGCTAAATCATGTCTCATTTTTCAAAGAGAAAACAGTTGCAGGGGAGATGAGTGTTTCTAGCTCCTAAGGGCACGTTTGGCAACGGTCTCAGGGTCGGATTCCTCACCCAAAATCCACCATATCGCAGATTTTCATTGTTTGGTTCAGCATGGATTTGAAGAAGATTGAGTTCAGACTTCCTCCCTTTTGATTATTTCAGCCGTCGGACCCCCCGGTCGGATCCATGGAATCAGCGAATGAATGGATTTGCGGAGCTACAGTAGATCTAGACGGTAATATGGGCAGACCGGTTTTTACATTTTGTTTGATTTTTATGGGCCCCACAATCAAGATCTGAACCGATGATTGTGTTAAGAAGGTCCAAAACGGCTATGTCCCAAAATTTCAGCCGTTGATTCATCCTAGATCTTGAGATATTTGCAAAACCATATGTACAGTGACAAAATCGCATGCACAGTGACAATAAGGTAAGTGGCGGTAATGTGGCCCTAATAAGTTTTTATTTTGGGAATGTACCTTTTAGATTCCTAGTCAAGATCCAAACCGTTAGTCACCTTTAAAAACTCCAAAACGATCACCTCACCAAATATCATCCGTTAATTAATCTTCTAACTCGAGATATGTGCCAAAAGGACTTTACTGTTCATCCGTTTTTTCATCAGTTGTTTATACAATGCACAGACAGTCCGTTTTTTTCATTTTTTTGGTTTGTGTGGGCTCCACAATCAAGATCGGAACCGTACATTATTTCGGGAAGGTCAGGCACGGCAAGGTGATCAAATTTAACCCGTTGATTCAATTTATATCTCGAGATATGTGCCAAAACGTCATTAATGTTCAAAGAAAATGCATATCAGTGCAAAAAAAAGACCAAACATGGATATCTTAGCCACTGAATTCGCCCTGATTCTTTGGAGATGGAGAGAATCCTTTAAACCGATGACTTCTTTCCTAACATGGACCGTTGTCAAACGTGCCCTAAGAGATTGTGCTCATTCAGTTCCATTTTGTCACGATATAAGTATCTCAGTCTAAATCAGTTTCTTATTCAAACTCATCCTTGTCGGTATAAAAAAATTCTTATTTTGTTATCAAAACGTTTTAAACAACATTGTTCTTTTACAGGATGTGGATTGTGGATGCAGAAGTAGGTGAAATCCAGAAAGCAATGGGGGCGCAAGTGGACTTGGCCTTCGACTGTGTTGGCTTCAGCAAAACAATGTCCACAGCGCTAAATGCTACTCGTGCAGGTGGCAAAGTTTGCCTTGTTGGGATGGGTCGACATTCTGAGATGACTGTTCCTCTTACTCCTGCTGCTGCAAGGTATTTTTCCTTGAAGCTTTCTTTTCTTGCTTGACACTTGCTGCAGCAAAGGGGACCCTGAAAACTTTCTTTTCTTGCCTGGTTGGTCATCTTTGTTGAACAAAGAATAGAGTTATCATTTATTGATTTAGTGTTTGCATACTTCATCTAATGGCAGGGAGGTTGACATTGTTGGCATCTTCCGCTACAAAAACACTTGGCCTCTTTGCCTTGAGTTGCTGAAGAGTGGAAAGATAGATGTGAAACCTCTAATAACACAGAGGTTTGGCTTCTCCCAGGAAGAAGTTGTAGAAGCTTTCGAGACTAGAAGGAGATGTTTAATCTATAGGAAGGTTTCTTGAGATTTATGTTTTTTAGCTAGTACATATGATTCATCTCTCTACTGATCCACAATCAGGAAGGATGCTTCCATTAGAACAATGAGTGCAGGGATCTAGTTCCTCCATGTCTATAAGAGTGCATTGTTTTAAGTTTATAATTTACAATAAAGTTGATTGCAGGGGTGTCTGCTTGTTCTTTCACCATATCTATATTTATCTATATAGACATTTATGGAAAAATCATGTCCAATACAATTTTGATGCGTATTATTTTGAGGGACCACAAAATCAGAGCCATCATCATCCATTTCCAAGATTGTGTCTCCATCCTGAATCACTCAGCAATGAAAACCACATAGATGTGTAATAGTTATTAAAAAAAAAGAAGTGGAAATACCAAGGAGAAACCATTTTGGAACGTGAAAAGTTAAGGGGTGGTTTGTCTTTTATGCAGGGAAAATGAAAATAAGATTTATATATGTAAAATTTACACAGAAAATGCATGATCGTGTTCGTTTCAACATTTTCACAAGAATAAAACTTTAATTTTCATATGTAAAATCTTCAAATATCTCAAAATATATGAATATTTAAGATGTGAAACTAAACGTTTTAAAATCTAATAGATCAGTACACGATTTGAAAAGTTGAGATTAGAAATTTTGAGCCTATAGAAGTCATAACAAGAATAAAAGGCGATAAAGAGATTTGATACCATCAGCTGATTTCGCATCCTCTGTGCTAACGCTTTCTTAACCAAAGAGCTTTGTAATCATTTCACACCTTTCAAGTATGGAAATTTACTATAAATGAATGTTATGCATGTGCAACATTTAGATATTTAAATGAGTGCAAACAAGCCGATCATCGTTAGGCCTAATTCAATGTTTTTTCTTTAAATCCAAAAAAAAAAAAAGAGAGAGAGAAAGAAATGGAGATCACTTGGTGGAGTTTGATAAGCTCACTGAAAAGAAGAAGAAAAAAAAAGGCACAATGCAGCTACATTAAAGAAAATGTGATTACTCTCTCTCTCTCTCTTCAACTCGCAACTCCACAACTACTTTCCTCTACTAAACTTTGAAGGAACACATGTGAAAGGTAGAGGTATCTTTTAGTTCTCTGCACCTAGGGGTGGACCCAGGTGGTCGCACCCGTGTAATTTGAGAAACTCCTTTAATTATGTATTAAAAATCCTATTTTATTATTTGCCTTATTCACTAGACCACTGCCCACACCACTCAAATAAAAATTCTGGATCCACCATTGTCTGCACCCAGTGAAAAATCTCACTTCCACATTTTTCACATTCAAATCTACCCCAGTAAACTGTAAATACAAGGCAGGGAAAATAGAAAAAAGAGGGTTTTGGATTCAGAAGAAGTCATTAGAGGCTCGTTAAACTGAACAAAGGATTCAATAAAAGCATTTTTCAGATAGAATCACTTCAAATTATGTTCCGAGCAAGGTAAGATGAAGACTTAAAATAGAGAAAGATGAAAGAAGGAAGAGAGAATAGCCGGAGTGAGAAAAGGAAAATGGAATAGCATGTTTTCTCCACCATGGCTAACTGATGTGAACTTCTTGATGTGGATAAATTTACACGGGCTGCCTATTCCATGATAAATCTAAGGTACTGGTGTCCAATTTAGATAAGAATATTGGGAAACAAAAGTGAAAATCACTTGATAATTACCTAGATGGATTATTGGGCCACTTCTATTCCTATCAACCTGACCACCCACTAGTGGTTCAGCCGGGAAATCCAGAGGGGTCTCAGTTTATGGAGAAGAAGAGCTCCTCTCTTCACGAGAACATGTTAAATACTCATGAAACTCTATCTAGAAACTTTTAAAATGCCGTGTGCTAAAGTTCTTATCAGCCTGTTCGTTTGGATAGGCAAAAAATAGAGTAAAATGAAATTAAATGAATCATATCAAAGGATAGAAACATTCGCCTAGTCATGGCCTATTAAGTTATTGGGTTGCTGTAGGATCTTATGCACCCACTGAGCTACCATTTACTCCAAAACTAATCGGTGATGAAAGAGGCACAACTTAATATTTTATACGGCATTCGACATTACTCCCGCGGGCCTGTTTTTAGAGCGATCGCAGGGAGCGGCATTGTAGCACACCTCTGCCCAACCATCCCCCCTCACGATGGCGCTCCCTCGATTTGAACCCGTGACCTGAAGCTCTGATACCATGTGAAAGTAAGCCTCAACACATGCTATGGTCCCTTTAATCAGTTTCTCTATAGGATTTCAATACCAATGATTAAACTAGTTGATTAACCCAAGTCCAATTAAAAATAATCGACCACAAAGACAATGAGACACAAGATTTATACGTGGAAAACCCTACTCGAAAAAAAACCACGGGCCTTATCGTCTAGGCCAACAGACAACCGAGCACTATAATAAAGAAAGTTACAAAACTCACAGTACCCTTCTTAGTTGCAACTCAACCTAAGAACTACTTGATTTGCCGACGCCTCATCACGAACCTTCACCATGCTTGACAGTAACACCACCTTGAACGCGTCTTCAAGGTGGATCTACTGCAGGAGAGTAGATGGAAAGTACTCCAAAGCTTGAATCTTTAGCACTACAGAAAGGTGGCTCTGGAGAAGATGATGGATCTCTCAAGTTGATCTTTAGGCTTTAGAGTTGGAAAGAATTAACTTTTGGGATGCTAGAAGCATGAATATATAGGCCAAAAGTTGTATCTAATAGAGGCAATTCGAAAGGAATTAAAAAAAAAAGCAATTTGGCTCAAATTTGGAAACTGCAACTTAAGCTCGCACAAGATAACCGAAATGTTCGCTCGAGAGAGCAAACATCCTACCTGGCGACTTGCAACATTCCCAGGGTCGCTCGAGCGAGCAATGTTTCTGTCTAACGATTGCCCTGACTCACTCGAGTAAAGCAAAGGCTCTGTCCCGAGTGCGTTTCTGCTCAGTTTCAGCCAATCTTTTGATTCTCTTCAAATCTAACTTTTAATTCTTCTCAAACTGTATTTTCATACTTCAGTCACGAAGGCAATTGCAATCCATATCTAAAAATAGAAAATCACGACTCAATATCAACTAGAGTTTTGTTCTAAACCCAATAAATTAGCCAACTAAAAGCTTTATAGTTGCAAAATTAGGCATGAGACTTGTTCACAAACCTAAGAACCCAGCCACCAAATCCATTTTATAGCAAGCAGCAACTGGACCAGATCAGGGAGAGCTAAAATTATCATATATAAAACACGTGAATAAAATATCAAAAAGTTCATATATTCTTGTATTGATCATATCCTCAACCTTATTCTAGCACCTTGCACAAACTCTTATTAAACTAAAATGTTGCCCCATCTTGCATCAATGACGAATTTATTTGGACCTCCACTATAGAGTGAGAGTTGCACTAATCTCTTGCTCAAGTGTTTGAATACATGTAAATTATAGTATCAACAGATTTGAATACAGTCAGATTTTATTAGCAGGGAATAAAAATATTGTCATATAACTTACTGCTGTATTGTGCCAATGGTACTGATGTTTGGCAATTTTTTACATAATTCAATATATTCTAAACTTAAGTATTTGACCATTTACAAGGATTTCATTCAATATTAATTTATGCTGAAAACAAGAAATAAAGAGGTGATTAGTAATGGTTGATCAACTGTGGGACATATTAATCAGTAATCGAGTGGAGTCACTGATCAATAGTGGTAGTTTAAATGAGTTTGTTTAATGTTATTTAATCATGATTAGCCCACACGCGCGAATGGTAATAACCACAATGTTATACATTTAATAGTAATTATCATGATGGGCCCTTTTCTAATGTGAGACATCAAGGATCTACGTGATGTTACAATCATTGTGGGACTCATTTGACTATGTTAATCATAATAACCAATCAAATTATATTAATCTTTGAGGAAGTTATCTATCATTGGTACATGGTACGACTCATCTAATGTTTATTCTCATGATCAGGCTCCTTTAATTAGTTATGGTAAAAGTCGTGGTCAAACTGTCTAATATTGCTAATCAACGTGGAACTACTGAATGTTGGTAATCACAATTTAGTTTTCGTATTGTAAGATCCACCTAATATTAGTAATCAACAAGGGGCTGTTTAATTGACAATCATGAAAGGGCTCACCAAATATATTAAGTCATGATAGGACCCATGTAATATTTGTAGTATTTTTACTCATTTTTAATCTAAAAATTTATTTTCGACTCTATATCCTCAAATATTATAATATCATGATTTTTATTTAATATTCTATAATACAGATTACATTCTAATCCATCTAGGTAATAGAGTAAAATCTTTACTAATATATTGTTTCCAAAAACATCCTCTGTTGCAACTATTACATGGACTACTGTGTAACACTTTTTCTGAAACTCCAAAGTGGGGCCACATAGAGATCATCCAGGTTGTTTAAATTGAATGGGATTGGGCGCAAATGTGGCATTTGAGATTAAACTTAAGAATATATGATTGGAAGGGGATGACATTCATCTTTTGAACGGTTCGGATGATCTCTATATCGCCCCACAACAGAGTTCTAAAAAAAAGTTATATGGTTCCATGAAATAGCTCAGTGTCATGAAACATAGATGGGTTTTGGATCGTACGACTTCCGTTTGGGATGGCAATGGGTCGGGCTTCATCGGTGCCTGCTCCACCCAACTCCTATTAAGGGCAGGTTTGATAATAATTTTCTTATTTTGGGGTGAGTTTGGGTTTCATTGATATAACTATCCCGCCCCGTATGTATATAATTTAAATTTAGTTTTTTAAATTATAAACAAAATTCATATATTTCAAGTAGTGTTGTGTATAAATTTAGCATATGTTTTGGCAGGGGCGGACTCAGAATTTTTATTTAGGTGGGGCGATTATTTACCATTTAGACATATGTGCTTCGGATATGGGGCGATTGTGTAGTGTTTAGACAAATATGTATGGAGGCGCATTTAAATCAATCAAGAATTTAAAATTAACATGGGGAAAGCCTAGGTCCGCCCCCGTATTTTGGAAAAAAAAGATGTTGTTCACATGCATTTAATTCTAATTCCAACACAAACGTGGCAGGTTTGGTATTACATGCGAATAACCCGCCATTGGACGGATAAGATTTGGATAAAAATACAAAATTTGGGCTTATCACAAGCCCAAACCAGAACCGCCCATTGTCTTCCCATAAAAGGCAGTACGTGGGCACACAGACTGGTGTAGTATAATTAATATAATATATATATATATAGAGAGAGAGAGAGAGAGAGAGAGAGAGAGTCCTGCGGATGAGACAGGTGACTCATCGATACAACAGGGATGTGAACGCAATCGTGTAGTATTTCTTTTGTCGTTGTACTTCATCTCCTTGTCTGCTGTCCCTCTGCAAAACTCTCAACTCTCTCTCAACCCACCACAGAAGAAAGAAAGAAAGAAATGGGAAAAGGAGGCATGTGTGATGGAGAGAAGAAGGAAGAAGAGAACATGGCAGCTTGGCTCGTCGCTAAGAACACCCTCAAAATCCAACCTTTCAAACTCCCACCTCTCGGTATATACCCAATCTCCTTCTCTTCTTTTTCTTCTATCAATCATCATCAGATCATTCATTGCTGATCCGATCACATTATATAATTTAGATTTTTTTTTTACGGATTTGGGCTTATTAAATTTGATTTCCAATGCATAAAAATGTCGACTTTGATGTGATTTAGGGATCTTTAAAGATTACAAATCTGTTCTAGCTCTGATCTGTCTAGCTGGGCAATCTGCAAAAATTATTGCGTGGAAATCAGATTTAAGATGTATCAATCTGTTAGTTTTATTGTTGATACTGTCAGTTGCTTGAGATGGATTTGTTTTGTTTTGTTTTTGTTTTTTTACTAGCCCCCCATGACGTTAAAGTTCGGATGAAGGCGGTTGGCATTTGTGGGAGTGATGTTCACTATCTTAGGGTAATATAAATTGCTTATGTCATATGTTCTTTCTCAGTCATCTTCATCTCATAACTTCACATTTCTTACAGTCTTGAATATATCATTTGTGACGGACGAATGCCAGTACGATTAAAATGGAAATTTTAGCTAATAGCTATGCACAAAATAGAGGTAGCATAGATGAGAATGTTGAGGTGGATGTGTGGTAAAACTAGGAAGGATAAAATTAGAATTGGCCTATTTCGAGAGCATTTAGAGGTAGTATCAATGGGGGATAAAATTTGATAAACTCGTTTGAGATAGTTTGGCCACGTCTGACGCACGCCAGCAACGGCGCTGATAAGGAAAAGTTTGGATATGCAAGTTGATGGCCCACCAAGGGAAGGGTTAGGTCGAAGAGGACGTGGATAGAGATAGATAGTAAAAATAGATTTGAAAAAGTGCAACTTATCTATCTATCTGAAGATTTGACTCAGGATAGATTGGAAATGAGAAGCACAATTCATGTAGCCGACCCCAATATAGTTGGGACAAGACAAGACTTTGATGATGATGATGGTGATGATCAGACTGAGTGCATGTTGGGATTGGATGTCCTGTTGTTTTTCATGTGTTAATGGTGGTTTTATTTACCCTATTCTCTATTTGCAGGCTATGCGAGTGGCTGATTTTATTGTAAAAGAGCCCATGGTAATTGGGCATGAATGTGCTGGAATTATAGAAGAAGTTGGTAGTGAGGTGAAACATCTAGTGGTAGGAGACCGCGTAGCTCTGGAACCAGGGATTAGCTGTTCGCACTGCAACATCTGCAAAGATGGACGGTATAATCTGTGCAGAGATATGAAGTTCTTTGCCACGCCGCCCTTTCATGGCTCTCTTGCAAATCAGGTGATTGGGTTCATGTAAATTTATAGTGTTATGGGTTTTACTATAGTTGTTGTCCATGTCTATGAATGTGTTGGTTATATGTGGTATAGTATTTTTGTAAGCATTCCCCAATATTGTGACTTAGACGTCTTGTCACAATATTCAGTCAGAAAAAAGTTAAGAGTGTGATCCTTCTCTTATCAAGATCACAGTTGGATCAGGCACTTATGCATTACACCTGCACCTGGATTAAGAACTACCTGAGTTGGAGTTGGGAAATTGTTTTGATCAGGGTGTTCTTTTGGCTAGGATACCCCAAAAAAAAAAAAAAAAAAGATCATTTCTGATCCATTTTACTGAAGTGGGGCTCACCATGTTTTTCTCATTTAATATAGTGAGGGCTTTCTCACTAGGAAATGCTATATACCTTAAAATTAAGATATTATTTATATGATCTAAATTAACATAATTGACATAATGCATGTAGTTAAAGGACAGTACATCATGCATTCTTTGTATTGGCTGTTACAATTGAAGAATGCTATATACTCAGTTCCAAGCGTAGGAAAAATTGTGTCTAGCTGTGTTAGTTGATCATCTCCGTTGAACTTCTTATACGCCCAGACTTGCAGAGGGGCACAGCATGTGCATTTGAACAATCATCATAGAACTCAGATCCATATTTCCTTTGTCATTTGAATGAGCACAGCATTCTTATTTACAGTTACTTAATGGTGAGAACACCTCTTTTGTGACAGATTGTGCATCCTGCTGATTTGTGTTTCAAACTGCCTGAGAATGTTAGCTTGGAGGAAGGGGCTATGTGTGAGCCCTTGAGTGTCGGAATTCATTCTTGTCGTCGTGCAAATGTGGGTCCAGAGACAAATGTGTTGATCGTTGGAGCAGGTCCAATCGGCCTTGTTATGATGCTTGCAGCCCGTGCTTTTGGAGCTCCACGGATCGTTATTGTTGATGTCGATGATTATCGTTTATCTGTGGCAAAGGACCTTGGTGCAGATCAGTTTGTGAAAGTTTCTACAAGTATTCAGGTTTATTCTACTGCTTCATTGTCATTTTTGTTGTTAGCGTTATTTTATAATTTACTATGTTGTAATGCATTTCATCCTTCCAACATTACCTGGTGAAGGTTTGGTTCTCGTCAGTCCCTTTGCGGTTAAAACAGTTGTGATTGTTTGAATGCAAGAACATTTTATCTGTTGTTTTCTTGTTTTGGAGTGTATTAGCTCATTTACCCTCCTATCCGTTTCTTTTGTTTTTCGCTTGTGGTTTTGTGTTCTTGTTCCCTTTTCAGTATAAATTCTGTACCATTCAGGAAGGAAAAAAAAAAAGTTCTCTACCACTATAACTTTGTCCTCGGTTATTGTTGAAGGATATGTGGTGAACTTGCCACACATTGTCAATAATTTAAAGGTCATAAATAGGAAAATGATGTGGTTGCTATTTACAGTGGTGTACCTATAACCATCGCCAATGTTGTTGTCACATACGCAAACCTGAAATTCATTTTTCTAGAAACGTGCATTGTTTTGATGCTTCAGTCCTACTTTGCTGTTCACCTTGCCCTCTGTTTTTCCTTTTCTTCTTTCTTCCTTCTTGATTGACTGCTAATTTATATTAAGCTAAGCGAAGCTGGTAATCTGTCCCATCTATTTTGTTTCGAATTCTAACATATAGGTGCTGTTTCAGGTTTTGTTTGGCATTGTTTTCATCTTGTATCTAATTGTGGTGATGCTTCATTTCCACAATTTACTTAGGAATGGAAGGAGGACCTAATTTCAATGTATTTCATACCATCTTTTAAGGAGTGTTTGTGTGTTCAATTAATTTGCATTACACTTAAGTTGTAAACCGAAGAAGTCACTGAAGGGTGTTGGTCTTACTTTATTTAGTGCAAACTTGTGCTAAATCATGTGTCGTTTTTCAAAGAGAAAACAGCAGCAAGGGAGATGAGTGTTTCTAGCTCATAAAAGATTGTGTGCATTCAGTTCCATTTTGTCACAATATAATTATCTCAATTTAAATCAATTTTACATCCAAACATAGCTAAATTGTGAGTGCCTTTGAACTCAACCTTGTCAGTAAATAAATTTCTTGTTCTGTCATCACAACCTTTTAAACACTGTTCTTTTACAGGATGTGGATGCAGAAGTGGGTGAAATCCAAAAAGCAATGGGGGCGCAAGTGGACGTGGCCTTTGACTGTGTTGGCTTTGGCAAAACAATGTCCACAGCGCTAAATGCTACTCGTGCAGGTGGCAAAGTTTGCCTTGTTGGGATGGGTCATTCTGAGATGACTGTTCCTCTTACTCCTGCTGCTGCCAGGTATTTTGTCTCCCATCATTTACTTTACAAAGAAATTACTGGGTACTGCATCATGGCAGATGTAGAGTTTGATCTGCCATCCTCATGTAGACATGTGAACCTATATGATCACGGTTTGTGGCAGTTCCAGAAACTTCACAGGTTAGAAGATTGTAACATTCTAAGATCGGTTATTTGCATGCTTCAAATAAATGGGTAAAAATAAATAAAGCAACGTTAATTGAACAGCCAAAAGTATAAAGTTTACATCTTCTAATCTGGTTGGTCTTTTGGGCATCGTCCAATTGTACCCATTGAATCAAATGTCTGTACCATAAGCCATGCGCCCCACATCAATTTCTAACTGGGCATTTGCTGCATCAGAGGGGACCCAGAAAGCTTTCTTTTCTTGCCAGGTTGGTCATCTTTGTTGAACAAAGAATAGAGTTACCATTTATTGATGGTGTTTGCATACTTCGTTTAATGGCAGGGAAGTTGACATTGTTGGCATCTTCCGCTACAAAAACACTTGGCCGCTTTGCCTTGAGTTTTTGAGGAGTGGAAAGATAGATGTGAAACCTCTAATTACACACAGGTTTGGATTTTCCCAAGAAGAAGTAGTAGAAGCTTTCGAAACTAGTGCTCGAGGAGGTAGCGCCATAAAGGTGATGTTTAATCTGTAGGTAGTTGCCCCGAGATTTATGTTTTCTAGTACCACTCAGGAAGGATGCTTCCATTAGAACAATGAGTGCAGGGATCTAGTTTCTCCATGTATATGAGAGTGCATTGTTTCCAGTTTATAATTTACAATAAAGTTGCTTGCGGGGGTGTATGCTTGTTCTTTCTCAATCTGCTCTTACTTAATGAAATACAACTTTTTTAATTTTCTTTTGATGGGCCCCTTGTTGCAAAGATGTTGGTGGATGCTCACATGTCCTTTGTTGCACAAGGGTTTCACCAAAAAAAAAAAAACATTTTGCTCCTGCATTGTAGATTTTTGCTTTGTTTGGTTGGTGGGATTTCTGATTTGGTTGAGGTGTACTGTTCTCCGTTGCCAGTGCCATTTTCAGTTGTTCTTGATTGTGTACAGGTGGGTGGGTGAGCATGAAAGCTTTGATCATTTTGAAGTAACACATATGGTTCTTGTATTGGCTTCTCCTGAATGAATTATGAATCTGATGAACCGTCTGGATCTTAAGAACTTCAGCCCCGGCATGTTAAAAAGCTTCTAGATTGAGTAACATCAGTCTTAACATGAGAACATCTATTTTTCATCTATTTCTACTCTGTCCTTTTCTTTATGATTTCTAGTTACATTACCAAACAGACAGCTAACAGTGTTTACAACGGAATTGGTTCAATCACAAGTGAGCCGTGCTTTAATATAATAGGAGGTCTTGAAGTCTGATTTACCTCTGATTTACTTGAAAAAAACGTAAAACTCATAGGATTTATGAGATTCATAGGGGGGCGGGGGCGGGGGCGGGGGGCTGATTGAAAATAGTGGGTTTCACCTTCCAAATACGGTTGTTGCTCGCTGAGGTTGATCATAGGAGGAAAATCGAGTTGGATAACAACAACTTGATCATTTCGGGGCATCAACGTGGGCCATCCATCAAGTGATTTCCACCTTTAATTGCATATGTTTTGAAGGACTATTATTATAAATGAAAGTCTCAATTTATTCAATTGATTTTGACCAACATTTTCATTTTATTATAAATGAAAGAAACCGATTTCAATTAAAAAATCAATCTCAATTTATTCAATTGATTTTGATCGTCTTGAATTTGTTTTTGACCAACCTTCTCCTTTAATCTCCCCCACTTAATGCCTCAAGCAAACCCATCTTTCATCGGGTACTGCATGTTATTAAGTTCTAACCTATTTACATATAATGTATTTATGGATGGGCCTGTGAAAATCAAAGGATCACAGATACATTTGGAATTGTATCAAATGCTGATCAATTCTGGAATCAAATCATATGTTAAAATTATCAACATCATCATTGATGGCTTATGCAAAGATGGAAAAGTCGTAGCTGCAAGGGAGATTTTTAATGGCATGTCTAGCTATGGTTTGGTGCCGAATACTATATCACATACAGTATCATCATCAATGGCCCTGGTATCACAGGGACTAAAGGAAGATGCATGATAATGAACTAATGTTACAAATGGAGAAAAATGGTTGTGAGCCAATTCACTTGTACTATCGGTCCAATAATCCTTGGCCTTTGCAAAAGCAAAGAGATTGATTAAGCAATGCAATGGCTGAGAAAAAAGATGCAATTCCAGATGCAAACACAACCACTATTGTTGTTTACTTTTTGAACGATGATCAGAGTAAGGAACCCTTAGAAGCTCCTCCTGTATTTCCATGTGACAGTGGGGGAAGGTGATGGCCAGGATATGGGTTCATTGATTACTATCATCTTTTGAGGCTCATTGTATTCAATGGACTTCTTTGTGATATTCAACACTGCTTCTAATTCTATGGAGATGAAGGAGGCTACTTCATAAAACAAAATATAATTTGTTCGTGTAGATGCATGTGAATCGACTTTTTTAATAGTAAAAAATGGTCCTATCATATATACATATGCAAGACTTGTTATGCACTTAAAAAAAGTCTTTTATGCAACATGTTCCAATTGGACAAATTGGGCTTTATTAATAAATTTTGATTAGTTCCAATTGTCACATGTTCTTATATAGTATGAAGAATGCTGCTGATTTGTGGATTTAGTAAGGCCATTTTGTTATATTATAAATCGAGTTACAAGCTGCAATTTTTCTGCCTGATTTCTAGTGAAAGAGGAAGTATGGAGTTTAATTTTCTGCAGAAAGTTGGTCATTCTCTAATAATTCTATGAAGCCACGTCTCTGCTACTGTCACAAGTAACTAGTATGACAATGGCCCCAGTATTCATTGGTGTATAGTTTGTCTAGGGACCATTCAAGAGGGGACATTTTTGTTTTGAGTGGTTTTATTTTATAAGCAGCCCCTAGTAGAGGGTTACAATTAAAAACTAAAAAGTGCAAATGCTCCAAAGACTTGGTCCTACTATCAAACTGACTAACATGAGATACATAATTTTTTTTTTAATATTTCATTTTCATTTTTACAAGTGATCGATATGGTCTAACTCCCAGCAGTGTATCATTTGTTATCACTCATTATAGAGCACAAACTAAAAAAGTTTGTGGGCTGTATTAGTTTGTTGCTAGTAAGAATGCTGTAACAGTTTCATGTTAGGGAGAGAGCAGGGACAGGGAGATGGGCGGAGGTGGGTGCCGGCCGGATGAAGATGGGCGCCGAGCAGAGAGAGGGAGAAGGAGAGAGAGGGGTAGCTTGGGGACTTTTGAGAGCAATCCGAGGGATGGATGTATAGGACGCAAGGAGGGATGTGTGGATATTATCCTTTTTTAAATCAGGTAGAAACTTAATAACTTATTTGAAAATCTCCCTTTTCTTAAAACCAAAATCCCTCGTGGGATATTCTATTTGCACCCACGTGTTTTGTTGAGCACATCCACTTTTTAATTAAGCTCACCACACTAAAAGAAAGTAGAAAAAGGCCATTTTTGTTGAGCCCACCCCCAATAATACTCAAAACACCATCTTCTCCTCTTCTCTTCTCTTCCCCTTCCACCCGCTGCGACTTAACCCCAACGGCCGCCCATCACTAGCGAGCTCTCATTTCTGCCTAATCATCACCGACGATCATCTTCTTCTCTTTCTTCTCACGTGTATCGCTCGCGGATGGAGTGCATGAAGTTTCAGCTGTGAAACTCGGTGCATATATCAAGCCGTGCCGTGCACATGAGACATGCACAGTGTTCCACAGTCGTGAACTTGCAAAAAAGATAGAAACTTATGGGTGTTTTCGTCATTTCAGGTATGAGTATTTAGATAAGGGGAGTTCTGATGGCACCATGATTTTTTCTCTTCCCACCGTAGTTATTGTAAGGGGATTCTGAACTGTGCAGGGGAGCCCACCTCAGCGGACGGACCACTCGGCGGTGCCCACACAGCTGGCCCCTCACAGGGGATAGGCGGGGCCCAGAGCCCCGCGCCTATTGTATACACTCGGGAGAGCTTGACCCATTCGAGGAGTCTCCCTTGTGCGTTTGTCCCAGGGTGGATTCGGAAATCATGCACCCCAGGGGCCTCCCCAGAATCGAACCCAAGACCTCTCACATAAGAGACTTGAATAAGCAATTCTGGTACCACTTGAGCTCCTCAAGTGGTACCAGGTTTCACGCCCAAAACTATAAGAGACTGAGACGTCGCGGGTTTGATTCCTGGGGAGGCCACTCTACGGAGCCAAACGCATGATTAAGGGCACCGCTTTAATAGCGAAATAAGCGCATTTGTGTACACTTTGGGGGGCTTATTTCGCTATTAAAGCGGTGCCCTTAATCATGCGTTTGGCTCTGTAGAGTGGCCTCCCCAGGAATCGAACCCGCGACGTCTCAGTCTCTTATAGTTTTGGGCGTGAAACCTGGTACCACTTGGGCTACTGCCTTTTTTGTAAGGGGGTTTGCCCCTCACAGGATGGTAGACCACCCAAGGCGCATTTGTGTACACTTTGGGGGGCTTATTTCGCTATTAAAGCGGTGCTCTTAATCATGCGTTTGGCTCCGTAGAGTGGCCTCCCCAGGAATCGAACCCGCGACGTCTCAGTCTCTTATAGTTTTGGGCGTGAAACCTGGTACCACTTGGGCTAGCCAAAGTGTACACAAATGCGCCTCGGGTGGTCTACCATCCTGTGAGGGGCAAACCCCCTTACAGTTTTTATGCTATTTTTTTTTTACAATAATATCATTATGTGAAATGACTAAAATGGACATCTCATAATCCAGGTTGAAAATCAAATCCTTCTCTTCACACACATAACTCATCTCTCATCTCTCCCCTCTTCACACACATAACTCCACTACCCCTTCACCACCGGTTTTCACATTACCATTCATTATTCCCCTCATTGCACTATCTCTTCCCACATTCCCTTCTTCCTTCACTCTCTTTACGGTATTCTACCACTCTCCCACACTTCATCTTCTTCCTTCTTCCCCGTGCTCCCATCATTTATTTATTTATTTATTTATTTTTTGTAGTTCAATCAAACCAAACATTGCAATGGACAAGGAAATTAAAAAGGAAATCGTGTCTTTCATTCCTACTAGCAGCGAAAATGTAAGTGTGGTTTATTATTTCAGTGTTTTCGCCAAATTTTTCAAGTTCTGTATGGTAGATGTTCGCGTTTTGTCCGGACTGGTATAACCGAACATATGTATAATGTTCGGCCAAACGGTACCGAACAAATCCTTAATGTTCAGATATAAATATCCGAACATTAATCATATGTGTTATGTTCGGATTTATGATTCCGAACGGCACTGAGACGTTTTCTTATCATTTCGTTCAGGTATTGAATTGAGAATTTTCTTATTTGTTTCCAATTGCAATATGTTAACATGAACCCAAATCATCCTGTTGAGAATTTTCTTATTTGTTTCCAAAATTGCAATATGTTTCCAATTGGAAATTTTCTTATTTTGGCAGGTTTTCATGAACCCAAATAATCCTATTCCACCTATTGCCAATAAATGGAAAGAACTCCATCTTCCTTGCGTAAGCCAATGGGAATTAGCATACGAAGATCGAATTAGGCGTTTTAAAGAGATTATAAGTCCAGATGTAGCAACATGTGAGACCGTCTCATTGGACTGAGGAGATTTTTTTTTTTTATTTTTTTTTTGTGCTTGTGATTTTCACTTAGCCACATGTCTGGCAGAGTTCATGTATTATCTAACAGAAGATCCCATGTCCGCACAACACTCATAATTAGCACTGCAATTTGAGTTCTTCATTGCCTTCTTGTTCTTCTTCTACAACCTCCTCAGTTATTCGACGGCGCTTCCTGTTGGAAGCTGTCAGTCTTACTCGGGAACTGCTTGGCCTATCCATTTCTGAAACATTGGAAATTAAGTGATTTTAAATTTTTTTTTCAACATGTACTATTCGGTACTGTATGTTCGAACAAATCTAAAATGTTCGTCATGTAATAGCCGAACAAGTCCAAAATGTTCGGGCAATATATTTCGAACATTCACAAAATGTTAGGCTGTAAATGTTTGAACATTTTGAGAATGTTCGAAATTTCAGGACCGAACATATCACAATGATAAAAAAATTTTTTTTTTGAACAACTGCAGCCAGTGCAAAAAAGTCGATTTTGAGCGCAAACCTACTAAGTATGTACCTTTGAACATATTTTTATGTAAGATAGTTGCTACATTAACTTATTTTACTCAAATAGCATAATGAGAATGGTGAAGAAGGAAGGTGACTTACCTTGACTAACATGGAGTTTTATGTGACAAAAGAGCTCTTCCTTCTTCTTTATGTGCTTCTATCCTTTCACTTGGCTAATCGTCCAGCATTAATGTAGGTCTAAATAGGTAGTGGAAGAGCCTTTTCTCGAGTGACCGTATGAATAGAGAAAGGGGAGAAATTTTTAAAGAAGATATATGAGAAGAGAAGAGAGGAGTTGTAAATAAAAGGGGCAGTTTGGATATATTGATGTATAGAGGGAGAAAAAGTTGTAAATAATCATACTTTATACCCGGTGTGGAGATAAATAGCGTGGAAAAAGAACAAATCGGGGTCCCAACGAACTCCCCTTGAGCGGTTTTTGTTTTAGAAAAGTGGGTGTGCTCAGTGTGTTTTCACGGTGCAAACAGAATTTCCCATCATCCCTCATTTCAATGCCCAGCAGAATCACACGGTTAAAACTCAATAACGGCCACCGCATCGCATTAGATCGTAAACATTTATAAATTCCCACCGTCAGAAACATCCAAACAAATAAAAATCCCCAGCAGCAGCAGCTCGCGAGCACATGGAAGAAGAAGAAGAAGCTCAAAAACAGGCCAAGCTCCACATCTTCCTTCAATGGCTACAGGTCCAAACAACCCTACTGTTTCTACAAAACCCTAAGACCCTCCACCTCCTAACAGTTGCACACATGCAGGTGAATGGAGCCGAATTGCGCGGCTGCAACATCAAGAGCTGCGGTTCCAACAAGGGATTCGGTGTTTTCTGCTCCGATAAGAGCATCGAACAACAACGTACAAGCATTACTTTCTCTTTCATTTCACTTGCAATCGTATCTGATTTTGATTTCCCTTGGCGTGAATGTTTCTTTTAGGTGTTGTGTTTGTTGTTCCGCTCGATTTGGCTATCACTCCAATGAGAGTACTGGAAGATCCTACTTTAGGACCGAAATGTAGGGCTATGTTTGAGGAAGGCGATGTGGATGATCGGCTGTTGATGATGCTGTTCTTGGCGGTTGAACGAGTTCGGAAGAACTCGTCTTGGAAACCGTATGTGTTTATAAACATTTTTTTGTTTTGTGCTGTTTGATGGGGTTATCATCTTCTTTTGTCACAAATTTGTGGTAGTTAATAGTCTATTGGTGGAATTTTGATTTCGTAAGATGTTGCTTTATGGTAAAAATGTAGTCTTTTTTGCTCATGTAGAGTTAATGTGGGGATGGAATTTCTTCTGTTGAGGATGTTTTTTGGTTGCAATAATGTATGCAGATCACATGTTTGATGCTTTGTCTGGAAAACACTAATTACTTGAGGAATAATGATAGGTACCTAGACATGCTTCCAACTACCTTTGGGAATCCACTTTGGTTCACAGATGACGAGCTTTCGGAACTGAAAGGGACAACATTATATCGGGCAACCATATTGCAGGTAAACAGTCCTGCATTGCCTCCTTTTTTTTTTATTGGGCTCATTGGACACTTCTCACGCTTCAAATCCTACACTTTTGATTCCTCCCTCAACAGTTTTTTTTTTGGTCATAGAACTTGTTCCAAATACCAATTTGTTTTGAACTTACATTATTATTATTTGTCTTAAGTCAATCTGCTGTATATCCTACATTCCTAAAACATGGTGTATTTATGATTTTTCTTCCTTGGTTGTTCTGTGTGTTTGTGTGTGTGTGTATTTTTTTTTCTTCTGAACTTGGAATATGTAAGTTTCAGTTCAAAAATATTCTGTTTAGCTGTCAATTTTTTTAATTATTACAAATACCATCTAGGTTCATGCCAATTATCTAATTAAGACAGGTTTCTGTTACAGAAGAAAGGATTGCAGGCTTTATTTGACGATAAAGTGAAGCATCTAGTTACAGAACTTCTACATCTTGATGGGGAATTAGAAAGGTATTTGAAGTCATTGCTGTGCATCTATATTTTGGTTTTATTTTGAAACTGGATTTTGTTTGGTTTTAAGATCTTGCTTTGCTTTTGATTTACAATCTCATTAGATCTAAGGTTTATGTTATATTATATCATAGACTTGTTAAATTATTTTCTGTTTTACTTTGAGCATATGTATTCGATTTTTCTGGAATTTGAGGCATTTAGGTGCATGAAACGTTTAAACAGTCCATATTTATGCCTTTGAATATATATATATATAGTTTTGGATAAAATTTCAAACCAATTTTCTTCTCATAAGATGTAAGACACTTGTCACTTCTATGCTTTTGCATTGAAACTTGAAAGAGAGTGAAGTTTAAGTTAGATCACTGACGGCATATATGAGAGATTAATTTATTTTAGTTAAATAACTACGTAATGATTGTTATTGTTTTCATCCTAGTGACATCAGACTCTATACTTATGCCATCTATGGATTTCACTTTATTCCTAAAGGCCCAACTGCAAATCCGTTTGTTGTTTTTACTATCATCAGTTCATCACCATCATCATTGTTATCTTTTCTTATCATCATATCACAATCTCTCCAAGCTGAATTTTTTTTAATCACCCACATGTTTTGGATGGACCTGGATTACCTTTGGAGCTCGTCCTCATTAAGTTATATCCCCTAGGTTCTAAATTTCCACAATCTTGTTGGAAGGCCCATCAGTTGAAGCTCTCAAATCTTTTTGTGGATTCCATGAAACATCTTGATTTGGACTTTGGAGACCCCAACCAATCATATAATATTCTGATCATCTCAAAGAGGGCATATTAAGGGCTCCTTTGCCTTAAAAATTCTAGTGCTGCTTTCCTTACATACGCCCCATGCAATTACAAGAGATAACATTTTCCAAATGAGTCCCTTTCATGAAAGAGCCTGATGGCCCTGATTTCCACATGTCCATGCTAGATCTAAAAGACTTGAGGAAAAACCAAGATACGGAAAAAAATGAGCTTTATGAAACTGCATTTAACTAGTCGCTTCCCAATTCATTAGTACCTTGACACAAGAAGCAAATATCAGGGAGAGCAAATTTATGGTAGTTGAGGTGATTGATCATTGAGTTTTATTGGTCGTAGAAGTCCAATAACAAGCCTTGATGTCATAGGCGCTAAATTAGGGATTTTGAAATTGATTTTAATGGAAGAAAACTACAATTTTAGGTCAAGTTGTTGAGAAAATAAATTTGCTTACGATTCCCAAAAAAAGAAAATAGTTTTGCTTGAGTAGATTCTCTGCTGCCCACACTCACCTATCTCTCTCCTCAAACGATAGTAACACCATCTTCTAAATGGCCTTCAATAATGAGATCCATGACCCCTGAGATTCTTCCTATTTCTTAATACAAAGTTGATAAGGCCTTCCTAACTACAATTGAACCTCACTTATCTCAAAGCCTATATATCCTACCAAAATCTCACCTTTTCCCCATTACCAATAAAAAGGAAAGTTGCTCCACTTTGTGAGAGAGATGCTCGTTGTTAATTTTGGCATTTCCCATACAGTTCTTTATTTCTGCTAAGTTGAAATTGCAGTCACATCTACCATGGTCCTTTCCCTGCTCAAACAGCATTTGACTATAAACTGATTTAATCTGGTCCAATGCTGTTTGTTGGGAAACTTTGCAGGTGCAAAATCATAGTTGGCCTTTCTTATCCCTTTTGCTTAAGGTTTATTTGGTTGGGATTAGAACTAACCATCAAATTTTTTTTTGTTTTTGTTTTGTTTTGATACTGTCCAGAGTGGTGTGCTTTGAAGACTTCCTCTGGTATGCATCTTCTCAAAGACTTGTTTTATGAAACGTGTATATCTGATTCACTAATCATCAACCTGACATATGTCCATTTATTGATTTTTTATTTTGTTTAATGGTTAATTATTTTCTTTTTTAGATTTATTTAATTATTTATTGGACCTGACTTTTTCCCGTTGGTCCTCATCTGATTCCTCCAAGCTATGCAATAAAGGTTCATCACCATGTGAATTTATCTGTATTTTGAATAAACTTATTCTTCATCGTTCCATGTGACGTGTTTGATGCAACGTATATATCTGATTCATTAATCATCTATGCAACATATGTTCATTTATCATTTTCTTTGGTTTAATGGCTACAATTGTATTCTCTCTGCATTTATTTATTCATTAGATTTGTCTGTTTTACATTGGTGCTCTTCTGACTCCTCCTAGCCATGCGATAAAGGATCATCACTGTATTGAAGTCAGATGCATCATGCATGTTGAATGAACTCATTGTTCATCATTCTGTGTGTACGCGATCCGATTGCTATATGGAGTTTCAATCAAAGTTTCTTTATGAATGTTGATGGTTGGATGAGAACTGGGGACGTGAAATAGTAAAGCAGTAGGAAAACATGCTTACCTGTATATTCATATCTTGGAAGGTCAGGGTGTCAGAAACTTTAATATTGTTATCATGCAGTAGTCTGGAAGTAAGTAGGACATTATGGTGAACTGCAACCAAAATTTTAATAATATTTTTATTTTTTAATTTTTAATATCCTGAAGAGATAATAGGAATCTTTTTGAAAATATGCTTTTTTATTTTTCCATGTGTGGCTTCTAGTCAGGAGCGATACCTTAAACTTAGAAGGTTGCGGATCGATCCTTGGGATGCGTGTGAAACCAAGGTGCCAACACCACTTAACTGTGAGTGTGTTGGCAAAATTATGCTTATTTATATCTTCAGATCACATATTGATATCTCATTGTTTTTAAGTATGTAGTATTCTAGTTAACTCTAACCAAAATTTAACTAATTTTCTGTTTGTTTACTTTTTAAACATTCTGAATCATTTGGAAATAATTGTTGGACAGCAAATTTTGGAAATTAGAGTGGACAAAGATTACAAAAGGTCTATGAAAATATTCAAAATAAGGTTTATGTTAACCCTCATTTAAGATCCCCAATAAGTGCACCTCAGCAATTGCATATTGACTGTAGAAACAGTGGAGCGTCTCTCCATGACTAGTTAGCTACACAATGACTAAATGACCCAGTAAACATTCTGTATCAAGCTACTACGTGTTAAATCATGTGTTGTCCAGTATGTGTTACTGACAGTTTCTTTAAAGATATTTAACTTACTACGTCTTGTCGAGGTATATTTAGTTGTTCCCATATGAATAAAATAAAGTGAAACATTTGAAGTTTATGTAACTGGGAGAAATGTTCACAGAATCACATAAATTAGGTTCGACTTTTGAGCCATTTAACTGCTAGAACCTTTTCCTTTTTTTTATGCAGCTCTAGCTGACCATAGTACAGCAATAAGATGCAGTTGCTGAGCTTTAATACCATATAGGAAACAAAGTAACAAATGTGTAAGTGCCCAACCATTTAAAATTTGCACCCAACACCTGGAAAACCTTATGTATCACAAAACAACATCAAGCTTATGTGACATTCCAAACCCACATTACCGGCGGTGAAGTTGCTACGTTATCCTTCATGCTTTGTTTATGATAATTCTAGTTAACTCGCCACTATGTAATTTTGACGCATGAAGATCTGCAACTTGGTTTATTGGAGATTTCATTTTTGTATCAGTTCTAGCATCATGTGATGTTCAGTCATATTTTATATTTTAGAAGTGCAATAAGTGTCACAATGCTGTTATTGTGTGTGTGTTATTTTTTTTATAACGGTGTTCATTCAGCATATGCCAGGTATTGTTAAAAACGTTTTTTTTTCTATGACAGTCATGTGCGAAACTGATATCTTATACAAGTGGTTGTGCGCTTCTGAAAATTTATCAACTACAATCAATTAAAGTAGTTGCTGAAGAGAAAATCTTCAATTGAAACTAATAACTTCATACTCTATAATATTATGAGCAAATGCCTAAGTCCATTTTGTATTCTAACTGTGAAAGTTCAAGTAATATCGTCTACAGGTGGCAAGGATTTCATTTTATTTTGTTGTGAGTTCCACAACACTCCATTTAATGGACTCCAATTATTGCATTGATTTGTGCTTCATCAGTTATATACTGCACATAGTTAGTTTCTTCATTATTTTTTCTTGTGTTTCGTAAAATTTTTGACCTTTTTCTTTCAATCGCATTATGACAGGGCAAACTCCATATTTTGGACTCGTGCATTGAGCATTCCGTTTCCACGTTCTTATGTATTTCCTCAAGTTGTTGGAGAACAAGAAAATCTTTCCTTGTCCAGAAATGGAGATCCCCTAGTTCAAGTTTCTGGTGAATTGTTGAGTAATGGGGAGGATGAAAAAGGTGAGATCATTGTACCCCGTGCCTGATTATCCGAGTGATATTTCTTTTTTATCTTTTTAATCCTAAACCTCTCATATAGGGGTTTTTTGTCTATTCTCTTAGAGCACGTTTGGCAACAGGTGAGGATTAGAAGACTCCTCACTGCCCTTGGAACAAGGATTTCTCGTTGAGAATTTGTATAGCTAAGGATTTTACATCAATATCGATGCATGTCACTACATACAGTTGAAATTTTTATTTCGGTGCACAAATCCGCAAAAGCGATTATTTCTAAATCCTATGGGGGAGTCAGATGTGAAAGTCCTAAAAAATGAGGATTTTCATTGGTCCAAATCTTCGGGGATTTACAATTGTCAAATGTGGGTTTTCCACGACTTTGTGGAAAGTGCAAATCTGTTCCCCAAGGCTTTGGTTGCCTAACGTGACCTTAGTGATTATGGAATGGTAGGAACAATATAAATTAGGTTTAGGTGAATAATCATATTTGAATTTGCTAATAATAAGCGAGTGAAATAATAATATGATGCTCTAGGCAGACAGTCTTTTGTGGAAGAAAGAAGAGCCACTGTTGCAAATTCAACTTCAACACATGAAGACACTGTTTGGGTTGAGGGCCTTATTCCTGGAATAGATTTCTGTAACCATGGTACGCAATACTTCCCTCTCTTAGTACTTTCCACACATTGAATGCGTTCATGTTGAGGAACATTACTTTAGAAAAAAAAAAAGAAACATAGCAGGTAATTCTGAGCACCAAGCCTTGCTGCTAAACAGCATCGGGTTGCAGCTTGAGCTGGGCCAAAGCCAGAGCATGCATATCTGAGCCTGTGTAAAATACCAATTTGGACCGGGAATTTGGGCTTGGGCTTGGGCCTGGATTTTGAAGCTTGAGTGTCCGAGCCAGCTCAGGCTTAGGCCTTGCATACCTGAATGGTATCTGAATTAAATATAGTGACACTAATGATTTTCGAGGCCACTCCCCGTTACAGCGTAGCAGCGCACCTGCTATTGATGTCCTTTGCTTTATTCTTGGGATCCTCTCGAAAGGATTTCAATTGTCAGGATGTTAGGGTTTTTGCTTCTTTGCCTTTCTCTTCCTCTAGCCTCATCAGCAAGACCCTTTTTCTCCTTGTAGAGACACAGGAAAATAGTAGTCTGCCGACACACTATCTTCCCTGTGTCTACCCTCCTGTCAAGTGGAAGCTTCCCACAAACCTGGATGGAGCTTCCTTGGAGGTAACCTTCCTCTTCTTCTCTTCCATATCGCTTTCTTTCTTCTTGTCTTTTCTGACTTCTTATTTTATTTTCCACAATTTAGGGAAGTAAACTAATTGGTTCCCTGCCCAAACATAAACATGGCTTATTTATTTAATTTTTTTCTTGATTCAAATCCAAACGTGATCAAAATCTTATCTTTGGCTGACAATGAATTCATCCCATTCACTTTTTTCCTTTTTTGTTTATTTTGATTTTTTGTAAAGCCTGATGTTTGATGATGATAATGGTGGTGAATGATATTCAAACAAAATGGCTGTTCCAAACAACCATTTAGCCTTCGAATTAATCCTAACCAATCATCTAATCCATAAAGTAACTTGATTTCCTAATTTTGAGAAGTCATATTTTCATCAAAATTCAAAACTACTAAAAATAACTCTAATAAAATCAGGACTCTGAAAATAGGCTTTCTGAAATATCTGAAGCTTTCCTCATGTTTCTGCATGTGGGTCCAGGTGGTTCACCGTTTGGAAAAGTGGACCCTGCCACCTTGAAGAAGACTTTTGGGCGACCAACTTTGTGTAGGTTTCCATTGGGTTCAGGCCCATTTTGATCCATTTGAGTGAGGCCTGGAAAAGTCCTACTTGTTTGTTTTGCAGGATTTTTTTTTGACAATTTGCATAAGAGCCCCTGCTGTCTTTTTGTATCTCAAAATAGTCATTGACATTGAAGTTTATTAAATATCTGGGACTTTTTTTTTTGGTCCAATTGATCCTTTTGGTCCCCCTAGAATTGTGTCCGGGTTTCACAGTTTTATCCCAAGCGTCCAAAAATTTAAATACTCGATTTTCTTGATACACATCAACAGATGTGAATTGATCTGCATCAAGACCACATGCGAAATTGTCCATAAATAAGTAAACCGTGGATTCTTCAAGCTGTGAAATCCATGGCTTTTTCCAAATGTGCCCTAAAGTAAACTGGTACTCACTGACTGAATCCCTATACTACTACATAAGTTGAAGTATGCCTTACCACTGCACTTCGTCTTGATTCAGGAATTATTTGCTAATTGCCTAAACCATTCTTCTAAATCATCAAACTGTCTGGGGATTTATTTGCTTAACTGCTGTTCCTTTGCATCTCATAAGATTTTTCGCTGGTTGGACTAATCTGTAATTAAATATTCAGTTTGACCATTGTTTTAAGTGAAGCAGATGCTTTATCTGGTGCTCTATAAATACTGGTTCAATGTGATTGTGATGACTGGAACAGTTTTCTGTCTGGTCACAGTTAACCATGCCTGTCCAGTTTGGAAAACACCAATAAGTATCATCTTTATTTATTCTTACAACGCTCTTGTACTTGTCCTGATTTCTGGTCAGGTTGACTCAATTCACCCAGGACCTTTCCATGAAATGTGTCCAAGTCTGTTTCAGCTACATTTCATTGGTGACTTACCTTAATCTGTTGGGGTACAAGTGGACAATTAAACTTGGACTTGGGCCAAATGATATTGATCCAAAACCACCTCCATTATGGAGCTAAGGTCATTCATTTCTATGCACACTCTTCAATGGAAGGAAATGGTCATATGACTCATATCTAACTGTTTGAGTGCTTCCATTCCATGCAAACCATCGTTGTGGGGGATGTGGACTAGATCTGACCCATTCATAAGATCCAGCAATAATTGGTCCATAAACCGTAAAAAATGATCTGGACAGTTTTTTTGGTAAAGGAATGATCCAGATAGTTAACATTTAATTGTTGGTAAACGAGAGTTAAATTAAAGCTAAAAATTAGCAGCCGCCTTCGCACGCGCGTGTGAGAGAGCAATTTCAGTTGAGAAAATTTTCTCATTTTGCAGATCTAAAGGCTGCTGCAACATGGGAAGTTGATGGAACAGGATCAGCAACTGGAGTTTCTTCATCAATGTATCTACTATCTGGTAGTGAGCTTTACCTTTACATATTCCTGTGTATTACTTTTTATAATCATAGTCAACTCAGTTTTTCTTTTTCTTTTTTTTTTTTTTTTCTGGTTGAATGTTTGTTTTTCATGTCAACTCAGCAAAGGCCATTACCAGTTTTTTAGTGAAATTAACTTTTCTGAAATGTGGTTACTTATACCATACCAGAAACTTTTCAATATATGAATTTTTTGTGCTTTCTGGATCGAAAGAATGTTTATGGTCCTTTTGTTGCTCTTCATAAAATTACATGGGTGAACTTTATATAATCAGCCGGTTCTCATGACAACTTTCATTTATTAGCTTGTTAGGTCTAGCAGGCTTTTTCCTTTTTATTCCTTTCTGTTTCAGAATCCATTTATGTAGAATAATTGTGGTATATGTTCATTTTATCTGCATTTGAAAGCTGAACAGAGCACCCTACAAGCTGACAGTGAGATATGTATCAGCTATGGCAACAAAGGAAACGAGGTACTATCTTGTGTCATCACGGAAGAACTCATTTTTTTTTTTTTTTTGGATCTCAATTTCCTTACACAGCCTAATCAATTACTGTTGTGGTGCATTTAAATTACTATTTTACTCGTCATAACTCATAAGTATGACTATTTTACTGAAAAAAGAAAAAAAAAGATTACTTTTTGGTTTGAGGTCTGGTTGGTTGCTTTTGGGATTCTGTTCCCAGGACCTGCCTTCTCCAAGCTTGCAACTGAAACATGTCTGTAACAGTTTGAAACCATGTTAACATATAGAGGCAGGAGCATGACATTTTGGTCTTACCATTTTTGAGACATTGTTTTTCCCCTGCTGGAACTGAATTCCAAGTTAGTATACAGCTCCATTTTGGTCTTCACAATTTGATTTCTAACATGCGACAATCTCTCTTGACAGCCGTGGCAATGTGATACATCATGTTCTCTCGACCCTGGTCTTTAGAAGAAGATGTTTAGTTGGCTGAAACATATTTACTATACACGTCATATCTTGTAAATTAATTTTTACATGTTGAAGCAGGTTTGTTAAATAATAAACAAATACAAAGAAATTGCGATTGCAATCCTTGAAATAAGTCACTACTATAATAGGAAAGCATATAATGATTAATAATTACTCTGTTTCCTTCTTTAGAATTCTTCAAGTAATCTTACTCAAACCCTCCTCACACTAGCCAGTCACCGTGCCTTAATTATTGGCGGTTAAAAAAAATAATAGTGGCTGAACAAAAGATCCAGATGTCTTCGAAAATATCTCAAAAACTTCGTGAAATGATATTTTGACCGGTCAGGTTGATTATATTAGGATCTTTCTGCACATTTAGGAGAACATATGTAGTTTTTTCTAAGATTTTTTTGACCAGCTGTATGATATGTGTATGACTGCCAATGTCTGCGGTGTCTAGTAAGCCATGTTGACCTGTAGAAATCATGCTTTCATTCCAATTTTTATTTACTAAATATTATTTTTCACTCTTTGCAGGAATTGCTCTACCTCTATGGATTTGTTATCAATAATAATCCAGATGACTATCTCATGGTAATAGTCTTTGTTCACTTTTCCTAGTGATTCATCCTTGACTATTCCAATCTCCCTATCTCGGAATGAGCAATTATGCTCCCAACTTTTGCCACTGTCTTTTGGTCAACCTGAATATAACCTCAGCTTTTTCCCTTGGGCTGAGCCACGTTACCGATCGGAGAAAAAAAAAACATCATTTTTTTCTGGTTATGATGATAGGGGCATTTTTACCCACAGGAGGAGTCAGTTGTCCTGCTTTGTGGACAATGGGGGTTGAAAATCTTGCACCGCCCTTGTCCGGAACTCCTGCAGCTGAAAAAAGTGCTCTGATGATTACTCACATACTCGTGTAATGATCTACATGCCGTCAATAAAAGACCAGTGACCTGATGGAATTGTATACAGGTTCATTATCCAATAGAAGCACTTCAGAATGTCCCTTTTGCTGATTCCAAGGCACGGCTTCTTGAATTGCAGGTCAGCCGTTTCACAGAACTGGTCCTTAGTTTTAGTTTCCTGTTTTTCAGACAATCAGACCTGGCTAGGTTTATGGTTAGGCTCTATGTTTAATGAGTTTCTGAGATCGTAATTTTCTGCTAATGGATCCTTAATGATGCTTGCAGAAGGTTGAAATGAGGTGCCTCTTACCAAAAAGTTTGCTGAATCATGGCTTTTTTTCGGTATCCCCTCAGCAAAATTATGAACACAACAAGAGCTCTGAGAGCTCTGTAGGTCACTTTTGCAATTATAGTTGGAGCGGTCAGCGGAAGGCTCCGTCATATTTGAATAAGCTGGTTTTCCCTGAGAATTTCTTAACTGCTCTGCGGACAATTGCCATGCAAGAGCATGAGCTTCTTCAAGTGTCGTCAATGCTGGGAGAGGTTTTTTTTTTTTTTCTTTGTTCTCCAGCAGATTATTTTATAATGTGGTTGTTAAAATTATTCATGTTTTTTCCCTCTCTTTATCTCTTTTTTTTTTTTTTTTTTTTTTGTAGGTAGTAGGGATGAAAAAAAAATGTTCACTAATCCAAAGAAAATGCAAATTATTGCATTTCCACGTTGTCTTTTTTTTTTCTTTCTTTTTTTCCAGGAGAATAAACATGTATATTTTATTAAAGAGCTATAATGTATATCTACAAAGAAGCATCATGTTGCCTGCTGTATGCAAATACAAATACGTCATTATACTCTCCTGAGGGTTCCATGTTGTCATCCCTACAAATAATTCCCCTTGAAGTGTCATTACCTAATGATCCACTTCAAAATTAAACTGTCTTGGAATTTAACATGAGGAAGATCCAATTTCCTCCACAAGAGGTCTGATTTTGCTGGCAACTTGATATAATCTCTAGAGAAATTGCTTTTCTGGTAGCCCTGAAGTCACATTTTTAGAGTTTTTTTTTTAACGAAAAAGTCTATATTTTTATGAAACCTCAAAAACACCCCTGTACCTTTTGTTTTTACTTAAGCATCCCTTGACTAACAGTCAAACTCATGGAAAACAAACCAGCCGTTCCCACTCCCCCTCTTTTTATGCTTTACCATTCTAAACCCTGGGTTAAGAGTTGTTTATGTATGGGAGTCACACCTTCTTTGCATGACATTAGTTGCAGGAAGAAATGTGAAAAACTCACCCACCGTTTCTTGTTCTTTTTATTTAAATCACCCATGTAAAGACATTGAGGGATTTACTTTCTTTGATTAATTTCCTGTACGATTAGATAAGCATTAAGGAAAGAGGTTTGCTCTAACCATACGTACCTGACCTGACCACTCATAGGCGAATGTGATTATTGCAAGATCCAAGCCACTCATCAGCGGTATATCCCAATTGGTGGGCCCCCGTATTGATAGTTAAGTTTGAGAAACTGCTAAGGTGTAGCAGTTGTCCAGTTAGGATATTTTTTCACATTAATTAAGTCTTTTTAATAGATCTTGTTAATTCTCAAATATGTATATATACACAGTTTTTTGTTTCCTTGTTCATGCTGTGTTTTGATCTTTCATTGTCCCATTTATTTATTTGTTGGCATTTTTCAAGCTCGTTGAATCCAGGGAAGACGAACAGCCATCTGATACTGAAGTGCAAGCAGCAGTATGGGAAGCTTGTGGGGATGCTGGAGCTCTACAGTTGCTTGTTGATCTCCTCTCCATGAAGTAATCACTTGACATGTCTGGTTTTGATGATCTTGTTTGTTAGACTTCTGAGGATGTTTACAATCTCATTAGTTTGCCTCATTTCATTTCTTCATGCTTGTATTGTAGGTTGTAGGGAAAAAATCTATGTGTTTAAACATCTCTTCAAAGAATTTATAAACATATTGAACCCAATGTAGATGCAGATCACATAAAACATCATAACCTGCTCAAAATAATAAGTAGTCGATCAAGAGACTAACAGAGAAGGAACTGAGAATGGTAAACTAATGACATGCAGCCTGTGACCTAATGCATCAATATGATTGTTATCGCATCCATTTCTTTATAAAGATGACAAGCAGCAGCAGGAGGGCATGCATGTGGAGTGCCTATTTATACTTTATAGTGACAAGTAGTTTCATTATGAGAAAAAAAATTAGAAAATATGCGCAAAGAACTATGCAATATACTAATAATATGTCCCACATCTGACTGTAAGATGGCATATACCTCCCTTAAGAAAAAGAAAGAAAAGAAACTCCCTGTCCAGTATCCACCCTTTTTTTTTAGCAAGAACATCCACTCTGGCCCTGAAATGTAACATTTTGGCGTCCTGTTTCCGAAAGGACTTAGAGCTATAGCAAATACATTTTTTTTTTATCGGTAACATTAACATTTTATTAAAAAGGAGAAATGTGCAATACAGAAAAGACTAAAATGAACAAACATAGCTCATTGGTGAACCGGTATAAGAGCAATATACCAAATACCAACCACCCTTACACAACCCAGGCACTTAGATTACAAGAACGATCTACCCCTTGCTTGGCTAAGCAATCTGCCATTCCATTTGCAGATCTACACACATGCTGAAACAATATACGCATCCCAGATGCTAGAGAACTAATCTCGTTTAATAAAAATTGCATTTTCCATGGACCTCTAACTGATTTCATCCAAGTTATGGCATTAGCGGAGTCACTTTCCACAATAAGTGATCGGTGATAAGAGGATCGATAAATGTGAAGAGCCTCCAATATCGTCAAAACTTCTGCTTTATTAGAATCTTTGATCCCAACATGTTTAGAAAAGATATACATAACTTCCCCTTTATGATTTCTTAGAACGCCTCCAATACCAGCCAAACCCAATTTTCCTTTTGCAACTCCTTCCACGTTGAACTTCAGAGTTCCTACCGGTGGAGAGTGCCAAAAGACTTTCCTTTCTTCTTCTTACAGACCCCCATCTTCAAACAAGCCTCCCAACTTTGCACGATGTTATCAATCTTAATGTCTGAGAATTCTTTTCTAACACATGCCCATTTGGCGATCCTCAAAATCACAGATGCCAGTAGAACCTCCCATGACGATTCTTTTCTATTGAAAATTCTATCATTTCTCTCCTTCCAAATTGACCAAAGAATGGAGAATGGAATGATCCTCCATAAAAGCCTACCATTACCAACCAATGAAGACCCCTTCCAAGCTTCAAACAGCGAGGCTAGCGATCTTGGATAACACCAAACCACACCACATACTTTGAGAAAGTACGTCCAAATAGATGAAGATATATTGCAATGAATGAACAAGTGATCTATTGACTCCACCTCCCTCCCACAGAGGCAACACACGTCTGAAATGGACTCTGACACCACCCCCCTTCTTATTAACATATCAACTGTTGAGATCTTGCCTGCTACTGCCAACCAACAAAAAGCCTCTACTCTAGGAGGAACTAAACCCATCCAAACTGCTGCGCAAGGAGGCCGAACCCTAGAGAAAGGTACCAACTCCATATAAAAGGAACTTGAGGAAGACAAACCCAATGAATCAAACTTTCATATACGATGGTCAACTTTATTCCTGCATAAGAAAACATTAGCAAGAAGACTCAACAAAGACTCAAACTCAACCGACTATGACTCCGACTGATGCAAAGCCCTTGTAATGCTAACATCTCAAGACAGAACATCCCCATCCCAAACATAACACTCTTTGACTGAAGACTCTTTGTTACACACAACTCTAAATACTCTAGGAAACAAAATGCGTAAAGGACCCACTCTCACACAGTCATCAAACAAAAAACGAACACTTGCCTCATCCCCCACAATGAAACCCAACCCCTTATAAAAAATCTCCCCCTAGTAATTGATACATCCCCAAAACTAGAAATGATAGCCCAAAGAACCGACAGCCTATATCTAGGGATTTTTTTGGGAACCCACCCCCTAGCATCCTCCCCATATTTAGACATAATAACCCTTCTCCACAAAGCCTCTTTCTCATTCCCATATCTCCACCACCATTTAGCTAATAATGACCAATTTTTCAACTCCAAATTCCCCAACCCTAATCCTCCTGCCATTTTCGGCTTGATCACCTCTCCCCACTTCATCAAGTGCATCTTCCCATTCTCGCTATTCCCATCCCATAAAAACTTCCTCCGAATCCGATCTAACTTCTTTATCTCTGTCGAAGGCATCCTGAATAGAGACATGTAATAGACTGGGATATTGGATAAAGAAGATCTCCAACAAAATATATGTTATGCATTTTCCTTTTGAAAGGAAGGGAAAAAAGGAAAACAAAAAGAAAACCAAATTGACACGAGCCCATAGCAAATTTGAAGGTGCTCAGTGTCGAGTCATTTACCATTCAAAAAAAAAAGAAAAGAATATATAAGAAAAAAAAAAAAACTTTTCTGTTTGGGTGAGGGAGGGGTTTGCGTGCTCTGATTGTGAAACATGATTTGAAGGAAATACAAACCATCTCATTCAGTGTAGATATGAAATTACCCATATGCCCTTCATTTTAGGTTTTGAAGGTTTGAAATAGAAAAAAGAAGGTGAAGTTGTTTTCAATGGAACATAGAAGATAGGTTCCAGCCGAAACAAGCCTGTTTCGGCTGGAATTGGACAGAATTCTGTAGGTTTTTTTCTTCCTGATTTCAATGTTTCTTGTCTGCAACAAAACGTTTCACCAATTCTAGACAGGATATAGCATAACTGACAAGCATTAAAAAATAAAATTAAATAAAACAACATAGTCGAAATCTATGATAGAATTACATAAGCCCTTATTTTATTAAGTGCTAAAGACATCTTCTAAGGCCCATCACCAAGAAAAAAACATTATGCAAAATCCCATCAATTACCAATATAGTTTGATGTAGCAGCTAACCTCCATGCAGGTGGATGGCCCACCAAGGGAAAGGGGTAAGCTGAAGAGGACGTGAATGCCGATGGAAGTAGTAAAAGTAGATTTGAAGACGTGTAAGTGTGTAACCCATCAGAGGATTTGACTCGGGATAGATTGAAATGGAGAAATAGAATTTATGTAGCCATATAGTTGGGACAGGGCTTTGATGATGATGATGATGTAGCAGCTTACCCCTTCAAGATTCTTAATGCACTTACCTTACTGTCTTTTGAATCCAGGAGAAAACCATCATCACTGCATTGTGGTCATTCGAAGAATACCTCCTTGCACTTTGATCTTCCTTAGGCACTTCTTTGGTCCATGATCATACTGTTTCGTTCATTCAAGGGGGGAGTGGGTGGGTGGATGGGTGTGGGGGCGTTCTATAAATCTAACCCTTCTGTGAATAAGTCTGTTACTGCAAAGCTAAGCCCATTGTCGACCAACTTCATGAAAACCCTCATCACCTGTTAATGTGCTGAAAAAATAACACTAGAACGGCCAGACAGCAATGAAGGAATAAATGATGTAGAAAGTTTCCCTTCTTACATTGCAAGCACATCATATCAATGTTCAAGGCAGAATGACCTCACCCAATCAAATTAGCCATCATATAATTTTCAATGTCAGTCACCAATGGATGCCTTCTGCTCTCAGTGGTGCTACGACACACCTTTGATCACATAGAGATGAGTGAAAATCTCAGAAAGTTCATTTGAATGAATGGATTTAGTGTATTCCTATTTCACTAAATGATCTCTCTTCTTGTCCTCGTTACCTTCCCACAGCAAGTCCCTTTTCAATCTGCCCAATTTTTGTTCCTTTTTTTTTTTTTTCCTTTCTTTGATTTTTTCCACGAATTGTAGCTTTGGTTTTCAAGAAAAAAGCTTTCAACTTCTTGGGTGCTCATGACAGAATTTCATAGCGGGGCATGCTATACATCGGCAAATTTGACGGCATTTCTTTTGTGAGGACAAACCAACCTCGTAGATAAAGGCCTTCCTTTCCGGGTGACTAATCCACTGCAGCATCGAAAATTGCAATGGATGGCTTGTTGCGGGTGGCAAGTAGTTGGGTGGAAATTTAGATAACTTTTGTTGAAGGGGGCTTCCTACTTTTCTTCCTTAGTCCCATTTTCCTAATCTAAGGTTCTTTTTTCCATTTAGATAAAGTGAAGGTAGGTGTAGTTAGCAGAAAACATGATATGATTAATAATGTCTGGTTTCAACAAAAAATAAATGGCCACTCTCTGTAAATATTTTGTTTTTTATTAGACCCATTCCCATCTTATCAGTGAGTTCTTTATTGCAGCAAATCACATTGATGCATGTGATTAACAAGGTAGACAATCCTTAGTTGTAGGAAACTCCTATATGGGTGGCGCTCCCACCTCGGAACCTCGCTCCCGTGCTCCCATCCTAGGAACCTCGCTCCCATTGAGAAAGGAACCCGCTCCCAACTAAGATAGAAACTCTTAGGCATATAAACCCAAAAAGAAACAAATATAGAAGATACCAAGTAAGAGAAAAAATTAAGTAATGATAAGACATTAGAAAAATATCAACTTAAATTTGCTCAATTACTTAATATAACCATAATATTACTTAATCACTATGACAATCTTTGCAATTGATATGAATGACGCATAATAATGTTTACTTGTATTACATATTTTCATGTATTATTCCTAAACGTTTCCCGTCCTGAAAGAGGAGCTCCTATAATCCACCAGCACTGATACCGCTCCTGCCCCCCTTCGTGCAACTAAGATACAGAGAACAACTAGAATCACATATAAAAATTATAAATTTTTTTTTTGTTTTGCAATTTAAGTGGTAGAATGATATTTTCTGTTTGACATTTAACTATATTAAAAAATATAAAAATACTCATAATTTTTCCTGAACGCTCCCGACGGCGCTCCCACACTTATGTGATCATCCGCTCCCCCGCCCCCGCCCCCGCTTCCGCTTCCGCTTCGTGCTACTAAGAGACAATCACTTAAAAAGGAACAAAGATAACAAATTAGATACTAAAGCGTGCAACTATCTTGATATTTCTGAGAAACATCAGTGTAGTTCACCTTTCATTGCCATTCATGTCATATAAGAGTAATTTAAGGGAAATCATGGTAAAAAGTTAATAGGAAAAATATCTTGTTTCAGGTTTATACTATTCTGATCAAATGAAGTCCTTTTAATTTCGTTTGTAACTGATATTGAATCATGTCATACTTTCGTACCTAGCCCTAGTCTATGCAACTGAGAAATAAATTTATCATATGGATTATTTTTAAAAAGCATCCAAACTGAGTTTATGCAAAAAAGAACACGACTGTACATGACAACATCTGATGCTGACGGCGGATCGATGCGGGGTGGGGAGGGGATGACGATGGACGATGGGGGGATAGGTTCAGGCCTCACGCCATACCTTTCGTAGGAAAAGGAAAAAAGAGCACAAAGCACTCAAGATTTTCTTTCATTCATCAAAGTCTAATGCCAAAGAGGCATTACAATGTTTTATATAAGAGAAAACTAAACCTGGATCTAATCTGGACCATCCCGAACACATCGATGACCATGATAAAAAGGTCCACTTATATAACTTAAAACATAATTAAAAATCTAAATAAAATAAAATATATAACTAATAGGTGGGCTAGGCCCAAAGGCGGGTCTGTCCTGCATCAACATCCCGATTCATCAAGGAGATGGAAAAGGTTAAATAATTTCTGAAAGCATGTCACCCATTAAAATTCCTACCTATCAACACCAAATTTTGCAAGTGCACGTCCTCCAAATTAGGACTTTAATGAACATGGTGGAAAGAACTCTCCAATGATTTCAATGGCCTCGCTCTCATTTATGGTAAGTCCAACCACTGTCCCTTTCTCCTTCAGCCCACACAAGCCATTCTTCGAGTCACCTACTACTATGTTCTTCAAGTCACCTGCTACGATGTTGCTAGAATAAGAATTTTAGGTAGCATAAGCCCTCAATTTCAGTGGACAGGATTTTACACTTGCTCAAACCCAGCACCCACTAGACTTGGAAATGCCAAAATCCCTTTTACCTTATCATCATTCAATATTCTGCCAGTATGGACATCTAAGAAATGCTGCAAATAGTTCTGTAAAAGATGATGCTGAATTGCTACTCTACTAGCACTAACTTGCATGTATCTAATATAAATTATGTTCTTCATTTCCAAGGATGATGGAGCTTGAAGAAGGTTCTGGAACTGAAGCGTCAGATACTGAACTGCTTGAGAAGGCAATTGTTATGGGGATCTCGGAGTGTCCAAGGTAAGACAATTATTTTTGCTGGATTCTTATCTGGATTGAACTTATTAAATTTAGAGAGTTGGGTTACTCATATGAACAAAATTTTCCATTGATCTGTTAATTTATTGCTGAAGTAGATTTAGATCACCTATTGCCTAGCAATTAGTGTGCATTTGAACTTATGTCAGCCCACAATGAAACTTCTGAACTGTTCATACCTAGCCATAGTTTTGAAATATTATTTTTTGAAAGAATGAGAACTGCTTTTTTTTTTTTCTTTGGTAAGATGAAAACTGTTTGTTGATCTACTGCTACATTCTCTTATATTCCATCTTTCATCACCCTCATAAAATCTTAGTCAAGGACATACATGACCATGGAAAATGAATGGTAGTCTAACTTCCTGAGGACTTGCATTAGTACAAGTGGGGTTCATGTTTCAAACATCCTGAGTAATGACCTGATGGACCCCAGCAATGGATTAAAGCGTGCCCAAAATGACCTTGATTGGAAGGTTCTGACCATCCCATACTTGGCCTTTTTCCCTGCTAGTGCGGACTGCGGGTTATTGTTGTTTTTCTTTTCACTACTGTCAATTTGAAGGTTGTCAATCACAGAGGTTTTGACACTATTGGGTAGATAGTCGAGCATTACCACTTACCAGTCCATGGTGGTGTAAGTCACCAGTCTGGATAACCAATCTATAACCCCACTTTAACATAATCTAGAAGTGAGAATAATATGCACATCTGCAGGTCATCAATTATTCAATTCTTTCCTCTTGGCCTCATATTTAAATGCATGTTACATTGTTTTTGTTTATGGCATGGTTTTCATTATCCTGGTGGTTTCTTAGGAAAGTGGCTTCAATCAAAGTGGGGTGAAGGATCAGAGGCTAAGGGTAGAGATCTATCCCAGAGATTGTCAATTTCCTTCCATTATATGCTTGATTTCATTTTCTTAAAGAGTAGTGGAGAAGCATTTCTTGGGAAAATTGACCATCGACTTCAATGATCTAACCAACCGCTTTGTGTGTCACCAAGAATGTTTCAACCCTTCCCTTCCATGGGAAACCACTAGGAAAATGCCAATTGCCCCCTAGAGCTATATATTTGCATTGAGTACACTTACGTCTCCACTCCAGTGCTGCTGATGAAGCATGAATTGTGCATGCTTTGCATCATTGCCATAAAACTGAAGTAAATATGTATACAGCAACGCACCATATCATTCTGTCAATTTAGATGCAACAGCACGCTAGTAGATAAGGACTTCTTTGTGTCTCCAAGTGAATATCGGTTTCTTCAATTGCAGTAAAAACACCGATGCCTCAGGTAAAGAGTGTTTGAGCAGGAACAAATGGTCCTGCATTGTCTATCGCCGAGGACAAAAGCTACTCACTCACCTATTCTTGAAGGAAGCAGAGCACGCCTTGCAGCTATCCTTAAGCGAAGAGCTATGAAATTTGTGTTTGCATTTGCGAGCAGATCTCACCTCTGTATATTGAGTAGGCATTTTAGAGGTGCAGGCAGGTAATAAAGGTCATTGGCCACAGAAACACCCTAAAAGGAGTGACTATTTGTCTCCTTAAGCCCGCTGCCCGAAAATGTGATAGAAGCCATTGTAAGGCTCATTTGTCAACTTTGTATTGAGTTCCTAGGTTTTTTTTTTTTTTTTTTTTCATAGTAATGTGGGTAGAGTACTGAAGAAATATTTAAGAGGTGCTGAGTGATGGATGTAAGGTGGAGATGTAGATGAGACCCTCACTTTTTAAGGATTTGATTTACTAGGGTGATGGTTGTGTGATCATTCCCTATCAAAGGAGATATTTATTTGATGACCTCCTTCACTTTAAGCTGCTTTGATAGGAAGAGGCATGTCTTAAATTTCCTAGGAACTCAATACAGAGCAAACATGTGAACCCTAGGTTTTGGCTAAAGCGGGCCCATGATGGTTATTTGAACTTTCATTTTCATGAGATTTTGTATGATCCTCTCTCTCTCTCTCTCTCTCTCTCTCTCAAGCAGTTAGAAGAATGCTCTCTTTTTAGAGCACATGGAAATGTTTATGGGCAATCTCTCCCAGCAGATCGTTTTACTCTTTGAAAACTTTATATTTATCGCAGTTCATTTATTATTTTCCTTGCCATGTATGATACTAGATGGGCATTTGAATCTGTGGTCTTTTACCTAGAAATCATAGTTTAAAAAGTGATTGTTAGTTTATGGAGAGTGAATTGATAGTAATTAGTACTCAGATTAGTGCCTAAATTAGAGCAAGTGTTAATTTAGGGGGTTAGTGCTTTTGAAGGGGTTGAATTTTTGTCATGGGGTGTCCCATGTGGTGGTAAGAAGGTGGATTTACGTGAGTGGTACCTCTTACCAGAACATAGCTCTATGTATGCTTATGAATCTATAAATATGGATGTTTCTCCTGTGTACTGTGCATCGGTGCCATTCGTCATGTGGGGAGTTGGTGAAATTTAGGAGGGATCCTACTGCTGGTAATGGCCTGGATGCGTGCTAGGGATGCAAATGGGTCAGTTCCAGGCCAAAGCCATATTGGATCAGGAACTAGATTTGTCTATAAATGGTTTCAAATCCGATTTCAGCTTGGAACCTATTTTATTGGTTCCAAACTTGGTTTCAATAAGAGGACCTGAATCTGGTTCCAACTATATAAGAACATGATTCAGTTCTAAAATTGGTTGATGTTTTTTCATTTTATTTATTTTGACTTAAAATAAGGATGTCATTCAACTTAGAATAGTGCATCAAATTTTCTTCCTCTAGGACTAAACATAAAAAAATGTCCAACTAAAGTTGATTTTGAGCTACTGTTTGTAGTATTAAAGACTCGTATGCTGGATCTCGAATCCACGGGTTGAAACCTATATGGATTCAGATGCAGACCTTTTTATTAATCAAAATCTAAATAGGCTTTAAATCTGTTTTTTTTACTGGTCATAACCTTTGGATAATCGGAGGGTCATATATTCATTTGCATTCCTAATGCCTGCTGCTCCTGTAGGAGTGCGTGCGCAGGAGAAATTTCTCCTTTATTTAATTATTCAGCATACTTTCTGAGTAACTATTTGCACAAAATAGAAAAATGACATAAAACTAACTTATAATGGATTTGGGCCTTCTTAGGCCTGCCATATTTCTTCTTATCAGGTGGGCTTGCCACCTGGTTTATGGTCCACGCCAGATTTGATGTTGGACCTTTTAGGTCCTTCGAAACTGAACCCAAGTAGGCCAAGCCAGAAACTCGCTACTCTATTTGGCAATTGAGCCCATTGATCTAACAAGCCTGCAATGGATGGGGATTATTTTTTATCTTGCGGCTTGTTCCATCCCAGCTGCCTTTCCTAACTGTGGGTAGGCATCTAGTTTGGAACTCTCCGAGGTACATACTTGTACATTGTTCTTTCCGAATACAATTGCTTAACTTGGTGTGGCAAAAGATGCAGAGGATTCGTTGAAACATTTTCTGGGTCTAAAGATCTTCCTTATTTATTTATTTTTATTTTGAATATCCAGCCAAGTGGGGCTGGGACTCATGAGAGAACCCACCGTGAAAAAGAAGTCTGTCATGTTTAGAAAGAAAACCTCTAGCCATGGGGAATCAAGCCAGCTCCGGCAAGATAACGAACCCAGAGCTCTTAATTAGCAGAAGAGGACCCTATATAAATTCAAGCACACAGCTGAATTTTAAAAGCACATTATAACTAAGGCTGGGACCCTAAGTAAGATTCATATCATTTTAAAAGCTCATTATATGAGGATTTGAAGAGTTATTAAAAAAAAAAGTCAATTTACGCAGCTGAATTTTGGAAAACTCAAACTAAATAGAAATAATAACCTAATGTTATGAGTATCATAAATCTCCAGCATAAAATGATTCCATTTATAATGTTCTACGAGCATACCGCATTTTGTTTATATCTTGGTGCCCACATAAATGCATGTTTATCATGGATAAGTGTCGGCCGGCCGGCCAAAATACAGCATTAACAGATTATTCTAGGCCTTAATTTAACGGAATTAAATTTTTATGAGGGTTAATTTTAGTTTTTTTTCCTTTTCTATTTTAAGATTCAGTTCATGAAATTGGGTTCCATTCTAAGACATGAGATGAATAGAGTGTGAAGGGCTACATTCATAATTGGTCGTAGGAGAGCATTTTCTATTATTTTAGCCGTTTCTTCTTCAAGGTTATCTGCGATGGGGCCAATTACTGAAGACTATAGCATCTTGTTTCAGACCGAACTACAGGCAGCACTGGGCCCCACTCTTTTGATTTGATGCATCATTGTCACGTGGGCCCAAGTTTAGACTTTATGAGGCTTCCACGTTCCGTAGGCCTATTAGGACCTGTTCTTTTCATTTTTTAGTGTTTTTTTGGTTCCCGTCCCATCCAAACTCCAAAAGTCCAAAGAGGTTAGAAAATGGAAATTAAAATCATGCACTCACGACTCACTTCCCCGGAATTTGGGAGATCATATATCTCACGTGTTCCTGCTTTTGCTTATACCAAATTCGTTTCAAATCTTATCCAACCTATCTAGATGAGATATCTTCAAATCTCACAATCTTTGTAGAGGCACACCTCCCTCTGATCCAAGTCCTCTTCTTCTTCTTCTTCTTCTTCTTCTTCTATCTCTATCATTTCAATGCTTATTTCCTAGACTAATATTTAACTGGATCTTAATTTGCATAAAAAAAAAATGAATCGAATGCATATAAACTATAAGTGGTAAAAAGAATTTTAAATTCAATGTGTATTTACAAAAATTATCATCTAATAACCTCTCTTTTAATAAAAACAAATAAGCCCAAATATAAACTAATTTTTCATTTCCTTTGTTCTCTCATCTTTCTTTACCACTTTATTTATGTAAATGTAAAGAGTCTGAATCAACATATCTATAATAAAAGAAGAGAGGATTTTACCGAAAAAACCTTGCTATGTAAGATGAAAGACCTCCTATATATCACTACACATATGTGGTAATATGGGGGACGTGCATTTTTTTTTTAACATTGAAGGGGAGCGACGATATCGTCGCCCATCACACATCTCTTTTTTCCCTCTCCCTCTCCTCTAACCTACATACTCTCCTTGCCCCAAACTCCAAATCCCCCTTCTCCTCTTCATCTCTTCTAAATTTATGATTTCTATTTGGGTAAGTTCATTTGAGAGATGTGGGGTGCTCGAAGCTTTGATAAACTCATTTCATGTTGCCGTAAACCCTTTGATGGAAATGCTGACCCAAAGAGGGAGGGAGGGAGGGAGGGCTTCCTCTAATTTATAGATGTCGGCCAGTATGCCAATGGCGATTTCTCAATGACCATCATTCAGGTGAATCAGGAAGATAAAAGTTTCTGGGTAGCAATATCATCGTCCATTTGTATTTGGGCGAAGATATCATCACTTGGTCAAACAAGTAAAGAAAAAAAAAAGAAAAAAGAAAAAAAGAAAAGAATGTGTGGAGAGGGCCTTTTCTGTGTGCATCGAACTATTGGGTCATTTTTCGTGCATGGGTCATTTAAGAGGTTTTCTCCTTTAAATCCCTCTAAATCAGTAAGACGGTAACCAAGACATGTCAATGGCCACTGGCTTGTCATTTAAAAATTAAAGGGTCTTGAAAAAGCTATTTTTTACACCACTAGTTGATATATACTTGATGATAAACTGCTGAAAATCAGTTGGGTGTATTTAGAAAAAAAGAGAAAAAAAACCCTCTCAGTAAACTACACATAAAAAGGAGGACCACATCCACTTGGTGACTCCCACAGTCCCACTTCTGGGGGATAGAAATTTCAGGCACCCAATCCAACCTTTTTTAGGTTTCAATTTCAACTTATTAACTAAGATCCTTAAAAGGCTTAAACCATCCAATTTGATTTCCTTCCTCTTTTTTTTCTCCATCTTTCCTACTCTCTCCTTCTCTCAAGAGAAGAAATTAATCCCACCTTCACCTTCCTGACCTTCCTGTTTGATGATCTGATATTGTTCTGGAGGTCTCCTCTCCACTATCTGTTTGTTTATATTTCTAAGAGAGAGTGTGACCTATTCATTCATTGGATAGGTTTCTTCTTCTTTTTTTTTTTCTCCCTCTTGTTCATCAGACATCAGCGGTTCTCAATATGGAGGGTTTGTTTGTTTTTATCGTGGCATTTTCTTGTCTCGTTGGATCTCTCCAAGCCAGCTCTGGTGATGCCGATCCGCATTACAAGTAGGTAACTTCTACTTACATTTTTATACAGACATGTGTTTGTAGTAATTGCTCAGTAAGCTGTGCCTGTTTATCTGTTTGGGGTTGTTTAGTGAGATGGGATTATGTAAATTGGTTTGGCAGAGACTGATAACATGATTGAGCTGGACACATATCAAACAGTTGGTGTGGGGATGAGAATCCTTGAGGCCAATGATGTAGTAAATAAAGTCAACAGTGTATGGAAGATGGTCTTAGGTTGGATTAGGCATTAGGGGTATTAGATTATTGGAAGATTGTGTATTTAATGATGCATATGAGTGGTAGTTGCGAAGGAAATAGATTGCCATTATGGTGGCGATTGCAGCAGTTGTTTAGACTATATCCCATATATTTGGGGTGAACTCTTTGTGTTCTAATTTTCCACTCAACCCTATTTAAAGCTGGATTTTCCACAGTAATATGTTTGTTTGACTCACAACTTCACTCTAGGTCGTTATTGGTTTCCTTCTCTTAGTTCCTTGCACTTGTAAGTTGTAACTCCTACTTGTAACATAAATACACACTGCATTGAATCATAGATTAGGCGATTCATCTGGATGGGAATAGAAACAAGTCAACAACCAAAATAAGTATTTTTAGTCATTTTTAACTTTATCTTTTTCTTTAGTGCTTCCATCATTATTTAGAGTTATCTAGTGATTAAGGAAACTTCTTAAGATAAGAATTTCCAGGATTTCGAAGACGTTTTAGACATAAATAAGGAGTAGGGTAAAAAAAAAACCTTCAACTGTAGAAATAAATTTCACCCTCTATATTCCTTTTTTTTTTTTCCCTATCAGTTTTTAATTTTTGTGGTAACTTCTTTAACTTTATACATCACATTCTGATCATGTAATGTTGATGGTTTTGATTTAAAGAGAAGAAAATTGAAACTGGTTTATTTTTCCTTGTAACGTTGATATCTTAAACAAATTCAACTTTTCACACAATAGCTAATGATATATCAATATATGTCAATCGTTTTTCGTATAATTGTTCCATAGTCTTGTTTTTCATTATACTGATGCTACTATGGATTGAAGATGCATGGTTAATCATAGCTACTAGTTTTTATTTTTCAATTTTTAGAATTTTTTTATTTTTATAAAAAAGGAAAGAAGTCCTATGATTCAGGATTCCACCCTTTGAGCAGTTTGATTTGTAGAACAATGATTAAATGAATTCAAGCATAAATAGGTGTTCTCATTTTTTTCAGTGACTCAAATAAACTATTCATCTGGTATTTTGAATGTTTAGATATTCCAATAATCTAAGTTTGATCTTTCTAAAATCAATGCAAAAGGTCCCCAAAACCCTCCAAAGCTTCTTCCAACTAGAAAATGGAGGGATTTTTTTTTTTAAACTTTGAACTAGGGATGCCAGTGGGTCAGATCCGGGACGGAACCATGGTGGATCTAGACCCTGATCCATTTTTATAATTCCGGATCCGGATCCGACATAGAACCTATTTATTTATTTATTTTATCCAGTTCCAGCTTCAACTAAAAAAGAGGATCCGGTTCCGGATCCGAAATAAGATGTGTATATTGCATTTGTATAATTGAATAAAAGAGCTTAACAATAAATCTTTTAGTTATAGAAGTAGGACTAATAAACGGTATATGATTAAAGTTAATTAGACTATCAAATATAAATATAACTCAAGCTATGTAGGCCCTTAAAACATGTATAAATTTTTATATGTGAATGCAATCATCATGTATCCAGAACCTTGGTTCGGAACATACTAGGATCTGGTTCCGGATCCGAATGTTCTGGATCCGGATGCAGATCTGAATTCTCCCAAATCCAAAATTAGGTTCTAGACCTGTTTTATTTGGAACTGGAGACTTCAGATACTCCAATAATCAGATACCAATTTGCAACCCTAGTTTTAACCCATGTTCTACATTTCTTTTGGTGGGTGAGAAGTGGGTGGGGGGTGGGACTTGGGGTTTTTCCATTCTTTTTTCACCTTCATATTTCTTTCTCCTTTTTTATTGGGTGGATTCTCCCATTTTCTATTTCCATTGCTTTCTCCTGTGTCTTATGCTCCTGTAATTGTTTACTTTTCGTCAACTTTCATAGTCTGATAAGGTATTTCATTTCTTATTTTTCTGATATTAAATTTCTTTCCATTCAGGTCTTGTGTAGAAAAGTGTGAAACGACTGGATGTGTCGGTGATAGATGTTTTCAGCATTGCAGATTTTCATCTGATGGTGTTGTTGTTGACGGTCCCTGGTATATGCAGGAGCCACTTTACTTGCAGTGGAAACAGTGGGACTGCAGGAGCGACTGCCAATATCATTGTATGTTGGAAAGAGAAAAGGAAAGAGAGAGGCTTGGGCAAGGGCCTATGAAGTATAATGGGAAATGGCCTTTCAAGCGGGTCTTTGGCATTCAGGTTTGACATTTTAACCTTGTGGAAGGTTCTGACTGATGTTCAAAAACTTGCAAGACTGATTCAAAACCTTACAAGCCAACTTGATTTGGCTAGGCACAAGTACTTATAAAAGAAATTAGCCAAATCAGTGATCTATTCATGTTGGAAAATTTCTAATGATAAATCTGAGAGTTTATTTTTTTTATTGGTAAGTGGTGAATTTTATTCCATGAAGAAAAGAAGTACAAATCCAATTCACATTAGAGAAACATACCAGCAAGCATTGGTATAAAAGCATTATACCAGAACAACCAAACGCAACTAAATGAAACAGAAACAACATAACTGGAAAGGCAAAGGAGTCAACTCTATCCACTCCCTTCTTAGCCAAACTATTTGCCAGTTGCCATATCATTTGCCAAGCACCCCACATGTCGAAAGCCCACCTGAGATGAAGATTTTTCCAATTTGTTGGCCTCATTAAAAGCAGAGTCTGAGTAGGCCTTCTGATTAATATGTTGACCAATTTTTTTTAGTTGAATTGCTACTTTAATATACGCATTTCTTTTTCATATCAAATGCCAGTATGGTGTATCACTAGAGTAGTGTTATTTATGTTTGCAGGAGCCCATCTCTGTGGCACTCTCTGTGTTCAACCTCGCTATGCAATTCCATGGTTGGCTTTCCTTTATCGTCCTCCTATATTATAAGTTGCCTCTAAGACCTCAGACCAGGAAGACATACTATGAGTTCACTGGCTTGTGGCTTGTTTATGGGTTCCTATCAATGAATTCCTGGTTTTGGAGTGCGGTTTTCCACAGTCGGTAAGTGATTTGATTTGTGCGGGAGTTGAATACCATCTTTCTTTAAGTTTTGATGGAATCCTAAGATTGCTTATGGGGGATAACAGGCATTGGCTGTTTCTTTTTTTTTTTTTTCATGCTTAAAATAATTGATTTTTTTTTCTTCTGAAACTATTTACAGAGATATTGATTTGACAGAGAAGTTGGATTATTCTTCAGCTGTGGCGTTACTTGGTTATTCCCTCATTTTGGCTATCCTCCGAACTTTCAACGTGAGGGATGAGGCTGCCAGAGTTATGGTTGCTGCACCATTGATTGCATTTGTGACAACTCATATATTGTATCTCAACTTCTACAAGCTCGACTATGGTGAGCCTTCATTTGTCCTTTTTTGAGTTTCCATTTGCTACATATGCGAGGACCTATGATGCCCAGATACGGCAAGGATACGCTAGGGACACGCCATGGACATGGTAGAGAAGGATTTTACACACATAAAGTGAAGTATCGGATACGATACCACACAATATGTCACCCATTTTGAAGTATCCGTGCATCATAGGCGAGGACAGTCGCCTGCCAAGTTTTTGGTGTTTTGCTGTGATGAACGGCAGAGACCTGTGCAGTAATGTGTTTGTGTATTTCCATCTGCTAGATATGCTGGGAGCCTAGGACTGCAGTTTACTTACTTGTTTATGCTGCATGCCGAGTTTTAGATGTTTGGCAGGGACTTGTGCCTGCCAAGTAATTTGGTGCTTTTCTGTCATGAGCAGTGGGTACTGGTGCAGTTATGTGTGTTTGTTTCCATTTTCCAGATAGGCTAGAATTGCAGTTTACTTACTGGTCTATACTGCCTAGCTTTTGGAGTTTTGCTGTCGTTAACAGCAGGGATGTGTGTGTGTGCTTGCGGTTTACTGGAAAACCTATCAAGCAATTGATAAAAAGGATGGGAGTCATGATGAACAAAGTTGACAAAAACCAGCTGAAGCAAAGTGACCTCAACATAGTTGAATTGACTTGTTTTAGGTGGTTTGATGAAATCAGGATTCCATTTGCTAATACACACAGTGCCATGATCTACTGTTTAAACTTTGAAGTGAACCTCTAGTCTTCCTAGTGAAATCCATTCCTATTTTAGGGATTTGTCTTCTTTACAACTTGAGCTTACATTATCAAATACTTTTTGAAGCTATGTTGATCTGTCTATACCGAGTCTGTAATTTCATGAAAAATGAGGAAATGTGAAGAATGTAGTGGTGTAGTTCTTGAAGATCATTTCCACCTTCCAGAAGTTGATTGTTTTGTATGTAATTTGAAAATTTTCCTGGAACTCTTTTGTTTGTTTAGTCATGAAGTAGCAATGGTTCATTTAGAAGCTTGCTATAATCTTTCAGGATCAGTCACCAATTCCTTTTGTTTTTAACCAGTTATACGGCGCGCATTGTCAAAATGTAGGTTTCCCAATTGACGTTCTTTGAATTTATAAAAATCCGTGTCCTGTAGTTAAATATTTTTGTTTTATAAGCCAACGACATGACTCAAGTGTTGGGCCCTGAATAAGGGGGTGAGGGTGATTGTCCTGGTTTCGGTCTTGCCCTAATCGATTATGTAATAATCCTTGTTCGATTAAAAAAATAGTGTTAATGTAATTTTAATGCTGCCTTTTTTAATGACAGGGTTAAACATGAAAGTGTGCCTAATCATGGGCATCGCTCAGATTCTATTGTGGGCATTATGGGCGGGTCTAACCCATCATCCAAAGCGCTTTAAGCTGTGGGCAGTTGTCATTGGAGGTGGCCTTGCGACGCTTTTGGAGATATATGACTTTCCTCCTTACAAAGGATACATTGATGCTCATGCTCTCTGGCATGCTGCTACAGTCATTCCTACCTATCTCTGGTGGAGCTTCATCAAAGATGATGCAGAGTTGAGGACCTCAAACCTGATCAAGAAGGCCATGTAATTCTTTTCATCATCTGAAGCACTCTCAAACAGTAGATTGTATCAAAATCCATTGACATGTTCATAGATCTGCCATTTGAACTATCTTGTTTGATCTCGCAATCAGATCTGTCAAATGGTTTCATGACCCTTACCTTGATTGTGGCATCCTAGAGTGCCTAGGTTGTTACTGTAGTTAAATGTGGTGAAAAGCATATTCTATATGTAATATTTTATCTCTAATATCATCAATGAGAAACAAATGACATCTTGTTGCTGGTGTGGGGGTGATGGATTTGAGGGGAGACAGCAATGGTCCTCAGATGAGTCAAGAGATGATTGTCTTCAAATCCTCTAATCTTAGAAATTATTCGAAGATCATCTAGAACCTGACCCAATGATTAATCTACTTGACAATGTCGACTTGAGCCCTGAGTTACCAAATTGAGTTCAGGTGTTGTCCGGGAGTCAGATGCAAGGAGTTGTATCCAACCTAAACCTAAAACTCCATCTGGTGGGTTGAGTCAGTGGCTCAGATGATGATTGCCCCTCTGATCTACAGTTGTATAATTTCAACTCTAATAATTACTTGCATATGGCCCCTAGAAGCATCAGTACAAGTCAATTGCGGACTCAGAAAACTGTTCTTCATCCAAGGTTATGGGTCTGATATTGCCATTGCCTTATCAGTCGTATCAGCAGCATTAACCAATTTGAGGCGAAAATTGGTGGCAAAATAAAATCTACCTAAAGTTCATTTCCCCTCTCTTCTACGAACCACTAGTTAGGGCTGCAAGTGAGTCTACCTGGGCTGAAGGCCCAGATCCTTGTCCCAGACTGGGCCTGGTGAGTTGTATTTGATTGGGCCTGTCCAGGCCTGAGCTTACACTCATTTCGAATCTCAGAGTGTGGACTTGGGTTGCAAAAGCCCACACCAACTATGACACGTTGGTAATCAATGCACTGCCCCAGAATGCAAGGTACTGGGAGTCTTCAACTAATTATATGTTGGACACAAGCTCATTTTAAATGTGCCTGTGATATTGGGTGATAATCCAATTCTAACAAGGGTTGAATCTTCTGCCACCAATAAATTCTCGTGCACCCACTTTACTGTATGATGATGATGTGGCACATGTCTTATAAGAGTATCTTAATTATCTATCATCAAGGTGGAATGTGGCCACTGAAGAAGTTTTGTGGTTTGGTTATCCTAATTATCCAATCTTAGGGAATTCCTCCCATTTGATAGTAACCCTTTTGATGTTATTATGCCATTTCCACATGGTTTCTTAAAAGGTTGGGATCGAATCCCCATAATTCATTTGGTTTTTTTCCAAGTCAGGGCTGGACTTGATGAATGAAGGATGAGTTGAAAGGTTCATGCTCTTGAAGTGTTGGATGAAAAAACAGATCCTTTGAAAACTGGATTCAGGAAAAATTTGTCTTGATCTCAAGCCTTCATCAAATCTCACTTTAATAAGAGTTGGGCTAAACATTGATCACATTGATCATGTCTAAAACATGTACATGAAAATCTTATAAAAAAATTAACGTGCTTCATATTCGATCAATTTGGTAATGGGCTCACCATCTGTTCAAGTGACTTTTAGTCGGAAGCTCAAATGAGAGAAAGTGAGATTGATCGACTTATTTTAACCGGTTTAAAATTTTATTACGTGGGCTGTACTAACTTCCCAAATTTCAGTCATAACTCAGGCATTACTCACCTTGTGATTCTTGTGAAAACAAAAAGGCAACTATCACAAACCGTTACATCATCCAAAACAGTGACAAAAAGAAAAGCAGAAGAAGAGAAAAAAAGCAGAAAAAGAGAATGAGGAGTATATGCTGATCAACTTTATGCCATATGATGACATGAAACCACATATCATTTCATGGATAACGTTTTGCCTTTAATCTTGTAACTCCTTTTTTCTCTTTTGTCTAACACACGACAGAATAGATGCTAATCAGTTAAAACTATCCACGTTTTCGCTGCATCCCTTTGAGGCTTTCAACTACTGTCTACTGGTATGATGAATTGAAAAAGGTGTTCGAATTTTGTAACTGTACTAGTAACAATGATGGAAGGACGAATCACGTGCCCCACCACCTCCCACTCCATGCAGCTCCCCCACATGGTAAAGAGTAAATACTCACGGGTTCAAAGTCACAAACCTTTACTTCTCTAACACCAGAAGTGGAAAAGCTGAGGCATGGGAGGCATGACCCATCAACAATTCCTTACCTTCTTCAGGTAGCTTGCCTTTTGTTCAGCGGGTCACATGTGGACGACCATGTGGTGATCATCATCAGGTGATTGATATAAAGCACCCAAGTATCAATCTATCATCATCCAATGATAAGTGTTTAGTTGTTAAAACATTAGTGAGGAGATTGAAATGACAAGCAATGTAAGCAGATCACCAAAAGGTGGTGCCCACGTGATACATGCATTGATTAGGACCATGTTGACTTGTGATGTGAGAGATGGGGAAAGAAAGACAATTAATTGTCTTATATTTGATGATGGAGATTAATCCCATGATCCCACGCAAGATGAAAGATGGGACTTACCACCTTGTTGAAAAGCTAGACAGGTGTTGAGTGACCCTACATTGTATGCAGCACAGCCATCTCTTTTCAAGTTAATCCATTTCCTTGGTTATCACAGACACAGATAAATGTTCTGTGGGGTAAAAGATGAGACTTGTGGGACTAGCAAAAGTGGTTGCGATTATGACATTACTACTTCGAGGAGTAGAGTAGTAGTTTCAATTAGAATTTTTTTTTTTAATTTTAGAACTTTGGGCTGATGTATTCCTGTCATGAGGTGCCTAGAGCCATTAGTTCAAGAGTCCAAAATTTTGGGAGACTCCTAATGATTGAGACACATTTCATGCGGTGGGTCTATTGTCTCCCATCAATCTTCAGCATCTACTCATTCGCTCTGGTGTCTAGGCGACTTTTTTTAATGGTTTCTTCCACATTTAGCTAGCTTAATTAAGATTATAATGATGTTGGTTTGATTGGTGATTTAATTTGCTAATTTATTTAAACAAAGTCATAATCATGGAAATGACAATCAATGTTTGCTTCTACTGAATATTGATTTGGTTTGTGAAAAGCTCTGTTTTTGCACACATCACAGAATAATTTGTTTTTATTGGTAACTTGACTTTGAAACCACCACCTAAGTTGCAATTTGCTGTGCCATGTGCTCTTGTCCATCAAACAATAATTTTACAAACTTAATTCTCTCTTTTTTCTTCTCTCTAACAAAATGTTAGTATGTCATCAGTCAGCTTTTGGGTGGAATTTAAAACAGCATTTGGACATGCAAGACACTGCATTTATAGGATTTTGTGGATTAACTATTCTTAGTTTATAGAAATTTGTTGGCCAACTAACTTGTCTACTTTCATATTTTACCATTTAATTTTAATTCCTTTGATCGTTTAGCGAGACATGGTTGATTTTCTTATTTTTTTATAGATAACTAATTTAATATACTTGCTTTTATAGTAAAGTGCTTAGATAATACCTTTATATCATCGTTTTTTAATAACTCTTTTAACAGGATAACAAAGGAACATAATTGTTATAACAATATAAAAAATCTTTTCTTGCGCATGATTCTTCATTTTGAAAAGGCATTGTGTAATAATTTATAGGTCTCACTAGATCTATAAACTAAATAAAGAGGGTTTAGATTAGTCACGTGCCAAAAATGAGCATTATCAAACATTCTTAACCTTTTAATGTGGGATTCTAAAATTTATGATAAAATAAAAATTAGTTGACAACTAATAATCTCAGCCATAAATTGGACAATTAGAAATGCCAAGTGCAAATTGGATTCTTGTAGTTGTAGATCCCACCACCTTCCCGTATGTTTACTAACTGATAGTGTGGCTTCTGGCTTGGCAAGAGATATGCATGGCAAACGGTAGGGTCCACTGGACAGTGATTTTTTTTTTTTTTTTTTGTTTTTTTGGGGGTGTGTGTGTGTTTAAGGCATTTTTGACATTACCACACTTTTTCCTACCATTGGATGGAAGACTCTGAAATTGACGTTTATAATAAAAAATTGGATAAATTGTTAACCTCGCCGTTTAAGTTGGAAGTTTAAAAGAAAAAATAATTTTTATTCACATTTCTAGCTATTTAATTTAAGACTATAATTGTTAGCTATTGATTTTAAAGTTTTGAAATTTAATGGCTAAAATGAAAACAAATGCCACTTCATATTGGACAAATTGAAAGGCCAGTCAAACTTTGCTTGCATTTTTAATTAGTAACCCAATTTAAGGCCATGATTGTTGGCTGATAATACCCCTCCTTTCATTGTTGGCTTTTTTTTTTTTTTGATAACGCAGTAGGATGAATCCACATAGGCACATATACATATCAATAAAGGCTTTGTTGGGTCTGCTTGAAGCTATATTTATTATTATTATGGAAGATCTGTTACAAGAAATGAAGTCTAAACAAGTATCCTTACTTCTTAGATCCATTATAATGAAATGAAGAATCATTTTCTAATTGAATGGATACATGGGCTTGCTATTAAACATGATATCAACAACAATTGCTTCCCAGATTACCCAAAAAAAAAAAAAATGTCATGAGAGAGAGAGATGCTCCTCCTGCACACCAAATCTGGACTTTTACATTCAGCAAATCCCCAGAATTCCTCTTCTTTTGTTTCTTTATTGGCAATAGCCAGAATGGAATTCCTCTTCATCTTTCTGTTTCTTTAATTTGCAGCGAATAAAATCAAATCAAACAAAAGGCCGCTTCTCTTCTTCAATATTTGCCATTTCTCTTTTGGTGGTGGGGGTGGTGTTCTTGAGGGTGGTGTTTGGTCTGTTGGGGAGTTTATTATCCGGCAATAGCTTCAAGACTATTCCCATGCCGATCAGTATAAGCCCAGTCCCATGCTGTTCAGTCAATGGCTTTGTGAATATTAGGTAAGATAACAATAGGGTCACTGCCTTCCTAGCTGTAGTCACCTGAGCCAGAGAGAGAGAGATCAACAACAATGAATATGTAAGATGAACAAAGATCAAAATCACCAACATGGCACCAAATTCACTCCAATCAGACTTATGCTCATCATCAAGTTTATCACTTTTAAAATGTGATTAAAATATAAAATTGAAGCTACTAATCACATTTCAAACAAGATCAAATTTGACTGGGCCCAAATCCTGAACAGAGAGAACTTCTGCTTATTTTGACTAATGGAGGTGGAGGATCTACAATCATGTACCATATTTTAACTAATTTCAAGAGAGAGAATATAGACAGATTGAATACTTTGGCTTTCTATCTTCTTTTTTTTTTTCCTATTTTATAACAAACTAGTTGGTGGGGGAGGAGAGAAAGAGAGAGAGAGTACCATGGCTGTGGTTGCAGCCCCAAAAAGAGCAATGAGAGACAATACCGAGACCTGTCCAATAAAAGTTGCCATGGCTTCGAAAACCAGAACCCCATATACGTATGGATGCTGCAAAATATACACATAAAAAGAATAAAATTAGCTTTTACTATTAAAATAACGAAACGTCTTCTTCATGCCAATATATTTCCTCGCTAATAGTGTCCAGTAACGATACTACTACGGCACCGCTTGCTGGTCAAGGCATCAGGCCTCTAATCTAAATGACCACCATGGATGCTTAGCAATTACGTTTTGCTACACATGTGCCCTTCAACTATAATATTGCCCAAACTCTTGCACAGTTTTTCCGTGGAAAAAGTATGGGTAAATTTCACATTTGGTGCAGCTGCTTTTGCTATGAGTATCCTACGATTCCGCAAAAAACCGGTTCCCGTGGGGGAGGTTGGACTAGGGCTTTAGTGGAATGCCATCAAAAGTTCTCAATGGATCTATGTTCCGTAGCGGGGGAAGGGATGTTCACAGTTAGCCCCACCTGATGATGGATGGCTCTGCTCTCACATATACCCCACTTTGGTACATGCACTGCAAAGCTCCACACCATGGACACCCTCACAAATTGATTAAAGTAAATGCACGCCTTTTTACAAGTTCATAAATAGAAAAAAAAATCTCATTGCCATCACATTCCCATTTAAAAAGTCATTGCTTCGAATGTGTTGTCCTTTTGCATACCATGGAGTCATGGACCGGCTTTCAAAGGTTTAGAATAATGTCATATCCCAACTACACTTTAAAAAATAATGCATAAATAAAAAGAAAAGCAATACTTTGCTTGATTGGTTCATGTTGAAGCCACAATTGACAGAGTGAGCCATGGCATTTTAGTCAGGCCCATTGCCCCTGTGAAACACAAGAGGATATTATGGATTGGCCATGTCATAAAATAATCTCCATCGTACATTTCTACCTGTCCGATTTTCAGATGATGATTGTAAGCTACTCACTGCCTTTGTAATGACCATCCGTGTCAAAACCTTGGATATGATGGCTGGCTAAGAATGTTAAATGGAGCCAATTTCTAGTACATATCTGATCCATAACCCGAACTTTACGCACCACATATCACTGGACATGATAAGTCAGGCTATGCTTCTTTACTTGTCAAGTTTAGTTGAATACTTCATAAATAATGTAATGTTCAATTATTAAATAAATACAAAATGGATATTTTAAAGGAAAATTTACATATATGATATAACTACTTGCCTTTCCTAGTACTTACAAACCTCAAACCTTTATTTTCAGTTTTCAAATACCTAATAGCCTCTTAACAACATTGGGCAGCCACCTTAACCAGTGGTCAAATGCTGAAAATGGTTCTTTGACCACTTCTAATGGGGTATTAATAGAAAACCAATTAAAAACGGCAAAACAGGCCTTTAACTACAGTTAGCCTCTACTGTTTAGCCTTGTTTAGTTTTACCTCAAATATAAACTATGGTGAAAATACCATGGTAACTAGGTTGTTTAGGGTAGTATGGTAATTCGGCATTTAGTATGAATATTTTAAGAAGAGTAAACATCGAATTTACTAAAAACTTGTTTAAGGTAAGGATATTTTTGTATTTTTAGAAAACTGGCAATTGAATTCAGTCAACATAATGAAACAAAAAGGAAGGTTAGAGCACCAGTCAAAGTGCTTGTCCAAATTTGTCTAGAAAGTATAGATGGTTGGGCTTCTGTAAATAATAGAAAAGCAGTGGTCTAAAGACTCTTAAGTATCGCAAATTGATGAATTAAAATGATACTTCAAAACAACATCAAAATACTGCTCATAGATATGGGTCAGTGGCAAATTTTACCTGGAAGCAGGAATTCCAGGCTACGACCAGCTCTCCAGTTAAAATCATGGGCGGAATTAGGAATGGAAGCCCCACAACAGTTGAGCAGAAGAGCATTTCCATCTGAAAAAAAAAAAAATCATGATTTTCATCACGGGCCTCCCAAAAAGATAGTTTAATTTTCAAAGAAGGTGAAGACAAAATAAAAAGAAACAAAAATGGTTAAAAATGTAAAATAAAGGTGCGGGAAATACAAAATAATAGAAGAAATGGGGAAGTGCTTTTTATACCTGGGTGGTTTCAGGATTGATGGTAAAGATGGCTTCTTGCAGATTGCCAAGAAAAGAATCCATGATCAAGGCACCTGAAACCATCACGACTCCAATAACACTGAAATTCGGAGATGAGTGGGCATCCGCCAACGTGAAAAGGATCAAGCCCACAACTAGGAGTACGGCGGAAAAATATTCGTGGGCTGGATACTTCCGTCTGAGACCGGGAATGAAGGCCCCCATTATCATCACCGGCAATACCTAAATTCCCATTAAATAAAAATAAATTAAGAGAAAACCATCACTAACTACAAGCATATACTCTGCATTACTCAAAAGAAGCAAAGATCACTTCAAGTTTTGACGACAGAAAACGTAGTTTAATTTTCATGTCATTGGAAAAAAAAAAAATCAAATGGTCAAACTGACTATTCTATTTTTTTTAATATCAAAGCTAACAGCTGCATTATCTCACATATTCAACTACCATCCCCAAAGTTCAAACATGAGGAAATCTTCAAATTGACTACTACAATTTTCTAATAACATTAACAATGTATGGGTCATCGAACACTTCCAACCACCATACCAGATCCAGAGGCTACACTATTAAAAACAGCAAGTGCCAACTATATGTAACAGTTAAGCATTCTAAAGCCAACACTTGCTAGTAAAGAAAAGCTAATAGAGATCTCAAATGTCGGCTAAACTGTTGGCAATCAAAGCAGGTTAATAAAAAAACCTCAATTATGAAACTTGAGAGAAAAAAAAGTGCCACCTCATGTTGATGTTAGTCCAAGGATCACATATACCTTGGTAGACTTAAACATGAGCTGGGCAGGATAATTAAGAAAAGCCAAAGACCCTTTGGTCAGACCATGAGAACCCATCAGGACCGCGGAGAGCTTCACATACATCTTCCATGGATTCACCATCTGCTTGGGAGTGAAACCCTGGAGATATATGAGGATCAAATACACAAAGCCCTGTATAAATGTGAAGTACCAACCATAGCTGGAAAAAAAAACAATAGCACCCAAATTAATAAAAAGGAAAAAAGAAAACCCCCAAATCTAATCAACTAAACAAGGACAAAAATCAAATTAGGGTTAGTTGAAGAACAAAACCTGAATTGCAGACGATTGTATACGTATTCCTGCAATAATGATTAAAAACAAAGTTAAGAAAAAAAAAAACAGGGGAATGAAAAAAGAAGCAGCAGCAATCATTCACCACTTGTTGGGGTACTCCATGTTTGAAAATTTTGTGGCTTTCTATTGGGATTTCAGTCAAAATCTTGCAATGCAATGTTAACAAGGGAAAGACAGAAATCAACAATTCACAATTTGACCATGCAATGTTTGAAAAACGCGGTATCTAGATAACAGAGACCCCATAATTCCTTCAAGACGGCCTCTGCACATGGACTTGAGAAAAGAAACATAGAATTCAAACAGAAAACTCGGGTGAAGATTGAATGGTTCATAGATTGCAAAAACTGATTTTGGAGATATCTCCACGATCCTTGCTAGATTAATTGTGATATTAAATCATGAAAAAAGCAACAAAGCAAACACAAAAACCTCCAATTCGATAACAATAAGACGTAAACGAGACGTTCAAAAAGGCCTCTAAACCCCCAAAGAAAGCGTCTTCTGCGGACGAGATTCATGAACTGAAACATGCACTCGGAGAGATTTAGAAGAAAGGGGTGATGCATGCAAATGTGAATGAAAGAACAAAAAAAAAAAAAAGAATCAAACCTCGCAGATGCCATTAACGAGATATCCGAAGAAGAAACCAGAGGAGCAGATGAGGAACTGCTGCCACTTGGGCCTCTCTGAAAGAGAAATCCCGAACAGAGACCGTGATTGCTCTTCTTTCTTCATCTCTCTCTCTCTCTCTGTGTTTCAAATCCGAAACAGAGAAGAAGAAGAAGAAGAATGAATGAAGGGATATTTGTATTTGCTTTTAGTGGTTCGGGTGCTGAGTCTGCTGACGCATGTGAGAAAAAGTGAAGGAGAGAGAGAGAAGGGGAAATCTCAAATGTGAGATTTGGAGAAAGTCACAGAGGTTTTGTTAGGATTTTATAAGGAGAGAGGAGAGAGAGAGAGCCGCCCAACGTGGAATAGTTTGCAGTGCTTTTTCTATTTTTGTTTGTTTGTATTGTCTTTGATGTTTTTGGAGCCTGTGACCTACACGTTTTTTTACGGTGAATTTCTCAATTCATAGATAAAGTTGGAATTCCTAAATCATCCTTTGGATTTGAGAATTTAAAATTTTCACCAAAATACAAAGCAAGTGAAATTCATGAATTTCTGAAGATTAATTGAAATTTATCATATACTGAAATTTATAAATTTTAACTAAGAAACAAAGAATTTAGAAATTTCAAAAACCCCAACCGCTAGAATTCTAGTCAGGAATTCTAGCAAAAAACGGCCCCTTAGTATATAGCTCACCCTGTGGGGCCACTTTTTAAAAACCAAAACTGTTAAAAAAACAAATGTCTTTGCTTTTATTTTCTTTCCTTATTTTTGTGTATATTCAAAAGGGGGAGACGTTTGAATAAGGCATTAAAATCTTATCTTATTTCAGAAAGAATATAAGTTTTAAGATTTTTTAAAGGCCATTGATATTGGCACTCCCAATTGCCCCCTTTTCACTGCAGTGCCGTGAAAAGGGGGCAATTGGGAGTGCCAATATCAATCCCCTTTTCTAAATTGTGGTCGTAGTTATAAATATTAGTAAGTCTTGAATTAAGGGTATTTAACTATTTAAAGGCATTTTTCGGTGAGAGCTGCTAATGCCACACCGCAAACTTCTTTTTTCACATCCCTTTATTTTAAAACCAATATACTCGTGTGTGAAATTACCAAAATGGACACCATTCATAGTTTCATATCTCACTCAATTTCTCTCTACACTCACCCACTCCCACTCTCACCCCAACCACCACCGCCGCCGCCGGCAACACCTCCGAAGGGGGAGATGGACAGAGGGATAAAGAGGGGGGGGGGGGGGGGGGGGGGGGGCAAAGTAATTTGGAAAAAAAGGGTGTGTAGAGAGAAGTTTTGGCAATATTTTTACTTAAGTGGTGTGTGTAGAGAGAAGGCATGTGGAAAAAGAAGTTTTGGGTGTGACATTAACAGCTCTCCTATTCAAAATGGGGAGACTTTCAAATAGGGCCTTAAATATTTGTCTTATTTAGAAAAAGACATAAGCTTCAAGATATTTTAAATTGTGGTCTTAAATTGTTTTAGTAAGTCTTAAATTTAAGGAATCTGACCATTTAAAGATATTTTTGGGTAACTTTTGAGAGCTTCTAAATGCAAAAAAAAAAAAAAAAATACACACCCACTATTTAAAAGAATTATTACAAATATACCCTTACGGTAAATTCCTAAACTACCCCTACTCCCCTATTCCCTTCTCCACCTCATCTCCATCGTCCTGCAGCACCTTTTGTCGTGCCCTCCGCTGCCATGCCCTTTGGCCCCTATGAAACTAGTTTTTGCGGAACTCTCCAGTTTTTCCCCTGAAAACGAAAACGAAAATAGGAACTTTTTGTCTCGGCAAATCGTCTTTGTACTCACTTCCCCCCTCTTTTCCATCTTCAGATTTCTAAGAAGAAGAAGAAGAAGACGACGATAATAAGAGCTTCCAATTGTCTTCTTTCTGTTTCCAAAGACAGATCAATCAGATCTGTTGAGAGCCTAAAATATGCAATTTATCTCTCTAAGAATAGAGTACTTAATAAGGCATAAATTCTGAGTGTTTTGACCTCCAGAAACAGGAAATTCGTATCAGAAATCATTTCTCTGAACTGGGGTTTCCTCAAGGAATTGTGGAGAGTAAACAGTGTCATTGGCGTCTTCCAAAGAACAACGCCTTAGTAGGGTTCCTAGAGTAAAAACTTACATGATAGACTCTGATTTCTGTATTTCAATAAGGGTCGCCCCCCTCTCCCTCTCTCTCTCTCTCCTTCTCGCTCCTTCTCCCTTTTTCTCTCCCTCTCCTTCTCCCTCTTTCCCTCCCCTTTCCCCGTGGTGGCTAGTAGGGGTGTACATGGGTCGGGTTGGGTCGGATTTGGCTAAATACCTCATCCGACCCAAACTAGTATGGGTTAAATATTTATAACCCGTAACTGATCCTATACTAGTTCGGGTTGGGTTTGGTTTAAATGGATTGTACCTATATAAGAATGAATAATATAAATGTAACTAAATAATTCAATATTTCCATCTTCCAATCCCACTTTGAAAAACTAGATAATGTAGGGTTAAAGGCTTAATTTACTTCACTTGGCAGTTTACTCTATCCTCTCTTTTTTTTTCTTTGGTTCAATTCCATCGTACTTGTGTGTGTATATTGGGTAAACTCATCCTGGCTACTTGTGTTCATGGTGATTCATTGGTTATTAATAGCTTCTTATACATTCACATACCTTAAAGAATTCCTTTTATTTTATCACAATAGAGAGTACTCAATTGTATTAAATAATGATGCACCCTATTGTGCGAGGAGGATAGGTTGGTGTTTTAGCGCAAGGCAAAGCACACCAAGCACACCAACAAAATAAGGATTCAATGGTGGTGATAATTATGATCCTACTAGTATAATCGATCCATTTATATATATGGTTTTGCCTTGCGTTACCTTTTTTTGTAGGGTTGGGTCGGGTACATATGGGTCGGATATGAACTAAATATATAACTGACCCGTTTATAAAATGGGTCACACATTTGGACCTGTACCTGACCCATTGTGCAGTGGGTTGGGGTCGGTTTTTGATGGGTTGGGTCGGGTTGATGGGTTGGGTCGGGTTGGGTCTGGGTTTTGTACACCCCTAGTGGCTAGGGTAGTGGTGAGCAGGCCTGTCAATTTAGTCCGTTGAAATGGGTATTCGGCCCAAGCCCGAAAACACAGGGCTTTAAAAAAAATTTTGAGCCCAGCGGGCTGGGCTTGGATAATTTTTGAAATCCCGGCCAAAATGGGATTGAGAATGGATAGAGCAGTCCTAGCCAATCCAAGTCCGGCCCGACCTGGCTGCAAGATAATTTTATTAATTTTTTTTATAATATTTACCTCATGTTCCATGATGAAATATTTCGGCACTGTTGGGCGCTGCAACTATGCTAGCATGCATTCAAGCAAAATTTTCTCCTACGGCGGGACGTTCATATGTCGGCATTCTCATCTGGACATGGAGCCCATAAATAACTTGAACCCACCTGAATTTAACAGCACCCACCTTGATGACGAGGAAAACTTACCATCCATTTATATGGCCTGACCAAGTAAGAACATAAAAAAGCCCACTTTCGGTGGGGCCCACCTAAAGGACATACAACTAATGTTTAGCTTATGTTCAAGATTAGGGTTAAGCCCCGGCTTGGCCCTGTCTCGGCCCGAGCCGGCATAGGACGGGATTTGATGTAAGCCTATTCAATTTAGAGCCGGGATTGGACAACCACCGGTAGGCCCAGTCCAAAATTCGGGACGGGATTAGACAACTCAAGCCCAGGCCTGGCCCGGTCAATTGACTGGCCTAGGGGTGAGGTTTGAGGCGAGGTTAGTTTAGGTATTATGGGGGTGTACAAAGAAAATTTTGAAATCTTCAAATTCAATGTTAGGTGTAGAGAGAAAGAGGATATGCAGAGAAAAATGGGAAGTGCATTTAGAAGCTCTTGTGACTTTTTTCCTGTTTTTTTTTTTTTTTAATAGTCAAATTACTCTCCATTTAAAGTCATAGCATGATTCCGGAAACTACTACATGTTGAAGATCGCTGTGGGACGCTGGTTGCCGTCGATAACCGTAAGGACGCTCATAAAGGAAAGTAGGAGAAGATGGAGGAAGTGAATGAAGATTTTATTTCAATGAAGGGCAATTTAGGTATTGAAAAAATTGAAGGAAAAAGTCGTCGGAAAAATACCATTAAATGGCCAGTTGTCCTTAATTAAGAATTTAATAGAAAAATACCATTAGACCCTAATTAATTTTTTTTTGAAACTTGTGTACTTTTTTAAAAATAAGGCAAAAGACAGACTTCATTTGAGACTTTTCCATCCAAATCTAGCCCACCATCTGGATTGATAAAATGTATGTTCCCAGCCTTAGAAATATTGCTCAATTAGAACACAAGTGAACGAATGAACAAATCAGCAGGGCCCACCATATTTTAAAGTAGGTCGAACCAACAAGAGTCTTGCAAGTCTGTTTATGACTAACAAGAGAGAAGAAGGGGAAGAAGGGTTGGGAGAGATGAAAAGGAGGTTAAAGGAGGGTGCAAGTCATTATGAAATCATTTGATGAGAAGAAAATGGCCATCAACGGGGGTTGAGTGCAAGAGAGAACCAATTGGAGGACCAAGAAACTTATCAACCTTCTTTGAACAATCAACTCGAGTGAGACTCTCTTCTGAAAACGTAACAAAAAAAAAAAAAAATAGCAATGGGGGTTGAAAACGAGAGAGGAGTTTTTATGAAGATTTTGCTTCTTTTTATGTATTGGAAGTCCTTGTTGTTAAAGATAGTGATATGAAAAGCAAGTTAGCTATCCCACTCAAATATGGTCGCGTGATTGCTTATCGTGCTTCTTGGTTTGCTTCCAGCTACCATGTGGACACAATATTTGAAGCCCTTGCTCGTAGACTTGGTCTTGAACTTGCACAACAGTTGCAACTTGATAATATCCTATTGGAGGGAGACTCGTTGGTAACCATCCAAACCTTATGTACAGGTGCTTCCTCCCTTGCTCTTGCTGGTCCTTTGTATGATGATTGCTTAGCCTTGAGTAGACAAATTGGGATTGTCCAGTTCATACATACAGGCAGGTCATGTAACAAAATTGCTCATAATCTTGCTAAGGTAGCTACATCTAAACATATTACCCACACGAGTCTCTTTGTATCCTGACTGGTTACTCCACTTGTTGGAGACTGATATAATCTCTTTTAATCATTAATATATGATTCGTATTTTCATAAAAAAAAATAAAATAAAATTCTATGACCTGCCTCGACCTGCTCCTATTAGGTATGAGTTTGGGAATGAATTTTACTGGGTTTGGATCCTAGACCTTTCCATCTCTATTTCACCTCAATCATAAAAATACATCCAAGTGGACCCCATGAGCTGGACTACATAAAGCACAGCGTGAAGTCTATTTTTTTTTTGTAAACACATGAAGTAAACTATTAAACATCAGGGCCGGCCCTGGCCAGGGGCTGGAAGTGCGATCGCCCCGGGCCCTTTTTTCAGGGGGGCCCAAAAATTCCAGGTTTTCAACTTAAACTGAAAAAAAAAAAACTGTAAGGGGTTAAAACATAATTTTTTGTTAACTTGAAAGGTAAAACTTAAAACCTTAACCCATATCCCATCCCATTTTCGTTGACAGGAAGGATCAAGGAAGAAGAAGAAGAATATTTTCGTTGACAAGGAAGGAAGAACGACAGGAAGGAAGGAGAAGGAGAAGAAGAAGAAGAGAAGAAAAAGAAGAAAAAGAGGAGGAGGAGTACCTGATCTGATCTGGTCGTTCAAACTTGGCCGTTTGCTCACTCAACCCAGCTGCTGCCAGCCTGCCACGTACTGTTTCTCTCAACCCAACTGCTCTGTTTGTTTTTCTTCTCCTTCTTCAAGCTTCTGCCGATCCTCTCTCTGCTTTTCGGTTCCAGCCTCCAGGGCTGCTTTTATTCACCAGGCACCAGGGCTGCTTTCTCAGTTTTTCTTTTTTCTCTGCTTTTATTCTCTGTTGTGGGCAGAGAAGATTTTGCCTCTTTGTGGTGCTCTAATGCTCTGGACAAAGTGTTGTCTCAACTTATTTCTGTCTGGAGACTCTGGACGCACTTTCTTTTTATTTATTCCATTGAATCCCAACAACTTATTTGTTTTTCTTTCCTTTTGACCAGTCTTGTTTTTTTTCCTTCCCTTTTGAGTTTTGACTGGTCTGGGTAATGGGTATGCTGGACTTTTAATATGGGTATTTTTTTCAACTACTATCTGCTGGTGTGGATTTTTGGACTGGTCTGGGTTTTTGGACTGCTCTGGGGTTTGCTGGCTTCTTTTTGTTTTTATATAATTATATGAATTGTTGTCTGCTCTTGTAGATGGTGATGCTGCCGTTTTGCTTTTACCATTCATGATGCAAAGAGATTTCAAGTAGTTTGATGTTATTTGCTTTGGCTATTGAGGATGCAAATAAAATTTTATTTTGCTGATTGCTGAGGATGCAAGGGGATTTCAAGTAGGATGGGTATGTTTGCTTTGGCTATTAAGGATGCAAAGAAATTTTTGTTTTGTTGGTTGCTTATTGTTATATGAAAAAGAACTATTGAATTGTTACAGCTTACAAGTATTTATCTTGTTTATACATTATAGCATTTTATTTTGAATGTTTATATATTGAAGTTTGAATTTATATGCTTTGAATGTGAAATTTTTAGTTAATTTTGACAAATTAGATATTGGTTGAAAAATGAATAAGGCTATCACTACGTTTATATATATAGAGGCCTAAGTTTTACTCTTGCCCTGGGCCCTGAAAAATTCAGAACCGGCCCTGTTAAACATGACCTTGCCTACATGGATCTAACGGAAGACATGGCCCTAAACAGATTTGATTGACGTCGTCAAATCCATATAGCCGACTCCACCTAGTGGGAAAATGCTTGATTTGGTTTGATTTGGTTTGATTTGGGTAAACACATGAAGTCGATCTACTGCAGCTAAAGATTTTTCCCAACTGAGGTGTATTATGTTTGGAGATGTATTCAAATTATAGCCACACCTCCCAAGCCGTGGGCTTATTAGACTAGGTTAGATCAACTTCAAAGGGTATATTTGTGTCAAAATGCAGCAGAAAACTCTCAATTTTTGGAATCATTTGTGCAACACCTAGAACTTCTAAATAGCATAGAAAAGCCTTTGAATTGTCACATTTATTATTCCTAATTTGGTGCATCTTTTTTCATATTGAAAAAAGAAAACCCTATCTTCCCTCAACTACAAAAAAAAGAAAAAAAAATGTGTTTCCTATGAAAGAGGATAGAAATCGCTCTCCTTCCAGACGTCAGCACAAATGCGTAGTGTCATTTGAGCAAAGAGAAATTCTGCCTAGTCACTTGCTATTCCTCATGTCATTAAATAGAAGCCATCAATTGTATAGTGCCCATCTGATAAGATGACCGGTCTGATCTTTACAACAACTGAACTAAGCAATGGGTCCCATCTGATGATGATATTTATGCATATGATTAGGATGGGACAAGGCTTTCCCAAGCCGATAGTGTGTTGAGAATCAATGACTGATCTGTGAAGTTGTAGGTGATCCCAGGGCTGAATTTGGCCCAGAACATAAATGGGCTGGGCTTCAACCAACCTTGCAAGGCACAATCCTTTCTAATTCAGGCACTGCTGAGTGCTGATGGTAGATAGTTCATCAGATGGGTCAGGTTGAGCCAAATCTTGGGCTTGATATTGAGGCATGGATACAGACCCTGGTTCTAAAAGTCAGGCCCAGCTCATTTTCAAAATATATACAGCCATTGGTATTAAATATGTTTGTCAGGTCAGGCCAACCCTCAAACATATAAAAATGCAGGTCTAGATCACACTATTTGGGCCAGAAAAGTAGTAGGTCAATAAACAGCTTAGCGTCGCCGTCCTGAGAACAGAGTCCAAATCAAGCGCAACGCGAGCCAGGGTCAGGTTTTGAGTACCCGACCCGACCCAAGTCAACCAAGACAGCCTGAATTCCATGCCGGGCCCCTAGGAGATTTACAATCTTGTCAGGGTTCGGGTTTCATTTTGGTTGGATTCGTGTTTGGATTTGCCAACATACAACTAGATCAAGTTTGGGTTGGGCCAATGCCTGATCTGACTTGCCCGATTTGAGTCCCAAGTCTTAGATAGGGGTTTGACATGTATTCAAATAGGCACCATAAGCTAAGTAGTGATGTACGCTAGCGAAATTTTTCCTAGCTTGCACCTGCCTGAACACAAATTCATCCAAGCCGAGCTAAGCTTGACAAATTTCATAGAGCTCGAGTTAAAGATAGATTAGAAATTGAGCCTATCCCACCCAAATAGAACTGGCCTCTAGTAGCCTCAGAGCAAGCTTGATTCATTTATATCCTCAATATTAACGAGTAGAAGTGGAGAGAACGAGGGGTTACCTAGTTGGTTAAGCACCTCGCTTTACATCTTACTGTCCAGGGTTCAATATTTTGATTGCATGCAATCTTTTTCAATGGTCCGGACTTTCTTCTTACATGTGTAGGCTTCCTTCCGCCATAGTTGGGGCTTCTAATGGGCCCCCAGCCCTGTTGCTGTGTAAAAAAAAAAAAAAAAACAAAGAAAGAAAAACAGTGGGAGTGGAACCTCCCAAGAGGACTGCATGATTCCAATGGGCGGGACTAGGGTACTGACTGACCTTGTCACTGTCTAGGCCGTTTACAGTTGCACAATAAAATGGGCCTGCTCTAGCTTCATCGGACCATTTGTTAAGTCCGGCCCTTATGAAAATGTCAAGTCCAAGCCCTAGCCTGAGCCCGAGGTCAACAGTCTCTTCTGGCAAAATATCCAATGATTATTGCTTAATATAAAGATTAATGTGTTTGAAACTGTAATTAAAATGATCACCCACTTGGTTTTAACCATGCAGTAACAACAAACTCCTTCAAATGCTAATTAAAGTCATAATCTCTCATCTTCTTTTGATGCGAAGCGCAACGAATAGTAAATATTGATATTGATATTATAAAATGTTGAGGTTACAAGGAAGATTACCATTATAAATTAAAAGCTCTATAGTAATAAAAACTAGAAAAGTAACTGCGTTTAATTTATTTATAAATGCTAGTATGATATTTGCATATGATGATTACTTATTCTTTTTAATGGACCCACTTGGGTATAATTCATTAGCATAAGGCATGAGTTTGCTCCCTACGTCGGTTCGACTTTTCTTTAGAAAATCCAAAGCCAAAGGCGGGAGAGAGACAGGCATGACGGTTGTTCTTGGATTGAGAGAGATAAAGATGCATTTGTAGTTAAAGAGTGCCTTTGAGGAAGAGGAATGGGGTTAAAGAGATGAAAGGATCAAGAATTGGGAAAGTTGGACCAAATCTTTTGTTATCCAAGTCAGTCTTGGATATAAAATTTGAACATGCTTAATACTTGGGCCGCCGATCTTGGATTAAGTGACAGAAAGGCCAAAGTAGTGCTTGTAGTTTACTGATCGATTTTTTCAAAATAAATGATAGAAGGCCCAGCCCGGCCCGATTGGATGGACTCAATGGGTGGGCTTGGCCTGACAGTTTAGGTGGGACAAGGCACTTTGGGCTATTGTTGGACTTGGGCCGGTTATGGGCCCATCTTCTTACAGTCGTGCCACCCCTACAGCTACACTTTACGGCCATTGTCATACATGTAATTGTCCCTACAATAAATACGTGTTCATGAGCTGGGCTTCTGATTCAACGCGATGGGTCCCACCTGATATTATCAAGTATCCAGTACTGCCACCTACGTACTTCGCCCACACGCGTTGTCCCATCAAAATTCCAAAATCGAACCGCCTCTTGAAGCATCCAACGACAAGTGGAGGAAAGTTGGAACCTTCACTTGTTGGAACCTTCACTTGAAGCTTCATCAAATAAGACGCTTTTTTTGTGTTGGAACTCTCTCTCTCTTTCAGTGAACTTGTCCACTTCAAAAGGAGGAACCTCTTTCGGTGACTTTAACAAGTTATCTAGTAACCTGTGGATCCCCTACTAATTAATTTCAATTCACTAAGGTGGTCAAGTAGATTTTCAACACATGTAAGGTAATGGTTGGGAAGGTCAAGCTGCAACTAGAAATGACAAACCAATCACATAGGAAACCTCTGAACATTTCTCTTAATTATGAACTATTGATTAGTATGAAGTCTGAACCGTTTGACTAATAAAAAAAAAACCTTGACTTGGCCTGGTCCAACCTCCAGCCATTTGCGTGTGTACTTCAGATAAGCTTCTTCCAATAATAATTGAACGTATGGAGAGAGACAGAGAGTCAAAACTTAATCCTGAAGATTTTGACAGTTCATATCCTGATGCCACTGTAATGTTGACCCAAAGTGGAGACAAGGTAGACGGTGGAACCAAATTTCGGAACCAACCTCTTTGAAAATATTATAGCTATCAAACCATGTATAAGGCGCCATTGACAAGCCTATTTTGTAGGTCTTTTTAGACTTAAAAATCGATTCAAATAGGGTTTTTAGAACTTTGCATCATTTGAGAAAGTTCACGTAAATATCTAATTCAAAACTAACTTAAGACATCGCGTTGGTTTTTCAAAAAGTAAATGAACAGATATTTATATCCAAACGTACAAATGCCACTCTTTTTTGCATCTTTTTGACAGGGTTGTTCATATATATGACTTTTATAATAAGAAAAGCTTGTCAAATATGATGAATTTGCCTATTTTATTTTTATTATATGATAATTTTGTCCATACAACTTTGAGATATTGACAAATTTATAAGAAAAAAAAATTAAAATTTTTTTATAAGTAATTTATTTGTACTAGCCTAGCTAATTGAAACAACTCTAATACAAGCATATATATATATATATATATAATATATCCATTTGAATCAGCTTATTTTAAATGGTTAAAATTTGTCAAACATGCCCAATATATGAAACACATGCAATTTTCTCACTTTCGTCAACATATCTTTGAACGACTCTTAAGCAATATCTTCTGAATCAACATGATTTTCTACGAGTTATTTTGGAAGTGGAGTTTTATTTTAACCATGTTTACAACTTTAGCTGGTTCTTTTATTTGAATTTAACTCAGTAAATTTTTTAAGAAAAAAAAAAGCCCAAAACAAAGAGCATATCGACTCAAATCGTAAAATCAACACATTATATATATGAAGTAAGACAACATGATATGTGCAAAAAAATGAGGAGTCTGGATTCATTGAAACAAGATTAAGATACTGTACCACCCTATCAACATGCGCTAGTAGTATAAGATCTCTTTTTTTTTTCCTTTTTTTCATGTAAAGAAATAAATTGATAGGGTGTATTAGCTAGCATGAGATTTTATACAACTCACTCACGCATCTTGATAGGATGAAATATAACTTCCTATTTCAATAAAACAGGAGATCGGGACTCAATAATGAGAGACCAAACCGATAGAATAACTCGCTAAACTCTGGAGCCAGCCAATCAAAAAGGAACTACTCCAGCAGAAGAGGAGGTTTTTCATGTCCATACTACCAACTGCCAAAACCAACCATTAACGAACAAACTGTATAGTCAGCAGGGAGTTCTACGCATGATCAAATGAGTAGCTCCAGAGCGACACGTCAGCATTCTCTTCCACGTCATCTAAAAGGGACCCACTTTCCAAGCACGGATCGGGCGGAGGAGAAATCAGCAGCCCCTCCGCCATGTTCGCCAGCAACCCCTGCATGTTTAGATCCTCCTCTTCCATCCAAAACCCACTCTCCGGCAAACTGGCCGGAGTTTGCGCTACAAAGTCGGATGATGAGTCGGACACTGACGGTCGAAACGCCTCAGCAGCCTCGGCCGCAGCACTCTGTATGTCCTTGGCATTGCCGGACTCCGGCACCGGGAGAAGCCACGCCGAGTCTGCGAAATTCAGGCAGGCTGAGCGGCCCCGAAGCGCCATCGCCGCAACATCATGTGCCCGTGCCGCCATCTCTGCAGTCGGAAACGTCCCGAGCCAAATTCTCGATTTCTTGTTCGGCTCTCGCACCTCGCACACCCACTTGCCGCCGTTGCGCTGCCGGACACCCTTGTAGACGGGGTGGCGCGTCTCGCGGAACTTGGTCCGCCCCGCCCGCCGCTTCGGGGGGCTCTTCGCAACGGTGATGTACGACTCCTCGTCGGAATTCGCCTGGTGGGTGCTGCCGTACGATGCCGACGACTGCTCCGACAGGTCCGACCGCCGAGATTCCGAGTCGTTGTTGAAGTTCTCCATTGAAGTGTTGGAAGCTCTTGTGAGTGATAAGTGGTAGAAGATGCTGATGAGAAAGATATCTCATACCTCGTTAGGGGATTAAAGAAATGAGTGTGCTTTTTATATGGGATTCTTTTTACGATGACTTGTTACCACCACTATTCAATACACGGCTGCAGTATGCCAGGTTGGCAAGCTGTGTTGTCGAGCTGTGTGTTGCAAGTAGGATAATGATGTAAATAGGTTGGAGAAGAAAAAAAGCCTTGGGTTTGTCCTTTTGGGGAGGATTGAATGAATCTGTGACAAAGGAAGGACAGGAAGGGGCTTTGTAGGAAATCAGGAAGAAGGTGACTGTCATTTGTGGGGTCGTAGTCAAAGGGAGACCTTGTAAGAAACTTTGACTGCTTTGAGATGGGACTCGGGAGAGTTCGACGAACTATCTGAGTTGGGGCCACATGGGGTTTGCCATTTTTGGCATATGTGGAGGTTGTAATTAATGCTCTCATGGGCATCATATTCGCCATCATCATCAATCTTTAAACTCTTAAAAAATGGTGGGTCCTCCAAACATCTCTTATTGAGGCCTCTCGGATATTATCCTAGAATGTGAAATTTTTAATTACTTCACATAAGATGCTTTAGTTAATTTCTGAGACTCCTCAAGGTATGGACTAGTAGGCGTGCTAATCAGGTTAGATTGGGTCAGCCTAAACTCGAACCCAAAACCAAGCCATTGCCAGTGTGGTTAGAGATTGTAGTTGTACTCATTGATTTTGGGTGTACTGGGGTACCGCATCATATAATGTCTATGTGGAATGGGTGCTTATTATGGTTTGAGGTGTAAAGAGAAAAAGTTGAGATTCAATTCAAGTAATACAAAAATAGAACTCACATATGATCAAATTCGAATATTGAACTGTTTAATAAGCTTAAACTGTAGCTATGAAGTGGTACTCATCTCAATTTGACATGTAAATTTATATTATCTATTACTGAATTTAATAAAGGTAAAAAAGAATACCAACAAACTAACAATTTTCTCAAATTTGGCCAATACTTCCCCTACCTCACATCATAAAACTCAAACTATGCTTCCATTAGTAAGTATACTTTTCGTGTTCATTTGACTTAAAATTGATTATAGAAGTTTTAGTATTTTACTTTGTTTGGCAAAGTTTTTTAAATTTATAATTTAATTAGCTTGAAGACCTTTATCCTTTTTATTTGTTCAAAAGCAACCAAGATATAACTTTTACATATAGGTATAAATGTCTGAAACAGTCCCGCTCATTTTTTCCTTTTTTTTTTTGTCAAATTCTTCCATATAAATACTTTAATAAGAAAAGTTTGCATGTACTATTTTTATAACGACAGATTTTGTCGGTACTACTTCTACTGTGTGTTATACTTACCTATACCTATTTAACCTTTTTAGTCTAACAAGTATATTATTCTAATTATTCTAATTGAATTAGACATACAAAATAATTTATTTGTAAAACAAAAAAACCCTCATCAAAATAATTATATTTAAAACGGATCAAAAGCTTGCGAAACAGGCCGTATGCAACTAAGCGACTTTGTTACATGTGGCATTCAACCATTAAAAACAACTCAAACATGAGTATCAAAGGGCTGAGGGTAGAGGGTAGAGGCCAAGTAACAAATGTGGGGAGAAGAGGGTGATAAAACACGGAAAAGGCAGAAAGAGGTGAGAAAGTTCCAAGCCCGGCGCTTTCGGACAGGCCAACGAGGACGTGGCACAAATCCAGATAAGTTAGAAGTTAGAACTTAAGACAAAGATGACAGTTGGTCGCCCGCGGAAACGCGTAACGACTAACTGAATTGTTGGACACGTCACAGGTTTTTACTTTTTAAGATAAGATTTCCAAAAGAGTTCCTTCACAGTGGGACCCACGCTGCTTGTAAGTCCTTTTCCCCTTTTTTTTTTGTTTTCAATTTTATCAGTTTCCAGTTACCAAGCACCGCGTGGATACAGCATGTGACTAATCGACTATGGATGGTGCGAGGAAAAGCTCTCGAAGAATATCAAGAAAAGCTCCTTTGGCTTTCCTTGCAAGAGTTTCAGCTTCTTAGAGGGACAATTATTTTTTTAGACACGTGAAGTCTCTACCCCTTCTCATGTACCTGAAAAGTTAAATTTTTGCCTGATAAACGGACACACGGATATGGGAGAGAGAACGCAACATTGAAGCTGTAATCTTTAATTCCAAAGCCGTGGTCCTAATCAAACATTCAAATCTCAACAAAATTACTATCATACTGATCAATATTATATTTGTGTTGGATTTTACTTTGATTAAAGTTATTTTTTAGAACCACCTCATAGTTAAGCGGCAAGAGGTGTTTCACATCACGTAGTAGCCAAGGATGATCTTTGCCACACGTAGATTAGTTTTATGTATGTATTACTTATCTAATTTAGAGGAAAAGACTTTTTTAGGGCATGTATGATTGCATTGGAATACATAAAAATTAAATACATAGAAATTATCTCATAAGTAATTGGAAATGAAAATCAAAGGTGAGTATATATTTTCAACAAAGGGAAGATTAAATATTGATGTTGTTTTTGAAAATTAACACATGGTCTTCATTTTTAACATCTTATGGAAAAGATCCTATCTATTTTGCAAGCATATTCCTAATGGAGTTTCTCTCTTGTCTAGAATTTTTGATAGCACTGCAATTGTTGTCTTCCTGGAATTCTAAAGAACCTTTATGATTAAAGAAAATCTTAAATAGTGGGATTCCAAATGACTATTTACCCATGTAGAATTCTTAGATACCCATTTTCTGGAATTTTAATCAGTGATTGTCACCCGTAATTCCACGTTGGGAGAATAATATTTGGAATTCTCCAAAAGCTCAAAGTCTAGAAATCCCTCAATGCTTACAATTAAACAGGCCCTAATTTTCCATTTTATATAGAAGGAATTAGTTAGTTTGATTGTTAACATAACTTTCTACAATTGTTATTCTATTGGACGGACAGGGTTGTGTGTTCTTCATCACTTATAGGAGGCATGGCCCAGCTATAAAAGACCTCACGGATGCTTACAACTGTTTTCTAACATCTACTCTCTCAACTTCTCTATACACTTCCTCTCTCCCAGTCCCCGCTCTCCCTCTCCTTATCTCTCTCCCTCTGTTCCTCTCCCTTTCTCTCCCTCTCCATGCCCTCTTTCCCTCTTTCTCCCTCCCTCTCCTTCTCTCTGCCTCTCTCCCCCACCTTCCTTCCCTCTCTCCATCTCCTCCGCCGGCGGTGCGACTGGGAGGGGGTAGTGGGGGTTGGGGTGGGGGTGGGGGTGAGGATAGGGGGTGGGTGGGTCATGGGTGTAGAAAGAAGTTGGAAGAGAGATCGATATGTCCTTTTAGATAATTCCCAACATGAGTATTTTGGTAAAAAAAAAAATTCAGCGTGTAGAGATTAATTTTCAGTGTGCATTTAGCATCTCTCTAACATATGTTCATCCTTTTGACAAAATAAAAAACATATGTTCATCCAAGTCCAATCAATTTAGCTTCAATTGGGTAAAGACTGGCCCATGACCCACCCATACTATTATCAGCCCCACTGCTTGAGTCCAAACTCCAAACTCCAAATCCATTCAAAGCAGAATAGTCTCGGGAGCTATGCACGTGTATAAATGTACAATGGATATGAAATAAAAGTAGGGCCCAGTATCAAATAATTGAGTAGTTGGAAATGTCCCCCACTCGTGCAACGTGGGAGCATCCTAGCGAGTCATGTTGACACTAGTCAGCACAACAGTCACGACTTTTCTCATCCCTCGGTTAGGTAATGCATGTATGTGGCCATAGTTTCCCACTTGCAGCTGTCTCTGGTCTCTCTAGTCTGGGGGCTGTGAAATGGAGACATGGATTGAGATATTGAGAGCCCAAGTGCTGGGAAAGTGGGCATATTGATGAAATCTTTGAAGTGAAAATCAAGAGTTTGATGTAAGGACTATGACATGACTTTCACACGGTTTTGCCAACTGCACACGTTGCAGTCAGCCAACGAAACCAGGGTCGGAAAACAGAGCCAGGGTCACCATAATTTGAAAGATGTATGCAATTAGTCTTGGGTTGTGGGCCAGACTCACTTTGTCGGTTAGAAAGTTGTTTTCGCTTAGCATTGAATTCAGAAGGTTAAATTAAGGGATAGTTTAATGGGGGCTTCTGCTGGGTCCCTCAGATCATGATTTTGTTGCAAACAGTCCACACAAAAAAGTCATCAAGCCAAAGGTCTCTCTCACACTTTTTCATACTTGAAATATCTAGTTTACCCTTTCTTTAAATCATATCCCATGATTTATGGGATATCCCATTAATAATGGCCAACTAACATTTAATTGCACACTATTAATGGAATCCCCATATTTTCAAATAAATTCTAAAAACACACAAATAAATTTTAAAAATAACGAAAAATAAATTTTAAAAAAAATACAATAATTTTAAAAAATGTAATAATTTTTTTTAAAAAAGAAATATATAATAAAATAACATAGATAAATTTAAAAAGATGCAAATAAGTTTCAAAATATCCAAATAAATTTCAGAAAATGTAAATAAATTTCAAAAGACTCAATTAAATCTCAAAAGATCCAAAGATAATTTAAAAAATACAAATAAATTTAAAATAACGATAATAAATTTTAAAAAATGCAAAAATTTTAAAAAATGCAATAAATTTAAAAAGACAGAAATAAATCTCAAAAGACGCAAAAAAATTTAAAAAATGCATATAAATATGAAAAGATGCAAATAAAAATAAAAAGCACAACTAGATTTTAAAAAAAAATTAATTTTCCAAAAAACTCACATAGATTTTCTAAAAACTCAGATAGATTTTAAAAAAAGACTCAGATAAATTTGCACGAAACACAGATAAATATTACCAAAACTAATATAAATTTCATCAGAACTCAGATAAATTTGACATAAACTCAGATAAATTTCACCAAAACTCAGATAAATTTAATCAAAACTCAGATGAGTTTCATAAAAATGCAGATAAATTTGCAAAAGTTCATATAAATTTATAAAAAAATAGAGAAATTTTCCAAAATCTCAGATTTACGCGACACGAACCCCTTGCTTGGTCGTCTTCTTCCTTCTTCCAATTTTGGAATCAAAACCAAAACCAGAGAGCAATAGGACACAAAAGACCATAGCCTTATCCTCTTTCGATCTTCTTCTTCCTCAGCGATGGCACAGCGGCAGCGATGATTGAGACCAGCGGATCCTTGTTCTCCGACGACGGATGCGGAAGCCTGGCGAGGTCACGCGATCACAACTGAGAACAGAGCAGTGGTAGGGTTCAACACCTGAGAACACTAGACTTCTCGGGTTTGCAGAGATCACGTGATAGAAGGTGGGCCATCGCAGAACCTGATCCGGGGACTGGAGACCTAGGCGGATCCTTCTGGCGCTCCAGTTCGAAATCGGAAAACATGTTTCGGACTTGTTCTCGAAGCTTGAGCAGAGACGAACTTGCCTGCGATCGAATGGAAGATGGATTCGATCTCCGGTAACAGATCGGAGAGGGAATCGTAGAGATCGAGGACGCGGAACATCTTCTCTGGCGATTTCTTGAATTTCGCCGGCGAACGCTTGATCGGAAAAGAGATTCCTCACGACCATCCTCACCGCCGCTAGCTAGTTTGTGATCCTTCTCTCCACGACCTCCCAATCAAGCTTCTGTGTTTCTGGTCTACTAATCTTCCTTTTGATCGTTTTGCGATTTTGAAAACAGTGATGGCCCATGTGTAGATATGCACATTGATTTCTTGTCTTCCTCAAGTCAGACGTAACAGCGAGAACATCACTAGGTGAATCGGGACCTGGGTTCTCTATTCCTATTGTCTTCCTCGGCAAGGAGTCAGGAATCGTCTACATTCTCTCCACAATTCTAAAATAGAAATCAATGATCATATCCAATCAACAATCGTGACCCACCTTGTAATGAGGGGGAGAATGGAAAATTTGAAAATTTAAAATTCAAAATTAGATGCCTAAAATGGTTGAAAGGGCGATTTTGTCCTGAAAAGAGAAAACGTGCGGGCTCAGGGACCTCTCACTGAAAACATTCTAGCCGAGTGGACCATAGGCCTTAATAAGTTTTTTCTTGGACTAGAGGCTGGATACATTCACTTATAGGGACCTTTTGCTAATTTTGCCTAGTTTAATTGGTCTAAAACTACGATTTATATTCGAAGGTTGTAGGTTCAAAGTTGAACTATCACAGAGACTACAGGGGTTCCTCTGGACTCGGAGAAATTAATTCAGCTCAAAGGGTTAGAAACCGTCCGATAGCAAAAAAAAAAAAAAAAATTCAGAAGTATTAATTAATATATATATATATATATATAAATTGTATTATAAGGATAACTAGAACTATTCGACGTCATGAAAGGTGATTGCCGTGTTTTTAATCTAGAGATTTCGTAATTAAGAAGGGTTTGAAATAACTTAGAATCTATTAACAGACAAAGTGAAGCATTCACATGGTGAAAGTTCACCTCTCTCTGTGGGATAAAAGTAAAGAAAGGACTGATGGGAAGAAAGGGTGAAGATGTCGAAAGGGATGAAGAAAGAGATGAGGAACAAGCGGAAGAATCATATCATCACCTTATCATGGGTTGGTGGGTTGGTGAATGACTCTCATTGTTGCCCTCTCGACCATACATGATAATTGCAAAATCATGCCCCTTCAAACGATTGCAACTGACTCATCAATGGATTTTCACTAATCAATTACAGTTTTTTTTTTTTTTTGTTACCTTTGGATTAACTATTTGATAAAAAAATATAATTAACATAATCTAATTCATACTCATTATCATGATTATCATCAAATGATCTTTTCAACTATGGGATAATTCATATTGATATCAAATTTGATTATACCCATATATCCAGAGGGAGTTTACTTAGAACAGTTTAGATTTCAATAGGTGGACTCCACTGTGAAGTTTTACACCCTTAAATCCTAATTTCTCTAGATTAAAGCCTAAGGGGATCCGGACTCTAATATGAAAACAATCCATACAAGACATTGTGAGGTCGTTTGCGAGATAAACTGGCTTTTTTCTTTTTGTGGCTAGCAAGATAACTTTCTTTCTTTACCCAAAAAAAAAATTTTTTTCTATGCTAATTTCAGTTGCTCAAAATGATGGATGTAAAACTAGCGGCAACCATAGAGGTCCTAATGGACGAGCCAGTCCAAGCCTGATTCAAGCCAACCCATAATTGACTGGAATTTGAGCTGTGGTTTTAGGCTCATGGGCCAAACTCAAACCTAATTTTATTGACAACTGCAAAATTGGTTTGTTGTTGGTTAGGGACTTGGAAATGGTGAATGCATGGGTGTGTAAATATTTACAAGCGACGGAGAAAATATACGCAAGCAATCACCAGTATCTTATTTTTTGGAAAGATCATTCGCAGAAAACATTAGAATTCCAAATAAGATTAAATTACAATTTGAATGTGGTTGATTTAGATTACGTTTCTCTATATTATTCACTCTTGTAAAATAGGGTAATTGCTGGATATAAGTTAAAATAGGGATGTTTCTAGTAAATTTTGATGGTATGGTGTAATTTTAGTATGTGGTGTAATTTATTCGTGATGATTTGCTGACTTGGTCGTAAAGCAATGATTTGAAGTGATCTATGAAAGACCAGAAAGCGCAGGCAGCACCCAGGTGACTCGACTCCTCTACTTTCCGAGCAAGTCAACTATTCCGACTCAATGAGTTGACTCAGGGAGTCAACATGCAACAATTTTGGAGAGCTCGATCAAAAGACCAGCAGGTGGTATGATGGATTCGCTAACAAAGTAAGTGGTTGTTGGATAATTTCCTTTGGTAGCTCATATCATATTATCATGTAATGGTCTCTTTGTATTAGTATAATACAATGCTCTTTTACCTTGTTTTTTTTTTTTTTTTTTTCGCGTTGGGCCATCATTTTTTTTTTCTCTTTTATATTTAATATAATCTTTGGTTATGGATGAAGGGGGAAGAAGGGATTTTGACCGTATAGCTTTCCTTAGATATGATTGTTTTAAAACAGTCAAAGTTTAAATATTTCTCGTAAAGCTATTCATACAATAACGGTGTAATATCACACAGTCATAGGATATTGCACAGGGCAATATGTGTGATATTGCACGGCCCTAGGATATCAAACAGTACAATCAGTGTGATATCACACAGCCTTAGGATATTGCGCAAATAGCTCTATGGAAAATACTTGAACTTCCACTGCCTGGGAGCGAATGTTAGGTCTAAGGGCAGCTACATGGACAATATCAATAAAAAAAAAGGGTAAAGGATGTTGTCAGTGAAGTGTCTAAAGTATCTGTATTTGTTGGAAGCTGAAGTGTCTAAAGTCTCTGTATTTGTTGGATGCAGGGCATTTACGCAGCTGAAACAAATCTCTATGATCTAACTCACCTTTTTGGCTTTTTCCATGTGTAATCCTTAATGTTCAGTTTGGTTTCTTTTTTGTCCCCCACCTGTTAAGTAGCTTGTTGTTCTCAGTCATGATGATTAGCAACCAATCACTAGATGAGGAATAATAGAAATTATATTAAGATGAAGGAAAGACACTAAAGCCAGTCAAAATGACTTGAATGATTCTGGTATAAAAGCATTATAACCAAAGTAAAGAAGCAACTGCAATGGGGCAGAACCACAGAAGGCACAACACTGCACGATTGCCACCTGCTAATCTTATAGATCAAGAAGAGAGTAAAGAGTTTCAACATCACAGTCTCTAAAATGGAAATCAATGCTGAATCTAAGAATTCGAAGTGATCATTTCACATTGAGATTTTGCAGTGTCAAGTCTTGTTCAGGATACCTAAAAACTTGTTCAAGTAGCTGTGTTTACAAGTAGCAAAGGCATCTCTCTCTCTCTCTCTCGTATGTGACTTGATGTGTGGAAGTTTTTGGGGATAAATCACCTCACTCTCTTAAATCCAACCACATACACATCTTCACATATCCAGCCAACCACATCTTCTCCAGCTCATGACCCCAACATATACTCACCGTGCTGGGTTTATTGCATTAATTTAAAGGTGAGCATTGGAAAGCATAAATGATATTGCATTATACCCCAACCAAAGGCAATTGATAATTCCAAACACATATTCATTTGGAGTAATAGGAATTGAATGAATAAAAGCTCATGGTCAAATGAGCTCCACTGAAAGATGATTTAAGAGGTGGGGTGTATGGTGTGAGGTAAGTTTTCCTAGTATTTGTGGATATAAAGTAGCAAATGTAGACAGGACTGTGACTTTCCTAGTATTTGAATTACTAGGGTGGTGACTATATTCATTTTGCACCTTCCCTTGATTCCCTTTCCATTAAAGGGAGGTTATTTGATGGTATTTTAGTATATCCCCTTTAATTCTCCATTTTTAACCACATACATGAATACAAAGTCCTATAATTCCCAGGAATTCAATTACAAGAAACAAACATGCCCTAATTCATATTCAAATACCTTTCTCTCACTCACCTTGTACATACTGAAAGTTGAAGAAGCAAACTAAACGAGACATATCGAGCTTGAATTGCTAGAAATGCTCGTCCAGACAACTCCAACTACTCTTCTAATGGATCCCACATGGAGGGTCACTTGCAAAAAAATATTGCTGTTTAAGTAACTACACTCTTCATTCAGCCATTGCAAAATGATGAATTTTACACAAGTCAATTGTGCTATCAGACCCACAATCCAGGTGCTCTTGCACACTCAAAGTACAAGAAGCAGAGCATCTATCACTTCCAATTCTCATATAAAAAATACTTTTTTTTATGTCAATGCAGAGGATGGAGGCCATCCAAACATCACCATGCTGAAACTTCAGCCCAACGCCAACAAAACCCAAATCCATAAAGATGCAATCTTTTTAGCAAGAGCAAAATCAAACAGACAAAAACCACTTATTCATGAAAGAAAAGGGCAAAAAGCAACACAAACCCATCAAAACAAATACACCACAATCAGAAAATTTTAACACCAAAACCAACTACATAAACTGAAATCAAATCAAACTCACCAAATCTAAGAACCCAACTGGCCATCTCCTTCAAGTCTCACTGCTGTAGCAACAGGAACCCTCACATCCTTATACAAACACACATAGGGTTTATCACAACCATCATAATTCCCCGTCCAACGTCCTTCATCAATGTAGCTTGCATCCCAAACCGAAGCATACAAATACATGGGTTTCTCCGGAAACCCTTCTCCCTCCTTCCTCTCCTCCCTCCTCACAATCCTCCCATCAATGGCCCACTCAATCTCGTCCCTCCCCCATCTGATCACGTACTCATGAAACCCATCTGAAGCGTCGAATCCGAGCTCGTGAATGACTTCTCGATTGCCCAATCCGACAGTGTAGAAGTTGGTTTGGACGATGGAGAGGTCCTTGCCGAGGAACTCGAAGTCGATCTCGTCCTGGGAGCGGTCGCCTTCGAGGGAGGAGAGATAGAGGTTGAAGTTGAGGCCGCTGGTGTTGCCTCTTGGGCATTGGATGAGGGCGGAGAAGGTGCCGAAGAGGAAGCGAGTGGTGGAGCGCCACCGAGCGCCGCCGCGGTCGTCGAAAGTGAGAACGATGGAGGAGGAGGTGGGGTTGTGGGTGCAGGCTTCTGGGCAGTAGTCGATGGCGATTTCCGAAAGGAGCTTGGTTTGGTGGAGGAGAGATGGGTCTGCTGTCATCTCCGCCATTGAAGTTGCAGAAAGAGAGAGAGAGACAGAGGTAGCTTAGATCGGAAGAATAAAGTATTCTACCATTTTTTAGGATTGGGTGGGTTAGATCTGAAGTATAAAGTAGATCTAAAGTAGGATTTGAGTTGGAAAAAATGTAGAGGCCTTCAATTGGCACCCGTAATTTTGCTCTCCACATAAGAAGATAAGAAATCTTTTTTTTTTTCCTAAACTACCCTCCTCCCTTCCTTTCCCTCACTCCCTCGTCTTCAGCGGAACCCTGGCCGACCGGCCGACCTCCCTCTTTCTTCCTCCCTCCCACTCTATTTTCTTTCACTCGCTCCCTTCCTCTTCTTCTCTCTCCTCCCACTCTATTCTCTTTTCCTCTCCCTTCCTCTTCTTCTCTCTCCTCGAGCGGAAGCCCGATCGATCGGCCAGCCTCCCTCCCCCTAGGGGTGGGAATCTGGGCCGACCGGCACGGCCCACTGAAGACCGAGCCCATTCATGCTCGGGCCGGGCGGCACGGCCCATGATAAATATGCAGGCCGTGCTGGCCGGGCCCAATCTTTTGGGGTCAGCCCAGCACAACCCAGGGCACGACTTTGGTCATGCCGTGCTGTCCGTGCAACTCGTGGGCCACATACCCCCTCCCCTTTTTTTATTCTCTTTTAATTTTTTTTAAGTCTTAGAGACTTAGACTCTTCACTCTTGGTCTTGGACCAATTTCATTAAAATAAAGAAATTAAGAGAAATAAACAAGTAAAATAACACTGAAATGTTTTGAGAAAATACATCAAATAAATTGTATTTCCTTGAAATTTAAGTTACAAAAAGTTCAAAAAAATTACAAGTTTGAACTTGGATCAATATATATAATGAAATTCAAACATTCTGATAAATGAAAAAAAAATTACAACTTTTAAAACCTATGATACATTCTAAAAAAATAAATTTCAACTTTAAAAACCTATGATACATTCTAAAAAATAAATTACAAGTTGAAAGCCTATTATACATTCTAAAAAAAATTATACTATGATATATGTAACGCCGCTAGCTCGTCTTCTATGTCGATTTCATCATCATTGAGGTGTTGTTCCCTATCTTCTACTTGATTCTAATCCCGTAAGCACGTACAGGTCTCAACGGTTTCTTCTGTAAGCATAGTCCTCCTGTGGTTAATAAGGCGCCCACTTGCACTAAATGCCTGCTCTGATACAACTGTAGACGCTGATATTGTTAGTATATCACGGGCTATGGCGGAAAGCACGGGAAACTTAGTTTCGAATGATTTCCACCATGCCAAAATGTCAAAATCAACTTCTTCATTATTCGAGATTGTAACAGGATCGCTCCCCATGTACATTATTAATTCATTAAGGTTGTAAGAGGATCCTCCGGAAGAAGAAGAGTTAATTCCCTAAGATTTCCTCATAATACTCCAAATGACCTTCCTTCTTTTTTCCTTTATGTACTTGGGGAGGGCCTATCGGGACCGTGGGTGCTATGGATCTACCTAATCGGGTAGCATAATCCAAATAAAGTGTTTATAATTGTGTCTTAATTGTAGACATGTTATTTATATTAGTTGTATTCATATTAGAGTTTATTTCATCAAGAAGGGTTTCTATACCTTTTAAGTTCAATCTAGGGTCTAATGCAGCAACTATACAAAATGTTAAAGGAGATATTCTCTCCAATATGATGAAAACTTTTCCTCCATTTGTACACACATACGTTGAAAAATTGAAAACCTCTATACTTTTTAAAAGTAAGACTTATTTCGTAAAAATGGGCTAAAGCTTGATTTGATATGGAATAATATACCCCGGAAAAAAATAATGTTGCATCATGAAAAACTTCTAAAAAATCTCTTATTATCTCAAGAAGGGTCCATTTATCATCACTTATAAAAATATTTTCATGCTCCAAATAAAGTTGACAATATTGATTTAGTGCCATTTTATAGGCACATGATTTTTTTAACATTTTATAGGTAAAATTTCATATATTCTTTACATCTTGTGATATTTTCTTTTGTCTTAGACTCAAATTTACACATATGTCCCTCCACCATTGTTTTCGCGAGGGAGAACAAAAAATGTATCTGACAATTCATTTAATAATCTCTAAATCCTCTCTAATTAATTTCACCCCTACTTGTACTATAAGATTTATGATGTGGCATGTACATTTATTGTGAAATAGATCTCCATTTAAATCAAGTTGAATCGCATGTTTTAGTAAATATGCTGCGACTTGTTAGTGCTTGCATTATCTTAAGTTATAGAAATTATTTTATTTTTAATTTTATATTCTCTAAGTTTTTCAAGGATGGTAGACCCTATCCTAACACCAGTGTGTGGGAATTCTAGCATAGAAAATGAAATCATTCTTTTCTGTATCACCCAATCACTATAATATAATGTGATGTGATTGCAATGTACCACAGATCTTGTTTAGAGGTCCATAAATATGAAGTTAAAAGCCACTTTTCCAGGTATATTTTTAAAAATACTTTTTTAATTCTCTTTTTCTTTCAAAAAAGTTTTTATTTCATCATTTCTAGCAGTAACTCTAGATATTTTCTGCCATGAAGGAACAAAGGCAGACCTCAAAAATCTTTCAAATGATCGGTCTTCGGAAAGTATAAATGGTAATTGGTGACAGATTATAAACTTAATAAGTTGATATCTAGCATTAGTAGGATCATAGTTGAGAACTCCTAAACCACCAGATAAATCTGTTTGAGAAAGTTGTGTTTGAAACATCCCACCTCTTACCCCATGGCCCCTATCGTTAGTGGTATTCGTGTGTTTACGCGCACACATTTTCATGTGTCTATTAAGGTGGCCAGTGCCGCTTGATGATTTGGCATTGAGGAGATTTTTGCAATATTTATATTGTGCCTACTCCTCTATTCCTCCTTTGGGACAGGGGACAGTAACTTTAACAAAATGAGACTATACATGAGAAGTCAATCTTGTTTTTCTCTTCTTTTTAGTTTTAGAAACCGAACATGCTGGATCTTGGAGATTATTGCTATCTACTTCTATGCCCTGACTACTTCTATGCCCTGACTTTGATCTAAATGAATATATCCAGGATCTCCCTCATTTAGAGAGAAGTTAAGGTTGAAAGGTTGTGATGGTCCATCCATTTTTCTAAATAAAAGATTAAAAAAATTAAATAAATAATTATATATAATATGTTTTTTGTGATAATTTGTATAAGAAATGGGAGAAGATGAGACTTAATATATAATATTACTATGTATATTATTACCAAATAAACTAAAAATTAAAGATAATAAATACCTTTATGAGAGAATGAGAGCTAATGATGAAGTCCTTCTTAGTTGAATACTCCACTTTAGAGAAGTTACCATCACTCTTCACTTCTTAGAAAACTTTGTAGAGAGAGCTTAGACTTTAGAATGAGACTTAAGAGAACTTAGAGCCTTAGAACTTTAGAGTGAGTGTGAGAAATGAGAGAGTAGATGAGTGTAGAGAAATGAGAGGAATGAGGACTATTTATAGAATTCATAAGTGATAAAATGACATAAAATACCCTCTCATATGACCGTTTTATAGCAGTTGGGGGGGGGGGTATAATGGTAAAGAATAATAAAAAAGACACTAATACCCCCCATTTGACCGTTTATAGCTGTTAGGTGGTTAGAAATGTAAAAAAACCCCATTTGACCATTTTTTGAGAGGGAAGGTTTTTCATAAATATGGCCGTTGGGCCCTTCCACGGGCCGGGCCGCCCGCGGGCTTGGAGGCTAACTCTTCTCTTCTCTCCTGTAAAGAATAAGACTATGATAACCAATTGCGACATCTATGAAGAGGAGGAAGGCTTCGTTGTCAACGACTGATAATTTCGATGAATGTGAGGGTGAGGTGATTGATTGAATAAAAAAGTTAACTTTGTTTAGATTTTGTTTGCCCTTTTCATTTGTTTCATTTGGGTTAAGAGTGTGTTATTGCATGAGGTTGAGAGGTATCAACAAAGAGTAGGCCACATGTAAAGTCCCACATAGCTCATGTGAGTGTCCCAAGACTGGGCTATATGTGTGGACTCCTCTTTATTTAGTATAACGCGCATTTTGGGTACGCCAATGGACGCCCAGAAATAAAGCCGTGCAGGTATCCCTACGGGGGCCTAAAGCGGACAATATTATACTGGATATGATGGGTCGTGACACCACATGTTAGGGAAAATGGTTTTCAATAAAATGAATACTCATTCATTATATGTGATTAGTTCTCTTTCACATTTAGATTTGTTAACTCTTTTTGAGTCCACAAAGATTTTATATCCTACACACCTTTCAATTGTTCTTTTTCAATTTGTTTCCTTTTTTCTTTTAACTTATTATGTAATGCTTTAAATTAATCACAATTCATGTATGCGTAGGAGTTGGCGGTGGTTGTAGCCTTGTAGGTTGAGCTTTGGCTACAACTGTCTATTTCAAATCAACACTTTCTTGGGTACTTTTCTCCAACTTTTTTACTTTAAAAGTGGACATGCAAGTAATTTGGTCATGATAACAAATTAGGAAATTTATATTATGGTATTGTATTTCATGAAAATTCTAGATTTATTTTTTGTTTACATCATGATTTATTTACAAAATACTAGATATTTAATATGAAAAATAAGAAAACGCTATAAAATTATTTTTCATATTAATGTATTCTAAATTTTAATTTAACTTTTACAGATAAGTTATAGTGTTTTAGAGAAAATAAAGTACTCTAAACAGGTTTTAAGCTACATAGCTAATTTGGAATTTTATTTGTTTTTGATTCATGGATTTTTTAGAGGGCCCGGACTTAACATGGGTGTTTGCTGCTAGTAAAATCATAATTAAATTGTAACCCGTGCTGGGCCTGAGGTTTAGCTACTCTTAACCCCGGCCACCTCATTTACTATTTTGCATGTTTTATGCGGACTTTAATATCTGAGTCATGACTCGTCTAGAGGAGAGTGTGAAAGATTCTAAGTTCTAATTACATCCATTCGAAAGCATTAATATATAAGTGTCAGATTTGAAAAAAAAACCTAGTATCAAGCAATCTGTTAATTTTTAGTTCGTTGGCAAGGAGGCGCGGCTTCCAAATCCTCAAAAAATGAGTTTTTTTTTTTTTTTTTTTTTTTTTTTAGCTCTAAATTAGTCAAAGGGTTGGGGAGGGCTTGATTTTGAAAATCCCATCACATTGAGGGGCGGGCTAGGGCTTCACCAACTCGGCCAGACTCACCAAAGCCAGCAAACATGAGCTTTTTTTTTTTTTTTTAAATAATCATAATGCCTGAAAGTAGGGTAGAGCCCGATTTTAAAAAGCGTTCCACCTTGAGGACCATGCCTTTATCCATTAGTACATATTAGATGTTATATAAATACATGTCAATATATATTCTATCCATTATGCATATAATACAAATTTGTGCATGTGCAAATGTTTGAAACTAATTTTTGTAATTATATTAAATAAATATAGATACCTTTCATCAACTTATGTATACAACTCCATGCACATAAATAAACCCATTAGACAATAAATCCCAATAAATTCCCATTCCATGCAAGCAAACAAGCTCATTCAAATCAATTACTTTCTATGTATTTCCATTCCAATCAAACAATCAGGTCCATTTGGATCAATTACTTCTTATATATAGGGGTGGACCTAGGTACAAAGGTATGGGGCTTCCCATACCTGGAAAAAGTCTAAAATTCTTAAAACCTTATTGCAAATTTTAAAAATTAATATATGTATTTTTTTCATTCGCCCCTTCTCCCGATATTTCTTTTACGTAGAGGCCCCCAAGTTGAATTTCCTGGGTCCAGCCATGCTTATGTATTTCAATTCCACGCATCCAAACAAGGCCATTCCATCAATGAAGTCATATATATTCCTGTTTCATGCAAAGAAATAGGCCAATTTGACAATGGATTTTCCTTTATATTCTAATTCTATGCAAATAAATAGGGTAAATTAGCTAAAAGTCCCTCAAATTGGTCTTGTAAGGCCTCCAATACACCACATTATTGTTTAAGGCCTAAAGTCCCTTGCGCATGGGATTAATTCGGGCGGTGGTCCCTTAGTCTGTCACATCAGATTTTTTATGACTTATTTGCCTTTCTAACCGCTTGAATAGGTGCCATGTAATCTAATCCTAGTTTTTAGCTCCAACTCATCATCTTTCCCTGATTAGTGTCGAATTTAAATGTAGTAAGATGAGATTTCGACAGTATCATATACAACTTAGCTAAAATGATATCAAACTCATCCCAGTCCAAAAGCAAAGTTAGATAGAACCATAACAAAGTCAGATAAAATCATAGACAAATTCATTTCAGACACAGATAATTTTATATCAGATTTAGATAAATTCATTTCAGACACAGATAATTTTATATCAGATTCAGATAAATTCAAACCAAATCTAGTCAAACCAAACCTAATCTAGTCAGATAATTTTATATTAAATACAGATAAATTTATATTGATGGGACATAACTTTTTTGTGAACTGATTATGATTTCGAACACAGATAAATTCATAGAAACTCACATCAAAAAACAAAGTTAGATAGAACCATAACAAAGTCAGATAAAATCATAAACAAATTCATTTAAATTCATTTTAGACACAGATAATTTTATATCAGATTCAGATAAATTCAAACCAAATCTAGTGAAACCAAACATAATCTAGTCAGATAATTTTATATCAAATACAGATAAATTTATATTGATGGTACATAACTTTTTTGCTAGTTATGATTTCGAACACAGATAAATTCATAAAAACTCACATAAAAAAGCAAAGTTATATAGAACCATAACAAAGTCAGATAAAATCATAAAAAAATTCATTTAAATTCATTTCAGACACAGATAAGTTTATATTAGATTCAGATAAATTCAAAGCAAATCTAGTCAAACCAAACTTAATCTAGTCAGATAATTTTATATCAAATACAAATAAATTTATATTGATGGGACATAAATTTTTTGTGAATTGGTTATGATTTCGAACACAGATAAATTCATAGAAACTCACATAAAAAAGCAAAGTTAGATAGAACCATAATAAAGTCAGATAAAATCATAAAAAAATTCATTTAAATTCATTTCAGACAGAGATAATTTTATATCAGATTCAGATAAATTCAAACCAAATCTAGCCAGATAATTTTATATCAAATACAGATAAATTTATATTGATGGGACATAACTTTTTTGTGAACTGATTATGATTTCGAACACAGATAAATTCACAGAAACTCACATTAAATTAATATAAATGCACAACAAACTTAGATAAATTAATTTCAAATTCAGATAAACTCACCTCAATCCAGTTTAATTCATATCACACTTAGATTAATTCACAGCAAATACAGATAAATTCATATCAAACTTATTTAAATTCCTATAAAACAGAGAGGAGTTTAATTTAAAGTCAGATAACTTCATGCCAATATCTGACAACTTATACAAAATTCAGATAAATTCACAGCAAACTCATAAAAACTCATTTAAAACAAAGTTGAATACATTTTAAAGTCAAATAAAATCATGTGAAACCCATTTAATTTCATACCAAACTCATTTTATTTTATAAGAATCTCAGATACATTCAGAAGAAAATTAGATAAAATCGTGTGACAGTTAGATAATTTTACTTGGAACCCTGTTTAATTAATAACAAACGCAGTTAATTAAAAATCAAACTTAGATAAAATCATGTAATATACAGTTAAACTCATTTAAAGTCCTTTTTAATTGATATCCGACTAAGACAACTTGAGAACAAGCTTAGATAAATTCACAGCAAGCTTGATAAATTCAAAGCAAACTTAGATAATTGCTTACGTTGCGGATCGTATGACGGTTTGAATTGTTTTGAGGCGGAGCGTGTTTGCTGACGTATAGAGTGGGTATTTTTTTCTTTTTGAGTGTGTCAGTTTTAAAAGAGGACTGCCGCCTCTACGAGAAACTATCTTGGACCCTAGGCTATAAAATGCAATGATGAAGGACCTTCCACCAAATGCCCCCAAACAAATAAGCCTATTTAAATCAATTTCTTCATATCTATTTCAATTTCATATGCAAACAAATATGCTCATTTGACAATGAATTCTTATGCTTTTAAGTTCCACGTAAACAAACAAGCCCTTTTGAATCAATTACTTGCTAAGTATTCCAATTCCATGTAACATATACACAGCCATTTGAATCAATTACTTTCTATGTACTCCAATTTCATATAAACAAACAATCTCATTCCATCAATGAATTCCTATATATATATATATATATATATTCCAATTTCACGTGAACAAACATATGCTCATTCCATCAATGAATTCTTATGCATTCCGACTCCATGCAAACAAACTAGCTCATAATTCCATGCAGACATTTAGGTCCATTCGACAATAGATTCCTATGTATTCCAATTTCATGCAAACAAATAAGCTCATTTAATAATGAATTCTCATGTATTTAATTCCATGCAAAATAACATGCCCATTTGAATATGTAAGTTACATTCTCATACAAACAAAAGGCCCATGAAGACAAGGTAACGGCCTATCTATTGCAGGCCTGCCATTGGCTTTGGCCTAGCCTAAGCCCGACCTGCATATATGAGGATAAGGTACTTGCAGACCCAGCCCAGGCCCGGCCCTTTTACAGCCCTAGTCAGAGGACATGTTTGAAATTACAAATTATAAACCAGTGACAACCTGTACCAAATCTGACCCACTGCCATCCCTAATTTTTTTTTTTTTTTTTTGTAACTTGGGACCCACAGAGGCCATCAACATGATGATATTGACAGGCCAAATAGGAACCTGATTATCAATTATATTTTGGGATATGGACCACACTGGCCAACTGGAGCCTGATTAACAAATGGTCCCCAAGAGAATATCACTAGAAAGGCTGGGCTTGGACAAGCATTGCCCTGGCCCATGCCCATCCCCATTGGACCTGGGAAACAGCTGTTCTCTGCGTTTGCAACAAATAATGTACCTAACAATCAGTTCAATCCACTCTGTCTTTGCAATGCCATTCAATTTCTGGGGATTCTGTGCTTGTCTACATCCTTCCTACAGCTCTGCTAATATAATCTTATTTTCTTTTTAACATAGGATTCCCACACGTATAACGTGTCATTAATCCTCCTCTATTTTGAGTTCCCATCCCAAAATCCATGGCATTTGAGGACAAACTTTTCAACTCCACGTCTAGGGGAATGAAGATGAGAGGAATCTGAGGTCTGCACTTTGAAGAACCAACAAGTAAACAAATCCAATTGCCATTGCACTTACAATGAGACAGACATGACTTGTTCTTCTTTCAATTATTGCCCCCACCCCAAAGCAGATGCAGATAAGTTTAGCCTTTTCAATTATATCTGTTGAAAGTTAAAATCAGGGCCCGGGTCCATCCATTAAAATCTGTGTATGATTTATGTTAATATAATTTTATTTTAGTTACATATATTATACACAATCAGTATGGCTTTAGATATAAACGGGTCTAATAAGAGTCCAATGGGCTTACAACCGGATAAATTAATTAACCGCATTATCATCAACTTATATACTTAAAAAGCAATGTCAAGAAACTCGACCAAACTTCACTCTTATCAAAGTTGGACCCATTATCAAATTGATCATATATATATATGTCAAATACATTACAAATATGATTCTCCTTTTTTTTTTTTTTTTGGGCTTGAATCAATTCTTATACATGTGATCAACCTGAAAGTAGGCTCCAACTTTATGGGGTTAATACCAATTCTTTGCTATACTTGAATTTGATGAGATTTGGAAGATATTGATGGGCATTTTTTTTCCATTACATCCGTCCAACACAAAAGCCATGCAACCTGTGAGGAAGCAGCTTCAAATCATTCTCTATGATTCCTCCTACTAATTCCTAGAAGAATAAGAGGAAGAAGAAGAAATTATTCAGCAATTCTCCATCCAAGGACTAGATGCCAAAGGTAGCCGATTCAGAAATTTCCCCTTGGCTCCGTTCCACACCCGCTCATCATTTGCAAGATGACACGGCTCAAACCGACTGGTCTATATATTGTCCCCTTTCTTCTGGCCCTATCTCACCATTTCATTTCATACAGCCAGCCCCACTGAGCCATCGGCTGGGCTCCTTCTTATGAGTTTATTAATGTCTCCACATCTCTAATTATTCATCCCATGAGGAGTCAATCTATGTATATGATTGGTGGTCAAAGGACACAAACATGGAAAATATATAGGTAGGGTTTTCTCAGATTTAGCCACCTTTGTTTTTTATGCCTCCAAATGCAAATTAATGGGTAGATTTTAGGTTTACAACTTATACCTAGGCTGAGACCTGAGCCAAACCCAACTGGGTCAACCCTATCAAAATCAGAGTCTAAAAAATTATTTACCCTTGGCAGAGTCGGCTCAAGTCAATAAGTCACTGAGTTGGATGAGTCAAATGAGTTTAAGAGAGTATTCACTCATATCAGCATGAATTACTCTGATGAGTAACTTTCTGAGTCCAATCTGTGGTCAAAACATGACGGTTTGGGTTAGGCATAGCCCTGAAAATCCAAACTCAATTTGTCATGAGTTGGATTCAGGTTAGGTGTGGTTAACTCGGATCAAGTCGGATTTAGGTTGGCACCTTCAGATTTGGGTTGGTTGGTTGAACCATTGGTTTTGTAAACCTGATGTTTTGCGCCCTTGTTTTATGCATGATCAATCTGATTATCGACTCTTTTTAACTATTGTGAAATTTGTCCCAACAAACACGTGGAGACATTATAAACGCGAAAATGAGTCCCACAGATGGATTTATAGGGCTGGCGTGAGGTAATCTGGGCGTGAGATAATTTGGATTCTTATATATGGGGATTATCCCACTAATCTACTTGGTAACTGACAAGCCTTACTAATAAGCCTATTCTAAGCCTAGCCGATCATGCCCATAACCAGGTTTTATCAGAGAAAGGCCGTGCAAGTATTCCGTGCATATGATTAGAAAACATATAGAAGAGAAAGAAGGCAACAGAAGAATTGATATACAATAAGCTAAGCATATACCCCTTGGTTGGTTTAATCTTGGAATGACACTATTTATAGGGAAAAAGCAGCTAGCCAGCGTTTAGGCAGGTGTGTTTTTCACATGCAACAACTTCACTCCTCTCATAAATCCAAGAAATCCAATCACTACCTGTCCAAGTTTGAGCCCTTTTGAGTCTTATTCATTAATGGCAGGGTCAGAGAACATCGCCACCATGACCACAACTGCAACCACAGCCATAACCATTCCACCAACAAAACCTATCGTCCGTAGATTTGTTGGTGTTAGGCAAAGGCCTTCGGGTAGATGGGTGGCCGAGATCAAGGACTCCTCTCAGCATCTAAGGCTATGGTTAGGAACCTTCGACACCGCAGAAGAAGCTGCTCGAGCCTATGATGAAGCGGCTCGAGCCTTGCGTGGCGAAAATGCTCGAACCAACTTCACAACGCCACCCTCCAATTCGGCTCCATCGGATTCATCCCTTCCCCATGGAGGCTTATTGAATGCACACCAAGGTGCCCAAGGAGAGGCCAACTTTGCCTCCTTGAAAGCCAAGTTGAGCAGGAACCTTCAAAGCATCTTGACGAGATCGACGAATAACAAGGCTTCTAAGATGAGGGTAAGTGATCAATTCACCTTTGCCAGTATTTTTCGCCATAGGACTCACCTAAGTTCAATTGATATAGAAAGCATTGAGAAGGTGGTGCAACCAAGTTTAGTAGTCCCCCACACGGTGGATGATTGTGAACCATCTTGGGATTGTGTGAATTTGGCATCGGCGGCTTCTGGCACAGGCCCGATGCATGAGTATGTTGTAACTGGAATTGATTCAGATGGATCAGAAGGAGGAGAAATGGGTCTTAGGGAGCAAGAACAAGGCTTTGTGGATGAGCTCATGGGTTGGATAAATGATAAGGAAATGGTGGGAGAGGGGGAGTTCACAAGAAGTAAGAAGTGCAAGGTTTCTTCTTCCATCATTGTTCCTCCTTCCTTTGTTGCTTCTGAATTTCTTGGTGGAAACTGAAGAAAATCTGCTGGAAATTAATCAATGGAGATTGAATGGCTTCTTCCAAACAAAGAAGAATGTTTTAAGAAATGTGTATGAATAATTAGGTTGAGGTATCTTAGGTGTGGGAACATGTCCATATTGGCTCATGAGTTTTCTCATGAGTCTCTTCTACAACTGGTCCTTAAACAAAAACCCATGGATTGTGGGGATTAAATCATCACTTCCTCTGGTTTCATCTGTGTCCTTTCAGATCTCTCAACATGGAATCAAATCTGCTGGGATTATTACTGTCATAAACTAAATAGGAGAGCTGAAATAATACTTTTGTTATTGTAATTGGGGGTAGCCACCAACAAGAGTACAAGTTTTTTTTTTCTTTAATTTCTTTGTCACATTATGTGCAATAATCGACTAGATGAGGTGTGATTTAGTCATTAAGTGTTCTTAATGCAATAATGACAAAATCAATGGGATCCTCTCACCATACACTAGATGGGCACCACCAGTGTCATACAGGCTGTGTTAGATGTACACAGGCAGTTGTTACTAAATTAAGTTGGAATTTTCTTTTATGTTTTAATTTTTCTTCTACTCGTATCTTTTTGGCTATCCCCAACAAACCGTTGCTATTTCAGATTATTCGCTAACTTTCAGAAAAATACTCTTAGGCAAATTATTTTAAAAATAATTAGTAATATATATAGGGGGATATTCATGTACATCCTTCCCTCACTGTATGGTGACGATGAGGGACAAACTTAATGGGGCTCACGTAGGGCCCCACTGATCATTTGGGGGTGTGGGTGGTGGATATGGAAATAGACATCTTGGATGGGCCCATATATCAAGTTTGTGCCAATCCCATGCCTCCAACCCCTCATTAGTGGCCTACAAGACTTTATATTAAAGAAAAAAATTTGACCTTGATCCAACAATCAAATCCATTTGGATAGGTGAAAACTTGATGGATCTTGTGTGCGTATATATAGAGAGAGAGAGAGAGCATCCACACATAAGATCGTGCGAAACTTGCATATGGGCCCACCTAGGGCCATGCCGGTCATGTCATGTGAGGGGGGATGGAGATATCTCAATGAGACCCAGGGATATGCAAGATATCAACTACATAATAGTTAGATGATTTAATGATTTTAAATCTAAATCTATGACCGCCGAGGTTAATGATTTTAAAAGGAGTTAGATTTTAGACTTCAATCCGATAACGGTAATAGTTAGATGAGTGACAAATTTAGGCTTAAACGGCGTGTATGACTTGAGAAACTTGATAATAGGTGCAGGGGTGGAGTCAAGTGGAGTTGAGGTGAGGCAATTGAAAGCCCCACCCCACCTCATAGAGGAGCCAACCTATTTGAAAATCAGAACAATTAAAAAAGAAGGCCATTCCCTTCAGTGAGATGTTCCAAAAGTTTTAGTCTCGTAAAAGTTGGTTCTACTATAACATTGAGTGTATGTCATGTTAATATGGTGAGACCAACTCCTACCGGAGTAAATTTAGGGAAAGCCCACTAAAGAGAATTGCATTTTTTTTTTTTTTTTTTTAGCAATTCGATTATTCAATAGGTGGGCCCAATTTAAGAGATTTGCACCCCTATCTTATTATCATATCATTTACGCCTTCACTTGGTAAATGGACTTGAATACTCCCCTCTTAACCATCCATGCCCACCTAAGCAATGTGGCCTATCAAATGATCACACAGATTTTCATTTATCAATTGTGCATGTGAGTCCTACTTTGATTGGACTAAGATCCAATTTTGAGTGCTAACTGCTAAGACAAGGACAAAATGATTATTTTGAGCTGGTTGATATTTATTAGGGGGCTTCGGTCGTGGGTCCCTCAAAGCAATACTTTGTTGCAAACAGTCCACAAAAAAAAGTCATGCAGCCAAAGGTCTCTCTCACACTTATTCACACCTAAAATGTCCAATTTGTCCTTCTTTAAATCATATCCCATGATTGGTGGGATATATCATTAATAATGGCCAACTACCATTTAATTGCCCACGATTAATGGAATCCCATTAATGAAACTCTCAAATAAATTCTAAAAACACACAAGTATATTTCAAAATACGCAATAAATTTTAAAAAAAATAAATTTCAAAAGGACGTAGATAAATTTAAAAAGATGCAAATAGTTTCAAAAAGATCGAAATAAATTTCACAAAATGTAAATAAATTTCAAAAGACTCAAATAAATCTCAAAAGATCCAAAGAAAATCCAAAAGATGCAAATAAATTTCAAAAGACGCAAATATCAAATTCTATTGAGTCTGACTCATAGTGATCGTTTATCAAAGAATGACTCTGGTTATCAAATGATTGAACAACCGGGATCTAGTATGGATCGTACATGGACGATAGTTGGAGTCGGCGGCTCTTCTGTCCGAAGAAATGAATTCAAAAGACGTAAATAAAATTAAAAAATGTAAATAAATTTAAAAATACACAAATATATTTGCCAAAACTAAGATAAACCAATTTTTCAAATTTCATAAAAATTTGCCAAAAATGCAAGTATTTTTTTCAAAACTCAGTTAAATTTATTTATAAAAAATACAAATAAATTTCAAAAGACACAAATAAAATTCAAAAACACAAATAGATCTAAGAAAATACAAATGGAGATAAATTTGCCAAAAACACAGAAATATTCGTTCAAGAACTCAGTTAAAATCTTCAAAATGGAGATAAATTTGTCAGAAACTCAGCTATATTTTTCAAAAATTTAAATGAATTTGCCAAAACCTCAGATAAATTTGTTCAGAACTTAGATAAATTTGTTCAATAACTCAGATAAATAGCCAAAAACTCAGATAGATTTGTCCATATATAACTCAGATAAATTTGACAAAAACTCAGTTAAATTTGATAAAAACTCAGATAAATTCACAGTAAAGCCTGCAACTAAGCTCCGTCACCGTCTCCGTATCCTCTGTCACCTACTCCTCCTGACCTAGGAAACCCTGTAACTGCTGTTGGGCTTCAAAAGCGGTCGAGCCGGACCTGACCCGAACTGAACCAACACTTGGGACCTGGGACGGACCCAGCTGGGTTTTCTTATTCTCCTATTTTGCTTCTCAACAGACGCAGCCCCTTCCTGTGGTCGTCTTCTTCCCCTCTTCTATTTCTTAACAATCGCAACCCATTCCTGCGATTGTCTTCTGCAGCGACGATGGGCGGCCGGCCGGACTGGTAAGGCAACGACGACGACCAAGATAGCAGCCCGACTCCGACGGCGATCGTGCAGCGATGGGACAGAGGCGTTTCGGGTTATCTGCTTTTCTTGCTCCGGTGGCAATGACAGAGGACGTGACGGGCGACGGGCAGCGGAAGGCAAGCTGTGTTCTTCTTTTTCGATTGGGTTTCTGCAATAGAAACTGTAAGCAGGGGGAGACCTGACCTGTCAGCGATGGCAGGGCGGAAACCCTGCCATCGGATTTGCAACCAATCTGGCCTGGGCAAGTCGTCTTTTTCTTCGAGTTCTGGTTTCTGTAACCAGAACTGGATAGCAGCTTGCTGCCTTCTCTTTCGGCTTCCCCTTCGGCCAGGATGGCGCAGCGGCGGCCGCGACCGTGTGGCGGTTTGGCGATGTTCCTTCGGTTCGATTCCGGAGGCGACCCTCTTCTCCGATACGCAGCGAACGGAGGTAGCGCAAGAACCCAATTCTGATTTGAAGATCAGAACCCTTGATCCAGCAAACAAACCAGAACCTGATCGATCCTGGAAAAAAAAGTTCTGCAACTTCAGATTTCGAGATCTCCCCAGAACGGGAAACACTTGATCAGCGTGGCCCAGCAGAAATCGAAAAATGATCTCTCCCCCTTTTCTGCAACAGTCCGGACCAAAACCTTGATCCGAAGGAGGGAGGAGGGAAGATTTACCGATTTGTCGATTCGGGAGGAGGGAATATTTAGATTTTTAAAATTTTAAAATTTATGCCTAAAACCGTTGAAGGGGCAATTTAGTCCATAAAAATGAGAACGCTTGCAATTAGGGACTTAAGGCTGGAAAAAGTCCAGTTAAGTGGACCAGAGGCCTTAACAAGTTTTTCCTTGGACTAGAAAACAATTTTTAAAATTATTACTAACAAATTATTAGATATAAAATATTATATATCAACTACAAGAAAATCCTGACTCGGCCACTCATAGGTGGGTTAGGCAGCTTAATATATAGGGTGGACTGCATCAAAGAACTGTGATGGTGGTTCTTATATAAATATTTTTATATATTATATTGCAAGTTTATAGATTTTGAAACATGAGGATATTTTGGAAAAACATTGAGAACTACATAACTAAAAATTAGAGAGATGTGTTATGTTAATATCTGATACAAAAGCAGGGAGAAAACAATCACTACTAGAAAACAGACTTTTAGCGGCCGCCATTAGCCGTCGCTAAAAGTCAACTGGCGGTCGCTAATACTCTTTAGCGACCGCCTAACGACCGCCAAGTATCGGCCGCGGAAATTTCGTCGCTAAAACTATTAGCGACCGCGCGACCACCTTTAGCGGCCGCCATTAGCCGTCGCTGAAGGTATAAATGGCGGTCGCTAATATTCTTTTTTTTTTTATTTTCTAAAAACTGATAAACACTTTTAGCGGCCGCCATTGGCGGTCGCAAAAGGTAAAAATGGCGGCCGCTAATACTTTTTTTAAAATTTTTTAAAAAAATTTAAAATTATTAGCGACCGCCATTGGCGGTCGCTAATAATTTTAATTTTTTCAAAGAAAAAAAAGAAGATGCGTTTCTTTTTTTTTTTTTTTTCATATCAGTTGAGATCATAGGATCATTCTTGGGGACACCCTATGTTGTATTCAATTTGAATTTTGCCAGGTAGATCCACATGATTGAACATAGATGCTTGGATTCATAAATCTAATTCAAACATGAATATGACAAATCCAGATGTAAAATCCAAGTCATTGATCATGGCCAAACAAGTACAGGGATGGAAATCCAAAATGAAGATAAGTCTAGTAATCCCCAATCTAAGCCAAATAAAAATGATCAGATTTTAAAAAAAAATTTAATTAGAGACAATGAATATCTGATCCAAACCTGCAAGATCTCAAGTTCGGAAACAAATTATGAGTAGCCAAAGACAATGATTAGGTTCACAAAGAAAGGATTTGATTCAACCAAGAATCTCTGATCATTATGAATGAAGCATAGTAAATGAATGAAGCATAATCTGATCATTCATAAATCTAATTATGAGTAGCCAAATCCATAATTATGAATGAAGCATGGTAAATGAATGAAATTAAAACTCAATCAACTTCAACCAAGAAAATCCCATCTGCATGCACCACAGAAGAACCAAGAAACTAAACCTTGGCGCACCACAGAAGAAAAACCAAGAAACTAAACCTTCTCCAACAACAAATCCCAGTCCTCTTTTGTTTTCCCTTTGTATTCTAATTTTTCAATAAATTCTTATGCTTATCCAAAAATAAAAAATAAAAAATCCTCCTTGAAAAGGAATCTTGCTCCGGATCACCAACCGAACGTACCAAGGATTTGATTTGAAGCTACCATCTTGTTGCTGGACAACGATAATGTCCACATCTCCAAAAGGATGAAAAGGAGCTGAAACCGTATAAACATCCCTACTGATATAGCTACTAAGCCTTCCAACATCCTACATTTTCCCAAATCTTCTTCTTTCCAGATCCCAAAGAACCCATCTCTTCAAACCCCACCAGATTGAAGAAAACCCATCTCTTCTCAACATAGTGATAGGACTAGTTTAAGTTGTAAACTGCAGTCTTATGTCGAGCACCAAAACCATAGTCTACCTTACCATAGTCCATGTCGAGGAATTGTCAACTACATCCTAAATATGTCAACTTACTTCAAGTGTCCATGAACTAACTTAACAAGCCACACAAGGGGGCTGCATCATTCATAAGAAGTAGATAATCTAATCAGATGTAATGGGTGTCAAAAGTAACATACCTGCCAGCAAAGTGATTATAACCCCCTCCTGGACTATAATGACTTCTTCCTTTTGTTACATCAAACACATATATGTACTTGCAAAAACTGGTAGATTATAGAGATGAAACATTTTCAAACCACCCATTCAACATCAATTACAAATCCCAATTCCAAAAACCATCAAAACCCACAACACATGAAATATTCCTCAACCAATCACAACACACTTCACATGCAAATTCCATTGCACAAAGAGCACAAACACTTTGCTGGCAGAGAGAGAGAGAGAGAGAGAGAGAGAGAGAGAGATGTCCATAAACACACAAATGATTCAGACTAGTTGTGTATGACCCACCATAGGTCAATAAAAGATTGAATATTTGTACAAGGAAGAATAGTAAACTAGATGTTCATTGCATTACCTTCAAGATCTGCTGTGGTGACACCTTGATACTCAAGGACATGCTCTGGAGTTTTCATAACAAGAGTTATCTCCTTCATCCTCTTTATAACATCAACAGCTTGTGTTTGCATCACTTCCACGAACCATTTTCGATCCTCCTCACTAATAGAAAAAACAGAAATCCATCAACCATTATAAACAAATTTCACATGTAAAATCTCCATCATTCAAGTTTGATCAACATACTGGACTCACATGATCCTACAACCCCTAGGATCCCGACCACTTCAAAAACCCAAACTCATGTAAGTCCCTTCCCTCGTACATCTTAGGACCTTCAACGAATTCTATGAAAGAATACATGCATATTCAGTTTGCACACTCAGCCCCACCATAAGATCCAACCATGCACATCATTCAAGTAATTACCTTCCCCTTCTCCATTAATTTGTTTCCAAACCCAAACAATACACAAAAACATCCAAACAAGCTACTCTTTTAAACCCACAGAAAGTAAACAACCAAAATCAAATATAAGGTACTTGAAAATAATTGTCTGTAAAGTACGTATATGTAGTGCATACAATTCCTCCGCAAGTCTGCAATAGATGCATTTAAATGAATTCACCATATCATAGATTGATCCAAGGATAGACCTGAATTACTGAAATGTACATCGAGTACCTAGCGAAAGCAAAAGGATTCTACATTTGCATTGTACATAAGAAACAGCTCCAAGAAGATCAGTAAGAATCTTGACAAGGTTGAGGGAGATGCAGATGACCACACTTCAAAAAATGTTTTTACCTCGAAGATACACCCACTCGGATCAATCCACAAAGTAGTGCCCTTTCCAAAGTGTTGTTTACCATCCTTCCCAAGCAAATGAACCTAAACCCTCCAATCCAAGCAACAAGAAGTAAAAAACAAAGCTTTGGAATTGCAGACTTTACAATTTACACAAAAGAAGGCAATAAATATTATTTCAATCTAACAATTACAACAAAAGAATTACAAAACAAAAAAGCCATTAAAAAAAAAAAAACAGAGGCAACTCACATCATTCTTTTAAATTCCCATAACAAAGGTATGGTAAAAAAATCTATCTTCCCATTCCCTCATCCTTGTCTATCTCCCCTTATTCTTACTGCCCAATAGCAAACAAAAGTAAAACAATATCCTAAAAAATAACCCCCACCAACGGGGTTCGTATTCAATTTTCAACTTGACGATTTGGATCTTACAATAGTGAATATTTTTATCCTCTTCCTCCAAGGTGGGAACAGCTAGTTAAACATCTTTGGATCAATGAAAGATGGTCCTTACTTATATGAAATAGTTGACGAAAGAACTGCTTCTTAGAAACTTTGGTGTGACCCAAGATACAAATACCATTTAATTAGAAAATGGAAATGAGTATGGTAGGGCCACTAATATCTTTTGATCAGTGCAAACAAATCCCCAACTTAGGTTATCCAAAAGCAAGATCCAAATGGGCCAAAAGATAAATCACTCGATCTGCATGTAGGTTGAAAAAATTAAGCACCCTTCCTAACCAGATTTCTGAGTACATTCATCCCTTTCACTTAAAATGGCTTTCCACCCATATGAAAAGGAATTGAAACACATTGGAAAAAACTTCAGTGGTTCCTGGAAAGCTCTACCTTAAATGTAACCTGGGCAATTGAAAAACGTAACAAATATCTAACCCACTTAAAAGCTAAAACTATGGGTGAAGAAGATCAGCAAGGGGACAATTGAAAAAGAGAATAAAATTTCTTCTCTACAAAATGGCTTCTCATGAGTCATAGAGACAACCTTCTGGTGGTTCCTCTATTTCTATCTTGGCCCTTTAATAGTTTGTTCATTCCATTTTCTAAGTATATTCGTAAACAAAAAGTGTCAAATGTGCCCTAAACATTGCTTGTTGAATTAGAAATTGAAAACCCATGCACATAAGATTTGTAAATGGTCATACTTAACCATTGCGAATGGAAGGCTAGCTAGGACGAGCAACCTGGGCACCATGACTACTAACATATTTGTAGACTAAGTAACTCTTCATCATAAATTACAAAGATCACTTTTCTTCAATCAATTATTAACCATCAACACCCAAGGAAAGTATCTGACGGAATGAGCACACGCAGTTTTGTGCAAGGTAGAGATTCAGAATACTACTATATTAATTAAGGTAGTGACAGCATTATCCCATCTTATTATGGGAAAAAAAAACATGAGAAGCAGTAAACAGATGCAAGATATGCAATAAACATGTAGTATAATATTTCCAACTCTACAAACATATATTCAATAGCAAAAGTGGAAATTTCAATGTATCATCCATTTGACCAAACAAATTAAATTAAGGTCAAAACCCAAGTTGCTTGCCCCATCAAATCAGCCCCTTGCTGCTTCAAAATATCTGTCCCAGTTGTAACAGAAGTCGAACTCATCAAATTAATCCCAGATGGGATCCGGAGATTATATAAACCCACTAAGAAAGAACCCGATCGAAATCAATGATACCAAAAAAAAAAAAAGTGACACCTACAATCCTATTCATCCTAAATTAGAACCCAAATCCATCAAAACCCACATCAGAAAAAAAAAAAGGAGTTTAAAAACAACCTGAAACGATGATATCTGAAAATGTTGAAAGTTGAACTGACAAGATGAAGAAAAAAAGATCGGTTCTTCTCGATCAATGTTCGTTTGATGATGATTGATTAATCTCGCAATAGATAGAAATCTGTTTCATGAAATGGCAACAAGGAATCGGAAAGAGAGAGAATGTGTGATGTGTGTGTGTTTTCTTCAGAAATCAGGGAAGGATAAAAGATCTAGGGTTTTGGAAGGTACCTGAAGGTTTTCTCAAAGGGAGAGAAAAGAAAAGGGCGTCTATTTTGGAGGGGAAAAGAAGCGCGTTATTGAGAATTGCTCAGATCTATCGAAAGCAGAGGCTGGAAAACGAAATTGTGAGTGAAAGGTGATATTATTATTTCAGAAGGCGAATTGAATTGGCATTTGCTGATAGAGAAGCGAATGCTATAAATGAGGCTTAAATAGACAGCAAAGGAAAGGATAGAACAGGAAAGAAAAATAAGAGAAGAGGAAGAGAGAGAGAGGAGAGAAAAAGCCTAGACCCCTGTGGACTTTCTTTTTGCTAGTTCTAAAGTATAGAAGAAGGAAGAAGGAAGAAGGAAGAAGGAAGAAGAGGGGGTTTTTCTTTTTGCTATTTCCTTGGCGTCGCACCGGGAGAGAGAGACGAGAGGAGATGAGAGTTACAGTGAAGAGGTCGCACAGCCCGTTGTCGGAGAGGTCGCGCAGAACTGGGCTACCTTCATCGGAGAGATCGAGTGCTGAGATGACAACCGGGAGAGCTTCACAAGAACTAGGGAGAGACCGAGAGAGAGAGACGAGTGTGGGGGAAAGGAAGAGGGCAAATCGCAGGAGGAGGGGCAAATCGCAGGAGCAGGGCGGGAGAAGGAAAAAAAAAAGGGGGATGGGAAAAGTGAAGGGAAAATGGGTTCATCTGGCGGTCGCTAATAGTAGTATTTATGACCGCTTCCGCCCGCATTTTGGTGCGCGAATGCTTCGATTTCTAGTAGTGAATTATAAAAGAAGGCTTTTCATGGGCTACTCAAGTAGTAAAAACAATAACAGTCAAGTACATTCTTATCAATAAGCAACTTAAGAGGAACTCTTAAACAAAAATAGAGAGTTTATGCACATTTGGCAATTGGCAAACAAAAATAAAGTTTGAGCAGAACGGAGACAGGCTAGTAGGTTTTATACCTTTGTTGATGTTTATGGGCCCAGTCATACACTTACACAAACCTAGCCCATCCAGTTATCAGGCCTAATATATTGGCCCAGATTGAATCCACCCCACCCAGACCATTTGAGAAATAAAGGTGTCCATTAGTGCTAAAATGCTGGGCCCGGCTAAACCTGTGAACAAATGAAGGCCCAACCAAGCCAATTTGACCTTCTAGCCATAAAATAACGCATTAGCCCAGTCCACAGGCCCAAAGACACCCCACTTGTGAGTGGACATAAATATGAAAATAATGCCCAAGCCCAATACTCATCCTGACCACACTCCTTGACTTATATCTCCAATTTTACAGCGTGATTGAGAATAATGCAATACCGCAGCTACATTTGATTTACTTTCTTCTCTAATTCATCATAAGATACATTAGTCTCATATCCAGAACCTTGAACCCAAAACCCCCCCAGGGAGGCAGAGCCTACTTTGTGTAAAGTGCATGGGGGTAGCTGGGCGGACTAAAACACAGTTCTGATCCGATCCAATATGCGTTGAGCTTGGGACCGGTCTAGCTAGGCTGGTCCAAGGGTGCTATGATAAGATAATAGATTGATCAGGTTGCTCTTCTAAATAGAGTCTAGTCTACTTAGTTGAATGTCAAATCCAAAAGATAGCGCCAAACCTTTAATAGATTTATCAGGGTTGGTCATGGGCCTCTTTTTTTACACTTATAGTGCAGTTTTTGTCTGTTAAAAACTCTGAAATCTGAATTCTCCATTTAATTGGTGATAATCTACAAAATTGCCATTTGAAATTTTATTTTACCATACAAAATTGAAATTCAATTTTTGAGGAATTCAAAATTCAATTTTTCACGAGTGAGCCGAAAACAGCCACTTACCTCATTGATAAAAGTGGTAGCAGTGTTCTCACCTAGCAGAGAATCCTGGACATGCCACCTTCTCTCCCCCAGAGGGTATTTTACCTCTCCCAAGATCTACTTTCACTCATCGTAGGGCTCCATCACCTCGCCCCGTGGTCCACTATCCTCTCCCCTGGTGGGTCCCAGCCCCCAAAAAAATAATAATTTTTTTTTTAACATGTGAGCCCAGTTCCACACCCATTGACTCACATTTGTCAGGTTAAAACTTTGTAGATGATTCGTTTTCCTCGTAGCGTGATATTTAGAGGCCAAAAAAGTCTACATGGACTCTTAAATTATGAAATTTATTCATAGAGTGGTCCATAAAAGTTTGTCTATATAATATTAAACTATAGAATTTGTCATGGAGTGAGTGGTACATGAGAGTTTCTCGGTAGCATCATAGCATCACTCCTTTGAGGCGGGCGAACATTAAAAAAGTCGTCTTTCTGCCTCTACGACCCCGTACGAAGAAGCAAACAAAACAGACTACAAAAAGGTCCCACTCTCGTTGCTCATCCCACCTGTAAAAGGGTTCACCGAAGCAAATTCGCTCAGGAAACCCTAATAACAGCTTCATCCTCCTCGATTCCAGGTTACGTTCTCTATTTCTTCTTCGATTCTTCCCTTTCTTTGTTTCTTCTACTCTTTCACGCGTTCTTCCTCTTTCAATTGCGTTTCTTAGGTCTCATAATTGCAAAGATTTGAGTTTTGTCCCCTTGATCAAAATATACATGTATGTATGTATTGTATCATCGTGAAATTCGAAGGAAGATTGAATCTTTACTTGGAATTCTTGATGTAGAAGTTGTTTGGAATTGGGATTTGAGAGAGTATTTGGTTGCGTTTGGATCCCTTGCCTTGCCTTTGTTGGAGAGAAGACAGTTTTCTCCAAATTTCAGAAATTACAATCTGATAGAAGAAGAAAAAGACTTTTTTTTTTAAAAAAAGCGTTGAACCAATATAATCAAATTGAATGATTAATGGATGCAGATGGTTATTGATTGGAACCCATAGAGCTTTTTGATTGCACTGATTGGAAGATCATAGTATTTTCTTCTTCATTAGTTAAATTAGTTCTTGTTGTCATGGATGCAGCAACCTTTTTGATGATCCCTAAGTTTTGCTAAGATATTGTCTGGCAGAAATTCACAGGGGTAAAATTTAGTTTTCTTTTCTTTAAGATGGACATCGTCTCAATTTTCGCTTCGATAGCAGCCTTGGAGTTCAGAGGACTTCAACCTCCAATTACATTTGTTGTTTGTAGTGGCAGTGCATCCTTTCTTCCTAACCTTACTGCTAATGTTAATTCTATATATCTGGTTAGAGCTGCTAATGTTAGTTCTATATATCTGAAGTGACAAGTGATTCACAATTATAAGATGTGAGCATGTACAAGTAATCTTCTGATATTTAGAATGTGACTTTTTTCTTCCATTGAATAAGTTGCTTCATATGGAGGTATTTATATTTGAGAATGCTACAGCTTATATGTGACTTTCAATGAATATGTTGCTTCTTATGGAGGCATATATGATTGAGAATGCATTTTGTATGTCTTAGCTTCTTAGAGGGTACAAAATCGATATATAAGGTTCAAAATGCATTAGCTTTTCTTTTCTGGGTTTTAGGTCATGTTGGCAGTTATCTAATATTGCAAAACACCATAATGATGGAATTTATATTGGCATAGCATCAAGGAATACTATACCAGATTATAATTATATATTTTTTTTATCTCTTGGTTGGCTGTAATTTAGCCTGATTAACTCTCAAAATTCTATTGTATCTGTAATCAATTAATGAACAAGAATCTTAGATAAATAGTGAGGTCTTCATATTGATGGATTTTCTCATTGTCCCTATTCTTCCTGTTCTCTTTCCTCTACTTTGCAACATGGTAACAGAGCTGGATCCATAAATCCTTGGCTTTCAGTTCAGAGTTCTCTTCTCCTCTACTCTTTTCTTTCGGATCATCTTATTGTCCCTATTCTTCCTGTTCTCCTTCTACTACTTTGCAACATGATAAGAGATCTGGATCCATACATCCTTGGTTTAAGGTTGGCCTTCTATTCTCCTCTCCTCCTTTTCTCCTCTTATTCACATTTTCTCCCTTTTTTGCTGGGGTGACCTTCTGGACACATCAGGCACTGCTATGACTATTTAAGAGGATACCAGGTGGGTGGCATCCTAGGTGGTTTCTAGGATCCTGCTGAGTGTTTCTAAGGGGAGTCCAGACAATGTGGTGGGGGGAACCAGATTGTCTGTGGTTTTTTAAGGCGATGTCAATCCCTATGGAGGTTACTAGAGATTGCCCCAGGTTCTTTAGGGCGCGCCAAATCTCATATCAGACAGCAGCAAAGTTGCTAGGACTGTTGCAGCCCTACGAAAGTGTGCCAGGCCCTGAACATCTGATCAGGCAGAGGGACCGCTAGATTTGTCCATACAAGTCCCCAAATTCTGACTAAATCTGGAAGGATGTTCAACGGTCAAGACTGAACCATGCTGGGCTAAAAATTTGCCCGGAAATTTGATTATTTGACAGTATGGAGAATCTGTTTACTGGATTCTGCTTATTTATAAATTCTGGAATGCAAGGTTTTTTTTTTTTTTTTTTTGCAACGGATCGAAAGGTGGCGTGGGAGTGGATTACCTGGATTTAATGGATCGGGTGATTGATCAGACCGTTGATTATTTGGATCGATTTGGTCAATCAAATGGCCTTTTGATCTATCTCAATTGGGGCCCAATCAAGAAAAGGGGCTCAAATCTAACTTTGGATGGTCAAATGGACTTAAGGTGGGCCCCAAATTTGAAATAAATATGCTGAATGATCAGTCCTTAATTGGTATTTATTGGTCATCTAATCAAGCCACAGGTTCACCATGTGGGGGCTCACAGCTTCTAAATCTCCAAAACATCAAGCCATGCACAAGTTTCTAGTTTCCTTTGTTATGGTTGTTTTGGTTTTTGGTTTTTTCCTTGATTTAGTTCCCTTATCTGAATTGTAATGAGACTTATGTTGAAGGGTTGGTTAAGGTCAGAAAGCAAGTCCTAGAAAGAAGGTCTTCCAAATCAACTTAAAATCTCCAGTCAGAACTCTCTTTTTATTTGTTAGGTTTGAGTTGTTCATGGACTATTTTTAGTTAGTGGGACTTTTTAAAAATTTGGATTTTAGTTTTTTATTTGTTAAATCAAGGGTTGAGATTGTAAGTAGGGTTTTATGGGATTTTGTGCCTTATTTATATTCATGTACGTGGGTCGCCCAGCCCTAGTCTTGGATATTTTTATAAAGTTGAATAAAGTTTCATATTTCTTCTCCTTTGGTTGAGCATCTCCCATTGAATAAAAAACCTGTGATGGATTTTTGTGATCAACAGTAACTGAATCTCTATTATTTCTTCTTGTTTGAGTGTATTTTCTATTTTATGATCGGCGTTCGTTGGGCTCACAATCAATCAGATTTTGCTTCGCTTGACTATGTCAAAAGGAATCATCATAAGCTGTTTTTTCTCTTGAAATTTTCTGGTTTCTTTAAATGTCATCATCCACAGAACATAATTGAATTCTTCCACTTTAGTTAATAAAAATAAATAAAAATTAGGCAAAAAAAGAAAAGAAAAGAAAAAATCTGTGGGTAGCAATGAATACCCAGGAGAAGACCAGTAATGTGGATATCCATGGTACTTCTTAATAGGAAAAACTATTTGCCATGCATAGTCTACTCAGATGTTTATTAAGAGCGAAAGGCAATAAGCACAGTTCATAAATGGGAAAATTCCAAAACCTGAAAACGATTACATTATGTATGATGATTGGGAGGGTTGTAATTTAATTATCATGCCATTGCTCATTAACTCTATGGAGCCATGGATTGGTGATGGGCTGTTAACTCTCATGATGGATGGTTATCAATTAGAGAGAGGACTTCCCACCTTCCAACATGGAAATGTCTCTGTTGAAGAGTACTAATATTCTCTTAAACAGAAAGGGAGAATTTAAAGGGCCTTCACTCTGAACTGTAACTGCAAGGGATCCAAGTTCTGGGAAAAGGCTCTTGCACTGATTAAGAACCTGTGTATAGTTGCATTAGAGGAGAGGTCAATTGCTAAAGGCTGAACTACTTATTCGGGACAAGTTCTTGCGTTATCTGTGGGATCAGCATTGGCTGTGTAAGCTAGGATAAAGGAAACCTAAAGAATGGAGAAAATACTGGATAGGAGTTTCTCAACTAGTGTAGAAAAAGACAAGCTCAAGTCTATCCACGGTGGAGGAGCTGTCACACTTGTTGGGATATTCATCCTCATCGCTTACCAAAAAAGTCACGCAGAGTAAACATACATTCTTCGAGACTTTTATTACTAGTTTTGCTTGATAATAAGTATGATGAATTTTATGGTTGATATATAAACTAACTCATCTTTTTCCTCTTTGGTATCCACCGACTTATAGGAATAATTTGGATTATTGGACATTTTATCTCTACGATTGGCCCTTTGTCATGTTATCATGTGTTTCAGAAGCAGTTGTTTCTGTTGATCTATCCCAGAATTTATTTATTTATTTATTTATTTATTTATTTTAACTAAGGTGACATCCACAAATGAGGATGGATTGCTTTTGGCCATATGAAGGCATTCAAGGAACATTTTTTATTCCGAAGTGTCAACTTGTAGTATTGCAAAGATTAAAGAGTGTTTCCTTTAAACTACCAATATTATTATAATAAAATTTGGCTTCAATATATGATTAATCAGGTGTCTTCATAGTTGATAATGACTACATTAGATGCAACCAGAGCAGAGCTTGCCCTTTTGGTTTTATATTTGAATAAAGCTGAAGCAAGAGACAAGATATGCAGGGCTATTCAATACGGTTCAAAGTTCTTGAGCAATGGAGAACCGGGTACGGCTCAAAATGTTGATAAATCAACTAGCTTGGCACGGAAGGTTTTCCGACTTTTCAAGGTTAGAATTTGTACTTATGATTGTAGATCCAAATACGCAATCTCAATATCATTTGCTTATTTGACTTTTTTTTTTTTTTTACTTGACTGGACTTACAGTTTGTCAATGATCTGCATGCTCTTATCAGTCCACCTCCACAAGGAACTCCTCTTCCAGTCATATTACTTGGAAAGGTATGAAACTGTTTCTGATTGTCATGCTCGTTAAGTACTTGTGCTCACTTTTTTTACATGATGCCTATTACAGTCCAAAAATGCATTATTGTCGACATTTTTGCTGCTGGACCAAGTCGTCTGGGCCGGAAGAACAGGCATTTACAAGGTAAGGAGTTTTAAGCTTATATTGTGCTCCTAAGGGGTCGTTTGTCTTTTACGCATAGGATATATAAATACAATTTACACATGTAAATGATGAATATTCAAATTTTAAGTATGTAACGTTTACATATGCATTTCTTTTTACAACGTTTGTCTAATAATACTATTTTCGCATCATTTACACATGTGATTCATTTTTCTATGTTTGTTTCAATGATATGTGTATATGTATTAAACGATTTTGTAAATGATACTTATTATTCATTAAATTTTATTCTACTATAATGATATGAAAATGAGACAAAAAATATCTAATTTATATCAAAGTTTTCATTTGTATTTTAGATCCTTAAAAAAGAATATGTCTTTCAACATGAAATATACTTTTCAGAAATATACATTTTTATCAATGATCACCTTAAAAATAAAATGCATTCCAACATGTTTGGTTAATGAAATATGAGTTTATATTCTAATGGTTAATATTAGTTTTTTTTTAATTGATATTTAATTTAATATTATCTTAATTCAATATTCAATTTGCATAAATTAAACCCTTGCATCTCACCGGCTTTATGCTAATATTAATCAATTATAGAAAGTTCTTAAAATGAGTATTTTATTTGTTAAGTTCAATTATATTAAAAGTGTCGCAAATTTATTATGGTTAGATAAAATCGCATTTATACATGATTTTTGAATGATACCATAATGATATATAAAATACATTTTTCATTCTCTCTTACATTCATTTATACATGTTTAAATATTTTTAAAGTAATGCAATAATGAATAATTTTAGAAAACTCATTGAGATATTGGAAGAAAACTAAAACAATAAAGTAATTGTTCAAGTTAAAAGTTTATAGAAAAATCATTGAGATATTTATCTTACAGACCGTCTCTTAAAATTCTTACTATCAATACCTTTTTTTTATTTTTTTTAGTCCTGCAGATTTTGTTCATTAAAATTCATTGGAGCCATTTTCAAGTCTCATCATCCTACACGTGAAAACGAGAAAATCTAAAAGGAGAAGAGAAGATAGAGAATCAAATTCTGAAATAATAAATCTACAGAGTAAATAGATTTTATAAAATTTTTATTTTCTTTTTTGGTATAGCAAGGCAAGAGAGAGAAATAGAGAGGTTGCCTTCGTAAAAGGGAGATGAGATGTAGGAAGGGTTTTCATTCATAGGTTTTATTATTATTATTTTTAAATGCGTTGGAGGGGGTTTCGAACCCAGAACCTCTTTGATGAAAATGACTCTTTTATTATTATTTTTTTAAATGCGTTAGAGGGGGGTTTCGAACCCAAAACCTCTTTGACGGAAACTGCCCAAAACCAAACCGTCCGCCTCCAACGGGTGTTCTTTGAAATCACATGTGGTTTGTTATTTTCTTTTTCCCACCTAAACAGGTGTTCAAATCTTGGTGTGAAAATTTTACACATCTGATTTACACACAAGATGCGTAAACACGTGTAGACAAACAGGACTGATGCGTAAATACTACGCATATTCACCATTTACATACGTAAATGGGTGTAGACAAACGACCCCTAAGGCTTTGTTTTGGTTGGAAAATGCAAGATATCATATATCCCAATTCCCAGAAATTCCTTAGTCAGTGGTTCCCTCATGCAGCTAGGGATCACGACTTGTCATTTTGGTGAAAATCACCAAAATGAAAATCTGGAAATAACTGTTGTAAGAAAAATTACGGGAGTTCCCATTTTCGAAGTTACTTCTGCAAAGTGACTAGTCATGACTTTAAGCTGATACTTCTGTCTAGTTGTTGAGATTCTCAGTATTTTCTTCTGCTTTCTAAGTCGAGAAGGCCTAATTGTTCTCCATTAGACTCTAGAAAGAAGTAACTGATCTGATCCTGCTTAATTGTTTTTGCAGAACAAAGAACGAACTGAGCTTCTTGGTAGGATATCTCTTTTCTGTTGGCTGGGTTCCTCAGCGTGTACCACATTGATTGAGGTTTGTGGTTTTAGCATTCCCCCTTTATGAGAAATGGTCGTTGTGCTCAAGAAATTTTTTATTTATCATATTTCGGTTGATCTCGTCTGGTAAAATAAGATCTTCTCTTGTTTCTTTTAGGTGGCAGAGCTTGGAAGACTGTCTAGATCAATGAAGAAGTTGGAGAAGGATCTTAAGCAGACTGATAAATATCAAGTATGTTTTAACTCAACGGTCAGATTTGGTGCCAATGTGTAAGGTCCTAACTGTAGGACTCTTCCTGTTTTGCATGGTAAACATTGTGTTCTTTTGGTGAATGCAGAATGAACAATACCTTAGCAAGCTCAAGCAGTCAAATGATAGGATGTTAGCCTTGGTAAAAGCATCAATGGATATAGTGGTTGCTGTTGGGCTTCTTCAACTGGCCCCTAAGAAAGTCACCCCCCGTGTAACAGGAGGCATTGGATTCCTGAGCTCACTTATTTCTTGCTATCAGGTAGTTTCTAGTCTATGCAACTATGGTTAGTGGAGATATGAGTGATCATGGCTGCTGGGTCAGGCAAAATTTTGTCCAAGTTTGGCCTGCTTTATTGGGCCTAATTTTCAAATTTGAATCAGCACATGGGCCTGAAAATGCCTTTCCCATTTGCAAATTATACACTCCAATGTGTAAAATATACTGGACCGGATTGGCCCAGCCATTTAATTATTGGACCAGAAATTAGGCCCATGTCCATACCCTGGGCCTCAAAACACAGCCATTAGCGCCCTGTTATTTCATATTAATTGAAGGCAATGGAGTACTCTAATTTTTTTGTTGCCAACTGTCATGCAGTTACTTCCTTCCCAGCCGAAGGCAAAGGCACAGTAAAGGAAAGAACAACATTATATATCAAGTGTTCCCATGTGGTAAATAATTCTCCAAATTAGTTCGAATGACAATGTTGGTGTATATTTTTACACGTCATTGGATAATGTTATTTCTGTTTTCTGCTATTTGTGCCTGTGCATGACTCGATCTGTTTCTTGTGTTAACAGTATGTGACGATGCCACAATATTTAGATATATGTAGACAGTCCTATATATGACTTAAGAACAGATGGCTATTTTGATTGCATAAATTGAATGCCTGCACTGGTACACCATCCACATTTGGAGCTTTTTTGTGAGGTGACATGTGACCAACGTCAAAGGTCGGGTCAAATCCTATGTGTGTGAATTGACATGCACCCAATATTCACTTTGATCGGAATGGTTCTCACTGTTGGATTAAATTTCTCAAAAAAATAAACTGTTAATCTTTAGAATGTTTAGACTGGCAGTGGTTATCAATCAGTGGTGAGTTTTTCTTTTTATCATCTTTATATCCCCATTTAATATTCAGCTTTAAGGGTTGGTATATAAGGTGTCGAACAGGTGGCTACCAAAAACACATATCTCTAACAATACGAGTGGCTGAAGCTGAAGCAGCTACTTTCAGCTTACCTTATCCTAAGCTTGAGCTTAGGAGAGTTGGTCCCTACATACATTGGAACATCGTCCCATATATTGTATGAATAATGTGTGTGTATAATTTTGTTGGGAACAATGGTTTTGTGTTTCAAATATGTGTGAGAGGACCATGCACAAGAAACAATGCACTGCAAACGTTTCTAGATTAAATACCTGTTAACATCTCCACTTGATTTCATTCCCCCAAGCACAAGAAACAATGCACTGCAAACGTTTCTAGAGGAAATACCTGTTAACATCTCCACTTGATTTCATGCCCCCATGCACAAGAAACAATGCACTGCAAACGTTTCTAGATGAAATACCTGTTAACATCTCCACTTGATTTCATGCCCCCAAGGCCAGAGTTAATGCCTACTAACCTTTAGCCAAATGCGTACAAATTTGATACAGGGAACAGTTATTCAAGGGAGTGGTTAATCCTAATACTTGTAGGTCTGAATTTACTCTCTTGGAGTAGCACAACTATATGATAATTACAAATAGGTCCTAATACCATACTAAAATTGCAAATTAGCCCCTAGCCCACATACAGTAGATCATGTCGCGGTCAAAATGATGGGGGTACTTAGATAAAGTCTATATTCCTAAATTGGGCTCGCATTAGATCATGTAATGGATTTGATTTCTTTATTATTACCAAAACTCTAATTATGAGGAATTGAGTTTTGGATCGCTACATAAGAACACTTCAATTAAGTTTATATTCATCTATTTTCCCTTAATCATTCATAATCATCATATAATAATATTAAGCCAGATCTAAGTTCGGGTCAATTCAGTTTGGAATTTCTCAAAATTCTTAGCTGACATAGTTGACTGTAGATTTGGGGTTTGGATCACTACATTTTGCTCATGTATCTATTACCTATCATATTTTCAAAGCTCCCTTCTAGTCGACCAGGAATTAGACAGGCCCCCAAGGCGAACTCCGATGCCCATTGTGGCCTCTCACAGTTGGGAATGGTTTGTGCACCTCATATGAATAAGGTACTTAAAGTTAGCTATGCTGGATAGCTGCAATTAGTCTTGAGGTCGCCAGTAGAAGTTATGGTCCTCATATGCTTGTCGTTGTAACCCAATTACCTGTTTCTTGATAACAGGTTCATCTGCATTATATTTGAGGCATTAAGATCCAGCTATGGAAACATTAGGGCTACTAGGTGAAACCAATTACCATGGAAAGAATGCATAGTGGATTGTATTTGCTGGTGCTCTGGCTTCAAGTATTTGCTATACACACTTTATGATCGGGCAGTTTTACCTCTTCTGAAGGATTTCAATGACAAATATTTGTCTAGTAAGGATTCTTGCGAGGCAGAGTAGGAGGAGAATTTTCTGCACAATCATCATATAGGTTTTTCACATATACTCAGACCTTGGTGGTAATATTCCTCTTTAATGAAGTTAGAAATTAGGTTCTTCATGGCCCATGTGTAGCTCTACAGTTCTATCATTTGTATAACCTATGTCCATGTACGTCTACAGTTCTTTTAGGCCCTTTTGAGTTTGAAAAAAATTGAATGACCTTATGATTTTGATTACCTTGAATTCAAGTCATGTTTATGTGCGTCTACAGTTCTTGGGGCCCTATTTAGTTTGAAAAATTGGATGACCCTATGATTTTGATTACCTTGAATTTTAGTCACAGGGCCACAGAAAGCAACAATTGAAAGTGAACAGAATCTAACTCTTATTCTTCTCGTTGACATCTGCAATCCATAATCACTCATCAACAATTACAATAGTATCATGTTATCATCTTCGACTACAACCATATCACAGGCCCAAACCAATCCACGACCGATCTGTAACAGACATCACATCTTGCTTTGTTCTCTCTTTTTTCTTCTTCTTCTTCATTTCTCTATATCCTTTACTGTGTAGCATCTCCATTAGAACTGCTGCTGACGACTCCTGAAGCTTCTTGCTTCACCTTATATGAGGAAATGAAGCCAGAAAGCTGGACTTCAACCTCCCCTTCGATGTTGTATGCAATGGAAATGTAGAGAATAACATTCTTACATGTACCATTAACTGCGCCTGTCCCTGCGATCTGATTTCTCCATAAATTCAGGGAGAGAGACTATGAAGGTTTATCAACCTGCTCCTAGTTAGCAGTTGGACATGGGAGTCTTATAAGGGACATTTTCAATACTTGACTTGCCAATTTGATTGGCATCCAAATACCTTAACTGTTGGAAGAAACAACCTTGTCCATAAAAACAATTTCCATGGATGGTGTTTATCAGGATCCAAACAGGGCATTGGTTATTTGCAACAACTAGTTAAAGGTAACCTGGGTATAGGTTAAATGAGTTCCAAAGACCCAAACTGGACATTAACTGGCAATTTAGACAGAATGTTTCACTTTCAAATGTAGTTATGAAACATGTGCTAAATTGGCAAGTGGTGGATAAAAAAGACTTTAGTTATGGTCAAGTGGGAAAATAGAACCCAACAGAGCCCTCTCAGAGAAACAGAATCATGTTGAATGTAGATAATTTCAGTTAGGTTGAATTCTGACTGATTGGTGAAATGTTTCCCTCCGTGTCAATTTTGTGCCTGTCGGTATAATGTAAATCAATGAAAGTGTCCATGAATAACCACTTCTTTTGAATTAATCTAATAATTGTTGAGATGAAGAGAGAAAAGATTTCTGATAACGGCTTGGGAAACACAAAGTTGATATTCTAAGCACTGACAAGGATGTCGTCAGTGTGAACCCAACTCTATGGTAATTACCCCATGGGTTTTGTTCAATTCTTCACAGAGATACATAATCATTCTTTAAAGCATCTTGTCAAAGAAATCAGCTTGCAAGACGACTTGTTTGTGATGAATTGACTGCTTTACAATCCTTGACTGGTAGGGTTTTAGTAAGGACCGGCTCTCAATTAGTGTTGTTAGTCATCATTAACATTTAATTTAAGAAGAAGAAATAAACATAGAAACAAAAACCAGTCGGCAGGTCTCAAAATCATCTAGAACTGATGGCTAGCAATGTCTTTTTAGTCAGGGCAGAGGTCTAATACTTTGCAATCCTTTATGCTCTGATCTGATATTCTGCCCCCAGGCATCTGAATGTGCGAGTCCTGAACAATGCATGCATGCATTGAACAAATATATCCATAGTTGGTTTTTCATTTAAAAATATAAAAAAAAATTTGAAACGAATATTCCTACCATTCCCAGTATTTTCCTAGTCAACAATGTGCCAGGCTAGTTTTTATTGGGATAATTAATCTTGGATGGGCCCCTTTCATGGATGAAGTTTCAACCCATAGCCTAACAATATTCAAGGGAATTTATATTGATACTCTGCCCTTATTTGAAATGGTGGGTATTGGTCAGATGGTTGAAACTTCACCACCCTCGTCCACAAGATCCACCACTAGGCCCCCCATCTTCCCCATCCCACAGTGAGGCTCCTTGATACGTGTTTTGATCAATAACAATAATAATAATAATAAAACCTGTTCAACAATGGTCCTGTATTGTTGAATTGGGTTGAGCTTCCATGTGCTCCAGCTTGGCTCCTGCAAATTAATCAAGCTTAATTAAGCTCATTAGGAGCTTGAGAAGCGCAAGATTGAGTTTAAAACTCACGTTGAATAGAAAATGAGGGGCTTGTGTCAAGTTCGTATAAGTACCCTTTGATATATATTGTTCTGTCGTTCACGCTAAAAGCGTGCCAACCGAATTCCACATAAGGGGGAGTATTGAAAAGTGAACTCCACCTGAAGGAGAATATTAAAAGTATTTATGCCGCCTCTACTAATGCCTCAAGGTTTTGGTAGGAATGGTAAGTTAAAGAAACTTAATATGGATTCAGAGTCGGGGATCTTGTGTTTGAAATCCTGGGGTCGTGGTTAGCTCAAGCTTTTGGTGTTTCTAGTTACTAACGGTTCGAGCTCAAGTTAGACTTGAATACAAAAGTGAAACTTTCTCTTTGTTTGGTTTCATTAGAAAAGTGGGATGCAAAACTTTTTCTTTTGTTTCCCCTTAAAACAAGAACCAAAACATGTGATCATGTAGAACTGCCAAAAAGGAATAACTTCTAACACTTCAACCTTTGTATAACTACATTTTAGACTATAACCAGGAAGGATATGTTGTTGAATAATAATGTAATGATAGTATTAGTGTTAATAGTAAAAATAAATTGGTGTAGAAATACAAAGTACGTAACACAATAGAGCCTTTATCTAACTATATCTTACTGTAACTGGCTGAGTGAAGCTATTCTCAGTTGATTCTGAGCTAAGTGAACTGAGAAAGGCTTCGTATTGTACGTCTACATTTAGCACTGAATGAGCAGTATGCACCAGATGATGATGATGATGATGAAATGTAGCACCTAATGGGCAATATGTACAGATGATATGACAGAAAACTGAAATTTGTAAAAGTAAAAAAAAGAAATAGATTTTTTAAAGTTACTAGAATAAAGTTTGTGAAAAATACAAAATATATTTATTCTAAACTGTTTGCATATTATGATAGGAACAATAATATCCAAAAAGACAAAAAGAAAAAGAGAAGAAAAGAAAAGAAAAAGACTAGAATTCCAGATTGAGTTATTTTTAAGCAAAATAGGTGACTGGTTAGGTCAAGAAAGAAAATAATAATAAGAAGAAGAAGAAGGAACAACAGCTTGAGCTTGATCCTGACTGGAGCTGACAAAGCTAGGGGCTTATAGCTTATCCTGAGTCTTATTTCAATAACACTTTCGGTCTCTTGGATCCCTGCGTGCCAAAAAGAGAGATTCTGTGACAAAGTGTGACATGACTAAGATCTAAGTTTAACACTTTTATTGATACAAATAAAGGTTTACAGGGTTGAAAATTGATAACCAAAAGACATTACTTAAAATCTTGCTGCTAAAAAAGAAGGGTTGTCTCTCCCCCATCTCTTTCAAGCTGTGGCGTGTCTGATCATCTTCTTAGCACATTTCAACTTGGAAAGTTGGTCAAGTAAATAAGGCCGGGGAAGAACAGTTTTACACTATCAAATACTGCATACTGAATAGTTTTTTTAGATGTAATGTTTATCCAAGCCTAAGATAAAAACAGGACGACAGGGATAGAATGGAAGTTTAGAATCAGATTCATCACCCCCAAAAACAGTAGTCTTCTGTTTCATATTAGAAAATATAGGGTGGCCACAATGCCGACACCCTGCCTTCGGTTGGAATCCAAGAACCCAACTTCTACTTTTTGGTGATTAATAATACAACTCATGGTGGTTAGAGTTGGCATGAGTTTTGGTTCTTTGAGAAGGTCAAGTTTGGGAGCCGGGTAGCAAAGTGTCGGCTAACCCAATGATTGATCAAGTAACTAATGTCAACCCAAAACTAATAAGTGTTCACGGGAACCCTAAATTACCGGGTAGGTTTGACAGATCAGGAATGCCACCCCCAGATAGATTCGGTTGGGTTCGGGACATAATTAGTATGACTTGAACATGGCCCACAGTGAGGTAGGTATTCATGCTTCATGAGTCATGACAGTCAGCTGTGCTGTGTGACTCGGCCGAGTTTAGCACCTATTTGAATTGATCCGGCCCCTCCTGAGTTGGGGGCGGGCGGAAGTCTTATTTTTAAATCTCTCATCTCTCATGCTCTAGAAACTACTACCGCTGCTTCAGTAGTTTTGTTTATTTTTATTTTTTAATTTTTTGCTAGGTTGGGATATTGATCATGAGTGATACTTTAGGTGAAGGCCCAAGAATCGACCCCTAGACATGAATGGAATACTAAGATGTCATTACCACTCAACTATAAGTTTCTCGGTATATATGTACTTCTTTATTTGCTTTCCTTGTCGATAGTGGTAAATTGAATGCCTCTCAGGATTCTCATTGAGCCGAAAGGTAATAGAATAGAAGAAATGATGAACACACCACACCTATCACTAGCATACGCACCTTGACTATGCAACATGCTGTTTAAAGCTGTATCTCGTCTCGTGGGTGCGTGTTCAAATCAAGTGGATAAGATTGACAAAGTGTAGACTGTATACTTATCCAACATGAAACGCACCCACTTTCCCACTTACATCATCCACAAGGGATGGCTCCAAATCTTCGCTCTATGGCTTAACAACCCACTAATCTAACTTTAACTTTCTTTCTTTAAAACATAAATTACAAAAATAATCCATGCTCGTGTCTTTACTTTTACACTTTGTAAACATAGGAGGATGCCGCATGGGATGACGAAAATAGTTCCTATTCTTTAATGCAGAGACGTCCGCTCTGCACTAGACGCTGGAATTAATTTTTCCTAGAGTACTCTTTCTCTTGTTGATAACTGTTTAAGAGAAAGTCTCTCTTTATAAAAGATTTTCACCTATGGATGTCCACAACAGATGTCGTGTACGAAATGGTTCTTATCCTTCAATGCAGAGACACCTGCTCTCCATGAGAAAGTTTCACTTTATAGAAGTGGTTTACACAAGATGTAAAAAGGTTGAATATGGTTTACACAAAATGATAAAAAATTGAATATGGTTTACACAAAATTATCCTTTTCAATTTCCACTATTCTACCCACGTGGGAGTTGGTAGAGTGGCATTAAGATTAAAAATGGTTTTGTTCCCCCCACATCCAAAGTCCACCCCAGTTTTACCTGATATGGATATTTGTAGGCTTAGTGGGTGCAACATTGGGCTTAGTCCTGATTAGGGTTGTAAACGGGTCAGTTTCGGTCCGGGTCCAGGGTGGAACCGGAACCGCTAATATTAATGGGAACCGGAACCGGAATCGTTTGTGAGGCGGGTCTGGTTCCGGTTTCGGGTCTAGACTAATATTTGTATTTTTCTTTTTTAAAAAATTTATGCTTTTTCCATATTTCAATTGGATTACGTACCTGCAAACACTAATGTAACCTTTTGTCTATCAATAACAGACACTTTTAACTAAAAACTCAAAAATCACATCTGTAAGTGCAAAAAATGTAACTCACAAGAATAGGGGGTGCCTGATAGGACTTATCCAAAGAACTGATGAAGATCAGCTGCCTGAAAGCTGAAAGGGGAGAAAGAAACAGAGAAGGGATCAAAAGACCCTGGCCTGGGCGGCACAAGGCTCTCCGATGCCTAAGTCAGTGTGGGAACTAAGCATTAGGATGGAGATTTTGGGGAAAAAGATTATACCAACAGTGTGGTGTAATTGTTGGCCCTCCTCTTGCTTTGGAGCTGTAGCTGTGCTTATATAGAAGAAAAGAGAGGTATGAACTTGTCCCATCATAGCCCTCTTTGCCTTAATTGCAGTCCCATCGGCCTATGGCTTAGCTCCTTAGGAGCTGTAGGAGCCACTTCTGTCAGAGATATGGGCGGCTGTGATATTTCCGTATACTTTATCACGTGACGGACTGTCCTTGGAGGTACAGTTGTCATATTCTCTTTGGTTAACCTTCTGGCACGTCGCTGGATGAGTGGCCGAGGCTGAGAGATGGTGCCGAGCTGGAGTGACTGAGCTTAAGAGAGGCCTTGACCTGTTTGGTGATGTGGAGTTGGTTTAGTTGAAGTAGGCCGAGACCGAGTCCTGCCAAAATGGGGAGGCTGGCCGAACTGGAGCAGTCTGGCACTGCTGGGCGTGCACTGCTGAGGTGGAGGAGTTGTGCACAGGAGGCGTGGAGCTCTCATCCGAGACCAGGGCGAGAGCACGAGACCGAGCCTGCCTGGATGGACTTACTGGTGCGGGGGCCTGAGATGGAGCATCTTGGCCGGGAATCCGATGAGTTTGGAAATGTCCCCACACAATAGCCCCCCAGCTTCTGAGCTCATTAGACTTCTCTTTGAGGTCAGAAGCTAAGTACAACAAGGACACTTGCGTCTCGGAGCTGCTTTTGTTTGGGATGACTGGCCGGCGCGGGACCTGGAGCCAGTGTAGCCTTGATGGCACTGTTGCCAAACTGGATGAGCCGGGCACTGTTGCCGAATTGAAGGACGATGCTTCTGCTGAGCTTGGGTTAAAACGGAGAAGCCAGGGTGTACCAGCCCGGTGAGAATCTCTGCTAGATGGAGAAGCAATGGTGTATGAACCCGAAGTTTTGAGAGCGACTGGGTGTATGAACCTGAAGTCAGTCCCAAGGTGTATGAACCCGAGATAATCTGAGGCTGAGACAGAGAAGCCTGGGTGTATCAACCTGATGACAATCTCTGCTGAGGTCGAGATGGATGTGCCTAAAACCTGCATGAGGCCGAGCCAGCGTGAGACCGTAGCCAGCACGTGGACGGACCAGCATTAGGTCGTGAAATGCGGTCGAGACCAGCATGAGGCCGAAACCAGCGTGAGGCGGAAACCAGCACGTGGACGGACCAGCATGAGGTCATGAAATGCGGTTGAGACCAGCATGATGCCGAAACCAGCGTGAGGCGGAAACCAGCACGTGGATGGACCAGCATGAGGTCATCTAGAGGCCAAGAAGCCTGGACTTGGTGGCCCTATTGCCTAACGCGAGTCACGCCTGAGTGTATAAAACGACCCCAGGGTGAGCTCGGTGGTTCTGATGTCGAACGCGAGTCACGCCTGAGTGTATACAACGACCCCAGGGTGAGCTCGGTGGCTTTGATGTCGAACGCGAGTCTGAGTGTATAAAAACGACCCCAAGGTGAGCTCGGTGGCTCTGTTGCCGAACGCGAGTCGCACCTGAGTGTATAAAACGACCACAGGGTGAGCTCGGTGGCTCTGTTGCCGAACGCGAGTCACGCCTGAGTGTATAAAACGACCCCAAGGTGAGCTCGGTGGCTCTGTTGCCGAACGCTACTCACGCCTGAGTGTATAAAATGACCCCAGGGTAAGCTCGGTGGCTTTGATGCCGAACACGAGTCACGCCTGAGTGTATAAAACGACCCCAGGGTGAGCTCGGTGGCTCTGTTGCCGAACGTGAGTCACGCCTGAGTGTATAAAACGACCCCAGGGTGAGCTCAGTGGCTCTGTTGCCGAACGCGAGTCACGCCTGAGTGTATAAAACGACCCCACGGTGAGCTCGGTGGCTCTGTTGCCGAACGCGAGTCACGCCTGGGTGTATAAAATGACCCCAGGGTGAGCTCAGTGGCTCTGTTGTCGAACGCGAGTCACACCTGAGTGTATAAAACGACCCCAGGGTGAGCTCGGTGGCTCTGGATGATTGATGGTGGTAGAGGACCGTGCGATCAAGGCTGACAGCAGAGGACCATGCCGTCGAAATGACGGTAGAGGGTCGTACGATCGAAACCGACAGTAGAGGGTCGTGCCAGTGTCATTGAAGCTGACGGCGCCATCGAAGCTGACAGTAAATGACCGTGTCGCCAGAAATGACGTTAGAGGGTCGTGCGATCGAAGCTGACGGGCGGTCGAAGCTAAGTGATGATAGGAGACATCTAGTTACCTCCCGAGCTGGAGGAGACTTCTGCCGAACTGGGGGCTACTACCGAGCTGGAGGCTGCTGCCGAGCTGGAGACATCCGCCGAGCTGGAAGCTGTCTGGTCGTTTTCGTAGAGGTTGAAATGCTCCTGAGCTTGGGCTTCGTCTGCTTCTTGCCTGACGAACTGGTTCACCCTGTGGATAAGTGCATTCATTGAGGCCACAGGGTGCAGGACCAAGTCTCTCCGAAACTCGTTGCATGGCGGAAGAGCTTGTTGGAAAGACATGACTGCTATTGTATCTGCTGTTGAAGTTGGCGGATCAACTCGTCCTGCGCTTGTATGGTAAGGCTTTGGGCCCTGATCTTTGTGAGAAGCGGGTTGTCGTCGTCATTCTGATGATGGGGTTCGTCTGGCTGGGATTCCTTTTGCTGGGAAAACCCTAGTCGAAGGCCATCCCGCCGGGAAGGTGCTGTTCGTCCCGTTGAGGATGAACCTGGCTGGGATTCCTGCCTGTGGATGCCTGCTGAACCAGACCTTGCCCTGGACCTTCCCTGGCGGGGGACCGGTGACAGCTGCGTTGGCAGTGTTGATGGTTCTTTCCCTTTTTCGGTTCTTCGAGGCATGATGTTTGGGAAGATGAATTTTTGATCTTTTTTCCCACAGACGGTGCCAATTGTAAGTGCAAAAAGTGTAACTCACAAGAATATGGGGTGCCTGATAGGACTTATCCAAAGAACTGATGAAGATCAGCTGCCTAGAAGCTGAAAGGGGAGAAAGAAACAGAGGGGGGATCAAAGGACCCTGGCCTAGGCGGCGCAAGGCTCTCCGATGCCTAAGTCAGTGTGGGAACTAAGCATTAGGATGAAAATTTTTGGGAAGAAAATTATACCAGCAGTGTGGTGTAATTGTTGGCCCTCCTCTTACTCTGGAGCTGTAGCTGTGCTTATATAGAAGAAGAGAGGGGACAAAGAGGTTGGAACTTGTCCCATCATAGCCCTCTTTGCCTTAATTGCAGTCCCATCGGCCTATGGCTTAGCTCCTTGGGAGCGTAGGAGCCGTTTTTTGTCAGAGATATGGGCGGCTGTGATATTTCCCGTACGCTTTATCACGTGACGGACTGTCCTTGGAGGTAACAAACTGTCATATTCTCTTTGGTTAACCTTCTGGCACTGTCGCTGGATGCGTGGCTGAGGCTGAGAGATGGTGCCGAGCTGGAGTGACTGAGCTCAAGAGAGGCCTTGACCTGTTTGGTGATGTGGAGTTGGTTTAGTTGAAGTAGGCCGAGATCGAGTCATGCCGAAATGGGGAGGCTGGTCGAACTGGAGCAGTCTGCACTACTGAGCGTGCACTGCTGAGGTGGAGGAGTTGTGCACAGGAGGTGTGGAGCTCTCATCCGAGACCAAGGCGGGAGCACGAGACTGAGCCTGCCGGGATGGACTTGCTGGTGCGGGGGCCTGAGATGGAGCATCTTGGCCGGGACTCCGATGAGTTCGGAAAGGTCCCTACACAACATCTAAACCGGCAATGAGATGTAAAAAAGTAGAAAACCCTGATGTAGAAAAGTAAAAAGGGTTCTGTTCTCACATACTAAAGTTACCTTATATTAGTGTATATTGGGTCGATTCCCAGGTCCAAGGGTCTGAGCCACTGTGGATCCGGAACCGGACCCTTTTAGGTATCTGTTACAAAAAAAAGGATCCGAAACCAGGAACCATTTTCTTATCGGGACCAAATTAAGGACTCAGACCCGGATCCTAACAGATCGAAACCTTTGAATAATTAAAGAATCGAAAATCCATTTACAACCCTAATCCTGATGCTTCAAAGACCAATATGAGAGAGAGAGCGCGCGCAATGGTCACTGCACAAAGGCAGACAAATGGAGAGTACAAAAATAGCCCCAGAAAACAGGAACCTGTGGATGCAAAGTGGCATCCATGAATTTCACCCAATTTGTACCGACACTTTATTCAGCCAAAAGTTGAAATTCATAGGACATATAGACCATGTGGAGTGGAGGACATTCAAGGCCCAATGAACAGGAACCTGTGGATGCAAAGTGGCATCCATCAGTTTCATCCATTAGTACAGACACTATTAAGGCAAAAGTGCATATTCCTAGGACATATACACCATGTGCAGTACATATCTTTTGACCAATGATTCTGGCGTGGGGCATATACGACCTATGTCGTGTCCGTTTGTGATTAGGGCCATGAGGTCCTTGTGTGGTAGTGCCCTTATCACGGGTCTCTTTTGAAAGGCAACTGACAGTAAACACATACACAGAAAATAAAACCTACCAAATCATCTCTGGATATTTGGGCGATATGGTTGTTCACATGGACCAATCAAGATCTCAACATAATCTATATCCCTTAATTGCAGTGGCGACCAGGATTTTTGCTTGAGGGGAGCAGTTTTAAAAGGGTGGTTAGATTTTATTGCCAAAATCAGAATTTTTGTAGTGTTTTTTTTTTTATTATAAAAAAAAATTTCCGATACTTTCCACAATCGAACTTTTGCTAAATGACTCAAAATAAATTCTCAACGCACGCCTTTAGAATAGCAAGTACCTCTACCTCATTAGAGTCTTTAATTCTAATAGGCTTATAAAAAGAAATCTAACACCTTGCTTTTAAAATTATGAAGCACCCCTCCAATGCCCAACTAACCATCCGGTTTACCCCTAGCAATTCCAACCACATTAAACTTTATCACCCCTTAAAGCGAGCTTCATCTAACAAGCTTAATGTATTTGAAAGACCTACACACATGAAAGATTCTTTCATTCCTTTTCTTTCAAATGGACCGCAAGATAGCAAAATAAATAAGTCATCAAAGCAACAAACCACGACTCCTAATGCAGGCCAAACTCCAAGCATCATATACACGAACTAAGGAACTTGGAAAGCACCGTAAAATGCCACATCTATCCAAAAAATATTTTGATATGAAGAAAAAATCCCACAGTGAAGAAAGAGAGGGTTGATATTTAAGGATCTCTTCCCTAAAGTAAGCGAGAGACAGCTCCACCAAGCTTTCCCCAGCATTAGTTAGGCTTGAACAGTAATGAAGCCAAGCTTGATAGACTTAAACTCAACTTAGGTTAATATTTGTTTTCGGAACTATACTTATTAAGATATAGATTTATATAAATACAACTTTTCTTAATAGAGAACTTTCCTGTATTGTCCACTTTGAGACCATAAAAAAAGGAAAATGTTTGTCCAATAAACAATGTACCTAATGTTAATTGAGATTCTTGTATATATCTTTAGAAAAACTTTCAAATATTCTTATTACAATGTACTACGTTGAGGCCGTTTTCTTTTAATTAGTTTATCTTTAATTAAAGTTAAGTAGTTAGTTCAATGCATCACCTATTAAACTGTGCATTCTTAGAAAAACATGAATATATTTTAATCAAAAGGACAAAATGATTGTATATATATTTATACATAGAATTATTATGTAATACAAATATAGAGGATCGAGCCAAACACCTTAACAATTCAAGCTCGAACTTATCCGGGTCTAACCGAAGCTTAGCTTGAGGTTTTCTCCCGCACACTGGTGCCATTCGTCACGCGGGATTTGATGAAATTCAGGGGGGTCTTGCCTTTGGTGACAATCCGATGCATGTTCCCGTGGGAGAAAATTTTCCTTCTATTTAGAGCCTTAATTAAATGATACTCCTCGCTATCCTAATTATGGAACTTTCAATCTCCCCCCGCCCCCACAACTAATTATGGGACTTTCAATCGCCCCCCCCCTATCCTAATTATGGAACTTTCAATCTCCCCCCGCCCCCCACAACTAATTATGGGACTTTCAATCGCCCCCCCCCCCCCCCCCCCCCCCCCTAAAAAAAAAAAAAAAAAAACAGATGCCTTTCTAGCTAGAGATTTTTTGTTTTAATCTTCCACTAACTATTTGTTTTGATATAGAAGTATAAATATATAATACAAATCACGGGTAGCTAAGTCCTGGCAACTAGCTAGTAAGAGCAGGCCAACATATTAATAAACATGTTATGCATGTGATCTCCCAGTTTCTTAGTACTCAAATCCAACTTCCACACAACTACTCTAGATCTCCAACTTTTCTTTTATCTATCTCTACTATACAAAAACGAACAAAACTGTCATCGGCAATGGTTGAATATTCTTCTTTAAAACCTCATGCAAATGGTAGACCAAGAGTTCTAAGTGTGCTAGGACAAGGACGGCCCCTTAATCATACACAAAAGAAGATACAAACTGGCATTTTCGAAACAGCCATTCAACGTATCTAACTCACTGCCAGCCTCTTGTTTATAATATGAACACCATCCTCTTTTGTGTGTCTATATATATTCAAGTGAGGGATTCCCTCACCATAGGGTGACGGATGTTTTTGTTAAGTAGTTGTTTGTGCAGTTCCTATTTTGGGATTACTGGCTAGCAACATTGACATGGTATCAGAGCCTGGGGTCTCGAGTTCGAAACCACGCAGGGCAGAAATGCCCCATGCCTCGTTGTGTGTTTGCGCGGGCGCAAAAAGGCCCCATGCCGCGTTATAGTCTTGTGCGGGCGTGTGCTTCGGATCCGGACGGTGTCCCGCCCGAGGGGGGTGTTAAGTAGTTGTTTGTGCAGTTTCCTATCACCAATTGGTTTTGGGATTACTGGCTAGCAACATTGACATATTTTTTGAAAAGTTTCAAGTACAAAAGTGACTTTTTAAGTACATAGAAATACTCCTTATATGTTTGAAACTTCCCAAAAATGAAAGTGTCCCTCACCATTTTTGTGAAGAAATACCTCGCTTGAATATCACCCTATATATATATTTATATATATGGGAAACAAGAAAGGCTAGCTAGGTTGTAAAAGTTAGCAGCATGTCCCTCCATTTACAACGTCCAAAGCCGCATTTTTTATGTCCTTTATTTGGGTATGGTTCCATGTTGATAAACTTCTTATTTTATCATGTCATGTATGGACGACTGCTTTGTGAGAGAGAGATGTGTAAAGCAGATTTCCAAATTAAGGAAGGTGTGTAAGCAAACTGACTGAACGAGTTACACCTTTTTGTTTCCTTTTTGAAGGTAAAAACTCCATTTATCCAGTAAAACCAACAATGTGGAAAATGCCTTCTGAATCTTTAAAAATTACTTGGGGAAGGGTGCACATAGATTGCTTTTGATTTGTTAGTTGATTTTCTGTGAGTTTGTTTACATAGAAAGATTTTGTGGAATCCTTGTCTTTAGAGTTTTAGATACCCTCAAATTTTTATCATAAGTTTCCCATTAAAAGTTTTACGATGCTAATTTAGAGCATCCCACACACTTATATTTTGAACCTTTATCTTTCTACCCAAGAATCTTTCAGGGTTATTGATTGTCCACCCTATTCCAAATCCCTTTCTTGTCAGTTTGATGCGTTGCATATTTTTTACGAAAAAAAAGTGAGAAATGAATTAATTATTTATAATAGAGAGAATTTTGTTTTCCCATATAAGAGGTAAGAATGCACATATATATAGTGGGGGGATCCTCTCGTTCCACAAACACAACCTTGAATTTTTGTTTTATGTGTAAATTGAATAAGAATGATAGCATTCATGTGAGAAATCCAAACATTTGATTTGCCCTAGCAAACAAACCGAGTCATTGACATGAGAACACAACCAGCAGCACCTACGACCAGGAACCTTGACAGAGGCACATAGCACTCCCTGTAACCTGCATATTTTTTTTCCCCCCAAACAGACGAAATCTCAATAGGAAGAGAATTTACATTTTCTTCCTTACCGACTTGAACACACGGTCAAATAGCAGCTCCTCTGCTTTTAAGACTCCAAAAAGTCCACTCCGGGGCTTTTCGTCATTTTAACAGTCGCTTTTCAGTTCTCCATCTCATTAAAACCTCACAACGCCTTCCATTTCTCTATACAAAGAGAGACATAGACAAAGAAAGAGAGAGAGAGTACTGTCGATTTGCAACATCTGCAGGCGAGCCATATGGTGTCTGTAGCTAAACGACGAGCAGAGAATCCCTAGAAGAGTATCAGAAATTGGAAAGCTTTCATCCAACGCCCTGATTTGCCGCCCAAACACCCCTTTTATATTAACTACCAATATCTCTCTTTCAAAACGCCACACGAGAGAGAAGCAGCAACAGATCCCAAAATCAAAATCTCCCTTTCTCCTTCCTCTCTCAAAACCCAAAAGAAAAAAAAAAAAAAAAAACCATGTGTAGAGTTTCTTCATCGCTCCTCCCCTGCAAATGCAAAACCAACCCACCCTCCCTCCCAGAATCCAACACCACCACCCCACAATCCAAAATCCACGAACCTCTCCTCCCCAAATCCTCCACAAACCAGAATCAAAATTCTAAAACCAAAACGACCCATCTCTCTCTAGCCACAGAAGAAGCTGAAAGCATTGCCTCCATAGCTCTTCCCATGATTTTCACAGGGATATTACTCTACTCTCGCTCCATGGTTTCTATGCTCTTCCTTGGCAGCCTCGGTGAGCTATCGCTCGCAGGGGGCGCTCTCGCCATCGGCTTCGCCAACATCACTGGCTACTCAATTCTGTCCGGCCTCGCCATGGGCATGGAACCTATCTGCGGACAGGCCTTTGGAGCCAAGAAACACACCCTCCTTGGCCTCTCCTTGCAGAGAACAGTACTTCTACTTCTATTCACCTCTCTCCCCATTGCTCTTCTTTGGCTCAACATGAAGAAAATCCTCCTCTTCTGTGGCCAAGAAGACGAAATAGCCACTGAAGCCCAATCCTTCATTCTCTACTCTCTTCCTGACCTTGTGGCTCAATCTCTCCTGCACCCGCTTCGCATTTACCTTCGAACGCAGTCGATTACGCTTCCATTAACCTACTGCGCTACGCTCGCTCTCCTCCTCCATCTCCCCATCAATTATCTCCTTGTTTCAGTGCTCGGCCTCGGCATCAAAGGCGTCGCAATTGGAAGCGTATTGAACAACTTCAATTTAGTCATCTTCCTCTTGATCTTCATCTCTTTCTCAGGCATCTACAAGACGACTTGGGACGGCATTTCATCAGAGTGTTTGAGAGGATGGAGTTCCCTTCTCAACCTCGCCATCCCCAGCTGCATTTCGGTCTGTTTGGAGTGGTGGTGGTATGAGATCATGATCCTTCTATGTGGGCTTCTTGTCAATCCAAGAGCCACTGTTGCTTCTATGGGAATTCTGATTCAAACCACTTCTCTCATATACATTTTCCCATCTTCTCTGAGCTTCAGCGTCTCGACGAGAGTCGGAAACGAACTAGGCGCAAACAGACCGGAGAAGGCGAAGCTCGCAGCAGTGGTGGGTCTTGCCTGCAGCTTCTTTCTTGGGTTCTCTGCTCTGTTTTTTGCTGTTATGGTGAGGAGAGCTTGGGCTGGAATGTTTACAGAAGATGGTGAGATTCTACAACTGACATCAATGGTTTTGCCTATAATCGGGCTCTGCGAGCTCGGAAACTGCCCGCAGACTACCATGTGTGGTGTGTTAAGGGGGACGGCGCGGCCGCGAGTGGGAGCTAATATCAATCTCGGGTCGTTTTATCTTGTGGGAATGCCTGTGGCTGTGGTGTTGGGGTTTTGGCTTGGTTATGATTTCAAAGGTTTGTGGCTTGGCCTCTTGGCTGCTGAAGCCTCCTGTGTGGTTCTGATGCTCTTTGTGTTGGTTAGGACCAATTGGGCTGTGGAAGCTGAGAGGGCTAAGCAGCTAACAGGGGATGTTGAAGGAGAAAAAGCAGAGTCTTTGAAATCAGATAGTAATAGTTTGAAGTTACAGGGTTCAGCAGCAGTATAACATGTGTGTGCCTCTTCTCTCTCTCTCTCCCTCTCTCTCTCTTTTCTTTTTTTTTCTTTTTTTTAATTTCTTTTATTTGAAAGTTGTAAAGAGGAATATAGATATCGCGAATTATACAAGATTTTTTTCTCCTTTTTTTAATTTTATTTTTTTCTTCTTTTTGGAAATTCTAGTTTGTTTGTATTTTTTTCTTTTTTAAATTTGGTCTTTCAAACATGTTGTCGGTTTGTTGGAATCAAAGGAGTCGTCGCGGGTGGCCGGCTTGGAAAGGGACTCGCTGGGTGGTTTCTTTTCTTTGATAATGATTTGGATGGTTGATATGTCCTTTTGGTGGATTAGGCATGCATGATTGACCTAAATTGTTCCAAGATCTTATATAAGAAATTTCAAACTACTGTTGATTGTATATGGATGCGAAAAGGCTTAATGAGACTGATTCATAGTTTTTTTTTTTTTTTTTATGGGATTTTGGGAGCTAATATTGTTTTATCAGTAATGAGTTTAAGTCATCAAAATGCCAGTTGAAGTAAGATTTCAGAAATATCTAACAGACATATTCGACCCCATTTACCACCCCATTGTCGGATAAAATTAATTGCAACTTGGATCTGGATTCTTGATATGTATATTCATACCCTGACACAAGCTTATACCCAAGGATCTTGCCTGAAGATCACTATGGATCCTGCCTGTAAATCCAAAGTCCCATCTTTATCTTTTGTTTCTGATCATGTTAGCTAGTTTCCTCACAGGTTCAAACACATGGGACTCATGTTCGATTCCGGTACAGATCCTATCCCTCAAAAGGCTAACTGGACTGGGAAATCATGCATCTAATATCGATTATGCTAAATCTCACTTTAATAGACATTGATCACATGTATATAACATGTGAATAAAATACACACCAAAGAGTATAAAATCACTTATTTCATATGAAATCAATCCGATTTGACTCAACTCTTATTCGAGTGAAATTTTGTAAAGAGCTAAGAAAATAGTTGTAATTTGGGAGGATCTGGTCCCAATACTCGTGGATTCATGATCATGAATGAATCATTTGGGGGCATGTTTGTTTCTTGTCTTGTAATTGATATATAGAAATTGTAGGACCCCCCCCCCCCCCCCCCCCCCCCCAAAAAAAAAAAAAAAAAAAAAAAAAAAAAAAAAACAAAAAAACAAAAAAAAAAAAAAAAAAAATAGGTATTTGACCTGATAGGACTAATCCCACAGGCGCATGCACAACTCTGCGAACACATGCACCAGGTAAATCTAAAGTGTGTCGAGATTTCTAAAAAAAATGATTAAATTTGAAAACCAAAGATAAATTATCAAAAATGGCCATCAAATCAGCATCCCCTCTATTTGAAGATAAATCAAGGGGCGGTGAAAAAACGATGACCCAGTCACCATCCTAGAAATTCAAATCCAAATAAAGTGGGGGTTGCCACCTCATATCTTTCGCCCTAATCTCTTTATTGGAGTTCATATCATTCCCTTTTGAACTTATTCCCTTTTGAACTTATATCACGGTCGTTATGACAACTGTAACTTCATTATATGTGGTAATAACAACTAAAAGTCTAAAACCCTTTCTCATGATTAAAAGTTCTTCCAATGTTAAATCAGCATCATATTGAAAACACTGCTTGTGTGGCCGTTTTTCAACTGCAAGCTGTTTTATTTCCTTTATTTATTATCCCTGTCCCAAACGAGAGACTGCCCATATCGCATCTTTTCTTAAAAAGAGATAACAGCTGCAAGCTTCATTTGTACTTTGGACAATATCTCACAATCATAAAAACACTAAATAGCAGAGCCTTTACTCAAATATCTGCTAACATACAGTTGGGAGTCCCCACCACTTGTATATAAACAAACATAAACCAATTTCTACTCAGATGTAATTAAACAAACCCATGTAGGCAGTAGCAGCACTAAGCATCTCCCAAACCCCAAGAGCATGAATCCCATTTTATATTGAAAATGCACCCATCCAAACTTGAAGGGCCAACACCACCTGCTAATACATGCATTCTTTCTTGAGCCATTTACATTTGGAAGTCTTCTCATGTATAATAAAATTTCAGGCAACTGTCGAATCCAACAACTCGTGGGATTCTCTCGCAGAGTCAATTGCGGGTTTTTTAAGCTCAACCCCATTTCTCTTCTCCTTTTTTTTTTCTCTTCTATCTTCAACGCTAGCATATTATAATATATCATTAGAGGTAGCCAGATCCTCTACACTTTCGATCACCAGTAGTGGCTCTATGCATCTTTTGAAAATAGGAGATGTGAAGTGTTTGTGGGACTTATGAATTTAAGAGTACTTAGAGAATTAGTCATCTACAAAATTCCAGATGCTTAAAAAAAAATTTAATTATCCAATATAAAGTCATGTAAATATATCTATTTCATGTACTTAGATAAAATAGCTGACAACATTTAAACAATTAATAAATGATTTTTTGTGGACAGCTGATTTTTAGTTCCTTCTCATACTAGTTAATGCTAGTGATTAGGATATATAGTTTCAAACATACTTGTATAGTGGTTTTTTTTTTTTATTTGACTTAGCCAAAATAGCACTCCAAATGTTCGTCCAATGAGATTGTTTTGACATGAACAATTGTTGAGCCATTGACTATATATCTTTGAGGCAACATGCGTATGCCCATATGAGTCCCACATGCCTTCAATCTCAACAAACACAGTCAAATGTCCCAATTTGAGAAGCATGCAGAGTGCTTCTGCTGCCTAGGACGCAGATATTTAAGACCAATTACATCTGTATAAATTGATCGGACCCCAAGTGTATGGTGCGAATGTAGTAATAAAACTAGTGAGACCAGGTCGATCCACAGGGAGCTTTAAAAATAAGGCTTTCCAACTTTGTCACCTGCCCTAAAAAAATCTAATTTTAGCCTAAAATCTATAAAAGTACATTCATCATTCCTACTTTAAATTAAAATTAAATACATTTTCAAAAATAAAAATTTTAAAATCTAAAAACCTAATCTAAAATGGATCACAAGTTGCTACAAAAGGACACACAAATTAGAACATCAAGAATAAAAAGTACCAAAAATAAAATTAAGAAACTAAACTAAAAATAAAAGAAACTTAAGTTAGAAAGTTAGTAATGCAATGCATGCCATGAGATGCTGAAAAATCTAAGTCTGAAAAGCGAGTATGCTGGGCTATTTTTATGCATGATTTATTCCAATCTAATGTAACCTAAAACTGAGTTTAATGGCTGTGTTTTGAACTACAATGATGCATGAATCAAATAACAAAAATGGAAGTGGAAAATGATTTAAAACGAATGAGATATGAGTTTCTGAACATGACCTAAAAAAAAAATATGTGCAGAAATTCTGCACACAGGTGGGTCTGACCAGCCATGTTTGAACCACTGGTTCAATATCTTTCCACATTTATTTTTGCTTGAAATTATGGAGTTTGAAAGTACACTTATCAAACTTTAATTTCCCCAAGTTTTATCGAAAAATAATGTGTTTTGATCAGGTTTCTAATCGCAAACTTTTAACACAAAATCTGTCCTGAAATTCCTACAACAATGTGTTGAATTGTGCACTTTATGTTGGAATCCGAATTTTCAAAAAATATTTGGCCGAAATTATTGACTCAAATCTCTGATTTTTCTTGCTTATTTAATTTAAAACTCCGATTCCAGCAACTTAAACTTATCTAAACTCCACCAATATGAATATGCATGCAATGCTAATTAATTCCAACCATAAACTATGCATAAAAAATTCACATAAACATATAAGAAGCATAAGAAGAAAAGAAATCAACAAGTGCTTGAATTTAAATGTGTATGCAAAAAAAAAAGTGTGGATCACATAAAATTTCAAAAAAAATAACAATTACATACTAGGATGAAAGGAATCTCTCTAGTTAAAGCATCAAGTTGAGACAAGCATTCTTGAAAAGAGATGGGCTATGGTAGAGAAAGGAGATGGGTAGATTGGTGGAAGAATTACACTAGTGAGCGGGCTTTTTCCTTCATGAAAGGGAGTGGACATCCAAGGCCTTCCTTAAATAGGGTATGTGCTGCCCTATTCTTTCTCCCTAATCCCTACTTTGTTGTAAGAATCTTCTTCACTTAGTAAGTCTTCTCCTTTTTTTTCTCCATTCTATCTCCATGCACTTGTCATATTTCTTTCTTTAGCGAATCTTCCTTTGACTTGACATTTATGAGAGATACATGAGGTGGCATCTGTAAGTTGGAATCAAGAGGAAATTGCAATATGTGTAGATTCTTTCCACTTTTATCTCTTTAGTAATCTTCTTTCTTGATTTGGCCCTTTATGGATTTTCTTTGATTATCTTGAATTATCTTCAAAATGAACTTGGGATTTCGTGCAAAGAAAGTGGACCCCACTCTTGGACGCCCCACATGTGTAACCTACACATGTGCATGTGTGGGACCCTTTCCATTTCCTACAAGCCAAAAAAAAAAATGAATTTCATGTGAAAATATAAATTTACTGTTAATTCACAATTGCATGACTGTGGGCCCATCTCTCATGAAATGATCAATGAATGCACCTGATGATCAATTAATTTCATGAGAAAAACACGTTTGAAAAAATCTATCCAAAAATAAAATTAAAAATGGCAGGTTTCATGATTTAATGCAAAAATGATGGTTTTTGAGCAAATTGTGCATGAATGTACTACAACGGATAAAAAATACATAAAATCATGATATGACACAAAATTAGGCTCTCTTGGCTTGATAAGCCCTTAAACTTACCAAAAATAATCATGAAAATGTGCATTTTTAAGGACTTATCATAAATCATTTCCGTCGTAGTCCGCTTGTCAAGCACCCTGGCTAAATGGCAACTGTAAGTCCCAACGAGATACATGCATGTGCCCGTCTTTCTGACACAATTGGTGCCACATCTGGTTTTCTTGTGGAGTGATGATTCGATCAGGGTCGTCCCTTCTTTGTTGTTAGGCGTGCAGTAGTTTTTTTTTTTTACACCGGTCAAGGTGTTGGCAACCACTTACTCTAAAAGCTTAAATTGATAAAAAAAACATGTAAAAATATATTTCAAGCTTATAACAAAAAGAGTAGTCCCGTGAGGAAGCCTGCACATAAGAAAAAAAGTGACGTACTAAAGTTCGAACCCTTGGACAGTAGAACAAATGCCTGCCAAAGCACGCATTTGTATTGTCTCCCACCTTTTTAATATATGCTTTACGGGCCAAGTACAGATTTACAGCATATAACTGTCGTGCAATCTTTTAGTATTATAATGGGGATCCGGATCCCCTGTTTCGTCCCTGTTTGGACGAATAAGGGGCTGACTCGCATAGCGGTAGAGGGGGGTGGAGGAAAGAGAACCTGTTTTTCTCTTTCCTCCGCCCCCCTCTGCCCCCACACATGGAGAAAGAAGAAGGCATGTTCCTTGCATTGCCTCTTCGAATACTTTGAAGGACGAGATCGAATAGGTGGATGGTAGCACGAACCATCAGACACGGCTCCCAAGTGTACGTAACCAAACAGGCGCCCATATGTAAAAGGGCTCGTTTGGACGAAGGAAAAGAAGGATGCCCTCCTTAGTCCTTACCCTTTTTTCCTCATGTTCAAATGACCCAGCTTTTCAAGGGAAGGAGAATTATTCTCAACTAGTATAATCAAGAAACTGAGTTTCAAATATATGAGATCGAGTTCATTATAAAAAAAAAAAGGAAAGGGACATGAGGTTTTCTATAAATGATGACAGGGTACTATGATATGGGAAAGGAATCGGATACTCTTCAACTTTGGTAATAAGAAGTTCTCAGCTGCTTTAAACACGCATTAGAATTTCTTTGTGCCTAATCTTTGGAAAGAAGTTGCGACTTTCAATCAAAACATGTCAAATGGGTTATCATGTGCATGATATAGTGACCTTTTTGCGGCGCTATGAAAGACCAATTTCGCGCACAACTTTTTTTTTTTACGTTCCATGGAAAACCAAGTCCAAGTCCCACCCCCACCCCCACCCCACCCCACCTCATAATGACTATATGTGGAATCACGGAAAATGTATTCCATTAGTTCAGTTCATTTCTTTTGTTTTTCCTTATGAATGAATAGCGATACTAAATGTAAAACTTTCAACGCCATGGAAATCTTTTTTGCACTTCCCACACAAACATACCCTTATCTTTGTTTTAAAAAGTCAAAAGTTTTCTACTATTTGAAAACGAAAACTTCTTGCACCAATGGTATTTTATTTATTTTTTTGCTAAATGGTAAGCTTTGTATTAGAAGAAAAGGAGGGGGAAACAAGGGCAAAAAGCCCCCAAAGCCAAACAGGCTAAACAAACAAACAAAAGAAATTGTACTGAGAGGAGCCAGGTAATTAACCATACCCAAAAACAACAAAATGAGATGGTGAAAGATATCAACCTTTACAGATTTAAGGAAAATCATCATACCTCTAATTATGTCTACAAAAATCACCATAGCACGCTCTATAGTAGACTTCCAGCCATTATGCTTGGAGTCATTGCAAAGAAGCCAAAGGATGGAAATGACGTGGAAGAAGACCGCAGTAGCCAGTTGTCTTCCAAAGGCATCTCCCCCTAAGGAGATAGCATCCCAGATGGCAATAACAGAGGTAGGAGCTGGAAGAGGATAACCACAGGGGACAAGAGCCAAGACCACAGTGCATTTGCCAGGTTGGAGGAGAAGAAAAGGTGGGAATCTGATTCTTCACTCAGGTGGCAGTTGTGGCATCTAGATGCCATAGAACATCCCTTATTTTTAGCCATGAAATCTGTAGGGGGTTTTCCTATGAAGAAGACGCCAAGAGAAGGTGGCCAACCGAGGATTGACATACTTAGTCCAAATGAGACCCGTCCATGGAAGAGCAACAGCTGAGGTTCTTAAGAGATGCCAAGCTGCCTTGAGAGAGAGGGTTCCTGATGGGGAGTCAATCCAAGAAAGGGTGTTAGGGGAAAAACTGTCAGGGACCAAGATCTCATTTGTAGAGAGATGCAAGAATTCCTTAAGATCTGAGGCATGTTCAGAGGAATGCACCAAGAAAACCGAATCTATCCATGACTCTATCCATAGGAGAAAACCGAATTAAGGGGAATCTCAACGAAATAGAGAGGTGATCAATCCATTGGTCGAACCATAGGCTGATAGATTTCACATTACCCACTGTCCACTTGCTGCTAAATTGGATTAGGGGAGATAAAGATCTTAGCTTTTTCCAAATACAAGAACCTCCCTTAGGGGTGCCTGAGTCCCAGATGGAGGAGTCCTTAAAATACCTAGCACGAAACCAGACATCCCACAGAGAGTCCACAGAAGCTGCAGCCTAGCCCAATTTAAGCAGACAAGCTTCATTGAACTCTTTCATTCTCCACAGACCTAGCCCTCCCTCTTTTTTTTTTTGTAAACTGATTGTCTCCCATTTCACATAGTTACTCTTAGTTCTGTCAAAAGAGGCCGACCAAAGAAAGTTCCTCATCAATCTTTCAATTAGGAGACAAGTTTTCCTTGGGATGGGAATAACCAAAGAGATATGGAGAGGGATGGAAGAGAGAACATGTTTTATCAAGGTAAGTCTGCCAGCAAAGGAAAGGAATTGGAGCTTCCAACCAACTAGCCTTGATCTGATAGAATCTAAGATCTTATCGAATAGGCCATGCTTAGGGCTGCCAAAGAAGAGAGGGACACCAAGGTAGGAAGAGGGGAGGGAAGCCTTAGGGATAGACAGGAAGTCTGCTATGAAGTTAGCTCTTCCGACATGAACCTTACCCACAAATAACTGGCTCTTTTGAAGATTAAAGAACTACCTCGAGGAGTCTTGGTATAGGTTGAGAAGGCTCTGGAGGCTTCTTAGACTTCTTTTAGAGACCTTAAGAAAGAACAGGATGTCGTCAGCATAAAAAAGATGGCAGGAAGATGACTGAACTAGAGAAATAAGGATAATCTTGCCTTCTTGTCTGAGAAGCTCAATATTCAAACTCCTAATATCTTCCACATGGATGAACAGATAAGGAAAAGGGGGTCACCTTGCCTTAAGCCACAAGACGAACCAAAGAAACCACAAAGGCTTCTATTAATCAAAACCGAGCCCCGACTTGTGCTAACCAACTCTCTGATTAGTTTGATCCGGTCCGAAGAGAATTTGAAGGATTGCAGAGCTCTGAAAAGGAAGTCCCATTGAAACTTGTCAAAAGCCTTAGAGATATCCAATTTCAAAACCACCGAACCACCACTGACTTTAGTATTTAGCTTCTGGAAAAGATCGTGAGCAAGAGCCACATGATGATGAATAGATCTCCCTCTCACAAAGGCAGCTTGGTGCTTCGAAATTAAGAGATGAAGGATAACTGAAAGCCTTTTAGCTTAAATCTTAGCGATGATTTTTTATATGAAAAATTCAGAAGGCTAATAGGGCGGAAGTCTCCAAAAGAAACAGGAGACTACTTTTTAGGGATGAGAGTAAGGAAATAAGCATTTGTTGACCTCAATAGCTTGCCTGTGGAGAAGAAATGAGAGACTACTGAGATAACATCATGCCCCACAACATGCCAACAGCTAGTGAAGAAAGACCCAGGAAAACCATCCGGACCAGGCGAGCTATTCCTCTTAAGATGGTAGACAGCATCATGAATCTCCTCAGCAGAAGGAACTGCTGAGAGAATAGAATTTTGATCAGCAGAAACTGAGGGGCCATTCATATTAAAAAGGTCCGCTGAAGGACAAACAGAGGAAGGTTGCATTAACCTGGAGAATTAGATCACTGCTTGATCTCTAATTTGGTTATCTTCAACAAAGACTGAGTTGCCCACTGAGATACTGTCAGTGCGATTGAAAATACCCCTAGCCTTAGCAGACTGATGAAAGAATTTAGTATTCTTGTCTCCATCTTGAAGCCAGTTGATTTTGGACCTCTGCTTCCAAAGTACAAGTTCAGCTTGAAGCCAATTGTGAAGGGCAACATTGGCTTTGTTCAGCTCCTTGAGGTTGGCTTCAGAGGGATCTGCATTGTGGGCATACTGACAAGCCAAGACAGAATTATCAGCTTCAGCGATCCTTGCTTTAAGCAGACCAAAAGTATCTCTGTTCCAGACCTTGAGATTCTGCTTCAGGATCTTGATCTTCTAGGCCAGGACAAACTGGGGGTTCCCACTGCAAGTAACAGCCCAACTATTTTCTACAACTTTGGCAAAAGAAGCATGAGATAACCACATGGATTCAAATTTGAAGGGGAGATTCTTAGCAGGAAGAGGAATTCTGTGTGATAGGAGAAGGGGATTGTGGTCTGAGCAAATTCTGGGGAGATGCTTGATCACAGGATCTAAGAAAATGTTCCTCCAAGTAGAATTGGAAAAAGCCCTATCCAGCCTAGCAGCCACATAGGCTTGGCCATGTCTATTATTGGCCTAGGTAAAGGGGTTACCTTTGAACCCAAGGTCAATCAGGCCAGTGGCCAAAACCATGTCATTGAAGTCTTTGACAGAGGAGGTGAAAGGGGGACAAATGCTAAGTTTTTCAGATGCCAAGAGGATGGCATTAAGATCACCAATAACGCACCAAGGAATGGCAATGGAAGAGGTAATAGCCAGGTAGTTCCAAAGGGATCTCCTAGTTCTGTAATCAGTTGAACCATAGACACCAGTGATAAGACTGGAAGAAGAGGTGGATGAATCAAAGTTCTGAATGGTTAAATGTTGGTCAGATTGATCAAAGAGGGAGAGACTGAATTTCGAAGAAGATTTATAAAAGTACCAAAGAGAATTGTTACAGTTAGAGAGAAAGGAGTCAAAACCAAAGGAGTGCACTCCAACGGAATTGAAAGAGAGAGAAAAGGAGTCATTGGCTCAGAGAGGAAAAAAATATCAGGAGCATTGACATCTAAAAGATGAAGAAGCATAGACTTAGTATGAGAATTCCCTATGCCTCTACAGTTCCAGTAGAGAACTTTAATCATGGACAGAAGATTTGGAGGAAACCTTTCCAGTAAGGTTGAGCTCAGAAAGGGGAGCAGTAGGGAGGAGAGCGGAGGATGAAGGCAAAAGGGGAGGAAAATCGCTGCTACTGTAGTAGGAAACCGGGGGGATGGGAGTTTGGGGCTTAGGGATTTGGGGCAGAACAGAAGGAAGTTCGCCCATCGAGGAAGGAAAGATGGTATTTTAATAAGAGAGTTAATAAGAGACATCATGACGAATGTCTTGGGTTAACTAAACAAGAGGACTTTGAAATCAAATCATACATAAACAACAATTTCAATTTATATTATCAATCTATAGAACAAACAATAGCTAAGAATCATTAAACTTTTGTTTTCTTTTTTTGTTTTGAATTGCAAAATTTCAAAATCATCTTGTATTCGATGAGTTAACAACTTTGTCATAGGTTGTTTAATTCCTATTCTTCATAACACTAGACCTGTTTATAATTAAAAAAATATATTTTAGAGTTCCACTTCAGATGAAATATGAGAAAGAAAGGGAGGATAGAACCGAGACGCACATTATCATTATACGTACACGATTGCATCTTGAAGAGATGAATGACATCTACAGTTTCTTGGACGGGTCAATGCAACATGGTGGAGGTGGAGGTTGTTTTCTAGTGACGAAGATGGCTCACAGGCAATATCCGGTGCTATAAAGAAAAGGATAAAGGAAAAAATGTCTCAATCAAAATAGCTCACAGGCAATATATCCAGTGCTAATATAAAGAAATGTCCTAATCGTCCATGCATCTGCCAGCTAATTATCCCCTTTCTGGGGCAAGTGAATGATTTGTTTGACTTGTTTCCCTTTTTCAGACCTTCAGGATAGTGTCATCCTTCATTCCATCTTGGAATTGGTGGGGTCGTGCTATTTGCAACTAACAGTCTTCAATGGGATATGTATACATACCCTATCTTGTTGCCTAACTATTTATATTTAGTTTAAGCAATTAATAAGAATCTCCAACATCAATTAATATTTCAGAGAATAAAAACCAAACATATGACAACCTATTTCAAGACAATGATCTATTGAAGATGATATTTGTGACAGTAGTCTACTAATTTTAAAGGATGGGAATGCAAAGCCAGATCCAATCCAAAAAAATAATATAGGAGTCCTTACTTTAGACTCAAATTAGTTTTAGAGTTTGAGTTTTGAGTCAACTATATTAGACTAAACACCAAAAAAGAAGGGTGTACGTCTAGGTCCAGGCAATTGTGGATCCAAACTCAAATTAGAGTTATGTTCGCAAAACCCACATGGCCCAAAGCAGATGGAAATAGAGTTGTGTTCGCAAAACCCACATGGCCCAATGAGTATATTTTGAATTAGTATGAGTAAATGGTGAAACTAAAAATTATTGGGATATTGACTATACAACTGTTCTTACATCTGACAATTGCCCCACAACAATCAAAGTTTAATTTTCGCAGAAATATTCGTATAATAATTGTGTCATATCGTACTGCTCTAAAATATTGCATGCGCGATATTGCACTGCTCTAGGATATCACACAAAATAATGTGTTCGATATCGCACGGTCCTAAAATATCGCAAAATATGACTTGTGTGATATGCACAACTCTATTATATCACATGAAAAAAATATTTTAATATTTGCCTCTTAGTGCCAATCTCAGATTTAAGGGAAGCTTCCTGGATATTATCCCAATCTCATTTAGCTGGACTAAGCTTTGAAGATGATGGGGGATTATATCATGCTTTTTTTTTTTTTTTGAATCTTACTAGAAGAGGACCTGTCACATTCCACTTTGAAGATATGCATTTTTTAGGCTAGTCCGGACCCACCAGCCAGTGCAAGTTGATTCATCCTTTCTTTATATATACGTAACGTAACGCAGTCCCGTTTCGGTGCTCACGCGGCAAAAGTCTCAGCCAAGGGTATTTGCGTCATTTAAACGGTGCACCCTGAGACACAACCGCCGCTTCAGGCTAACAACAAGGCGGGATCACGTGCGGCTGTTGCCGCCATGTTTGATTCGTAAGCACGCAAAATAGGAAACCGTTACGGACGATAATACCCCTCTCTTGCTTCTCTCGATAAGATGCAAACGAAACGATAATATCGTCGTACGCACTTAACTAATTGGAAGGGAATGTTCGTGGAAACTAGCGCACGAGGATGACGTCACACACCCTTTGCAATGGCTGCTGTCTCCGTCCAAGTGACAAAAAACAATACTATTGCTAGTCAGGCGGATGGGGGCCATGACTATGAGAGTGAAGTAGTCTTTTGGTTTTACACATCTCTTCCTTCTCAACCACAAAGTTTGATTTCTCATTGGATGCCTCTCAACTTTTTGTGAGTTGATTGGGGCCCACCTGTTCAATCTTAGCTGCCAAACATGCCCTATTATTTTGATTTGTTTTGATCTTGGGGGGTTGGATTCAAATCGGTGTGGGGGTGGGGGGTTTCCACAAATCCATTGTGACTTGTGAGAGGTTGCTTGGAGAATCAGGATTCTCTTTCCTTCACCCCCTAACCTGCCGACTTCATCTGTTCAAAATGAGTCATCCATCCATCATCAAGTTTCAAAAGCAAGAATCTCTTAATAGATGAACGTCAGAGGTAAATACGGATCAGGTTCTTGAGATACTTGACTAGATGGAGGACTAGAATAGTTACTTTGAAATGGACAATTCGCAATCTGAATGCTCTTGCCTTAATACAACCGTGTTTGTTTTTTAAGTGATATATAGTAAACTGATCTCGGTTGCTAAAAATTTTAGTTTACCATATTTGGTTGGTGACAAGTGAGAAAGTAAAGTTTTGGTCATCAAAATATTGTATTTTACTTTACCTCATAAAATACAAGTGAAATAGTTAATTTACCATTTGAGGACTTCTTACCCGACTTTATATTCTTTAATTACCTTAGGAAGCATTTACTTTATCTTATTTTATTAGGAAACAAAACAAACATGGGCAGTGGGTCTCACTCATGCTTCCTCTGAGTTGGAAGGAGCAAAACTCCACTATGGTGCTCATTTGTTGAAAATTAAATCCACTCAAAATAAGTAAAATAAATCCACTCAGAATAATTCCCCCCCCCCCCCCCCCCCCAACACACACAGAGAGACAAAAGGTTAGGGAAAAAAGGTTTCAAATGAAAAGGATGGTTGAAAATAGGCTCACATGAGCTCTCTCTCTCTTCCATGAATGACGTTTTCCATGAGATCAATTCCACAGCCATCACAGTCAAATCTATCAAGTCTGATATGGATTGTAGATTCAGGGAGCCATAGCCGTGGGTTCTAAACCTTTCTAGTGTGCACTTGAAAGATACTTCCTACTCCTACAGTCCTACCCTACCTCAAAATCACATGACAGGTAAAATCAATATTCAACGTTGTGCTGCTCCACATGATCAAGTCGTTCCCTAATCCTTACCTGACCAACTTGCACTGTATGTTTGACTGTCCATGCGTGCACCCGTGCGTCGCGATCTTGGACTAGGGACCAATGACCTTGAACTTCTGATGAGGCCTTTCATCGTCGCCTCACGTGCAATATAACTAATTAATATACAATGGAGGAAATATAAAATGCAATGTATGAGAATTTTGTCATGTTAGAGATTTGTGATGGCGGCCCACCACAATTCTGATCGAATTGAGTTTCTAATTCAACAAAACTATTATTAGTCACTAGTCAGTCTCCAACAATACTACAGCCCAGCAAGTTATATAGCGCTTAAAAAAATAAATATTTCTCATGGAATTTGTGGCCAGCAAATACCCAGTTAAAACTCAGAGAACATGGTTTTTAAAACCCGGCCTTGGGTGGTTGTTGGGTGCACTGTTGATGTTAGCTCAGATTGCAATATAGCAATTTAAAATCAAACTAGTCAATGGTCAAGATTCATGGGAGAAATTCCACACAACAATGCAGAGTATCCTCTAATCAGTGGGATATTTGCTACCGACTATAGTGCCTGCCTAGCAAGTGGACATTCCTGATCACTGAAATAGACTCAGAACTGGATTTGGTTAAAGTAGCTAAGCCTCATTCACTCTTAGGTTGGACTCGACCGAGTCCTTTTTGTTTGGCCACGAGTTCTTGACTGGGTCCATGCCTACTTCTGCATAAAGCCATAAAGGCCTAACTGAAACAACAGTGGACCCCAGCCTGCATCATCTACAGGTGAGTCTAAGACCCTATGTCAACATGATTGGGACCTGACCCATTTACTCCTTAGTCCTAATCCACCTATGGCTTATCTTCATGTGGCCGCGGCAGCTCCACACTTGCATTTCACGAGCCACAAGTAGACTTGTGGTCCCATTTGGATCTTCATAAACCGATTACAAGTAATTCAGTTTATGAGTAGGCTTTCTTTTTTTTTTTCCTCCCTTTTCCCATGAGCCCATGACCCATTGCAGGTCATTAGAGTTACAGGTAACGTGCATGGAGGGGAAACCGAGTTCCAAGATTATAGTCTGTTAAGTTTTTTTCCACTCAACATAATATCTAAAATACAGCTGCCGAATCGATTTGTAATGGGAACATGGCTTCCTGCGCCGCATTATCAGACAATCAAAGTCCCTGTTTGATTCAAGCCTGTAGAAACAGTGCCGAGCAATTATTCTTTGATAGAATGAAGAAATGCCCAAACAAGAACGTTTCAAAACGAGATATCCACGTCCAAGTCCCCCATGAACGGTTCTACGAAGAAAATGTAAGCTCTCTTCCAATGGGTGACAATCAAAAGAGGTCATTTTCACTTGATTGATGGGAAACTTATGTGGGAAAGAGTTGAAAAATGTGGTGCAGCAAATCCCAATTTTAACGGGCAATTAAGCTTTTTAAAATGGTAATGATTGTTGCCACCAATCAGTCTTTTTTTCTTTTTTTTCTTTTTTCGATTGTCGAGAGTCAGTCATATCATGAACAGTGGTTTGAACATTGAATCTAAGCTTAAATTTGTAAGAACCGTTTGATATTTAATATCTGAATGCTCTTGCCTTTTTTCCAATTTTTTCCATTTTTTTAGGGAAACAACCCGAATGTTCTTGCTTGCATCAAGGTGAAATCATGATGGAGAACGTGGACTAGTGGCGGTGATATCCAGGTATTCACCAACAGGGATAGTGGTTGATTCACAATAAGTGAGCAATACCACAGCAAAATGAGATGCCTAATCAGCAAATCCCAATTTGTTATTTAAGTGGAACCAGCAAATCTGCTGAATGGACTCCATGACCCAAAAGTCCAAAAAGTCATTTAGAAATAATTCCCGTTTTCTAACTGGTTAAGACTCAGTGAGTCTCCAAATCGGCTCTGTTTGGCAACTTTCAAGACTGTCAGGTTTTCTTTGTTCTGAAAATCTGAAAGAGGAGTTGTTACATACTAAAAATAGTTTTTTTCAACAATGTTTTTATATACTCTTCCAAATTTCAATGGTTGGACCAATCAGATATGCAAGTTCCGCCAACTGTAGTTGATCGAACAGATGAACCAATAACAGTAAAGAAGGCGTTTTCTACTTGCAATTGCAGGAAAACTAAGGGCAGGACTCATGAGCCTCTGTACATGTACAGTTTACAGCACCACCCAATTTCACACAGATGGGGTCTTATTAAAAAGAAATGGTGAATATGGAGTTAGAATGTTCACAAAATGACCGGACAGGATGATCATAACTCAATCAGGCTTCATCTCAAGGATCAAAATCCCTAGGTTTCCATGCACAGAAGGCTGCCCTAAACACCTCCAAAATATAGGAAGATCATAACTCAACTTCCAGTCATGACAATGAATAAAAAAAAATCTCCAAGTTTCATCCAGTCCCAAGGATCAAAATCAGCAGGCTTCCAAGCACAGAATGTTGGCATGTGGGCCATGTAGTCCACACAAGATGGCCACAAACAAAAGAGCCTTGTAGGCTCATTGATTCAATCAAGTGAAAATATCCCCAACTCCTCTGAAAATCTCTCAAAACATTGCACCAGAAGTGGAGATCAGTTTCCCCGGAAACTACTCATCCAGCCATTAAAAAGATAAGTATTTAAGACCCTTTCCTCCTTGGGTTAGATACACCAAAAATACAAAGCAATGAGAAAGACTCAACGGTCTGGGTAATATTTGGGACTTCTGGTGATTACCAGCCTCACAGCATTGTCCCCATTTTCGCTGCTTGCCACTTTTCACAGAAGGCTTCCCTAAATGCCCCCAAAATATATAGATTGATGTTCGCATGTAACAAATGTGGCCATTACCTTACCCAAAATATAGGGTTGTGTGGGGCTTGCCAATTTCTTTTTTATCATCCTCATCAAGTGCTTTCTCAGAATTCATATTAAAGTTGTGATAAAAGTTTTATGCCGGCAGTGAACCTACCTATGCAACCCTCCTTTATTGGAGCTTGGTACTTACAGTTACAACAAACTGAGTTAAAACTGACAGACAAAAACTAAGATGGTTTTTGCTCACAAAGAGCCCAAGGGAGTCAAATGCTGACATTCTTTGATCCTCCCTATCAAATGAAAATACCATTTGAGACAGAATCTCCTTGAGGTAAGCCAAGGATAAATCTTTTAAGAATACATTAATCCCCCTTTCAATAAGGTTCAACACCTTCCTTCCTCCAGTGTCTAAACAACTTCACCCAAAAAACATCGAACCACCAAACTCTATTCTTTCCTTTGCATTCCAAGGAATTCTTCACCTATCCTCCCCAAATCTTGCTAAAAGTGCCTAATTCTTTTCCCCCATATCTATCCAAGTGGTTAACATCATCCAACTTGTATCACTAGAAGTGAAAGCCAAATGGGCTATCCTATTGATGACTTGAATTCTTCAACTGTCAAAATGTTAAAAAGGACCAAGACTACCATAATCTTGCCACACATTAGAACCAAAAAGTCCCGCACACTCATTTTGTATTTGTTTTAACTTCACTGTTATCCCTTTAACAAAGCCGTTACATCAGTACATTGCCAATGTCACTCCTACGTGAGCATGACAAATACAAGATCCAGCCATTCAGCAGATAGGCCCACCCTCAATAAGACCTGACCCAAAAATTAGGCCCTCCATTGCAGCGGAAAAAAAAGAGAGGAGGGATTCACGCGTACGGCGTACATTGTCTTAAGTTGCTAACCAATGCACCCAAAATGCTTAGGCGTTAAAGGTGCAACGAACAAACTACTTAACACCTCCCCTCGGGCGGGACACTGCTCGGACTCAAAGCACACACCCACGCAAGATGCGGCATGGGGCCTTTTTGCTTTGTGCACATGCACCAGCACACAACACGCGGCATGGGGCCATTTTTCCTTGTGCGGATTCGAACCCAAGACGTGTTGGCTCTTATACGATCTTAAGTTGCTAACCAATACACCCAAAATCCCTAGGCGTTAAAGGTGCAACAAACTAACAACTTAACACATTGGCCAATGATCTACACTTAGCACATGCAATTGTGGGTGCAACAAATACAAAGGAAGTGAAAAGCTACATGATTGCAGACACGACCAAGTTCCACTCAAGAATCATTAGTGCTGTAATCAGGCAATGCATCTTATGTTAGAATCTTAATCCAAGTATACAGCTGTTTTCCAGGGCCTAAACAAGAGTAGGAAAGAGCAGAACGTAGCCGGTCCAGCTTTCTTCCATGGCCTAAAACATAGTTCACATAAATTCAACACTAAAGAAGGAAGAAGTCATGGTGCATGTCGTTGATGGGAAGGTAAGGAGTACCATGATGTTTACCAGTATCATTCTTTTTATCAAGTTTGCTGCTTCTTGGAGAGAATTCTGGCAGCATTTCTCTGAATTGCCTGGATGTATTGATGAAGCAAAAAGCAAGTAGATGTTTCCAACTGAAGGGAAGTGATTACAAAAGGTTGACCGTGTGGAGTGACCAAGTAATGTCATATCAAAAGCTATACATGTGAGGTCCTCCTTCCAATGATCCAGATCACTCAATCTGTGGCCTCGCACTGTTTATCTGTAGTAGGGTTGCCTCATCCCTAAAGAAAGTTATATCTACGGCTGGATTGAAGAAAACCGTGACTAAGGTACCAACTAATAATGATTCACAGATAATTACTTTTTTAGTACAATAGGGATTACATGTAGACAAACTAGACTGTCCCTTAGATGCATGAATTTCCACTGTAACCATGTTAAATTTTAGTCCAATCCAATATACATTCCCTAATTTATCCCACGTTTTCACATGTCCAATCTAAAGGTCAATATCATTCTGATTGACATGACATTTGGGTCGCGTACTGATGCACAGATGGAAGATTGAGTTGACCATTTGGATCCATGTTGTGCAATCCCTAAGTGAGGATTTTAATTTTATAAAGAAATGTGATTAATTGTGTTTTGAAAGAAAGAAAGAAAGAAAAAAAATCCAAACCAAATGATGATTGTTGCAGTGAATCGTGAACCTACATGCCTAAACATGGATGGAGACATCTTTTGAATGTTGTCTTCACAAATTGGACCGCACATGTATGGATTTGATTCAACCTTACTTAGCATGGTGTGGTCAACGTAATATGTAATCCTTCCCCACTTAAGTACATGCGCTGTCAGGAAAGAAACCAGAAAACAGAACAGGAAAATAAAGGATATCTTCTCTTCATAGGTCGGATGATTTAACATCAGCAGCAAATTGTTGTTTACAATAGCACGAACTAGTACTTCCTTGGCTTCATCTTGTTTCTTCTTGAGCATGTTGCATGTCTACAAAGACTACATCAGTATCCAATATATAGCCATAACTATTAAGGACCATCAACAAAAAATTCAACAGAGAGAGAGGTTATGGTTTTCTTCCTCTTTCTTTATCTTCTTTAATGTTTATAACACACAATATCCATGCAAAACACACTATCATTTAACAAGGTGTTGAAGTACAATGTGTAAAGATCTTCTCTTTTTTTTTTTTTCTTAATGTTTCAAAATCTATGGTAGTTAGGTACTTCACAATAGCAATCTAGCACTTTCATTTCTAAAATCAGCATTTTTGACACAAATATGGCATGTTCCTGTGATATACATGCTGTATGCAGGCATCATAGGTCAATATCCACAGAGTATATAATAAATAAACCTATTAGGCGATGTCTACAATGAAGAGCTAGATACTAACACTGTACCTAGGTATGGATGGACAGAAATGAAAATTAATGGATTGCTACGAACTGTATGTGTATGTAGTCCTCAATCAAAATTGCTACCATGAGGACAATGTATCCTCTCATTATCCCCTGAAACAGGAGGGATTAGAAGCTCAACACTTTCCACTCTGTCCTTTGTTTTTTTCTGCTGCAAGGTCATAATCCATTGTATTACCATTTGAGAGGACTATGAACTGTTTTCACCAAGATCGCAGCAGAATAATCACAAAGAGGGAACCACGCTTGGATGAGTTCTATTGGTTCACAAATCAGTGGAGAGCCAAGTCAATAAACAAGGGGGTGAATGATGCGCTCACTTGCCACCATTTAGAAGACCCCATATTGATGGAATGATGCTTGCTGATGATGCTGATAAACAGTGGCTGCATGTGTCATGCATGTACCTCAATCCAGACTGTCTGTTCTGCTGCTGCTTATCCATCATTTTAACTTTCAACATAGTCAAAATATGAAAAGAATTGTACAACTGAGGTCACCATTGTGGATGCATCATATAGAACATATTTTTTGATAGACAACTACTGTATCTGGTTTAATGTATAGTGTATGCATAATTGTCAGGTTCCCTTTGTTTAAGAAACTAAAAAGTAACATAACAGTGTTGAATAGATATCCAAGAGTTGTGTAGTTTGGAGTGTAGATTAGTTTTGCGTTCCAAAATTGGATTTCATCAGGCAGAACCTGTTGGTATTATTGAGAAACAACTAGGGACTTATAGTGATTTTCTAGTAATTATGGATTAATTTGTTATAAAACTTTGGTGAGAAGGCATTTTTTTGTAATTTCTGTAAATAGTGAATAATAGAAATAAAGTGCTAGGGCTGGTCATAGGTTTGGATGACCAATCATCATGGTTCTCTCCAAATTCTCTCCTCTAAAATCCTAATCTTACTGAACAGAAAAAAAATCTTAATCTTCTTCAGTAACTTCGTCTTGTTTAATATTTTAAGTTTTTACTTAATTTTCTTTTGAACTAAATGTTCCAACTAGTATTACTTACAGTTTCAAGCTCCTTGGCACATGCTTCAGCTTTTTCTACATTGTCATCACTTTGTATCAATGTTGAACCCTCTAAATCTACGATGCTTGCCTCTAGAGGAACTTCTGGAGTAGAAGTAGAATGGTCGAAGGGATTACTCTTGTAACAATCTTCTGGATTATCAATGTCAAGAATCTAGCCAGGAGAAAAGGAAAGACTAAGAAGTAACAAGCAAACTAAAATTCACAGTTGACTGTTATTTCTGTAAAAAAAGATAGATTTATAAGCTCATTTAAAAAAACTACCATTTTTCCTTCAATCTTTTGGGAAGCTTCCTCGACATTTCTGCAAAATCCAACACAGAACACATTCATTGTAAATAAAAATAAATAAATTAGATCAATTAACTAAACAGCCAAGACAAAGCAACCTGCTTTTGGGGTGAGATTCTATGGCACGTTTTAGTGGATTCAAGTTCATTGGACCAAGGCATGGCCGCTGCAACACATCATGTCAACTTAGGTAAGAGAATAGCTAACTAGAAATATGTATGAATACAAACTAAAATAAAAATCTATGGATTAATCAAACAATTCACAATCTATAAGAGAATTTCAATAAGAATATGAACACGCAGGGCTTTCCACTTTTCTATAAATCAAGAATAAGGATTTTGTCAAAGCAAGAGGAAGGAAGAAGAGACGAATAACTTTGTGAATTCGATGATCCCCTTTGAGGGTCACGATCTTTTAATATATAGAGATAAAGTTTACATAAAAGATTACATTGATTGAGATAATCAACTGAAATAAAGGAAATCTAATCTAATTAACATCTAATCAAATCTCCAAATAAGGCACATAATCAATTATATAAATAAAGGAAATCTAATCTAATTAACATCTAATTAGATCTCCTAATAAGGCACATAATCAATTACATAAATTTACAAACGAGATTTGATTTGACTTTTGAGCTTTATGGGCTGAGCCCACTGACCTAGGCCCATTGGCCTAGTTGACACCCCCCCCCCCCCCCCCCTCAAATTGATGCTGGTGAATCCATGAGCATCAATTTGCCAACTAAGAATTGGTGTCGTGGCCGAGGAAGTCCCTTGGTAAATATATCTGCAATTTGAAGTCTGGTAGGAACATGAGGAAGAGTAATTGCTTCATGCACAAATTCATCACGTATGTAATGACAAGCTACTTCAATATGCTTTGTGCGTTCATGGAAGACAGGATTTTCAGTAATCCGTATGGCACTGGTATTGTCCGCATAGAGAGGTGTAGGGCCAGATTGTGGAAATCCAAGTTCAGAAAGAAGACCCCGAAGCCAGACAATTTCAGATGTGGCAGCCGACATAGTCCGATATTTTGCTTCTGTGGATGATTTGGGGACTTTATCTTGCTTCTTACACTTCCAAGAGATCAACGAGTCCCCTAAGAACATGCACCAACCAGTGGTAGACCGTCGACTATCAGGACAACCAGCCCAGTCAGAATCTGAGTAAAGCAATGAGAGAAGTCGAATTGTCCACAGGAAAGAAAAGGCCACGAGATGGTGTATGAAGAACATAGCGAAGAATGCGCCGAACAGCAACAAGATGGAGATGGCGTGGTTGTGTCATGAACTGACTAACCAGATCCACCGCATATGAGATATCAGGAAGAAGATCACGCTACCGACTAAACGGCGATACATTGTGGCATCAGGAAGAAGATCACCCGTATCGTGTGTGAGTTGTAGATTAGCCTCAACAGGTGTATCTACAGGAGTGGAGTTTTGAAGGCCAGCCGTCTCAATAAGATCCATAGCATATTTATGTTGATCGAGGATGAGACCTTTTTCTGACTGATGAACCTCAAGGCATAAAAAATATGTGAGTGGGCCTAAGTCTTTCATATGAAAAGATTCATGTAAAGATGCCTGTAGATGGGTGATCATGCCAGAATCTGTCCCAGATATGATGATATCATCCACGTACACCAAGAGGACAGTAATCCCTTTTGAGGAGCGATGAAGGAACATAGAAGGATCAGAAGCACTTTGAGAAAACTGTAGATGAAGGAGAGCATCTCTAAATTTCTCAAACCAAGCATGCGGAGCTTGCTTAAGACCATATAGAGAGCGTCGTAAGGGCGCACAGTCTCCTGCCGAGACACCCGTAATGCCTTGGGGAAGTCGCATATAGACTTCTTCCTTGAGATCACCATGAAGAAAGGCATTCTTGACGTCAAATTGGTAAAGAGGCCATGAGTGAGAAGCAGCAATGGCAAGAACAGTACGGATTGTTGTCATTTTTGCAACTGGAGCAAATGTTTCTTCATAGTCAATGCCATATTCCTGTCGGTTGCTCAGTGCGACTAACCGTGCTTTATAACGATCCAACGAGCCATCAGACTTAAGTTTGACTGAAAAAAACCCATTTGCAGCCGATAGGTTTTTGCAGATGAAGGACATGGAACAATATCCCAGGTATGATTCTCCTGCAGTGCAGCTAATTCTTCGTGCATAGCTTTTTGCCAACAGTCATGCTTCACCGCCTGTGAGTAAGAAGAAGGAATAGCAATAGAGGAGAGAGTAGCGAGCAAGGATGTGTGAGTGAACCCATATTTTTCTGGAGGCTTAGAGAGACGGGTAGAGCGTCGAAGCTGAAGTGGAGATGAAGTATCATGTGATGAAGCGTGGTCAAGATCAGGTGCCGGTGAGGGATCCGGAGGGGGAGGCAGTAGTGGAACATCCTTATAACGACGCCGTTCATAGACAAGGAGTGGAGAAGAGATTGGGTCAGAAAAATCTGGTAGATGAGAAAATGATGGTAAATCCGAGGAATGGTTAGAAAAAAAACTTTGATTTTCGAAAAATGTGATATTTCAAGAGATGCGAAGACGGTTGACCACAGGATCATAGCAGATATACCACTTTTGGTGAGATGCGTAGCCAAGGAATGCACATTTGGCGGACTGAGCAGTTAATTTAGTACGTTCAGTCGGAGGAAGATGAACAAAACACACACAGCCAAAAATGCGCAGGTGGGTATAAGAAGGATCTTTACGAAAGAGACAAAAGTATGGTGTTTGATTGGTGAGGCGATAGGATGGTAAGCGATTGATTAAGTGAACTGCAGTGGCTAACGCTTCGGGCCAAAATCTTGCGGGAACTGATGATTCTAAGAGAAGAGAACGAACAATATCGAGGAGATGTTTGTTTTTTCGTTCTGCAACTCCGTTCTATTGAGGAGTGTAAGGGCACGATCGCTGTGATAAAATCCCGTGTTTTTGCAAATAAGTTTGAAACTGATGGGACATATATTCCCCTCCGGAATCAGATCGGAGAACTTTTATGCGAGTAGAAAACTGATTTTCAACATACGCCATAAATTTTTGGAAAGTATCAAAGACTTCAGATTTAGAGTGTAAGAAATAAACCCATGTGAATCTACTATGATCATCAATAAATGTGACAAAATATTTGAAATGTGTATGAGAAATTATAGGTGAAATCCCCCAGACGTCACTATGAATAATGTCAAAGCAATTTGAAGCCATAGTAGATTTGGAAGAAAATGGAAGAACTTTGCTTTTTCCAAGTTTGCAAACAGAACACTCATCAGAAATGTGACTAAAAGATGTTTTATTTTCATTAATACTACCAGTGTTCAACATCTAAGATAACAATTTTGAATGAGGATTGCCTAATCTATTGTGCCAGAGCCTCCAACATCTTGAGGAGAAAAACAAGAAAAAACAGAGATTTGTTTATTCTGAGAGGAAGGCATCACAAGAGGAAACAGGCGTCCACACTTAGGCCCCTTCGCGATCACCGTCCTCGACACTTGATCCTGCACAATACAACCAGAGCGAGAAAAGGAAACATTACAATTATCATCAATCAGTTGTCCAACAGACAGAAGATTTGTAGTAAGATGAGGAGATAGAAAGACTTTTGTGAGAGGTAAAGAATGAATGATATCACCAGTAGCTGTAATAGGAAGCTTTTGACCATCAGTAGTATGGACTTGCAAATTCCCATTGTATGGTTGCAGGTTAGAGAGATGAGTGGTGGAGGAGGTCATGTGATTGGAAGCTCCAGAATCAATAAACCATATGGAAGAAGAGGATTGTTGGTTACCTGAAATGCCAAGTGCAGAAAAGGCATTTATGATCATTTGTTGAATAAGCTCAGGGGTGATCTGAGGAGCATTAGTGGAGGCTGGAGATGGCGAAGGCATGACCGGTGCGGAAGGACTATCACTGGAAGTAGTAGCATCAGCAGTGTTGACATGATATGCTCGTGGAGTGCGATTTTGTGGCCGCCTTTTGCATTCATTGATAACATGACCATTGGATTTGCAGTAATTACAAAACTTGGTCTTACACTGTGAGGCATAGTGTCCATAACTCTTACAGCCAAAGCATTGGATTTTGCTGAGATCTCTTGCAGGGGTTTGTCTTTTAGCAGCAGAAGTAGTATGATGAATGATCCCTCCCGGACCGTGAGAGACACCAGGAGTGTAACTGGCAGTGGCAGCATATGCGACATCAGGAGAATTTCCTGAGGACTGTTGCTTCAGAATATGCTGAGTGAGTTGACTTTGTTCCTCTCGCAAGAGTTCATTAAGACACTCATTCAGAGATGGAGATGGAACTTTGCTCATCAAATTGAAACGAACGATCTCATATTCAGATCTCAATTTCATGAGGAACTGATCTCTATGAGAAGTTGCCTGTAATGTTTGAATCTCAGAAAGGGCTGCCTCAGATACATTGAGATATTTGATTTCATCATATTCCGCCCATAAATTGAGAAATCCTGTATAATAATCCTGGATGGAAGAGGTGCCTTGGGAATACTGAGCAATCTCCAGTTCAAGTTGGTATTGATAGGCAGAGTTCCCTTGGTGATACACTTGTTTCAGATATTCCCACATCTCCTTGGATGTCTTGTACGATTTGAGATTCAGGATATATTGTGGTTCAACGGAACCGAGAATCCAGGTTTTTATCTTGGCATCCTTAGTATTCCAAGAGAGTATTTTTTTCTCATCTTCCTTAGGTCGTGGATCTTATCCTGAAACAAGTCCCCACATTTCCTTTCCTTCAAGATAGACTTGAAATTGATAGGACCAGGAAGTATAGTTCTTTCCATTAAATTGGATCAATTTAATTTCATGCTTTTCCATTTCAGTAAAACAGTAGATCTATCAAACTGTGCAAACAAAATCTCACTGTTCTTAAAACAAACTGATAAGGAATGCTAACCAGATGTGAGCAGATCACAAAAAATATGATGGAGCAGATCACAAGCAGATTGTAGTAGACAACAACCAATGATGGATCCAAGTGATCCAACTGAGCAATCAGATTTGAAAAAAAAAAACTGTAACAACCCAGATTTTTCAAAAAAATAGTGCTAGGCGACCTGAATTTTTCAGCTAGAACGGAGTACAGCAGTGCAAAACTGAACTGAATGATCAATCAGTCATCATAGGCTGATGAAGGATAAAAATTCGCATCCAACAAACTAGATTGCTTGCAAAAAGGAGCCAGATCCAGAAACTTGGATGGCTGTGATGAAACAATACTGCAGAAACTGGGATTTCACAAGAAAGGATAGAAATCCTACCTCTGAGATGCAAAAAATCCTAAAAAAATGTCCATAAACATCAGAATATTCAGGCGACCAGAGTGGTTGCAATTTCCAGATTTGATGATGCGGATCTGGGGTGGGCCACGTATGATCTCACCTTGATCTGACGACTTCCAACGTTTGGAAGATGAAGGAGATTTACTCAGACACTATGATGTCTTCCCATGCTTGGAAGATGAAGAAGATCCACTCAAAAACTCTGTATAGAGTTTAGTTTCACTCAGAGCTCTGATACCATGTCAAAGCCAGAGGAAGGAAGAAGAGACGAATAGCTTTGTGAATTCGATGATCCCCTTTGAGGGTCACGATCTTTAAATATATAGAGATAAAGTTTACATAAAAGATTACATTAGTTGAGATAATCAACTGAAATAAAGGAAATCTAATCTAATTAACATCTAATCAGATCTCCAAATAAGGCACATAATCAATTACATAAATAAAGGAAATCTAATCTAATTAACATCTAATCAGATCTCCTAATAAGGCACATAATCAATTACATAAATTTACAAACGAGATTTGATTTGACTTTTGAGCTTTATGGGCTGAGCCCACTGACCTAGGCCCATTGGCCTAGTTGACAGATTAACACCCCTAGAAATAACAACAGCATGAAGGCCAGTCTCCTTAATTTAAAATAGGCATAAATAATGCAATCAGTCACAGACCTAATCTTGCTTCCATTGTCAGGCATGAAATAGTGTAATTGTACTACAAAATAACTCCATTTGATGTCCTATTGACTTACACATCCGACGAGCCCAAGATTGCACAATTTCAACAAGAAAAGAAATTATGATGAATTTATGAACCAGGTACTGTCGTGTTGGATAGCTGTGAATATCAAATAGTTTAGAAATATTTTACGTATATGTTTTGGTTATTTTATGATTAGTTGGAATCACATCCTACCTTGCTTGCTTTAGGATTTTTACTCTCATTATAAAGTCATTTAAAATCCTGTCAAAAGTTTTAAGATAGAATTTGAGTATTATTATTAGGAGTTTATAGTTAGGTAGCAGTGGTCAAATGAAAATTTTAATGCATGTAGTTCCCCGTATATGGGGAGTTTTAACAATGATGGTGATTGATTTTACTATAGAATTGCACATTTGGAATTTTTTTTTGTTTTTTTCTTTTTGGCATTAAGTTGTACGTTTTGGGTGCAATAGGCAAAATGATATCAATCTTGTAGCTGGTCTTTGTTTGATGTGTAAAAGTGGGCCTTAAAAATTTTATTTTTAAAAAAAAGAGGATTAGGTGCATGGCTGGGCTCAATTCAATGCAGATGTAAATCAATTCTGCTTCTTGCTGCACTTCTTGCTATACCATGTTTTTCACTTTCTCACTACACATGCATCTCCTGATCTGGTAGTTATGTTTCCCATAACTTCTTACTATTTTCCCAATCTTCGGCTACATCAATTAGAAAATCCTTTCATATAATTGTTTACTGCATAAAAGTTGCACATGAAAACGAATAGAAATATTTTCATAGGATGAGATTGCATTCTCACAAGTTACTCAATACAAAAAAAAAGAGCCAACAATATTTTCAGGGAGGGAACATAAATATCATAGAATTAGGTAGCAATTGATAAAATAAATGGCCAACACGTTTGTGTAGATAGATAGAGAGAGAGAGAGAGAGAGAGAGGAGAGAGAGAGAGAGAGAGAGAGAGAGAGAGAGAGGGAGAGAGAGAGGGAGGAGAGAGAGAAAGAGAGAGACTCTGATGATTTTTGCTTCAAAAAACGAGCATATCAAAGCACACTTCTCTGTGTTAACAGAAGAGGCTACCTTGGATGTTGTATTTGGAAGCACTCCAATGTTCTTTTCTTGCTGCTTTATTGATTTGATTTCTTTTTGAAATGTGATATTTGATGACTCACTTTTTGATGCCATTGCACTACATTAAATATACCATACAATATCTTTTACAAACCAAACTTTGTAAGCAGAGAGAAAGAACAGTAAAAATACAATGGGGTCCAAACCTTGTGATTTTCAAGCCAGAAAAATCAAATGACTTCATATCAGATCTCAAAGGAGTAGCTTTGTGCTTCTCCGCAGAAGTAATATTGGAGCTTCTTATGGGATCCATGCTTGGAACTGAAAGCTTAGAAATGCTACTCCTTGGAATTCCGGATAGGATAGGTTGTTTCGGTAAAATAGCAGGATGAACTTGGAAACTGCAAGAAACTTGTATCAAATCCAATCAAGTCTTTAAAAATACTATGTATCAATTGGAAAGAGGATAGATACAGACTAATATTCCTCATTTAAACACAACTAAATAGAACTCTATGATCATAAAACTACTACAACATTTGATCAGAATATGATATTTGCTCCCAAACATGAAGCCTCAAGAAGGTTTACAAGTTGGATTGATATTAAAAATTACTTACACTAAAGGCCCATTTGTTTGCATGGAACTGAATTCCTAGGAATTCATGGTCCAATGAGCTCCAACAAAGGAACATTAAAGAGGTAACGGGTACATAATATACAGTAGAGACGTAAATGGGACCCTGAATTTCCTTGGATTTTGATTAACTAGAGTGATGGCTGGGTATTAATTTCTATCTCCCCTTGATTCATTTCCATTAAATGGGGAGATTATTTGATGGTTATTTTGGGATTTTCATTCATGTTTCTTCAAATTTAGCCACTTCTAGGAATACATTTCCTACAACTTCTAAGAATTCATCAGAAGATGAGCATAAACAATTGAACAATCTTATAATGAAGACCACTTCAATAGTTCTAAGATGAGTGGTCCACATATTCCCGTTGGCCTTTAGTGAGAGACCCACACAATTCATTAAGAGGTCATATCACTTTCGGCCAATGGTAGTCCAAGGTTATTGCCCATTTTTGTGCAATGAATAAAAAATTAATACAAATAACAAGACAGCCAAGAAATTTATTTTTTTGTGGCAATAATGAGATTGTTGTGAATTATGATATACATTATTACGCCGTTCTCTATCAGCTTAAGCTTTTAGAGTAAGTGGTTGTCAGCATTTGGTCGAGTGCTCGAGTCCCTGGGGCTAATATGGCTTGTATTCTCCCACGGAAGGCGCTATGTGTATGTTCCTGCATAGAGTCCGCATGTGTGCCGCCGGGTGGGGGGGTTGAATTATGATATACATTGTTAAGCCGTTCTCTACTTAAGCTTTTAGTTTTAGAGTAAGTGATTGTCAACAGAGATAAACATTATTTTGACATTATCAGCCAAACCATCATGATTGTCAGCTATGATGTCATGATACATGTACAATATGGGTATGGAAATGAAAGCATGGGCACAACAAGGCAGCTTAAAAAAATGACACTGATTTGAGTAAGGGTGTTCTTCCAATGAAAGGGAAACTGTGAGTATAATACTTAACTACAAATACTATAGTAAGTATTCAAAATATACTAAATTTCTTGAAACTCGTAGGTTAAATATACATCAACCCCTTTCATATCTTGTACCCCTATTCATATCATATCTTCTGCACATAGGTATTCCAGGAATGTACAAGTATCCAATTTCAAGAGAAAGTGAAAATTCAACTGAAGTACATGAATGCATGCAAAGAATGTGTCCTTCCATGGTTGTCCAAATTTCATATCGTTTCAGCTGAAATGGCTGGAGCTGTTGATATACATTGTTGTGCTATTCACTAACAGCTCGAGCTTTTGATGTTTCCGGTTATTAACATAGTATCAGAGCCAGAGGTCACGAGTTCAAAACCCCTGGGAGGCATGTTACATTCATATGTCTGTTCCGTTCGGTCTTCGGTCTGGTATGTCTGTTGAGTTCCGAATTCGAACGGCTTCCCGTTCGAGGGGGGGTGTTTATATACATTGTTGTATCATTCACTACCAGCTCGAGCTTTTGGCAATTTGGTGTTACTAGTTATTAACAGGAACAAGTTATTTCGGATTGGAGTTCTAAAATGGAACTCACAACATTGTTTACCAGAACTTTAGCCTTATTTGGCTAAAACACAGCCAGATCAAGCTCATCCTGCAAAATATGGAAATTTTTACCAATGAAATGGAAGAGCTTAATATAAGTGCTTCTGTGAAGAGTACCAATTCCAGTACACCTATGGATCCTGATACCTCTACAAGATTGATTCCACCAAGATAGGGAATCTTAGGCCTGTTTGTTTAATAGAGAGGATAAAATAAAGGGCCACATTAAGAATAAAATAAAGAGAAAGGGGTGGAGAGTAAAAATCGCTACAACAGAAATTTTTACTCTACCACTTTATTATGGTTGGGCTGAGTAAACGAAGTTGGGAAAAGTACACTAGAGTGACTTCTTTATGTCACATCAAACATTACTCTACCCTCCCCTTTTTCATCCAAACACCCACAAAGTAAAACTTTATGTCACTTTAGTGATTACTCTTCTTTACTTCAACCATTCAAACACCCATCAGTAAAACTTTGTCACATCAGCCCCATTTTACTCCCCTTCTACTCTATCTCAAGCTAAACAAACAGGCTTATTGTAAATTAATTCTACATATTATCTCTTTAAACCTCCTTAAAGGGATATTTGTGTAATTGTACATTGAGTACATTAATATATAAATAAGGCACTTCCTCAAAGATGGTACAGCAGTTTTTATGCCAATTGTAAGATTGTCATGGTATTAGAGCAACTCAGTCATTTAGTGTTTGCATAACTGGGTTCAGATTCTCAGTATTGTTCTCAGATCTGACATGACCAAAATCTGCAAATCTCTGTCGTTCTCAGATTGGTGAGGAATCTCACTTTACAAATCTGTGAGCCTCTGTAATCTGTATAGACATAGTCTCTCTAAAGAAAATGAGAAATTTATTATGGACTAAGGAATTCAGCATTTTGCCTATCATGCTCCAAAACCCTGATATATTTTAGTGGTCACTGTACCAAATCTTATAATACAATGTGTTAGAGAACAACAGTGCTTAACATCTCTGTAGCCAACCATTCTAGTGAACATAGATAACCCAGATTTTCTCTTGCTGCATTAACATAATTGTAAAATTAAAACCATATATTATTGGTGTAAATATGAAATGAAATGCCATACCTTGATGAGTTGCATTCTTCATTTTTCTTTTCACTTCCCTGTGTAACAAGGGCTTTCGTTAAACCCCTACTATTTGTTTCCGAAATACCAACCTTATCCTTCCCAGCTTGTTTTTCACATTCTCCAAATTTTGGACTGTAAACAAAAGATAGATATGACATGTCACATGAATACTAACATTGATGGATTACAGAAAAAGGCTATTCATCAGATATGAACCTTTTTGTATTGGCAAGATCTAAATGCATCCCTTCCAATTTTTTATTGAAAAGGGAGACTTTCCTAGGAGCTGATCCTGAATGCAGTATGGATTCAGAATCTTCTGATTCACTGGAATACTTTGAGTAGATGTCACCAGTTGCTTTTCTTTTCAATGGCATGGGCTCATCAACTGTGGATTCTCTGAATCAAGCAAACAATGCACCATAATTTAACATCTCTGAAGAAATCTTGGGTCTAATAAAACCATGCAAAATGCATATCTGAGAACATGCCCTCCCTAATTTGACTCAGATTCCACTATTACACTTGCAACCTCAGAAACATTAGAGAACATGCATTTCCATTCATAGAATGTTTGTCTTGGGATGAAGAATCATACTTGAATATTAATCCACGTAGCAGCTCAAATGTTAACGAAAGCAAATCATTTGATAAGGACTAACATATTTTAGCTCAGCACGTCAAAAAAGAAAAATCAGTACACAATTATTGTAGCAAATCATTCAAAAGAGAATATCAATAGCCCCCAACATTTCATGTTTTTTTTCCATTAACAACCAGTTGGCGAGGCACCTCCTTTCCACAGAAACAACCAGGGATCAATCCATGGCTGTAGCATTGATGGTGAGGGACTTGGGTGAGAGTGAGTGTGTGGGTGGGTGTGTGAGTACTTACCAAAAAAATCTATGTAAATTAAATCACAATACTTGAGTAAATATGGAACAAAACGAAATACCTAGATGTGCCAAGTTCTTTATCATTCTTTACGCTTCCTGGTATAGCAGGGACTATTGTAAAAGCTTTAGCATTCGATTCGGAAAAACCAACCTTATGATCTCCCGCACGTTTTTCACTTCCAAATTTTGGGCTGTCAAAATGTATGGATGTGATGTGTATTCACATTAATAATGATTACAGAACTAATGAAACAGATGTAAACCTTTTTGTATTAGCAGGACCTAAACGAATCCCTTCCAATTTTTTGCTGCAAAGGGAAACTTTCCTTGGAGCTGATGCTGAAATCAATTGAGATTGAGCATCCTCTGATTTACTGAAATACTTTGAGTGGATGACACCAGTTGCTCTCTCTTTTAATGGTGTTGGCTTTTCAACGGTTGATTCCCTGTATCAAGCAAAAGATGGTAATATTGAATCTTGACATTTATGAAAGTAATAATGAACTCTATAAAATCATGCCTGCTACATATATACAAGCACAATTTTGCTCTAGTCATATTCAAATTGAGAACATTCCCTCAACTTGTTCGACTCAAATTCCATTATTGCAATCTTATTGTGAGCAGCAAAAGCAAACCTATGTTTTCTTCATCAATTTACACTGTATTTGTTGTGTGCACTGAAACATCCCAACTCAAACATGCTTGTTTTGGCATGAAGAAACACAGGTTTCATACTGTCATTTTAATACACATCAGTAGCACATATGTAAGCAAAACCAAAATTAGTTGACTGGAAATCACTCATCCGATATACTAAATCCAATTGATATTCAAAATAAAACAATATCCAATTAGAAAACTGTCAAGTAGTTAGTTTGCCACACCTTTAACGCTTTGGCATTTGGGGTGTATTGGTTAGCAACTTGAGATGGTATGGGCCAACACGTCCCAGTTTCGAATCTACGCAGGGTTAAAAAGGCCCCATGCCGCGTCTTGTGTGCGGGCGCATGTACGCAGGGCAAAAAATTGCTCATGCCACATTTTGTGCTGGCATGTGCTTCGAGTCTAGGCAGTGTCCTGCCCGGGGGGGGAGTGCTACATAGTTAGTTTGCCACACCTTTAACGCCTGGGCATATTGTGCGTATTGGTTAGCAACTTGAGAAAAATCGCATGCTATGACATTATCTTATTCTCACCTATGCAAATGTAGTAGAGCCTTAGAAACTGAATATGGGTTGTCTGTAGCAACAGTCACATTATGCAAATTCCGTGAGACGCTTGTCATAGCAGAATCAACAAAACCTTTATTGCTTTGAGCCGAATCCCTCCCGACTGCACTTTCCTTTGCAACATGGCTATTGCCTGCTGAAATTTCTTGAAACTCAGTGTCAATCTCTTTTGGCTCTGTGATACATGTTGCTGGCAAGCACTGCAAGTTATATGAACTTGTGGCACTTGAATCCCTGGAGTGCAAAGTATCAACTGATTTCACACTATTTTCCGGTTCCCTACTTGGACTAGTATATACTTCTTGAGAAGAGGAACTATGCCCTGTTTGCAGGTCAGGCCTCGTCCCCAATACTGAATCATTACTAGAAACAGGCTGGACAGTTTTATCTTGGATAATATGTAGAACACCGGGCTCTGTGGGCCTTGGGGTTTCAGACTGCTCTGTATGCATACCGGTTTTATGGCATTCTATTCTGCTTTCCTGCCCAAAGGTAGTGATTTGTTTCTCTGGAGAAGTTGCATCACGCAAACAATCTTGATTTTCGAGATTTTTAGAAATGGATGGAGTACCATCAGTTACCGTATCAATGTCTTTTAGATGAACAAACTTTGAAGTGGTAGCATCATCTGATGGAGGTAACTTCTTAGTGTCACTTTTTCCAAATGTATCAGCACGAGGGGCCGAGTTGCTCGGGGAATTTTGATTCCTCCCAGGTTTGACAGAAGAATTAAGTCCTTTATTTCCTGTCCTTTTATCCAATTTCGCTTCCCCATCTAGCAAGCTTGAATCGAGATCAAAGCCATCCAGCCTGAAGACAGCAAAAACTAGTTAAAATTGGAAACACTATAAATTACTTATTAAAATTACTCAATAGCTTTTGTTACTGGTAAAGAACTTCCAAATAGCATGAAACACTTCAAGCTAATTAAAGAATTCTAAATGTCATACATAACAACACACATACGCATTGAAATCAAAACTGAAGGTAAACTGATCCAGGTTCCCCTCCTGTCTTTCTATGACAGATTCTTTTCCAGATCTATCCTTTTGCTTCTCAGCCTTCCTGGGTGGACTTGAGAAATCAAGGTCAGACATGTCTATTTTGAATGATGATATCTTGTCGAAGCCTCCATCAAGTGCAAAATCCATATCCCTGGGGAAAATAATTTCATTATCAGTATCATTTACCCAGCGGTTCTACTACATCCAAAATCCACTCTCTGATTCCTAGGGAAGCCATGTATGCATTTAGCAGACCATATCATAGTTGTAAACACAGAAATTTGAATGCAACAGTTTACATGATAAGAGAAGTGAATAAGTTGTCAACAGGGCACTAGAAAGCATCCGACAACTGAAGAAAATTAATGGAAAAGTGAGCCAGCAGAGGTGGGAATTTTCTTTAAGCAGATGAAATATAAATTTAAATGAAAGCTAGCCTTTATGATCCACAGGCAACATATCTGACGTTTAAAACCGATAACAAGTCACCTATCCCAATAAACATGAAACAAAAATGATTTAGTAGGACTTACAGTTTGTCAAAGTTAAATGGTTTTTTCTTGCCACTCGGAACTGTTTCACAGCCAAAATCCAAAGTATCATCTCCTGCTGTCGTTGACTTCCAAGAGGTAAGGAATTCATTTCCAATTTCTTCATCTGTTTAATGAAGAAGGTATAGCATATAAATATTTTTTTATAATGGTAAAATTTTATTGAAAAGAAAGAGAACAAAAAGGACAACACGAAGATCAAAAGAAAACAGAAAAACTAAACATCAAAAGAAATATCTAATCAAAGAACTCCTTCCCTTGCAAGACCATCCGCCATGTCATTAGCATATAAATAATTTTAATGCAACATTCTCGACATACAGGTTATAATTCAAGTAAAATAAGAAATATGCATATACTATGTATATCACATCCAGTAATTCGCCCTAATTTGTGTATCCTAAAAATAAAGTCCAACATTGACCAACTTCCTTGGCAATGGTTGAGATTTAATAATGAAAACTTCTCTTTGAAGTACTAACCTATTCACTTTAAATTATTTTGACCATAGCCAATAGCAAAAAAGCAAATAGTCAGTTTGAAATTTACGGACCTTGAGCTAAAAAGAAGTAGAAAATCATACCAAGCAGTGAAGTCCTCTCTTTTGAATGAGCAGCTGAAGAAGCTCCCTTTTGTGGTTCTGCCATCTCCTGCTGTGTCAGTGAGTTTGATCTTAACTTTTAGTCTTTGCCACCAAAGATAGGGACGCTTTCGTCTGACAGTGGAGATCATTTTGAAAGCTTCTTTTAGTTACAGTTCTATGGGGAAATAAATTAAGTCATAACACAAGAATAGAATAATTTCTTCTATTGAGAACTTGGATAAAACATATAAGGAAGAAAAACGAAGGAAAACCAATTACTTTCACATCCAACCACAAGTAGAGGTGGATAGGTACAGAATCTCACAAACAATAAACAGAAATAACTGATATTCCACTGAACAAGTATAGAAATTTGTCAGATCCCCTGAAGAAAACAATGTGAAGTTGTGAAACCAAGCAATCCATAAACAAAACAATGATAGTTTTCACCATTTGCTCTCTGACCAGCTTCTATATGATTTTACGCCACTGAAAAAAAACAAAAGGTCCATACAACTTTCCTTGCGAATTACTACGCACATATGTGAAAATGTAAGTTAAAATAACAGCACTCAAGAATTCAGACCCTCCTTAACAAGTTATCATAAGACGATTATGAATAAAAAAACATGAAAAAACACAGAATAGAATCGCAGATCTAGTTCGTCTATAGCTGAGTGTCATTACAATGCTAAAAGCATGCAAGGATTGTGTCTGATTTACAGAAATGAAGGAAGGAAGAGGAAATCCAAACGATTCAATGAAAATACAAATCCAGACAATAAAATCAACAATCTGTAAGTTGTAATCAACAATTCTATTACATTTCATTGCTCAAACGTATAAATTAGCAAATCTATACATCTTTGTTCAAATCAAGATGCAAATCTAGTTGATCGGGAGCAAAATTCCATAAGAAACAGAAGAAACACACTATCTTGATCTGAAACTCCACACAACTACAGAGGAGATCGTAATCAAGATCATGTGAAGATCAAGATAGAAATAGAAGGGGGAATTTATCATCTGTATAAGAGAGAGATAAATAACTACAGAAGAGATCGAATCGAGATCATTTGAAGATCAGAACAAAAAGAAGAATAGAGGATTTACCGTCTGCAAGAGAGAGAGCAGTTGCAGCTACGATCAGAGGATACTCGCCCGGTTTTTCTACCGTAAGATGGTGTTCTAGGCTCTAGGCTCTATTTATGCTTGAAGCGGCGGGAAAATCCGCAGGTAATCGAGCACTGGTGACTGCTGATTACGATATTGTGAAACCCGCGTGGCCAAATGTCTTGTGTGGCCCACCTGGTGATACATTTGAGTGTACCATAAAATAGGGAACCCATAGTTATTAATCTTGAGTATGGCACTCATTCCAATAGAGTGGACCGTTGGATTGATTGTATGCTTATTTTGTACAGTAAAAAACTTATCGTCCGTTCATTAAGTTCGTTGGCATGATGATTCGACCTTTTGTCACCACACACATTCGGGGGTGGGGGGGTGGGGGTGTCCCAACTCCCAAGTTCCATCCCAGGGTGGGGCCTCTACAAGAAATAGTGCTCACCTTATTGTACGAGTGGTTAGAGGGGTTCTTAGGGGTTGTTTTTTTACCCAAATTTTTAATATGAATTTGAGATGTTGAGGTTTTTTTTTAATATGAATTTGAGATGTTGACATCTTGTCCCCTTGATATTGGCTAACGCTTTATTTCTTCCCAAGTTTTTTGAATTTCAGTCACTTGAAAGGCCTCAAATGACCTTTGAGAATTCAAAACTTTCAATCCCTTTGTATTTTTGTGGAATTTCTGGATGCTCAAGTTTAAAGGAGCATCCAGGAATTTCACCTTGCATGGAAATTCAGAAATTCCTCAAATAGGAATTCTTTGAACTCTAACAAAGAAACATGGCTTTAGGGCCTGTTTGATTAGGAGAATTGTGAGAATTCTTGTATGTGGGAATTATGAGAATTCTCAATGCTGCATTTAGAATGCCCAGTGGACAAGATGTCACACATCATGTCATAAATCCCTAACAAGCCCAATTCCTGGTTAGAAATGCTATGAACGAAAGAGGCCCTAAGGGCCCCACTAGGGTATTGTATCAACCTATCAATCAAACCAAGGGCAAGGGATCTTCTTATATATCAAGCAAATCTGGTATTGAAAAAAGAAACCAATGAGAGATTTGGGAGTTATGTTGGCACCACAATTTTTACTCTTCCCACCGCAGTTATTATGCTATTTTTTTTTACAATAAAATCATTATGTGAAATGACTAAAATGGACATCTCATAATCCATGTTAAAAAAAATATTAAAAACTTTCTCTTCACACACATAACTTATCTCTCCCCTCTTCACACACATAACTCCTCTCTCCCTTCTCCACTGGTCTTCACACTCACATTCCTTATTCCTCCATTGCACTCATCTCTTCCCACATTTCCTTCTTCCTTCACTCTCTTTACAGTATTGTACCACTCTCCCACACTTCACCTTCTTCTTTCTTCCTCTTGCTCCCATCAAACTCTAGTTTTTATAGTTCAATTGAACCAAACATTGCAATGGAGAAGGAAATAAAAAAGGAAATCGTGTCTTTCATTCCTAATAGCAACGAAATGGTAAGTGTGGTTGATTATTTCAGTGTTTTCACCAATTTTTTCAAGTTCTGTATAGTAGTTGTTCACGTTCTGTTCGGACTGGTATGACCGAACATATGTGTATTGTTCGGTCATACGATGCCGACCAAATGAAAAATGTTCGGAAATTTATATCCGAACATAAAAGATATGTTCGGAAATTTATAACCGAAAACTGGACCTATGTTCGGTTATAATATGTCAAACATATTTTTTATGTTCGGATTTATTATTCCGAACGTTACTGAGATAATTTATTTTTCCTCATTGCAGCCATCCACCGAAGAAAGCCAAGTTCAGTCAACCTATTTAATGGATTTTACAAATGTGTTTACCACCGAAGAAGTAAGACATATTATATTAAATTATTATTTGAATAAATATTGTGTGTTACTAATGTCTGATTCAATGGTTATGTGTTTAGATATTTCACAGCCGAGATGCATTAGTGAACTGGGCTCGTGATGTGGGTAAAAGAAATGGTTTCGTCATTGTCATAAAGGTATCAAATGCTGCAAGGCTTGGAATAAAAGCTAGAGTTGTCCTAGCATGTGAGAGAAGCAGCAATTTCAAGCATTGTAAGACCAATGATGAGGGGCCTACTAAGAAGAAGAGACAAATATCTTACTAACAGAGAGGTAGGATGCTGTGATAAGTGGACTTAAATTAGATCTATCCACTAACTCTTTAAACCTGTCGTTCTCATTCAATTGCTAGTGTGGTATTTTCTGTCCATGGCTCAAACACTTCAGCGGGGCCCGTTCCTGTATTCCAAAAATGCTACATTATTGAATAATGTAACCAATACATTGAGCTTCATGTAAAATAAAAATAAAAACGAAAAAAAATACATACCTGTGAATGCCAAATGTATGTAGCTATGTATGTGTTGAAACTGGGCAGCAAAGAACGGTCTTCTGGCCCCGCAGTTATTTCTTGTTCAACATCAGCTTCTTCTTCATCAAGTTGTTCAACAGGGGCTCCTTCTTCTTCATTGCTTTCTTCCAAATCATATTCCAGTTCCTGTGCTTCTTCCACAACCTCTTCAATTCTTCAACAGCTCCTCATGTTGGAAGTTGTCGGTCTTACTCTGGACTGCTTTGCCTATCCATTTATGAAACATTGGAAAACGAGTGATTAAAAAAAAAACAAAAACAAAATTCACCAGGTATCGTTCGATACTGTGTATTCGAACGAATCTGGAACTGTTCGGCTTGTAATACCTGAACAATCCCATAATGTTCGAACATTATGTGCCGAACATACCTAGAAGGTACGAACGTTACATTCCGAACATTTCCAAAGCGTTCGGCATTGAATATCCGAACATAAGTATAATGTCCGAACTTTCAGGATCGAACATATTGCGGCAAAGCAAATTTTTTTTTTTTTTGAACAACTGCAACCAGTGAAAAAAAAAAAGATTTTGAGCGACTCACACCAGTGCATATGTATCCTTTGAACATAGTTTTATGCAAAATAGTTGCTACAATGACCTATTTGAAAAAATAACACAATGAGAATGGTGAAGAAGGAATGTGACTTACCTTTGATTAAAATGAAGGTTTATGTGACAAAAGAGGTCGTTGATTCCTTATGTGCTTCGGTCTTTTCGCTTGACTAATTGTCAAAGATGAATGTAGGTCCAAATGGGTAGTAGAAGAGGTTTTCGGTGACAATAGGAATAGAGAGATCGGTGAAGAAGATGTGTGGGAAGAGATGATAGGAGGTCTAGATGGCAGGGACGGTTTGGGAATATTGATGGGTGTAGAAAGTAAAATCTGTAAAAAATCAAATTTTATACATGGGAGTGGAGAGAAATTCAGTGGGAAAAATAACAAGGCAAAATTAGCGAAAGGTCCTTATAAGTCAATGTTTCCAGCCTCCATTCTAAGGAAAAACTTTTTAAGGCCTATGGTCCACTCAGTTAGACTTTTTCCAGCCTTAGGTCCCTGCATCCACATGATCTCATTTTTTAGGACTAAATTACCCTTTCAACCGTTTTAGGAATGAAATTTAAAATTTCAAAATTTATATTCTCCCTCGTTGGGCTTGGGCAATCCTGATCTCCCACCCATCGTCTTAGAAGAAGAAGAAGAAGAAGGGCTGGCTGGCAGGCGGTAGACGGTCTCAATCCTCTTCCCAAGCGCAGCGCAGTAGCCCAACCATCATCATCTTACATCTTTGATCTCCCACGGGCCACCCATCGTCTCAGGCAGCAGCCCGCCAGCCCCATCGGGCCATCAATCATCATCACCCATTCACCTTCCAATCTCCATCAACGCACGCAGACAACAGACCCATCACCCATCCCTCTCATCTCTACCTCTATCTCGCCTAGAACTCCCAGCCGCAGAACCCACCATCACTGCGCCTATCATCCTCCATCTAGCCATCCAAGCCTCACATCACCTGCAAGCAATACCTTCTTCCCCAATCTCTGCAAATCCGACCCCAAACACCTCCTCTGCAAATCGTCATAGAGAAGACGAAACAGAGAACTCCCATCTCTGTTCTGGGCTTTGGTTCGATCGTTGTCGAGGAAGGAGCACACTCTGTTTTTGAGTTGTTGCCTGCTGCAGTCGAAAGATGCAGAGGATCCGGGTTGCAGCGCTGCACATTGTCGCGCAGACCGGAGAAGACCCCACACGCCGTCTCTGCATAAGCCAGCCGTCATGACGCCGCTCTCGTCAGAAAGAAACAGCGGCGCTACCAGTTGCCAGAGAAGACCCCACATGCCGTCTTTGCATAAGCCAGCCGTTGTGATGCCACTCTCGCCGGAAAGAAGCAGCGGCGCTGCCAGTTGTTGTTTTGCGTGCATAACAGATTTGAAGAAGAAGAAGACCCTGCGTTGGGTCGTTTTCAGGCCGATTTTGTGAGTTGAAGCCGCTGTCGCCCTTTGCCATCTTTGTCGGAGAAGGAGAAGACCCAGATTACAAAGGATCTGGATTCACCTATTGCCAGAGAAGAAGACGCAGCAGCGCTGCCGTCTGTGAATTTTGTCGTCCCCAGATCTGGGAGTTGCTGTAGCCGGAGAAGACAGTTATCATAGTGCTTCCGTGATCTAGATCTGAGAACGAGTTCTTGCTGGAAGTTGCAGATTCATCGTCTTCTTCAAGGAAGCTGAGATCTTGTAAGAAAAAGAAGAAGAAACAGGAGAGGAGAGAGAGAAATTGCTGGTGTCAGTAGTGATGAAAGGAAGTGGAAGAAGAAAGAGAAAAAAGGAAAAAAAAAAGAGGGATAAATTTTTTTGCATGTGCTGATGGGTTTGATTGGGTTCTGATGGGGATTGGATCGATTGAAAATGAAAAAGGCATGCTGGTCCGTAGTAGCCGCCGCTGTAGTTTTTCAATAATTGCCGAACGTATTCAACGGTGCGGAGCCATCACCAGAGAAGGAAAGCAGTAGGGCTGCCTTGACCGGAGAGGAAGAGGACCTCTACTGTCAGCAGCGTCTTTTGGCTCTGTTTTTGTCTTTTGTCAAATTCCGTGGAGGACTGACATCTCCCCGGTGATCGCTTTTGGCTTTGTTTATCTCTTTTGTCAAATTTATCTGAGTTTTTGTCAAATTGATCTGAGTTTCGTTCAAATTTATCCGAATTTTTGTCAAATTTATCTGAGTGTTGTTCAAATTTATCTGTTTTCTGTCATATTTCTTTGTGTTTTTGGTAAATTTATCTAAGTTTTTTTTTTAAATTTATTTGAGTTTTTGGTAAATTTATCTGAGTTTTGTTCAAATTTATCTGAGTTTTTGTCAAATTTATCTGAGTGTAGTTCAAATTTATCTGCTTTCTGTCATATTTCTTTGTATTTTTGGTAAATTTATCTTAGTTTTTTCAAAATTTATCTGAGTTTTTTAGCAAATTTATTTACGTTTCTTGAAATCTATATGCGTTTTTTAAATTTATTTGCGTCTTTTTAAATTTATTTGTATCTTTTCAAATTTATTGTGTTTTTTAAAATTATTGCATTTTTTAAAATTTATTTTCGTTATTTTAAATTTATTTGCATTTTTTGAAAATCTCTTTGGATCTTTTGAGATTTATTTGAGTCTTTTGAAATTTATTTATATTTTCTAAAATTTATTTGGATATTTTGAAACTTATTTGTGTTTTTTTTAAATTTATTTGCGTTATTTGATTATATATTGCTTTTTTTAAACTTATTATATTTTTTGAAATTATTTTATTTTTTAAAATTTATTCTCGTTATTTTGAAATTTATTTATGTGTTTTTAGAATTTATTTGAAAATCTGAGAATTTCATTAATCATAGCTAATTAAATGGTAATTGACTATTATTAATGGGACATTCCACCAATCATGGGATATGATCTAAAGAATTCAGGCATGAAAAAGTGTGTGAGGGACTTTTGGCTCTATGAATTTTTTTTTTGGACCTAAGGCAATAAAGTGGAATATTTAGGGACCCGTCACCCAATGCCCCAAATAAAAAAATATGGTCCCAACAGAACTCCCCCGAGAGATTTTCCTAATCGAAATAAAGAACAGCTTAGCTGGCCTAAGCAGGCAATACCTAAAGAGCTTTTAAATCAACCACAAGTCCAGGCCTTGGTCCACCCTTCTGAAAATAATTGGTCCAAACTCCAAACCACCCTGAAGCAGACCACGAAAAAGTCTCGACAGGCTACCCTGGGCCATTGAAAGCCTAAATTGAGGAACTTTTGATCAAAACAAAAGGCCAATCAAAGCTCAATTGACATTTCCTCCTGTTGAAGATATAGGAGTGTTACTAGAAATATCTATGTCCAGATATGCTACCCAATATATGCCATGTCCACAAGATTACAATCACTGGATGACTTTTTCCTTCCTAGAACGATTGGAAAGTAGTAATCAAAGTTCATAAAAGCAGTAGCTAGTTCTTAGGTTCAAGTCCTATTCATTTTCAGAAAAGGCTTCACAAATCTCTCTCCCCTTTCGATTCAAATACAAAAAGGCTATGTAGGCATTTCTGACAAGAAACTATTGTAATCTTCTGACAAGGGGTGAGCCAACCAAACAGGCCCGTTGTGGAATTGGAGCCACAAAAGTGAGGCCAAAACTGAAAAATTAGAATTGGTTATTCCCCTTACAGGAGCGAATGCAATTTTATAATTATAAAATGCCCCTTTCAATTTTATATCCAGTTTAAAAATCCATGACTCTATGAACAATTCGTCAACACAGAGTAAGAAACTTGGAAAAAGAATGGAAACAACGGCTTGACCCCTATCGACACTTCTGTAGGCATCGGCTAATTGGGCCCACTTGTGATCACATGTGGGGGGGCCGCAACCAATAGATCAAAACGTCCCTCACATATGGATAAGAATTGCTTTCAATAAATCTCTCTTGCAATATAAACAAAGCTCACTAATTTTGTTTGCACGAGGAGTGAAATGAAATAAAATTAAGTAGTGAAAAATCAAAACTAAAAGAGAAAAAGGTGGTTAAAAGTAAAGGCATAAAATGAAAAAAAAAAAAAAAAAACTCTTAAAAGGCACTAATGACAAAAGACAAAATTGAGTTGAGTAGTTTTTGTCTATTGTTTTTACTAACTCAATCTTCTTCTCTATTGGTTTGACCCTTAATTTTATTTCATTTAACTCCTATGAAAATAAATATATATATATATGCTAATGTCACATCACATTTTAGGTTTCATATTATTTTTAAGATTTGACAAGTTTAATGATTGCCATTAAACCACCTAGCTTGCCAATCTCTCTCTCTTATAGACACACACCCCCCTTAGCCAAAGGGAAGAGCACTCCCATAGTGGGGAGAAAAATACCTGCATTACAGCCAAAGAGAGCACAAGGGCCTAGGTACTCGTAAATATCAAAAAACCGTCACACACTTGCGTCAATCGTTTGTTCCTTTCTGGCATGCATCCCGAGAGAAGAAGGAAATGGCAGCACGTGGGTTCGTCTTCCTCTTTATCCTGATGACGCGCGGAACTCGAGACGTGATGAGAAAAACACAAAAGAAAACAAGACGTGTTCTCTTTGGTGCTTTTCTTGATGGCGCGCAGAACTTGAGGCAACACAAAAAAGTAAATGGGAAGACTTCTCCCTTGCTGATGACGTACTCATGATTTATGTGCCCAACAAGAAAACGTCAGTCGTCGTCTTCCTTCCCATGAGTTGCAGAAAACAAAAACGAAGGCCTTTTGCCCTACGAAAGTCTTCGATCTACTCCGATCTAAATCGTGACTTCGTGATCCAAACCGTCGAAACGCACGGTACCAGGCTCTGATACCAAGTGGCATTCATGCCAAGTGGGAGATTGTAGGATAGAGAGCGAGGATTGGTGAGGGAGAGGAGATAGAAGAGCTTAGTTACAGGTTTTACTGAGAAGGAAATTTATCTGAGTTTTTGTATAGTTTATCTGAGTTTTTGACAAATTTATCTGAATTTTTGTGAAATTTATCTGAATTCTGTTCAGATAAATTTATTTCAGAACTCAGATAAATTTGACAGAAACTCAGATAAATTTCACAAAACTCAGATAAATTTGCCTGAAACTCAGATAAATTTCACAGAACTCAGATAAATTTGCCTGAAACTCAGATAAATTTGACAGAAACTCAGATAAATTTGACAAAAAATCAACCTGACCTGACCCGAACTGATACAGAACTCTAACTTTTGTAGCATAGGTGATGAATTGAGTTTATAAAACAATCATGGCCTTTTCCTAATTTCTATAAACTCAAGGGCAAGGTGAACAATTAAAATCTCCAGTCACATCTTAAAATCACAAATGCGAATCCCACTAAAAAAAACAGTGGCTCGCACTAATATCCACCGCCAAAGCTTTGACCTTTCAAACAAAACATGACTAATCTCAATTATACCTAACCAAACCACCCCCTCTTCTGGTCAATGAATCCTCTTCATTTTCTTATTTCTATAAGAAGACCACCCGACTCCTGCCCTGCTCTAACGTATGCCCTGGTCGTCCTCAACCAACCCCTCCCTCGCTTCACTCCTCTCCTATGGAAGCACGGTATCTCCATCCCTTTCCTTTCCTTCTCTTATACTATTTTTTCTTTTTTCTTTTTTAATGTCTAACCCTCCACGTGGCGATAGATCCGGGCCGTTCACATGAAGAGCAATTCGGAGGTCAGAGGCACGTCGATGATGATCTCCTTCTCAGTGGGCTTCTTCTCCCCTCTAATGGCAATCAGGTAGCTCCCACCCACCCACCCGATCTATCCGGCAATGTACAGGAACAAAATGCTAGGGGTGATGAACTCACCCCGGTGCCTCTGATCGCCGCTCACAATCAGGTGAGGCAACCCATCTGTGCCACACAGCAGCCCCTGCTTGCCATAATTCTCGAACCGCCTCTTCATCTTCTCAATGGTAGCCTTGATGGCTAGAGCAAGGGCCGAGTCGGGCGCATAGAGCTTGAGCGAAGATTCGAGCTTCTTCAGAGACTGAGCAGGGGCAATTTTATCCTACAAAATCAAAACATGTGGGATCAGGGACCTAAGGCTGGAAAGAGTATAGCTAAGTGGACCATAGCCCTCAAAAAACATTTCCTTCACTACAACAAATGAGTCTTTTTGCGACGTTTTTATTTGCAACGCTTTCAAATGGTTGCAAACATAGAGCAGCAGCAACGCTTTCAAGGGTAGCAAATCAATTTTGGGAATGTGTACTTTGCGATAGTAATTGCTACGCTTTTAAGGGTCGTTTAAGATTTTTCAAGTTTTATTTTAAAAAAAAAATAATTTATAAGTTTTTTTAAGTTCTGTAGCAACGCTTTTAAGCGTCGAAAATGATAATCTTTTTCAGCAACGCTTTAAAGCGTAGTAACAGCTCGTTTTATTTTTAAAAGAATCATTTATATGTTTTTTTAAGTTCTGTAGCAATGCTTTTAAGCGTCGACATTGGTAACCTTGTTTAGCTACGCTTTAAAGCGTAGCAACAACATCTGTTTTTTTTTTTTTTTTTTTTTTAAGAAAATCATTTATAAGTTTTTTGAAGTTATGTAGCAATCCTTTTAAGAATCCAGGAGTGGGAGTGGGAGTGGAATCCGAAATTGATGATGGATTGGATAGGAGCATGAAGAGATTTTTAGACAATATTGAATGCCATTTGTGGTTTTATGGTACAACACTGGGACCTATCACTGGACACTACATCCATAGAATTATTAAAAAAAATCTCTGTTTTGTAAAGATTATTAAAAAAAGAAGAAGAATGTTTCTTGATGCATATTTTTAATCCATATACCATAGTTTAGCAATACCTTAATTTGAAGAACTAGCACTACGAAAGGAGCCTACCAGAATGCATAACAAGTGAGGAAAGTAGAAAAATGTAAAAGTTTTCATGTGTATAGGGCCATGGTCTAAATATCAAGCTGATTAAATAATTTAATCCTTAGTTCTAGATAAGGTGAATGTTTATCATGATAAAATCTAATGGCAGCTAATGTCAGTATTAATAACAAATTAGGATAAGTGCCACTTCAAGGTGATTAGGTCAGTACCAAAGCTTGTCCAAGCCCATTCTTTTTGCTGGCTTCAAAATCCAAGACTTTATTGATCCTATGGACCAAAAAACATGAAGTCCATGGCTCCTTCTATTTGCAAAACATATGGACCAAGTCCTGTCCTTCTATTTGCAAAACATATGGACTGTATACATATACATTCTGTATACATACAGCGATTTAGGTTTGGGCGGGGGATAAAAACACAGTGGTGCCTTTTCATTTCCCCATTTCCTCTCCCGCGCTCTGCCTCCCCATTTCCCTGTCTATTTCTCCCTCTCCCTCTCCCTCTCCATCTCTTTCCCCATTTCCCTCTCTATTTCTCCCTCCCCCTCCCTCCTTCCCTCCCTCGCTCTCTCCCTCTCCCCCTCGCTCTGCACTGTGCCCTTCCGCGCGCCGACGACGACTGCGCCTCCTCTCCCCCTCGTTAACGCCACCAGCAGCAGCAGAAGGAAAGAAGCCCTAGATCCCGTTGGAGGTACACACTGATTCTATTCCACGCTTGTAAAAAATCGTGGTTTCTGTTGATATCTTCTGCTACTTTTACTGATTGAAGTTTATGCTATAATCCACGCGGCATTGTAAGTGCATGCTGTGATTTCTATAAATGGGCCATTGTAGATTTAAAATCATTACTTTATGATAAATGGGGTATGCTTTATCTGGTCCGTTCTTATTTCATCTCCCCAGAAAAAATGTGATTGGTGTAGTATTTGTGGTTATTGCTTGCACTTGTGCTTCTAAAATTTTCTTCCTTCTGCTTGTGCCTTCCTTACCCAGTGAGAGACTTCTGGGGTTATAGATTTCCTCTTGTTGTAAGTTAAATATCAAACAACTCCAATGGGTTTTACAAGTGAGATTTGTTTTTTCTCTTTCTGCTGTTTAAGTATCCATGTCGGTGGGTAAGTGAATATGTTACACTGGTGATGGCAGCATTTTAAGTGAGTGGTTCTGTATGATGGAGATCTTTGTATTATTTATAATATATGATGGATCAATCAGTCTAAAAACCAAGCTACTCAGAAACATCATCACAAACATCATTTTGGGAAATTATCATTTAGAAATATTTTTCAGATTTGGAGGGTTTTGATTTTTCCGGTGCAAAATAATTATTTTTAATAAAGATAAATTAAAATTTAAACTAATTCTAAGTTTTTTGTTAAATTTTGATGTTTATATAACTTTTACTAGTTTATTCTGTTGTTATTGTGATTTATCATTTTTGTGACATTTTCAAATAATATTATCAAGAAATTAACCTTTTGTTAATTTTGAAATATATATATATAATCATTGATATAAATTGCAATATAGTTGGGACAATGCTTTGATGATGATGATATTTTCTGAATTTATTTTTATCGATACTTGTGATGCTGCTCAATAAGCCCTAAGCCCTATGATTTTTCACTTCCTGAATGGATTGTGAAGTTAGCAAGTCATTAATGGTCGTTATTTATCTGGGACAAGAGAGTGATGGTTTGAATGGTAATAATATATATATATAATTTTTTTTTAAATGATGTCTCTTTTCAAACAACTAATTGCACGGATGCAGCAATAGTATCCAATTTTCTGAAATGTCTGAGAGTGGCTGGTCTTCCATTTAGGTGGGAATTTGGCCAGTTTTTTTGAACTATTTTATCTGTGTGAATGCTAGAAATCTCTCTGCAGGGCCTGCATATAAGATTCATGCCACTCAAAATTAGTGCATATATTAGTTTTGGGCCAGATCTTAGTTCAATAAAAATCGGATCCACCATCAGATTTGGCAGGTGTAAAACAAATGGTTAAAATAAAAATCAAAGTTAAATCCCATGTTTACAGACAATCAATTTTAAAGTGAGACTAACTCTAATTAGAGTTACACATTGAATTAATTTTTTTTTAGTTTTTTGATAGTCATTTTTTGTAGACATACCTTACACTTTAGTACTCCATTCTCATTGAATCTCATTTTGAAATAGTCTGTAGTTTTCATCGGACTTCTTGTGGATTATAGGGAGTTTATTGGTGTTATATGCTTATAGTTTTGGGTATTCCATTTGTTTTTTTCCTAGTTATAGCTTCATATTAGAAGTTAACTTGTTCTTCTGTCTGTTTACGATTTTGTACAATTGTTTCTTTTTCCTTTTCCTATCATTCCAAATGTCATGAAATTGCAATATTTGCCTTTGCAATTGACATATTTTTTTGATTTAAATTGCATAGAATTGCACATATAGATGGATAAGAGTTGGATGAATCTGCCAGATCGTTTCGGCACTCGATATACTGAAGGTATTGAGGATTTCATTGCCCTTGCTGGTAATCATATTGACCTCGCGGGTAGGATCCGTTGTCCATGTAAGATTTGCAATAATAGGTATTATAAGCAAATCAACGAAGTAAAAGATCATTTGCTTGACAATGGGATGGACAAGCATTACACTCGATGGGTACATCATGGTGAAGAATATGAAGAATTGTCTGATGATGATGATGACGATGATATTGGTGCTGATAAAGGGGTTGTTTTTTATGGGGTGCATGATTTACTTCAAGATTTAGGGGCACCTACTCGGATGGATAATCCAATGCCAGACATGCAATATGGAGATGCAGCTAATTTTACATCCACAGAAGCAGAAACATTTACTGGTCTTAATAGGAGAGAAGGAAATGCTACTTTGTTTGAGAAACTCATGAATGAATCGCGACAACCTTTGTATCCACGCTGCAAAAAATTCTCAAAATTAGATTATCTTTTGAAGTTGTTTCATGTGAAGGTAATTAATCGTTGGAGTAACAAATCATTTGATATGATTCTTCAACTGATTAAAGCGGCATTGCCTGATGGTGAGACACTACCAAAGTCCTATCATGAGGCGAAGACATTAATGCGAGAGTTAGGGCTTGGTTATATTGCAATACATGCATGCAAGTATGATTGTGCACTTTTCTGGGGGAAAGACAACGAAGATCTTCGAAGTTGTCCGGAATGTGGAGAGCCGAGGTACAAAGTTGTTGAAGGCAAGTTTAAGAAAATACCACAAAAAGTTTTACGATACTTTCCACTTAAACCAAGACTTCAAAGGTTGTTTATGTCAAGGATGACTGCTGTAGATATGAGGTGGCACAAAGAGAAGCGAGTTAGGGAGGAAAATGTATTTAGGCACCCAGCTGATTCTAAAGTCTGGGAAGACTTTGACAAAGAGAATGAGTGGTTTTCAAATGAACCTCGCAATATCCGCCTAGGCCTTGCAAGCGATGGGTTCAACCCTTTTGGTGACATGAGTACCATGTACAGCATGTGGCCAGTAATGCTTATGCCTTATAACTTGCCACCATGAAAATGTATGAAGGATCCTTTCATCTTCATGTCACTACTTATTCCTGGTCCTAAATCACCGGGAAATGACATTGATGTGTATTTACGACCATTGATAAATGAATTAAAAGATTTGTGGGAGAATGGCGTGGAGACATATGATGTTGTTACCAAGCAAACATTTCAGCTGCACACTGCATTATTGTGGACTATTAATGACTTTCCTGCATTTGCTAACTTGTCTGGATGGAGCACCAAAGGCAAAATGGCATGTCCAAATTGTAACAAAGACACAGTTTCTATGTATCTAAAGAACTGCCACAAGTTATGTTATATGGCCAATCGTCGTTTTTTGCACTCACGACATTCTTGGCGGAGTCGTGGTAAGAACTTATTTGATGGGAAGGTTGAGAACAGGCCAAAACCAAAGGATTTGTCTGGGGATGATGTGTTATCACAACTTGAACTGGTTGAAGTACGGAAATTTGGGAAGAATCCGAATAACAAGAAAAGGAAGCGCACGCAGATTGAGTTGAATTGGTCAAAGAGGAGTATATTTTTTGAATTAACGTATTGGCGAACACTGAAGCTACGTCACAACCTTGATGTGATGCATATTGAAAAGAACATTTGTGAGAGCATTTTAGGAACTATGATGGGTATTGATGGTAAAACAAAAGATTCAATGCAAGCTCGATTAGATTTGGAAGAATTGGGTATAAGAAAAGATTTGCATCTAATTCCAAGGGGTGATAAGTTTATCATACCATCTGCATGCTATACATTGTCATCGACCGAGAAAAAGGCATTTTGCGAATGGTTGAAATCTGTAAAGTTTCCAGATGGCTTTGCATCTAATATTTCTCGGTGTGTGAATGTCAATGATGGTAGAATATCAGGAATGAAAAGCCATGACTGCCATGTACTTTTACAACGGCTTCTCCCAGTTGCCATGCGTGGTTTTTTATCCAGTGATGTATCCATTGCATTGATTGAGCTGGGTTTCTTCTTCCAAGAGTTGTGTTCGAGGACATTAAGGTTGGAAGTGCTAGAGAATATGGAGAAAGACATTGCTGTGATACTTTGTAAACTTGAACAGATATTTCCGCCTTCATTTTTTGATGTAATGGTTCATTTGGCTGTTCATTTGCCACAAGAGGCAATTCTTGGTGGACCTGTGCAATATCGGTGGATGTATCCCATTGAAAGGTAACATGTATATGCATTTAAAAATTTAAAGTTGTACTTTGTTTTGCCTACAATAATTATAAACCTTTGAACAGGTTTTTGCACACTTTGAAACAATATGTTCGTAACAAGGCACGTCCAGAAGGTTCAATTGCTAAAGCATACATTGATAACGAATGCCTGACATTTTGTTCCATGTATCTCCAAGGAATTGAAACACGCTTCAATCGTGAAGAGCGAAATTTTGATGGTGGTCAGGAGGAACAACCTACTAGGTTGCATGTTTTTTCACAGAATGTGCGACCATTAGGAGCTTCTAAAGTTGTCAGCTTGAATCTAAAAGATCACAACAAGGCTCGTTATTATGTGCTGAATAACTCAGAAGAAGTATTTCCATATATATCTCGAGTGAGTGCAACCATATGTACTAAGATTCAATATATATATATTTCCAACTGATTTATACTAAGATTCAATAAATATATATTTTCTTTATGTAGACAACACCTGACTGAGCTTAAAATGCAAAGTCCAAATAATTTGGAAGAGAGGCAAGAAATGTATTTTGCTGAATGGTTTGAACAACGTGTAAGTTTTCTTAGGGACCCAAAAGTAAAGGTACTTGTAAGTCTTAATTATATTGTATTTTCTATTGATTTTGTACACTTTTCTCGTAGATGCAAGAATTGCGATCCCAGAAATCTCCTGAAGCGACCAATGATTTATATTCATTAGCTTGCGGGCCTGATCACCGTGTCATTCGATATAATGGTTGCATCGTTAATGGGATTAGGTTTCACACAAAGGAGAAGGAAGTAAATCTCCGTACTCAAAATAGTGGTGTCATTGTGCAAGGGTGTCACCAATCAAAAGAGATTGATTTCTTTGGTGTTTTAACCGATGTCATAGTCTTAAACTACTTAAATTCCAATCGAGTTTATCTTTTTCAATGTGATTGGTATGATGTTGGTAGTAGAAGGACGGTTATTCAAACAGATGGCCATGTGACTAGTGTTAATATCTCCCAAACTTGGTACAAAGATGATCGATTTGTGCTTGCTGCTCAAGCAGGTCAAGTCTTTTATGTGAGCGATACTAAATTGCGTGGTAGTTGGCAAGTTGTGCAGAATATAAAGCCAAGAAATGTATATGATATTTCAGAGAAGGAGGAAGAAATTGTAGTAGAGCATGGTGTTGAGGCATTTCAACAAGAGGAGCATGTCGCTGTGAATGGCATTGTTGAACATGATCACACACTTGAGGAACTTAACGGTGATAATATTCAGAATGAAGAACTTGCAACCCTACACCTGAGTAGGGAAGATTTGAACCCAAGCGAAGTTGATGCACATGTGGTACTGACTAATATGGGTAGAGTACAGACAGAGGATCCGTTCATTAATGATGATGAAATTGATGAAGAAGACGATGCAATGATAGATTATTGTAGTTATGAAGAAGAGAATGTTGTATCAAGTGATGATGATACTGACATAGATTGAATGGTCATGTAAAAGGTAATTTTAATTATCCATGAGTGATAGCATCATAAATATTGTGTAATTTAATTCCTTCCTAATCATGATACTGAGTATTGACTTTCATTTTACTTGTTTATATTTACATGATTAAACTTTTGTCTGCACTACAATTCAAAAAGTGATTTATGCTCAATGAGAGTTTGTTAAGTTTATGTTGTCAAATGTTTATTTTCTTGTGCAGTCATGGGTCCAGGTAAACGAACTACTAGAAGTACTTCTCAAATGCAGCCCCTGCCTATGCCAAACACACAATCAGATGTTGTGCTTCTTCGTGGTAAGATAGTATATCTAACATGTAACTTTTGATTTCAGTCCAGTCTCTCTATAAATTTCATCAGTTGTGTACAATTGCAACTTTGGTATATTCTCACTCAGTCTTTGTTTATTCATGTTGTGAATTGAATAATTTGTGTATAGACATGGCATCAGATGGACGGTCCGTAAGTTCTAGTACAGTGCCTTCATCTGTTCCCAACTGTTCTGCACAATCAGCTAATGCATCTACTCCTGGTAAGTCCAATAGTTTGATGACATTATTAATGGGTTGGTAAAAAGGGATCAAGTAAAAGTGTCTAACCAGCTGTTAATTTGTGCTATTGTTAATTGTAAAATAGGTTCGACATCATCAGTTAAAAAAAGAGGCAAGGCAAAGAACAACACTCTCATTAACCATATAGCAAGGCGAGGTAAAAAACCTAGGATTGAGAGACCAGCAGGTAAGTCAAAACCTGTAGGAGATTGGAGTCAGCAATTTGCTTCTGAAGTTGGCATAATTTGCCGCGAATATGCACCTCTGTCACTTTATAATTGGAGAAAGGTGAAGAAGGAATACAAATCTAAAGTTCAAATGATGCACGAACATATTTTGGTAATAAAAATATTTTTCTTTAGTTGATTTAATATTTATGGAGTCGAATTCTTCTTAACATTTCATTACAAAACTTATTTGCAGAAGAGCTTTGACATTGATATGCATCTCCCGCATGTCGAAAGGGCTATCAATAAATACTTAGGGCAGCGCCTCAAAGAGTTCAGGTGCAGGTTGCACGTTTACTACAAGTCTCTTTCTAATGATCAACGCAGACGGAAGCCATATGTCAACGTCGCACAAGAGGACTGGGAACGACTTTGTGATTGGTTTGAAACAGACAAGTTCAAGGTAAAAAAATGTTATTATTCAAACTTCGTATTTGTGTACTATTGTACTAGCTTATAACTAACAAAATTCTAGTGCAGAAACTTAGCACGGTAAACAAGGCCATTCGTGCCAAGAAAAAAGTTCAACACCGTGGCGGTTCAAGATCGTTTTTGAATCATCGATATGATAAGGTATTATAAATGTTTATAAATTTCCGTGTCCGATATATTTAGATTTGAGTATGATCTTGGATATTCATTATTGGATTTTTCATGTGTTATCTCATATTTCTGTACTTTGTTATGTGATCCTATGTCAATTGTCAAGCGTATTCAATTTGATAGTCATCTAGACTTTTATTTTTTACCTTTTATTTTTTTTTAATGTTTTTTTTGCTTATAAGGTCACCATATGTTAAGGAATTAAAGATACAAGAGCAATCATACAATTCGAGTAGCTGTGAGGGATAGATTGAGGAGTTACAGTGAATACGGCTCCAATCTGTGATTGCAGCAGACTCTGTTTGTAATTAAGTAACCCGGAACAAAATGAACAACTGACAATGTCAAGCTCCAATACTCTTCAAGTATTTGGAGCAGATTGCAAAAACAAAAACGATGATAATGAATTGATGATGATAGAGGCCAAAATAAACATGGGCTGGGCCGAACATTAGCCCGAACTTGGGTAATTGGATTATCGAAGTCGGGGGCAGCCTTAAAAAGGTTCTGGGTCCATCCTAGAGCACAATAAAATATGGGCTTGGCCTGAATTAATCCCAGATGGGATGGGTTGACCAGTTTGCCCACCCCTTTTAGTTTTTTTGGAGTAAAGGACCAGTTAGTCTTAGTTGCAACCCCATGCCACCCTCCATCCTTTTTGACTATTCTACATTTCCTTTTCTTTGAGAAGTCAAAAGGCATTGGCCTCCTTTTCATCTCTCATGTGCATGTCACAAACTCACGGCGCCTTCAGTTTGACACCAGTACAGACTACAATATTATAGCTTAAAATTTCTAATAATGCATTTAAGTTGTGTCATAGTTGCCCATAATTATAATTCATTCAGCTTTTAATCTAAGGTTATGAATTTGATGTATACTTTGGACTTGAAATGAATGCTTGCAAATCTAATGTATCTGATGCTTTGATGTGGCATTAAATGTGGCAAGATGCTTTGATGCCTTTGTGAGAAATGATTTACAGATATGCTTCTATTGTCATGTTCTAGGTACTTTGCTATGTAGCTTGTTCTCATCTGTATTAGGAATTAGTAGCTTATGTTTGACAATGCTATTTAAATATATAAGTATATCTTTAAATGGGAATTTAGAATTGGCATGGCCGACAATAAACATTTTTGGGATTGAACCTGTTACAGCGTAATGCACAAACTCAACAAGAGCCCGGCAGAATTGAATTTTATCGCATGATGTATTATAATCCGGGCAAAGGCTGGAGTGGCTCCGTTGCTGAAGAAAATTATGTGAGGATCAAGTTTTCTTTCATCTTTTTTCTTGGCTGTAATTAGAATTTGTCGTCCAAAATATTTTTTTTGTTTGATATCTGCCTCTGTTTATAATTACAGGATAAGATGTTGAAGATGCAGGCCGAGTCCCTAGAAGAAGGTTCTACCCCCATGACTGAGGATGACATTGCTAATAAAGTCTTAGGTACAAAACCAGGTTACATCGTTGGTCTAGGTCACGGCGTGGACCCAATGTCATCCTCCTCCTCCTCTTACTGTTATCCAGAGGTTGAGGAACTTAGGAGGAGAGCTGAGGCAGCTGAGAGACAAGCTGAGGAGCATGGGAGACAAGCACAAGAGCTGAGAGACGAGGTTCAGGAGTTACAGAATTGGAAAGCAGCTTCTGAAGCTAAATTGAACTTTCTCATGGCGCACATTGGGGCCAACTTTTCTGTGGTATGTGTTTATCTTTATCTTTATTATCTTTATCTTTATTATAGAGTACAGATAAGGAGAATATATTAAGTTGCAAATGTAAGAGTGGCCATATCCATCACTGTATCTCCTCTTTGCCACCATATGATTTGATTCCTCACGATGAGTGGGCATATCCATCATCTTTTCCGCTAATTAGACTGTTATAAGTAAAGATGTCAGGACAAACACCTTTCTGTTGCATCTCATTTATCAAGTCATGGATCCTGTCAATCTGCTGTTTACTACTCAATCCCTGGATCAACAAATTGTAAGTTCTGGTAGTAGGATTGCAACTTTTCTCCATGTCCTTCAAAACCCGGAATGCATATGATATTTTCCCGTGTTTACAGAATCCATGTATAAAAATGTTATAGATAACGGGATCTGGAGCAACTTTCTTTCCCATCATTTCAATACCCATGGAGTAGAGTGCTATAAGTTACTGTATATGGGATAACCCTGTTACTTCTCATCAAACCCATCACTGATCTTGCCTCTGAGATCATCCCCTCCTTGCATAGCCCATCAATTACAATATTATATGAGTAGGCATTTGGTTTGACACCCTTTTCAATCATCTCTTCCAACATTGATCGAGCCTCAAGCAACTTCCCATTCCTCACTAAACCAGCCAACCATATGTTATTACTTTCTCTGGAAAGATGACCAAAACAAGGCGAGCAAAGAGGGGTTGAACCCCTTCTCCAGTCTCCTGAATGAATAATGACTGGATACAATCCCCCCGTTGCCTACAAAACCATGAAATTAATTAGAAAAATGACCCAGCAATTGTAACTCATGAAATACTTGAATGAACTCAAAAACCCTAAACCCTATAGAGGCCTGACCTGAGGAAAACCAGGACCAGCCATGCGTTGAAGGCATCTTATGAAATCATGATTGGAATATTTTGTGCCCACTTGGCCCACCAGGTGTGAAAAAATCTAACAAGATGAAGAAATTGGTAGTGTGGGAGGTTTTGAATAAGTTGTCAGGAATGGTCTCGGAGCACATGATGATAGAGGGGATTCTAATAATGCGAATAAGTGGGCAGGAGGGAAGGGATGGACTCCATGGAGATTGGCATTTTATCTTGTGACCTTTTTATTATATTAAATTGGATCGGTGGGACAGGGAGGTGAAGTGGTGAACTAACTTACATGCCCAGGGATGAGCTATGTGAGCTGAGACTCCTCTTGCCACTCTTCTATGAGGCACATCTTGTTTAATGGAGTTACTTGTTTAGTCAGGTGTCTCACTATTGCTATTAAAGTTCAAAAATTAATGGCATTGGATATTGTTATTATTTGTTTATTCAGAGAAATTTAAAAAGCATTCGAGTCTAGATGCTTCCTTCATCTTTTGCAGATCTTCCCAGTTCTGGCTGATTTGTCTTCCATCCCCAGCTCGTAGTCGAGAGAATTGAGGATTCTATGCCTATGCCTATGAACGATGGTTGGTGGAACACAAGGGGGCCAAAGAAAAAGGATCGTTGTGACATTTTGATCTCATGGTTTGGAGCATCTCAAGTCACAACAGGTTTGAATCATTGAAACATGTCAATACGTGGCCTCCACTCGTACGGAAGTGAGCCATCGTGATGAAATTATATTTTTTCTTGTTTGCAGCTATAAGGAAAAGGAGGAGGATAAGGAAATTGGGGAGTAAGAGGAATGCAAACAAGAGGGCAGTTGTAAGGATTGGAGGGACACATGGAGTAACAGAACTCTCCATTCACATCTGGAGAAGAAGCCATATAGAAAGTGGACAAATAGATAGACAAGTATAGAAAGAGAGAAGATTAAATAGCTTGGGTGGGTTTGAAGGAGAGGAGTTTCAAGTTTGGCTGTGGCAGAAGATCTGGTTTGGTTTTGTTCATTCTCTTATTCAATTCCTTGGTGTTTTCTGCTTATGAGCTTGGGTTGATGAGCGGTCTTCTCACTCTCATTTGAACATGATGAATCAAAAGTATAATATGATGGTCATAGGTCGTGTAGTTCAAAGTCTAAGGATTTTGGTATTTCGTTTGGATTATAGGGAGGGGAGTTGGGTATCGTCACCAATTACCAAAATCAAAGCTCCCATATTGGTTGGTAATGAGAAAGTCAAAGCAAGGTTGGTGATTGTAAACCGCCATGTGTAAGGCGATTCGATGGTTAAAGAGGATTTGAGATGAGTCATTTGTATAAGTTGTTGGATCTGATGATACGTGTTTGGTTTATAAAGCATTTTCGAATCAGGTAAAGCCAGTGGATCATGTCATGCCCTCTTTTTAATAGTTGTTGTGAGTGATGTTTTAAAGAAGAAATTTGATCCTGATTCCTGATCCATATTTGATTGTCAAATATGAAGACAGTAGCCAATACAAGCATTTTTTGTGTAGGTAATATCGGCTAAGACATGGTTAATTATATGCTTCCATACAGCCTGATACAAGCTATTATTGTTATAGTTTCCAAGTGAAAATGAGATTAAGCTAATACAGGTGATAAAGTATTGTATTAGGCCCTTTGCAGTACTTATCACTAACCCAACTGGCACTATGCTAATTAGTAGATCAGAAAAATTTCTCCAAAGTTCAGGCTCGTTGGCTCTTGTGGATTCATAATTCACAACATGAATTAGTAATAGAAGCTGAAGCATACAAGCTGTATCAGAAGACGACTGTCAGTGTGGATTCCTTGGTTTAAGTCAACCCCAAGAGGAGAAAAAAAGAAAAACAATTAAAAGATTAATCAATGTTTTGGTGCCTAGTCTTGAATTTCCAATTGTGAGGATTTGCTTATTTGATTGTGCTCCTGTGAAATGTCCTGTGTTGTTACTTGTTAAATTAGAGTAATTACTTTCTCAATGTTACATCTTGTGAACTGAGTTTCATCCGTTTCCTTATTTCTCCTTCATCAATAGTATCATCTGCAGATTAATGAAATTAGTTCAGGTTAAGACTGCTATATGTTTAGCCTGCATGACAGTTTGCATCTTATCTGTTTATACTGATTGATTTATTTGTCTGTCATGGCACACAAGTGTCTATCCCTTCACTTCCTCAGCTGGTTCTCTAACCATTTATTCTAACAAACTTTTTTTTTTTTGGAATTGCAGAATGGTTCTACATCATGAGTACGTTGCAAAGATAAACTCTTGGGGTTGAAAAGGATGGAAGATGATCATAAACGCAATAGACTTATCCCTTAAATTTTGAATGATGTTTTGTAAGATTAGAAAGGATGACAACTTGGAAGGCTATGTAATTTTTTTTTGGATACTGTGACAATTAATTGTACTTTTTTACATTTAGAACCTATGAAATTTAATTTTTTGTTAGTTAAATGTTTTTGAGTGTGCAAAGTTTCTTTAGGTCAATGATAATGCTAAATCAATGTATAAAAAGTCCAATTTAGATGGGGAAAAATAAATTTTTTCTGCAACATATTCAAAAGGTTGCAACTGTAAAAGAGTTATTACTACGTTTTTTAAAGCGTTGCAAATACGTGTTGTATTATACTTCCAAATGGTTTTTTTTACAACCCTTACAAGCGTTGCAAATACGTGTTGTATTATACTTGCAAATGGCTCTTTTACAACCCTTACAAGCGTTGCAAATACGTGTTGTATTATATGTGCAAATGGTTCTTTTACAACCATTACAAGCGTTGCAAATGAGTTGTATTATACTTCCAAAATTTTCTTTTACAACCCTTACAAGCGTTGCAAATACGTCTTGTATTATATTTAAAAATGGTTCTTTTACAACCTTTACAAGTGTTGCAACAAATAGCCCTTTAGCAACGCTTTTAAACCGTAGCAAAAACAGACTATCTGCGACAAAAACTAAAAACGTTGCAGTTAGTACACCTTTTGCAACCGTTTAAAGCGTCGGTGATAATTTTAAATTAAAAAATATATATATATATCTAGCGACGCTATTAATTTCATTAACAACGCTTAAATCCGTAGCTGATGGGTATACCTTTTGCTACGCTTTTAAGCGTTGTTTCTTATCTTTTGCATCGGCATCAACTGCAACGTCACATAATCGACGCTTTCAAAACCGTTGCAGAAGACCATTTGCAATGGTTATGTTATCTATTGCTACGCTTTTAAGCGTCGCAAAAAGACTCACTTGTTGTAGTGCTTGGACTGGAGGCTCGGAACAATGACTTATAGCGACCTTTCGCTAATTTTGCCATCATTTAATAGGTAGAATATATTAATATTTTTTTAAGTAAGTCTACGCGAGGTTTGGAGTCGGCCATTTAAAAATTATGACTAGAATGCAATTTGAAACCTATATTTCATCTTTTACGTTCAATATTTGGACTAATTTTTTTTCTTAAGGTAAAATGTTATTGGGAAGAAGGAGAGGCAGAGGACAGGAATGCCTCCAATACAAAACAACTGCCAAAACAAGGAGGCTAAACGAAATAGCCTACCCCAACAAAATAGAACAAGCCTCCAAATATGGGAGAAGTTACACCAAAAAGGAAAAAAAAACTACACTAGATGATCACTCCAAAGAAAACAAGTATTGGACGAGGAGGTAAGAAGGAGGTCGTACCAGAGACTGAAGTTATCATGTTCTTCAGGCGATCTAAGAAGACCATCTTAGCTTTCTTCAAGGTAGGCTTCCTGCTCTTATGCTTAGAATCATTCCGGAGAGACCATAGAACGGAGATGGCGTGGAAGAAGATTGTTGATTCACTTTTTCTTCCTGGGACATCTCTATCCTTAGCGATGGACTGCCAAATGATAAAAGCAGACGAGAGAGAGAGATGAGAATGGCTCTGTAGGGGCTAAGAAGCCAACTCCATGCTGAGCCAGGGGGCAGTAGATGCAAATCATTTTCCTCTTCACCGAAATAGTTGTGGCATCTGGAGGCCAAGGACCAGCCTTTGTGTTTTACCCAGATTTCTGTTGGACGTTTTTCTATACAGAAGGCGCCAACTGAAACAAGCCAAGCAGGGGTTTACAAATTTATTCCGGATCAAAGTAGACCAACTTTTAACTGAATCTTTTGTTCTAAGGAGATTCCAAGCATCTGAGAGGGAGAGGTTCCCTGAGGAGTTGCTGAGCCAAGAGTGGTAATCAGGGGCTTCACTTATCGAGATGAGGTTTGTGGAATGGAGGAGGAGCTCCTTCAATGCTACCGGAAGCTGAGTAGGAATTTGCTAAGCATTATCTACTATAATATCTGCTACAAGGTCTTTGTCTGAAAACTGGATGAGGGGGAACTTGGATGCTATAGGAGCTTTGTCTATCCAGTTATCGAACCAAAGGCTGTTTGACTGACCATTACCTACGACCCACTTACTGTCCCTTTGGAGACAAGAGGACAGAGATCTAAGCTTCTTCTAGATTGTGGAACCTGTCGCGTCCCCCGAACCCGATTAAAGAAATAACCGGATCCGGAGAGTGAATTTTAGGACTAATTAAAAATTTTGTCCTTTGGGCCCCCGGATCGTAGTCCGCGGTGAGGATTTAATATTTCAAACCTCAAACCTCATGTGGTACAATACAAATAGAGTCCAAACAACTCTTAACATATGGAATCACAAGCAATGAATATAAATCTAATTAAATTAAAGTTCGTAAGAAAAAGAAACAGAACTAAGAGTTAAGTAATTTATTACATTGGCCAACCCACTAAACAAGGCCAATAAATGAAATGAGTCGATATAATATAAGGTTCGACGAGAGAAATAATGAATGAAAGATAATCTAATAAAACCAAGTGTATCTCAATCTCGTGCCAGGATATGATGACGCTACTCTACGTCATCGGCACGCCACTCTCGTGCCTCCTCAGCTGGTTGGAGATCCTCTGGGATCTCCTCACCTGCCTGCTCCTCGTAAAAGAACTCACCTGATGTGTCTGCACATCAAGGAACAAAGTCAACGACATGTTGAGCAATAGATATACAAAACATAATAAACACGACATGCATCAAGTGTAGAGTAATGACAAGTATAAGTTCATATGAATACAAGAATATGAAGCTAGGCATAAAGCGAGATTAATAAGCAGAAACAATAACAGGAATCCTAGCAATCATCTAACAATAACCACTATCCATGCAAATGCAAGCAAGACAAACAAGATGGAGACTCCGAGGATGTCCTATGCCACCTCCCGGGATACCAGTAACAATCCCCTTGGACTACTGATACCATAGTCCGGCTCCAGTGGGATCCTAGCTCCCTGTCCTGGGAATAGCAGCACGATCCTAGCCCGCTCCCAGCTATTCAACGCCATGGACGCCGTCCTACGCCTGCCCACCCCGACAACCAGAGTAACCGATTCGTCATTAAATCCCAAACTGCAGATGGCCATGATATGCAAATAAATACGGAGTGGTTCTGACACAAGAACAACAAGACAAGCAAGTCTGGCTAGTTCCAAGGACAAGACAAGATTTAAGGGAATTATCTTCTCCAAATAATACAAGTCAAGCAAGCCACATGATAATCCCCTTCCTTACTAGCCAGTCATGTTCATCAAACAAGACACGGTTTCCTAAGGTACACTCTAAGTCAGGTCCAAGTTCTATATTCTATAAGAATTTATGTTTCATATGTAATTAAGTATTTTATGTCAAGAGAGTGTACAAGGAATAGTAACAACGGATACAAGTCACAAGTCAAGGAAGAATTACTATCCAATCCTAGGTACGTGGTGTCATCCCTGTATTCGACGTGTTCTATCAGAGTACATGTGGAAATTGAATCAATGATGCTTCTAGGGAAATCCCTTGGTGTACAATCATGTTAAGCATCGTTCACTCCAACTCCATATGCATTCGGTTACACCACGCGTAATACACGAATACCTAGATAACCCATCGAAGCACACCAAGCCATGTGCTTCAATTTCAATCCGCATTAATGGTCAAGTGAGAGTAAATTCATGGTTTCCAACATCTAAGGCCCAAACTTAGGTTACCGGTCTCATTTCCAATATAAACATAAGCTAGATTAATAATTCAAGTATTTACATCACTTCCCGACCTCCGATCATGATGAAACCCAGAACCATTGGATTCTATGTCTCAAGGGCTTTCCAACGGTATATAGAACTCCAAATTCTGACGAACGGATCAAAAGTTATGTTCATTCAAAGTGGACGTTGCTGTCTGCACAATGCAGTCTCGCTATAGCGAGCCAAAGTCTCGCTATAGTGAGAATGCATTCTGCCTGGGCTCCATAACAGTAGCAAAGCTCGCTATAGCGAGGGTTAAGCCCGCTAGAGCGAGCCTGCTTGCTGCCTGAGCCCGGACTGAAGCAAATCTGGCCTATTTTAAGCTATTATTCCAATCCCAATCACCTAGGGTCCATTCCCTTCATTCCTAAGCCTTTCCAGGGCATGTACCTGCATGAGAAGAGTCATCCATGCTCTCTCTCTCGCAAACCACATTCCATTCCATTCATCAAACCATATACAAATAAAGTCCATTCAACCCATTTATCCAATTTAGCATATGTAATCCAATTAACCATGACAAGCTTGGAATTTAGGCATTCTAACATGAAACATAATCAATCAAAGAAACAATATAGACATATATATTATGAAATGCATATCTACTTGCCTCAACCAAGACGAAGATTGGAAATGGGTGAAATTTGAGGAGAAGCTTTTCTACCCTCAAAATCACAATCTACCCCGATCAAACACAACTAATACACCAAGGAGAAGAAAGAAAGAAAAAAAATCAAGATCGGACCTAAATCTAACCAAAAGAAAGATGACATAAAAAGATGAAGTTATCGGAAACCTTACCAGGTTGATACCGGAAGCAAGAGGAGATCGCAAGGAAGACGTTTCACGGATCGGATCCTCGAACAGGGTTTCCTAGGGCTGAGATCTGGCTTGAAAAAGGAAAAGGAAGAAAGGGGGAGGCTGCTGGGTTACTTCGTTGCAGAGAACGAAATAAAAAGTTAGGGCAACCCTCGTTTAAGAAGACAATAGAGAGGAAAAGACCGTATTGTCCTTTAAGTGGATCCGGTGAAAGAATGGACCATTTGAAAGGTTTCTGATCGCTGGATCGCGATGAGTCAAGAGACAAAAGTCATCAAAACGACGAAACCTTTTCAACGAACCCAAAAATCACGGCGTTTGGAATATTTCGGAAAAAACACTCAATTTTCCCTAAATTGCAAACTACCCCCCTGCTATGATCAAACGAACTCGGAATCAAACGAAACTACACAGATACTATTCTAATGCTAAAATAAACTCGCTCATGATCTAAACTCACTTAAATATCTAAAAATACAATTAAATAATAATAACAAATTAAACGGGTCAACAGGCCGGGTTATTGGGCCCAACTGACCCATTAAGGTCACAGACCTTACAGAACCACTCCTTGGATTGCTAATAAATTATTAGCAAATATGCAATATTTTTTATGCAATATTTGGACTGATATTTGGACTAATAAATTATGTAATATGAAATATTCTTTATTTTATTTTTCTTATTATAATGTAGAGGATTTAACTAAAAAAACAGCTTAGATGTCCAGTGGGCTCAAAAGGTAATTTTAACCTCCATTGTACCAGATCAGTCATTTTTCACGAAATGGTATTTTTTTTTAGCACTTTCAACTAGCGTCCCTAGCGACCCTAGTTTTATAACGTTAAGGGTCGCTAGGGAACCTGCGCGTATACAAAAAGTAGAACAAAAGTGGATTTTTTCTCTCTTTCGTTGTCAAGTTTCTTCGCCAAGCCGTCTGCGCCTTTCGCTGTGGTCCCCTCCCTCATCAACGTCCTCTGCCTTTAGCAATGGCCAACCCAAAGAAAATCAGTTGTGCCGCGGAACATCGACCTCCTCACGCTCAATTGCCCTCAATTGAGGGCTTCTTTGGCTCACCATCCCTTTATCATCAATCTCACGGATATTAGGAGGCACAGAATCTTGAAGGAAACTAAACCCAGAGAACATGGTCTCCGCTTCAGGGTTCGAAGATTGAGGGAGAAAACGTATGATTTAAGCCATTTGGCAGTACCTGGGAATTATGCATAGCAGAATTTCCACTAAAATTGCAAAGATCTTTCCTTTAGAGAGATTTCTGTTTATAAAAATACCAACAATATTTTCTCAAGTAACATGACTGCCTTGATAAAAGAAGGAAAAAGTGACAATATTCAGACAAGAGATGGAGTTAGAGGGAAGACAAACCAGTTGTCAACAATCAGATGGATGAACCAGGAAAAACAATTTGAAAACCCCAAACATCCCCTCTTCCTTCTTTTCCCTCTCCCATTGACTAACCTAGTAATAAAAAAGATTCTCACATTCTTCCAATACAATATTTTACTGACAGAAAATCAACCAAACGGACTGCAGAAAACCCAATTCACTCAGCTTTCTATTAGAACTCCAGTTGGGAATCGGGGTTGAGGGAGATGGGATCTAGGAGGGATGGGTGGTGGAGGAGAAGAGATGAGGAGGAGGAGGGTGGTTGTTAGTGGAGGAGAGAGGCGGCTATGGCTTCCTGCAACTGGAATTGGAAGGCGAGATCTAGATCAGATTCTAGGGTTTCGGCAGCCATGAGTTCTCGATGCTGCTGAGAAATGGGGAAGAGATCGATTGTTCTAATTTGTATACACCACAGGGTCCCTAGGGACCCTTAACGTCATAAAACCAAAGTCGCTAGGGACGCTAGTTGAAAGTGCTAAACGAAACATGAGGAAACACGCCTATTTTGTTGTACTTTGTATACACCGCAAGGTCCCTAGCGACCATTAACATTATAAAACTAGGTCGCTAGAGACGCTAGTTGAAAGTGCTAAAAAAAATATCATTTCGTGAAAAATGACTGATTTGATGCAATGGAGGTTAAAATTACCTTTTGAGCCCACTGGACATCTAAGTTGTTTTTTTTTGTTTTTTTGTAAAATTTTCTATAATGTATTTCTCACAAATATAAATATATTAATTTAAATTTGATTATCATGAATGCATGTAAATAAATGTATATTTATGTTTTATAAGTATTTGATCTATTTTTAAATATTTTTAAAATTATTAAAAAAATATGATTCTCCCGAGTCGCCGCATTGACTCTATCAAAATCACTTTTTTTTTTATTGGAGGAATCAAATTTGAGTCATAAGTTTTCCAATTGCATTGTTGTGGAAACAGTAAGGAAAAAAGTGCCTCGATTTTTAGGCCTAGGATGAAACTTGTTTGGCACACATCTCTTGTAGAGCCCCGCTGGCGTACCATGAGATTAATATGGGCCATTCTTTTAAGGCTGGACCCATGCCTAATTTTTGGTCCAAGTCCTTGTCCTATTTATCCAAAGATTTGGCACACCCAACGATATTTATATCTTTACATATGGCTCGCGACTCTTGAGCGGCATGTGAAACGCCAAGAGGCGTTTTAGGTGTGAAACGTTAAGATACCCTTATTGCAGGGATAAGGAGATAGAATCCCTCATTGCTGATGTGGCATATGAATGCTGATGTGGCATTAAGGGGTTGTTTGTCAATTTCGCATGTGATAGGAAAAGAGTCCGGATCACCTATCGCACTTGTTATACTTTCACCGTGAGTGGACTAATAATAGTTCCCCACGTTATCCAAAAATTTAGGTGATTTTCTTTCATCTAATTTAAACTTTAAAATCGACTCATAGGAAAAATAAATGACTCACATGTGAATTATTTTCATATACAAATAAATGACATGTGAAACAGATTACGTTGTTTGTCATTTTCACAAAACTTCACATGTGAATTTGAGTCCATCCAATGGTTCACATGTCTTCCACTATTTTTCACAAATCGTTAAAAATTCATGATGAGTCAAGTGATGAAATTCCTCCCACTAGCCACTGTTAGCCTTCTAAAGAGAATCAATGGGTCGGGTCGGAAAAGAGAGGCCCACAGAAAAAAAAATAGATCAAACGGTTTGGAATTTTCTCAAAATTTCTCACAACTGATGCTTGATCAATGGTTCAAGTCTGAGTTACAAGTCATTTTGGGCCTTATGAAAAACACGGACTGCCTTTTACAACTTATGAAATGCATTTTAAGCAATATGGGATGCATCCAACGGTTCTATGTTTTTCTTAAGTTTCTAATGATCCAGAACTGATTATGACCTGAAATTTCACACCATATTTGTGTTTGACATTTTAAAGAAGATTAACGGTTTGGATCATGAAAATGAGACCCACAGAAGTTTAGAAATATATATATATATATATCTAATGGTCTAAAGTTCTTAAATTTCTCACAATCTATGATGATCCAACGGCTGAAATTTATTACAGTAGCTGTTTTTGACCATTTAAACATTATTAGTGGTTCAGATCATGATTTAGGTACCAACATAGATCATAAAATTAAAAAACCCAGTGACAAGCATTTTAACATGTCTGTCACAGTGGCAGCGCCTGTTTTGTTTCACACCTATATAGGTGGTAAAAGTTTTGCCCAATTTTTCACACCATTTTACCACCATTCTTACACCTGATTTTCACACCAGATGTATAAAAAAACATAAACAAACATAAATGATGAGTAACAGTTACGTATCCACTCCATTTACGTACGTAAACGAGCAAAACAAGCGACTCCTAAGAAATATAAGATTTGGGGTTGTTTTCCTAACTGCTGAGATTTCTTTTCCTAACTGTTTTTGAACTTTCAAGAGAAAGAATACTATACAGGGATTGGCAAATGTATTTCTACAATATCTAGACCATCACCATCAAGGAGAGAAAGGAATCTTAAACAAATCTTACAAATAGGATCTAAAAGAAAAACTAAAAAGGTTGACGCTCTCTCTATTACTATTACATTAATTAAAGGAGATCGGGTAAGGGCCTTTTATAGCTCTCAGTTTTGAAAACAAGATTCCTCATATTATCCATGCATCCACTTGGCAGGCTTTTATTGGAGAATTGGTCATTTTCATTTTTTAAAAGAATTTCTTTCTTTTACCATAAGTTTTAAGTCTCCATTTGCTTCTTATTTCTTAGGAATTTAACGGGAAAAACCCTCTTAAACAGGGTATTATTGCAATTGGCCCCAGTAAAAAACATCAGACGGATTGGGCCCTGAATCCACGTTTTTCTTTTTCTTTTTCTTTTTTTTGTCTTTTAGCGCTATAGTCGATATCGACTATCCCTGTGTATAATAAAGACCGAAACCCATTTCTTTCTTGTTCGTCTTCTTCCTCTTTTCCCCCTTTTCCCCTTTCATCTCTTCCTCTCTCTCTTGTTCTCTCTTGCTGATCTCTGCAACTGATCTCAAATCACAATCACAATCTCAAACCACAATCTTTGAGAAGGAGGAAGAATGAAAGAGAAAGCTGGTGGGTGTGTGAAGATGAGATGCACGGAGATGGAGGTGTGCGCAGGGGCTGTGAGGGCGGAGTGCAGCAGTGAAGGAGGGGGAAAAGAGAAAAGAAGATGAGGAAAGAAAGAGGAAAGAAAGAGGAAAGAAAGGAAAGAGAGGGAGAAGGAAGAAAGAAAGAAAGGACTGTGCATTGGCGTGGAGTGCAGTGGGTGGCAAAGGGCAGTGCAGGGAGAAAGGAGAAGAAGAGGGAGAGAGGGGAAGGAAGAAAGAAATAAAGGAACAAGCGAAGACCAGATCAGATTTGCAAGCCCAGATCCTCTGAGTTTCTCCTCTTCTTCGATCAAATCAGATTTCTCTGGTTCGTCTTCTGCGCCGCAATCCAAGACCGAGGAATGGTCTTCTTCTCCATTCACGGTGGCCGAACCAGTCCTCTATTGCTTCTCTGATGTTACTGTATCCAATAGCCTCTTTGCAATGTTCAAGGTTGGGGTGAACTCAGGTGAGGTGTTCATGGCTGATTTGAGGAAGCTTGATAGAATAAACCCCTGGGTTTGTTTAGGGGATGGTAGAAAGGGTAGCAATGGGAAGGAGTGTTCTAATTCCAAGATTCAGAGCCATGGGAGGCGGGTTTTTTGCAGCAAAGGTGGGGATTTAGAACTGTGGTCTGAGGTGGAAATGGGTTCCTATAGAAATGGTGAAGATGGGTTGGGAGAGAATGTTTTTAGACCGGGTTATTACTGCTTGTTTGAAAGAAGAGATGGGTTTCATTGATACTATCTTGTGTGGGTGAATTCGTATATTTGTATGTACAAATTCTCTGTTTACTTGTTTGGATTGGATATTCTTCTTTCACAGGAAAACATGGGTTTCATTAATATTATCTTGTTTGGGTGAATTCAATTATATGTATGTGCAAAATTGTTGTTTACTTGTTTGGATTGGATCTTCTTCTTTCACAGTAAAACTTGGATTTCATTGATTTTCTTTTTGTAGGGGTTGAATTCAGTAAGTATATGTGCAATTATTTCTATTTAGTTGTTTGAATTCGATCTCATAAGAAAAGATGGGTTCTTTTGGATTTTCTTGTTTTGGTAAATTAATTCGATCAAATTCATATGCAATTATTCTGGTTACTTGTTTGATTTTGGTCTTCTTCTTTTAGAGGAAAAGATAGGTCTCATTGGTTTTTCTTGGGGTAAATCTATTTAATTAGATATGCAATTTTTCTGTTTACTTATTTGAGTTCGGTCTTTTTCTTTCATGGATTTCTGTGGTTCTTTCTTGTTAGGTGAATTCTATCAAATAAAATGCATTTAACTAAAATAAAATAGGAAATCATGTCATTAAGAAGTCAAAATAGTGAAAATAATGTTCTTTCATATTTAAAGAGCCATAAGTAACCTGAAAATGGTGTGGGTTTTCACTTTCAAAAGGATTGTTGACTCTTTTTTTTGTTTTTTGTGATTTGCAGATTTTGGAGAGAACCAAGCAAAGATTCAAGCTTGGGTTATATTCAAGGCTAATGGGTTTTATCCTATGTAAGTATGTAAAAAAGGAAAGAGAGGGAGAAGGAAAAAAGAAAGAAAGGACATGTGCATTGGCATGGAGTGCAGTGGGTGGCAAAGCGCAGTACAGGGAGAAAGGAGAAGAAGAGGGGGAGAGGGGGATGGAAGAAATTAAGAAAGAAAGGAAAAGGAGGAGAGCCATCAAGACAATTGTAATTGAATGCTAATAGGTTGAATCTTCCTGAGTTGTTGAACCTACCGGTTTGATGTAATTTTCTTAGCTAGTTAGTAGAAGTTTTTGGAAGATTTTTTGGGCAGTAGACAGAGATGCCAAACATAGATACTTACTTTCTTTACTTCGTAATTGAAATTGTAAAACTTGTGAGCAGTGGTTGTGGAACTTCTATATTTTGGGCACTTGGATAAATGTTGTGGAACCTCATGTACCATTATTTGAACTTGAATAGTTTGTTAATATATGGTTGTTAATTGAATGTATGAATGGAATGTACCAATATATTCAGAACAATATTTAGTATAATGGAATGTGTTTGAAATGTGTTTGAATGTGTTTGAGAACAATATAACCCAATTGCAATAATATACTGTTTAGGAAGGTTTATGCCGTTAAATCCCCTATTTTTAATATAGGGTGGGTGTGTTTACTTTGCACTTGGCATATCATCTCTATTTTCCATTTTGTATACACTACAACAAAAACACCTTTGGTGACATGAAAAAATGTCACCAAAGGCTCATTTTTTGTCACCTATTATCTTTGGTGACACGGGATGGGGTGTCATTGTATCCATGACACTAAAAGTCAATGGTGACAAAATTTGTGCACTTGTCACGAAATGATGTCAACGGTGACAAAAACATGGTGTCACGGAAGAAAGACTTTCCGTGACATAGTAGGGTGTCACTAAAAGCAATGGTGACAAAAGTACAGGTGTCATAGAAAAGATATCTTTTGTGACAAAATTGTCACTAAAAGTATTTTTCTTGACAACCAAATGAGTGTCACCAATAATATTACCAGGTTGACACTCAATGGTGACATACTCTTTTTGTCACAAAAAAAATACAATCAAAATATTTGTGCCACCCAAATTATCATTTCACACCTGCTTACAAAGTTTCAAATATTTATATCCAGATACACCCATTAACAAAACTTATACCACAAAAGATGCAAACTATCATTCAAATCAAATATCCAACAAGTCAACATTCTAATATCCAAGTTCACAACCCTTCAAAATATTCATCATTCAACAATAAACACTTCAAAGTTAATAGCTTTAACATAACTACAAAACAACCATACAAGGTGTGTCGATTCAAATTAATTACAAAAATAATTCAAAACAAGTAACTCCATGCATCTTGGTGATCATCTTGGTTAACTGCCAAAAAGTCTTCAACTCCATCTTCGTCATCTTGGTTAACTGCCAAAAAGTAACTCCATCTTGATAGTTACCTACCTGTATAAAATCGCAACAAAAAAAATGTAATTATTTAACACTAGAATTGGGAGCTTTCTTCCCTGTACATAAATGTGACATCTATCACTACTAGAAAAAATGGTTTTTATATCGGCTAAAAACCGATATAAAAGACCTATTATATCGATTTTTGAGTGAATTTCAAACTGATATAAGTACCCCCGATATAAAAGATAAACAAAACCGATATAATAAGTGTAATATTTCATATCGGTTAAGCCTAAAGCGATGTAATATCATATGTATTTATATCATAAATTATTGTAAAACCGATATAACTTATAATGGACCTACAAGGCATAAATCACTTCACCAATCAATACTTTGCAAGAGAAGCCTAGCTAATATATATATAGAGATATATATATGCTTCCTATCTCATGCATGAAGAACTATACAGTAAAATGAGATTTCCTGATAAAAACAACCACCATATGCAATCAAACACAACTTAAACAAAATAAAGTGGTTCATAGAAAAGGTTCACATCTTTGTAGACCCAAAAACCATGGGATGTACCTGGAAAGATTTTCTCGAAATTTCGGCATAGTCTCCCCTGTACGTGTGACATGTAATTTTTTTTACAACCTGCTAGTACCTGTACATGACAAAAAAACACTTCATATAAACAACCCAATACCCCAACACACTACAAAGTCATTCACCACTACGTCATCAGTCATACACCATTTGACCATAGCACTTCAATGCCCCAACACACTAGAAAGATGCACCAAAAAAACTTATGTTCATTCATTTTTATATCCAACACCATGTCATTATTCCAAAAACAACATTCTCATTACAAGATACAAAACAATAAAAAGGGAAGTTGGTCCTGGCCTTTTTCAGAAACAAAGATAATTCTAAAGCAGTAATGAGTCTTGTAATCAATAATGGCCATTATCCTTAAATGTATAGTGAACATGTAAAGGGCCATTATCCCGTGCGAGTCCCATCAAAGCACGGTCTCAAAATGAAAAGGATCTTTAAATGTGGAACTTGTGCCACCAAATGGAAACAAACAGTAGTAACCATCCACATATCTTTAGATGTCAAATTCCTGAAGTCAGACTATTAGGATCAAAATTTGTAATATTTTCCCTGCCAATTTGTTCACTCTGGATTGGAACGGCATCTATACATACTATGCTCTGTTATGTAGTAAAAGTCCTCATTTATGGAAGAAGAATAAATCACAGAAGCATGAGTAAACTAAAAAGGACTACTAGGATCTGCCACATACCAGACTTGGTAATCTCAAGGCACCTTCTGCAAGAATCCATGGTCTTAAACATCAGAAACTATGGGAAGAATTGGGCAACAATGAATCCAGTAAAATATCTTGCATTAAGAACTGATGGAAAAACAAAATAAAAATTGCTATAAGAATGTAAGTGAAGGCATATATTTACAAATTCTTAAGTGAAGAATTACAAAGATTTAAAGGGCCCCTACCAGTGAGGCAGTGTCTTCCACAAAAGCAAGCTACAGAGATCTAAATTACTTCTCAATGTGAACACAAGTTCCATTGTCAAGGCATATCAACAAATATAATGGAAAACACAAAAAAACATGCTTTCAACATAAGAAATGGTTAAAACCTGCCTGCATGAAACGGAAGACAAATAGCTCTTTTAGTGTCAGCTCAAGCAATTTTCTCCCAACAAAATCACGGGTATTCTGATTTAGAGCTGCCACCTTATCAATAGGAATTCCTACAAAGATGCAACAGAGACACCAACTATACTTGTAAATCAAAAACTCAAAAGAAAATATCAAAATGAATTTTGGTTCAGCTATGCCAATAGAAAATAAGGAATCACAGGCATAAAGAAGTAAACGAGTAAGCATCCACAAGAATAAATCATAAAAACAAAACAAAAGAAATGATAACACACAGATCCTTTGTAGACAAAAACTTTGTCCATATTATTCTACTTTCATGTACAATAGAGCAACCCAAAAAAAACCTACAAAACTATCCAAAAATAAAAAATATTGTAAAATGCTAGAATCTAATGTTCCTTTTTTGTAAGGCCACAGTAAGGGTCCCAACGGTCATATGTCATCTATTGCTATTTTATCCAAACTGTCGAATATTTTTAAATTTAATGATTAAATCAAATGTGTCAGGGAATGCTAAATGATAGCCATCTATAATTCTATATGCATGAGCTTTTCTATAAATAGCTATCATCTCAGATAGCTAGTTATCTTGATCCTTAATATGTTGTCTCCAATGTGCTGAATCCCTCCCATTTCAAGTTGAACTATAATTGGTGATAGTTTCAGTAGACCCCACAAAAAGAACGACGAGATAATTGGTACCAAAATACATTTAAAGCACATTTGCCTAAAATTCCTAGTGAAGGGAGATAGAAAAGGAGTGTAAAAGAGTTGAGTGAAAGATGCAAGGTGTAGATTTAGATGGGGTTCTCACTTCCCTAGCATTTAATCTACTAAAGTGATAGATAAGACAATCATCTCATGCCAAACAGGATATCATATGATAGCCACTAATAAATCTCCACGTTGAAGCCTTCACTTTTAGCCCTTTGGAATGAGGGCATCATTTAGAATATCCTTAGATCTCACACTAGATCATCCTCTACAGGCTCTCTTCCTCTTGTCGCGCCAGATCCAGACACCTTCTTCTGGAAAAGAAGTCTTAATCCATTTCCCCGAGCTAAAGAATTCAACCTGTAAATTTCTGGTAATTGGTGAATTAAACCAGTAAATTTCTGACATACAAAACTTAAAGTGTAAGCCTCCTTCTGAATTTTCTACCAAAAAGAAACCCCACTGTAAAATGTGAAATGTCTGTTTGGTCCACTATATGGTGCTCATGGTAGTTGTCCCAGTAGTTTTGGTAAAATGATCCATAATGGTGAATGAATACATCAGCTAAAACTTGACGTATCATGCATGTACAGGGTTGTTCTCGGAGTTAAAATGATTTACAGCATAGCCCAATTAACATGACCTTCATTTATGTCTAACAGTACGTCATATTAACTTTACTAATTGCACTACTACATGCCACCTCAGTCCAAGTGTTTTTTTTTTTCAAAAATAAAACATCATTAAAGGATAATATAAATCCCTTTTATGAATCTTTTCGCCCTATTTTCACATTAATAACACAAGAATAATATAAATTTTCGAAAAATCTCCCCCAATAGGAATTTTTTGAGGCAATGGTGCTTCCTCTGCTCTTGCTCAACTACTATCTCAACAATCAATTTGTTTAATTTAGAGATGAAGGAAACTAACTTAAGATTGTGTTGCAGGGATCCGTGTTGGCCCGACACTTTGCATCTTCTCCTATGTAGCGCCGAGTGTTTGTGAAGGCAACACATGAAGGAGTTGTCCTATTTCCCAGCTGGTTTGGAATGATCTCGACCCATCCTTCTCGCCAAACCCCGACACATGAATTTGTGGTACCTAGATCAATACCAATTGGTTAAAAAGTAAAAAATACACGACTAAATAAGTAAAACTACCCGCAGGCATGTATTTTTTTGTTGTTTCTTTCTGTGTTCTGCCTCTCCTCTTCTTCTTCCCTTTTTTTTTTCTCTGATTCTGGGGCTGGGACTGCCAACATATATTTTTTTTCTTTCTGGTTCTGGGTTTGGGATTCGAAGGTGAAGGATGCTGGCTCGGCAGGGCAGGGAGTAGGGCTCGGGGTCGGGATGGTTCGGCTGGGAGTGGTGAGGAAGGTCAAATGCACGAATCTCAAATTTGAATTTCTTCATCTAGTAGTGAAGAGAAAAATAAACACCATTGCATTGTAGGAGAAAACACTTAGAAGGTCAATCCACTCCACCAAAACACTAGCCAAATAACACAGACTACCACATGGAATCAAATCCATATCAGCCCCAAGTCAACTCAGTCAAATAGGCTTAATATTGGCACCTGCCTGAAGAAGATGGAAATTATATACTTATAATCAGGACATGCAATGCCTGATAATTCATTCCATACAAGTGCCAATGGTGTATGGAACAAACGAGAGGAGAGGGATTCGTACTGTTTCAAAGTTCAATCTCATGAAACAATTAAAGTATCATAGAAAGATAAATTTCTGAGTCAAAATGTTTCAAAGTTCTGAAACCCATCCTTTGGCAATAAAAATCCAGATTTCATATGAGATAACCGGTAGCAACATGAACATAGGCCAGTTCTAAACACTTATATAAATCAGATCATTCATAAATTAAGAATCAAAACATGATTGAGGATACATTTTAAAATCTCTGAGATACACTTCAAATATTTGAGACAATCCTTTAAGAAAAAGTTCACATAGCTGTAGGGAAAATTTATAAAAATCATAGATATGAGCAAGTCCCAAACATTTCACAAAGAAAATAACCATTCAAATGTAGAGAGAAACATCTTAATGTAAGAAAGGAATAAGAACCTAGAAATTTGAGAAAAACAAATCATAGCAGTTGCATACAAAACAAATCATAGCAGTTGCATACATCATTATCTAAATTATTCACTTGTCTTGGCACCAGTGGGTTCCAAATCACTCTCCCAAACACTTCCTAGCAGCTGGAAACACTCAGCTAGGAAAACCCCAAAAAAAGCCTACACAAAAACCCCCAAAATCACAAGTCAAGAAAGGCTTAGAATCATGGTTTGCATGTTCGAATTTGTGGACCAAATGGGCTGCTAATCCACATATCAGAAGCTTGAATCCATTGCTTACCTGAAGGAGTTTGAATAGGATGGATTAATGGTGGTAGATGGGGCGGCCAGCAATTGAAGGACCCAAAAGTGGGATGCTCGGAGAGTGGACGATGAGAGCAACGTGTTGGCGACGATTGGTTTCGAAGTTACTTCAAGTTTGGTGAGCTTTGGTGAACAAATGGAGGAGAAAGAAGGGAAGAAAAGCTTCAGCTGAAACAACCGATTTGCAGGATCGAAATGAAGGAAGAAATAGAGATGAGGGAGATGGGGGAGATGGGGTGCATATAAGAGAGGTGGGTGCGGGCCGCACAACTTACTAGAACTAGATGGGCTTGGTCGATCAACTTGTGCTATGGTCGACTGGTCAGCGGCGGAGAGGAGAAGTTCAATCGAGATGATGTTCTGGTGTTGGGGCTTTCGTTTTCCCCTCTCCTCTGTCGATCTCTGTAAAATCTGCTAGAACCAGGGCCTTTTGTTCAAATGGAGAGGACTGTGCAGGGAGGAAGAAGATGGAGATGGAGATGGGGGGCTGCTGGGTGTGGTGATGAGAGGGATCGTGAGATGGAGATGATGAGAGGGAGAGGGGGATGATGTCGCCTGGGAGATGGAGGAGAAGGCTTGCGTGGGAGAGAGAGATGACGGATGGAGGTGAGATGAGCGCCGATTGAGAATTACATAAATGGCGCTCAAGGGCTTGGGCTATATTGAGAAAACGGCAAAGGGATTAAGAGATGGAAAGGGGAAAAAGGACTTGGAGAGGGAAAACGTGGCTGTGGAGGCGGGAGAGGGTAAAAATTAGGCCATTACATTGGTGACAAAAAATTTTTGCCACCAAATCTATTGGATCTTTTGGTGACAAATTTTTTTGTCACCAAATCTCCTCTCTATTTGGCACCTAAGCTAAAGACTTTTCGTGACAAGCAAAAAATTTTTTTGTCACCGTTGTGTGCATTCCGTGACAACATTGATTTTTTGTCACCAAAGGGTGTCACCAATAGTACATTTTGTTGTAGTGATAGGTCCCATGACTCCCATCCCATGTTGCATATCTGTATTTACTGTTGATAGTAGATGGAGGGAGAGAATCATGGGATGATGATGGGGGAGTTAGAAAGGGATTTTAGATTGGTCATTTAGTTAAAATTGGCTATGTGTGATATTGGTAATGCTTGAATTGCAAACCAATTGAGGAGATGTATGTATTAATGGATTGGGAAGATAAAAGGGTTGATCATGTTCTAATGGATTGGTTAGAAAAAGGTTGAGCCTCTCGCACATGTAGGGCCTACTGTTGGCTCATCTAAGTTGACCACAAAATAGGGACCCGCTATAGTCACGGGTCCCGTCTGTACAATGTAATCTCCACATAGAAGATAATTTTTTCTAGAGCTATACTTAGTAAGTTATAGTATTATAACATAGTCGATATCGACTATGAGTGTGTTTTTTATGTTTCTGCTAAATAGTCAATATCGACCATGAAAATAGTCGATATCGACTATGACTGTGTTTTTTTATGTTTCAGCTAAATAGTCGATATCGACTATGACTGTGTTTTTTAGGCTTCAATTAAATAGTCGATATCGACTATTGGTCATGTTAAACAAACTAGACAATGGCACATTCCATTGTACTAAACATTGTTCTATATATGAGTATGCTAGTTTTATGACCTATTTTTATTACAATTGCAAACAAAAAATCCAAAAGAATTGTCTCTAGCATGTCCAAAAGAACTCATTCAACCTCATTATGGGCTCTAAGGTTTTAAGAGCATTCCAAACCATTCCATTGTACTAAACATTGTTTTAAATATATTGGTACATTACATTTCATTCAATCCACAAACCATTTTGACAAACCATTCAATTTTAAATAATGGTACACGAAGTTCCACAACATAAATCCAACTACCCAAAACAATAGAAGTTCCACAACCACTGCCCACAAGTTCCACAATTTCAATTATGAAGTAAAGAAAGTAAGTATCTATGTTTGGCCTCTCCGTCTAACCAGCTAAGAAAATTACATCAAATTAACATTCACTTGCCAACTTCTCTTGAATAATTCAATGACAATTCTGCTACAGAATAATTCAATTATCATTTCTCATACCTTTCTTCTCACTACAAGAAAAACTACTTACAATAAGAGATACGCACATTTACAAACACTGCTTACACAAAGCACAAACAACAAATGATACCTCATTCATTTACAGTGAATCAAAACAAATAGAGAAACAGAAGAAAATCATGGTGTCAAGTAATACAATGCAATCAACTACACTTCCCTGTACCCAAAGGATCTCTACCACACCTCAATTGATGTGAAGTAATACAATACAATCAACTAAGAATCCTCCCCTACCTAATTCATAATCTAACAGAACTCTGCCACACCTCAACAGACTGCGGATCCTTCTTGGCCAGACCATCTTATTTCCACCAAAGACCATCTAGGTTACCCTACAACCTCCAATATCCTTCAACCTCCCCATCAGATTCCTTCTAAAAATATTCTCTCCCAACCCATCTTCACCATTTCTATAGGGACCCATTTCCACCTCAGACCACAGTTCTAAATCCCCACCTTTGCTGCAAAAAACCCGCCTCTAATGGTTCTGAATCTTGGAATTAGAACCCTCCTTCTTTTCATTGCTACCCTTTCTACCATCCCCTAAACAAACCCATGGTTTCACTCTATCAAGCTTCCTCAAATCAGCCATGAACACCTCACCTGAGTTCACCCCAACCTTGAACATTGCAAAGAGGCTATTGGATACAGTAACATCAGAGAAGCAATAGAGGACTGGTTCGGCCATCGTGAACGGAGAAGAAGACCATTCCTCGGTCTTGGATTGCGGCGCAAAAGACAAACCAAAGAAATATGATTTGATCGAAGAAGAGGAGAAACTCAGAGGATCTGGGCTTGCAAATCTGATCTGGTCTTCGCCTGTTCCTTTCTTTCTTTCTTCCTTCCCCTCTCTCCCTCTTCTTTTCCTTTCTCCCTGCATTGTCCTTTGCCACCCACTGCACTCCACGCCAATGCACAGTCCTTTCTTTATTTCTTCCTTCTCCCTCTCTTTCCTTTACTTCCCCTTTCTTTCCTCATCTTTTTTTCTTTTTTCCCCCTCCTTCACTGCTGCACTCCGCCCTCACAGCCCCTGCGCACACCTCCATCTCCGTGCATCTCATCTTCACACACCCACCAGCTTTCTCTTTCACTATTCCTCCTTCTCAAAGATTGTGGTTTAAGATTGTGATTATGATTTGAGATCAGTTGCAGAGATCAGCAAGAGAGAACAAGAGAGAGGAAAAGATGAAAGGGGAAAAGGGGGAAAAGAGGAAGAAGACGAACAAGAAAGAAATGTGTTTCGGTCTTTATTATACACAGGGATAGTCGATATCGACTATAGCGCTAAAAGACAAAAAAGAAAAAGAAAAACGTGGATTCAGGGCCCAATCCATCCGATGTTTTTTACTGGGGCCAATTGCAATAATACCCTGTTTAAGAGGGTTTTTCCCGTTAAATTCCCTATTTTCTTCTAAAAATGGTAAAATAATAATATAATATCTTTTCAAGGTTTTAAGTATTCTGTTAATTTCTTTTTAAATATTTGTGTGTTTATACTTGCTATGTTGGTTGTGTGTTTATACATTAATTAATACTCTTCCCATATATAGTTTTCATACAATCTTATTTTTAACTTCTCAAAAATCTAGTTATGATTAATATCACTCATTTTAGATAATTTTTACGAAAGTCTGTTAGAAGATCTGTTTTTCACCCAATAACATAACAGCAGCCATACTCAGGCGGTCCTCTCTAGGATTGAGGAGTGGGCAGAGATTTGCTCTCGGCATCACTTAATTTTATCTATAGTCCCACCAAAACCTTAATCACACCTTTCTAAAAGCTGGACTCCTCTGTCTTTATGAGAGGAAATGAAGGATCCTTTTTCTCCAAAGCCAACTAGTAGGCACACTCATCTTTCCCATAAACTCTCACATTTTTTACCACTCTCCATCACCTATTAAAGGCTTATTAAGATCCCTTTGTTGCTGTTGGAAATTAGGTGGGCCTCTGGGCAGGTTTCAAAAACTTTTGATCCACTTGATACAGGGATCAACTATTCAGAAGGCTATCAATGTGTCCAAAATGCAAACCCTCTATCTCATCTATCATGATAAATAATACAATCTATCTAGGAGATAGAAAGTCAGCAACAAACATGCAATAAAAATCTATATCATACAAGGAAATAGATTATACCTTTGGAGCTCGGTTGGGCTCTAATGGAGAAGTTGCTACTTTTTTTGATGACGAACTCTTTCGCGAATCAAATTGGTTTCTCCAAAATCCAATGGCCTTCCACGCTATTACCCGAATCAGAATCTCTTTCTCAAGAAGATGGGTGGGATCTTCAAGATAAGACAACTAGAAACTTAGAAACTAGAAGAGAGAGAGAAGAGATGTGCAACACTTGCACAAAGGGGGCTGGGCGTGAATTCCAAGGTGGACGTCCAAGCCCCCTTTGGTTCCCTATTTATAGCTTTTGCAAACTACTCTAACTAATTTAATTAGAAGTCTCACTTCCAAATTAATTAGTAACCTTCTTCTCTTTCTTAATTACAATAGAAGTCTTACTTCCATTAATAATTAGAAATATACTATTACCACTATTAGAAGTCTCACTTCAAATAGAAATAGTAACTTTCATTTTAAAGTTCAACTAGAATTAGTATCTGTCTGATGATTGGGCTAGCGTGGGGACCACTAGGGATTCCTTAGAAAGCCGGCTCCAACTGGGACACGCGCCCCCACATTCATGTGCAATCCGGGCCCACAGTTAATTACAAATAACTCCACTATATAAATGTAATTGAACTCCAGTCTTAGGAATATTACATAGAAGACCCTAAACTTCCCTATTACCACAAGTAGGCCCCTCCATCAATATCCATGGATCAATTGGACCTGTCTTCCAAACTAGATCCATATCTTATTATCCTTGAGCCCCAATTAATTATAATGATCAAAGGTACCTTTCCAATTAACTCTTAATCGGAATGGGTGTACACTTACCAATGATTAAATCCATTAATTGGCACAAGGGGATATTAGAGATAGATTCCATCTTGACCATTAAATGTTCCCACAGATCTACTACCATGTACCCAAATCACCGAGGTGTTGACCTACAGTTGGCCTCACTCATTGGTGACTCAAAGCAAATGAATAGATAGAAACTTGAGTTCATTAATGTCTCAGGATTGAGAGCTTACTGCTAGGGAATTATAAAAGCAGACCTTAAGGTAAAGACAGTGTTAATAAGGTGCTTCTCATGGCCCTTTAATACATCTAATGTACCAGCACTATGATCCAGAATCTTTCATTCTGATGATAGAGACAAATCACACTATTACATAGTGATAAAAAATGCTGCAACCTTGTCAGTATGAGATGTCCAGTCTCATCACTGGTTGTGAAGATATTCAAGTATTAGATTTATTATATATGTCTCCCGTATGTGGATCTCATCCATACACATGTATTATATCTAGTATACTTATGGACTCCGGTTCATCTCATGAACCATTATGTCATTCGTATTGGTTATGTGCAAGTATATAATTAAACACCATTCATCTCATGAAATGGAAAGCATGAATATATTGATTAATAAAGAAATGAATCAATTTATTACATCATATGCTGGTATTGAGACCATAAAACTAACAATTGTTGCAACTTGCAAGCCCACCCCAATACAGCCAAATACCACATGACCTTTCTCCATATCTATCCATCAACGCACCACATAAATCATCACACACACACTCTCTCTCTCTCTCTCTCAACCCAATCTACCACCCAACACACCAAACACCTATTCAACCCAACTCACAGAACAAATCTCAACCCGTTTCGACCTAACAGCCAATTACCCCATGAATTTAAGAGCCGTAAAACTTACGTCTCCAGTTGGAAGTTCGATGTGATCTTACACCCAATCTCATTATTACCATACAAATGCAGTAATATCTGTTCGATCATACATGTATATACATAGGAGCGTAGAGGTGCCCCTCTCTCTCTCTGTGATATCCATTGCACCGTCACGCCCAGCGCACAAGCCAACCTGAAATTGGGAGAATGCTTGATTGCTTTACTTGTTACATTTTCTGAGGGTTGGATAGCGGCCTGAATGCATTTGGGTGATAATTTGATTGGTTTTGTTGGTGAGAGACATGGAAGCGTTTGGACTCTGGAGGTTGGTTTTAGCAGCTATTGCAGGAGTTCTACATTTTCAGGGCATATGTTCCTCAGAAGCAGGTAAAGCACAATGCCATTTTGGATTCTCATTTACATGTTGCATGGCCAATGATTCTGATCAGAGTATATGCTTCTGGAAGTATTTGGCCAAAGTTTGTCCAAGTTATATCCTTCTAATTATTGGCATAATATTCTGGCCCAGATAAGGTCCGAGGACACAAAATTTGGGCCTAGAGTGACCCAGCTACCCTTGTGTGCTAAATACGTTGGGTGTGCCAAATCTTTGGATAAATAGGAAAAGGACTTGGACCAGAAATTAGGCATGAGTCCAGCGGGGCTCAAGTTGGGGTATTTGTGCCATTGATTCCATTTAACCATTTGTTTTGAAATTACTTGAATAATTAATTCTAATCTGTTTCTCACTTTGTATTCTCTGTATTCTTTCTATTTTCTCACTCTGAAGTATGTACTACCCTCAGGCCTCAACTAACACATCTACCTAAATTTTTCTTTCTCCTTGCAGCCCCACACTACACTAACACGCAAGAAGCAACCAAGGCCCCTCCAGTGGCTTACTATGACTACATCATCATTGGAGGAGGAACTGCAGGCTGCCCTCTAGCAGCCACCCTCTCTCAAAACTTCAGTGTCTTGCTCTTGGAAAGGGGTGGCTCCCCCTATGGCAACCAAAACATCACCAACTTAGCCACCTTCACCAACACAATCACCGACACGTCTCCGACATCGCCGGCTCAAAGTTTCATATCCGAGGATGGGGTCGTCAACACCCGAGCTCGTGTGCTAGGAGGGGGGACCTGCTTGAATGGTGGGTTCTACACTAGAATCCTACCACTCAAATCTACTAATGGGTTATAAGAATTTAGAACGAATAGATTGGGTTATTAGAGTTGACTAAGCAAGCATGATGATCATTCATTCATGTACAGGGAAGTCAAGACCAGCAGCCAATGGGGTGAAGGCAACAAGCGCAGGGCCTATCTGAGCAAAGAGAAAGGAAAAGGGTCCATGAATGAGATCATAGTTTCAGCAGGTGCACTGGGCAGCCCTCAGTTGCTGATGCTGAGCGGAATTGGGCCAGCCCAGCACCTCAATTCCTTGGGCATCGAGGTGGTACTGGACCAGCCCATGGTTGGCCAAGGCATGTCAGACAACCCAATGAACTTCATCTTTGTCCCCTCCCCTTCTCCGGTAGAGATCTCCCTCGTTCAATTTTTCGGCATTACTCGATTGGGAACCTACATTGAAGCAATCAGTCGCATTGATTTCCCCAGATTCTTTGGATTCTCCTCACCTTTTCTGGTTCTTACTCCTTTATATAAGATTTTATGCATTTTTAATGCCCTTCTAACCTGATTTACATGAAAAGATAATTTAAGATTTTAAGGAAGTGAAAGATTGAGAAAATAGAAATAAGACCAAGGTCAAGGATGTGTGCATGCAAAGGTCTAATTTCATTTTTATAATAACACAGAGAGGATAACTATTTTTATTTGAAAAATTGACCCTTCACTCCATGAATTAAACACCTTTATAGTTTTATTATCTCACTATTGGCTTTACTCACTTCTCTCCTCTCATGAAACCTTAACCGTTTTGTGGACCCACAAAATTTTTTTTGCCGCCCGACAGAAATTTGGTTTCTTTGCAGAGTAGCCAACTCCCAGCTGTCACACCATACAAAAGAAAGAACCCCAGAGGCCATAGAACGAGCTTTGGAAGCCATGAAAAGTCTCCAGCATGCAGGTTCAAATGCTGGAATGATCCTCGAAAAAACGATCGGCCCTCTTTCCACTGGCTATCTCAAGCTAAGAAATAGGAACCCAGATGACAATCCTATGGTCACATTTAACTACTTCAAAGAGCCTGAGGATCTAAAGAGATGCGTAAATGGCATGAAAATCATTGAGGGTGTAATCATCTCCAAGGCTTTCTCCAAGTTCAGATACCCAAACATTCCTATGGGAGCTCTCCTCAACATGAATCATTAGGAAAATCGTGTCGCCCGCATGCCACGGGTCTCACGTCAGATCAAGCAAGACTGATGCCAACAGAGAATACAATCTCACTTAATGTAAGACTTGATCTGATCCCACTAACATGTTATAACCCACAAATCAAAACAGGATAACAGTATGCACATGTTATAAATTTCATTTTAAATATGTGAACTTTTTTTGCAGGAGTAACATAAATATGTTAGAACACAAATAAGAAACCAAAAAAAAATGACAGTTGTTCGAGTAAAAAAAAAAGAGAAGAGAATCAACATACCCCTCTTTGCATTTAAATTTGCATTTTAACTTTTGATCCTCTGTATACATCCCAATCATGGCATTCGAACGCACAATCAGTTTTGGTATCTCTGCTAAAGGTACAATATCCCAAATTTTCAATACTTGAATATAGTGTAAATCCTCCTTCAAAATGTCAACCGCCCAAATAACATATTGCCCTTTAACACCATACTGCTTCAAAAGCAGGAAGGAACATCCTTTCACAACATCCTCATTCTTAGGACGCCAACCGCTAGAAAGCTTCATAATTAACTCAATCACTTCATAATTAACTCAATCACTTCCTTCCGAATGCCAGTTTTCATTATCTTGGCAAAAGAAATCCTGAAATTATCGGTGAATTCAACCTATGCAGAATCAAACAAGAAGCAATTAGACCATAAGATAAACCAAGCATATCCTCTAAATAATTTATCAAATAAATGAAACAACATTTGATCAATGACTCAATGAAGAGTAAAACTAATATTAAACAGCAGTGGATATTAATAGTCAAATGCTGAACTCACAGAAACAAATAAAATCAATTCCAAGTAAGTGCAGAATCATTTACCAATAATTACCATGCACATTTTTTCAAAAAATAATTACCATCCATATGCATCAAAATATTACTATAACTACTAAGATATTCTGCAATCCAGTGAAATACAAGTGAGATGCAGTTGTGCAGGAACCTTAATGATGGTCACAACAAATTCACCTATTAAATTTATGGACCAAGAAGTTAAATCAATTAACCGCCCAAAAATGGAACCATAGGAATAATAGAACCACAGAAGAAGCAAATTACAACACAGAAAATGGAACCATCTGGTAGCATTTGGATGTGACCGAAATTGTAGGAAAAACTTCATGGAATGGATGGCTAATAATTCTAATATCCATCCATTCTAGAACTAATTTTCCATTCTAGCTCAAAAGTCATTAGTACTGATTTCAACACAAAGCCAAAAAGCATCAATATTAATGGGTTCTCTGCTTTCTATGACACATGCACTATAAAACAGATTCAGCAGCCAAAATATTCAAACCAAATGATGAATTGGTCATATCCAAATGTTAAACTTTTGGACTATATTCTGCCAATTGAAAGCCATGTGTGTATTTACTTCATCATGATCTGTGTTGATAAATTATAGGTCACTCTTCCAAAATACCAAAGGAAAATTGCTCTAGATTGAGTATCTGGTAGTGTCATTTGTGAGTATGAAATTGGTGACTAGGCATGCCATCTTTAAAGCATAGCCTTTGAATCCATGCAGTTTTCAATTATGTAGTGATCCTCTGCAATCAAGTGTCACAATTTTATATATCTGTCATGCTATCAGAAATGTCTGTACATAGTGGACGAATGTAACACTTAGGCCTAAGCATTGCCACTTTAAAGAAGATTCATCAAGTTAATTACACCACCACAAAGAGCAAGAGACCATGTGGACATGGAGAAAAACAGGGAGGAGAAAGTTTTTCTCTAATCAAAAATACTTTTTCCCCTTGTTTGGATGATATTTTAAGAAATAAAAGTAATATCTTCTCTTAACCAAATTTTACAAAAGCTCTGTGAGAAAATCTTCTTCCCAAGAGAGTATAGAAAGACCCTTTTCTTTAATAAAATTGATTTCCACTTAATAATTCATATACCTTTTCAATACTAGTTAAATAGTTTTCTGCTACAAAATTTTCTCTATTCAAATCTAGGACAGGAGAGAATCACTGCTAAATGATTTTATAAAGAGGATCTTCTAACCATAGTTTTCACATCATCTTGCCACTTATTAGAGTTTATCGCCGTTGTCATTTTATCTACATCAAATTGGCATCGAGGTTTTTTGTCAATCACAAAATGAACATGTGAGTTTTACTTCCTCCAGTGGCGTCTACCAAACTGCTAAAGAACCATAAAACTGTTGCATTGTCAAGGCCAATCAAGAATCATTGAAATCAACAAAAATAAGACAATCGCATGGTATGGGTGTCTTATTTCATACAGCCACCAAAGGATCAATTCCTGGGCAGGTAAGTGATCACATGAGCACTATACCACTGACTTAATCTACCAAAAAAAAAAAAAAATAAAAAAATTTAAAACATATATTGAATTCATCACATGTAAACCATACGAGTTGAAATCCAATTTGGTTCCACCCAATTGCACACAAGAACCACAGAAGGGGGATACATTCCCTTTCACAATTAGAAGTCACTGACACTAGTTAAAATTGATTGTGAGATGATCATGTGTGTGTGTGAGAGAGAGATAGAGAAATTGGAGCCAAGTACACAGATAATCCCGTTAACCTTATCATTCATCTCCCTGTTCTCCAACCCACATTCCCGAACCCAAGTACCCAACCATCGTTTCCAAGAAGAAGATGAGGATTTTCATTCCAATAAAACAGATAAACAAACACCATTCCAATAAAAAACTACAAATTTAATTGAGGAAAACCCAACCTATCAACAAACCAATCAGAGATCAAACTCAAAAAGATGACAGGGTTCAGTGGTTGTGTAGTGTTTGAAAGATGACAGGGTGTGAAAATGGGTTTGGTGCGTCGAGGACTCACACCTCAATTTTTATATATATCCAGCACCCCATCATCCCCTAAATCTTTAACAACCATGCACCCTCTCCCTTCACCAACATAGTGGTCGCCTGGTTGGGACCTTCATTTTTTTTCTTTTTACCATCAACACACCTTTCCTCTTTAGTCTCTCCATTATCTTCTTTTCATCTTCATCACCGGCCCAGTTCATCTTCCACGGTACTGTCATACTATCTCTCTCACTATATTCCAAAATCTGGCTCCTCTTTCCGTATCACCTTCTCTCTTCCATCAACTTTTCCCTATCATCCCATATCTCATTCACCTTCGAGACACCTCACAAACACCACCAAACCCATTTTCACACCCTGTCATCTTTCAAACACTACAGATTGTGTTAATTATTGAAACATAAAATCAAACTTGGGCATCATCCACCTTTCAATCTAGCACCAAAGTGCCTCCACAGAAACCCCCTATGGTATTATTCTGTGAGCATAACATAACAGAATAAAAAAATGGAGGGAGGGGGGTTGCAAAATCTAACTCAATTCATGAGAAAATTTACAAAACCTAAAATCATTTCATGAGAAAATTAACTAATCACAAGCAATAATCAACCCAAAAAAGAAAAAAGAGAAAGGAATCAAAACCATCAAAACAATCAGGTCAAGTTCATATATCTTGAAGCACAATAAATCGCGCAAAACAGACAGAAACATGCAATCAACAGCTGAAACAACCATAACCCATATGATAATCAATACCCATTTGGTTGAATTTTAAAGAAAGAATCCAATAACCACTGCATGAAGTTAAAAATAAACGATAGAAATTCACAATGCAACACATATACAAATCGAAGTGCTCAGTCCCCCAACGAGAGAAAGAGCAAGAGCCACTAGGATCTGAGAATCCATGGTCTGATGAAACGAGCAAGACCCAGATGTCGAAATCAATTCAAGGTCACAAGAAGAAAAGGGCAAGTTTTGGAGAGAGAATGATTGGGGTTTTGGCAGAAGAGAGAGGAGAAGATGAGTCGTGGCGTTTATTTCCCCTTTCTAAATGGAGGGAGGGAAGATGAAAAAGGAATGTTTTGAGGCTTTTGCAGACTGAAACCCAGCCCTGTAATGAGAATGAGACATTACCTGCAGAGTGGGGAGAGATGCAGAGGCAGCAACGGCAGATTCTCTAACCGAGCAGGGGTGAGAGTGAGAGAGAGAAACAGAGAGAGAAAGCAGATCGAGAGAGCGCTCGAGAGAGAGTGCAGAGAGAAAGAGCGAGATGGAGAGTGGCCCACTAATCTCGACCGATCGAGAGAGAGAGAGAGAGTAGAGAGAAAGAGCGAGATGGAGATCGCCGCACCGTTTCCCGTTCCGATCGAGAGAGAGAGAGAAATAGCAGAGAGAAAGATCGAGATGGAGATCGCCGCACCGTTTCCCGTTCCGATCGAGAGAGAGAAATAGCAGAGAGCATAGAAAGGGGGATCGAGACCGAGAGTGAGAGCAGAGACCGAGAGCGAGGGCAGAGAGGGCGAGAGTGAGAGCGCAGAGAAAGTGAGAGAAGGGCAAGTGCAAGAGAGATAAAAAGGGGGATCTTGTTTGGCGGGAGAAGAGGGAAAAAAGGGGGAAATTTGCAAACTCTGTTTTTTTTTTTTTCCCAAAAAATATAATTTTCATTGGAAAAAATTATTTTATTTTTATTATTTGAAAATAAGAAAAAAATTCTACCAACCTTTACCGACGTTTTATATTAAACGTCGGTGATAAATTTTCTAACGCTAATTTTAGTCGGTAAATAATTTTTCGTCGGTACAGGATTCTGATTTTTCATTTTTCTAAAAATAAAATTAAACAATACCGACGTTTTACAAAAAAACATCGCTAAAACCACAAACATTTATATCTACCTTTTTTAAAACCATAGGCCCCAAATGCAAGATCCAAACCATTAAGGTTCAATTTGGCATCTCTTAAATTTACCTATTATTGTCTTAAACCGGTTCAAAACAGAAATTAGAGCATTTGGGAATGCATTTTACTGTGTCCATTTGAAAAGTGGATAAGAAATAAAATGTCTTTTTCATGTAGTCAAGAAAGTGGGCAGAATTCAAATAGATACATGTGTCTTAAGCGAAAAGACATTCTTAGTGCACAGTGAAATGGACGTTACCCATAACAGTCCCATTTTTTCAATTTTTTATTACCTTATGGGACCCACAACCATGATCCACACCATTAGAAATGTGAAGAAGCCCAACACGGCCACGTGTCCAAATTTCAACCGTTGATCTTTTTTCAATTTTGAGATATTTGCAAAATATCGTGAGCCGTTTGATGAAATATTCCGAACATTGTGGGCCCGATAATCATAATCCAAGCTGTTCATATTGTTTGGAAGACTCAAAATAGTTATGGGTCCAAAATTTAGCCTCTGATGTATTCCATACCAAACCAAACCAAGCCAAGCCTTTTCCCACTAGGTGGGTTCGGCTATATGGATTTGACGACGCCAATCAAATCTGTTTAGGGCCATATCCTCCGTTAGATCCATGTAGGCAAAATCATGTTTAATAGTTTCTTTCCAACTTCTCTTGGGTCTCCCTCTCCCTCTCCTACTCTTGGCAAACTCCATGCTTTCACACCTTTTAACAGGTGTCTCTGTTGGACGCCTTCTAACATGACCGAACCATCTCAGTCGATTTTCTCTCATTTTATCTCCAATCGGTACTATTCCTACTATGCCCCTAATCTCCTCATTCCTAATCCTATCTCTCCTTGTGATCCCGCACATCCATCTTAACATTCTCCTTTGATGTATTCCATAACTTAAGAAAATGTGAAAATTCGGAGAACCGTTCGATTGCACATGTGAAAATAGATTTAGAAGAAACTATAAAATGGGCAGTCTGTGTTTTTTTATTTTTACATGAATTCTGGACCAATAAATCACAATCCAAACTAGTTTTACCGACGTTTTATTTCGTCGGTAAAATAAATAAAATAAAAATTAAAAAGGACTTTTACCTAAGTATTTTTTCGTCTGTAAAATAAAAAGAAAAATAAATAAAAATTAAGAAATCTTATACCGACGTTTTAATTTCGTCGGTAAAATAAATAAATTAAAAATTAAAAAGAATTTTACCGATGTTTTTGTTCGTCGGTAAAATACGGTTTTTTTCGTCGGTAAAATATAATACTATTACCGACGTTTTTGTTCGTCGGTAAAAAAAAAAGAAAATAAATAAAAACATTAAAAAAAATTTACCGACGTTTTTTTTCGTCGATAAAATATATAAAATAAAACAAAAAAATTATTTTCCGACGTTTTTTTCGTTGGTAATAACCTCTGATTTTTAAAAATGAAATTAATTTTCTGTATGACATTTACCGACGTTTATAATAAAACGTCGGTAAAATATAGGCCTTTACCGACGTTTTCTAATAAAACGTCGGTAAAAGTCTTATATTTACCGACGTAATTATTTACGTCGGTAAAGAATGACTTTTACCTACGAATTTTAAAAACGTCGCTAAAAGTACAACTTCTTGTAGTGACGACACATAAAGCTAAAAGACATGTGGAGATCGAGATGTTGGTTGTTGAATTTTTAGAGATACTTGACACGTATTGGTTGACCCATTTGCTCGATAAGTATAGTATTATTCTAAATTTATTGAAATGTAGTATAAAAGTTTTTACGATACAATTAATCTAATAGGAGCACTGAATAATTCATCATCGATCGATAAGACACGTGGAGAGATGTTGGTTGTTGAATTTTTAGAGATACTTGACACATATTGGTTCCTCCATAACTATAGTTTTTTTCTAAATTTATTCAAATGTAGTGTAAAAGTTTTTATCTTACAATCTAATAGCAACGGCGACCACGAAAATCGTTGAAATAGAGTTTTTCGGCAACAGTTTTAAATCATTTAACAACGGTTTATCAAAACCATTGCAATATAGTCAAATAATTTGCAACATTGAAACACTAAGTGTTGCAAAAACCCATATTTGCAACGAGTATACTACACATTTAGCAACGGTTTCTGGAACCGTTGCCTTTTAGAGGATCATATTTTACAACTTGCAACGGTTATTATCAACATTAGGCAACCGTTGTGTAACCGTTGCAAATTATGATAAACTTTTCGCAACAGACCGTTGCACAAACGTTGCAAAATATGAAATTATCTGCAAGGTTTGACAAAAACCGTTGCGTAACCGTTGCTAATGATGGAATAATATGCAACATTTGGATAAAACCGTTGCGTAACCGATGCGAAACGTTAAATGATAGGCAACGGTTATAGTAAACCGTTGCGAATAATAAAACAACATGTAACATTTGAACAAAACCGTTTCAAAACCGTTGCCCAATATAATATTACAAAAAGTCTACATGGACTAACTCATGGAGTTAGTCCATGGACTAACCCCATGGTTCTCATCCAAATATTGGATGAGAACATCTAATATTTGGATGAGAACCATGGAGTTAGTCCATGGTTCTGTACATGAGTTAGTCCATATAGCAGGACTCATAATATTATAGGCAACAGTTATAGTAAACCGTTGCAAAGTGTGAAATTGAATGTAACGCACTCAAAAAACCGTTGCAAAACCGTTGCTAAATGTTAACACTTACGCAACAGTTACGATAACTGTTGCGAACCGTTGCAAAATATGCATTCTTAGGCAACGGTTAATTTGTTCTGTTGCGCAACCATTGCAAAAGAATTATTTTGTAACGGTTCGTTACAAATAGGGTTGTAAGCGGGTCGGTTCCGGTCCGGGTCCAGGGTGGAACCGGAACCGGAACCGTTTTCAAAGAAGGGGAACCGGAACCGGAAACCGTTAAGAATAATGGGAACCAGAACCGGAACCGGAACCGTTTGTGAGGCGGGTCTGGTTCCGATTCTGGGTCTAGACCAATACCTGTATTTTTCTTTAAAAAAATTTATGCCTTTTTCACATTTCAATTGGATCACGTACCTACAAACACTAATGTGACATTTTGTCTATTAATAATAGACACTTTTAACCAAAAACTCAGAAATCACATCCAAACAGGCAATAAGATGTAGAAAAATAGAAAACCCTAATGTAGAAAAGTAGAAAAGTAAAAAGAATTCTGTTCTCACATAATAAAGTTACCTTATGTTAGTATATATTGGGTCGGGTCTCGGGTCCACGGGTCTGAGCCACTGTGGATTCTGAACCGGAACCGTTTAGGTATCGGTTCCAAAAAAAGGATCCGGAACCGGAACCATTTTCTTATCGGGACCAAAATAAGGACCCAGACCCAGATCCTAACAGGTCGGAACCTTCGGGTAATCGGAGAATTGGGTACCCATTTACAACCCTAGTTGCAAACCATTACAGAAAGTTACGATTGTGCAACATTTATATAAACTGTTGCATGACCGTTGCTGAAGGGGTTCTTTAGCAACGGTTAAATAACCGTTGCACAACAACCATTGCGAAAGACCCCCTTTTCTTATAGTGAGTCTCTAGTAAGTGCGACTCTTTGGGACTTGTCTATATAAGATAAGGGAGCTATAGGGTTGGTATCATTCCATCCCACAGGAGAGACAAGAGGCAAAGAGATCTGCGGAGCTTTCCAATTGCCGGAACGCACATAGATCTCCGGCCGCGTGTCGGAATCTCCTCATCCAAATCCGTCAATTGGTATCAAAGCTTGGTACCGTGCGTTTCGACGGTTTGGATCACGAAGTTACGGATTAGATCAGAGCAGATCTAAGATTTTCGTCGAACCCAAGACTCCTTCGTTTTCTCTGCAAACCCAGTTGAGGAAGAAGACGAACAAGAAGTAACTCATACTCTTCTGTCGCCAACACACGATCCAGAGAATAATAGGAGTCAAATAATTTTTTTTAATCTCTTCTCGGGTTGCTTGCGTCATCAAAGGAATGTGATTGTCTTGCCTCGGTTTTGGCGTGCACTCTTTCCATTGTTTTCTTTCTTTCCAACGAAAGAGAAGAGAAGCACGTGGTGGCATCTTCCATTGTTTTCAACTTCTCCTCGGAACGCTTTCCAGAAAGGTGTGGAAAGGCACCTAACGTCGTTACAGGTTGGATCAGATCAAGACCCGACCCGACCCGATCCATGAAAGCAGGCCCACACCAGCAGGCGCTGGTACGGTGTGGTGACGCAGGCGACAACGACTGGAGACATCAGCAGACTGCTGACGCAGGCAGGGAGATTTTTCGATCATCAACCATTCGCACTGCGATATCTTGAGCATCCGGACTCCGATCGACGAACGGTTTGGTTCTGCGGAATCCTTGCAAGCAGATCTACGCAGTGGCAGCAAAAGGAAGACGATCCATCGATTCAGAAAAAGAGTGATTTTTCTCCTTTAACGGTCAGTGGTATCTGAACCTCTTTTTCAATTCAGTAGTAATTATGTCTTCCAAATCAGCGTTGCATGATCTTGCTAAGGCTGATATTTTTAACGGCAAGAACTTAGCCGTGTGGAAGCGTCGGATGGACGCATTGCTGCACTTTGACGGATTGACATATGTGATTGAATCCGGTCCGATCTCCAAACCCGCTGATGATGCCCCTAAGGAAGATCATGATGTTTATGAACAATGGGTATTTGTTAACAAATTAGCGAGACATCTTCTGATAAGATTCATATCCAGCAATTTGGTAAAGCAGTTTGAGAACTTTAACACTGCTTCTAAAGAAATCTATGACTATGCTATGGACAAATATGATGAAACCTCCAAATCTCACTTGATGGAGGCATTCAGCGCATATGTTAACTATAAGATGCCAGAAGGATCAGCTTGACGGTCCGATATAGTAACCTCGCAGCCTTGGGAAAGGAAATTAATGAAGATTTTCAAATCATGTACTTGCTGATGAGTCTTCGACCTTCGTGGGAGAATGTGTCTCAGACCCTTAGCCTCCAAAAGGGTGTAACCCTTAGTGAGGTTAAAGCAAGATTGCTTGCTGAAGGACAAAGGCAGGCTGCCAGCGGTGTAACACCTACAAACTCTATCATGATTGCTAAAACTAAGAATAATAACGGTTGGTTAACCGTCAATATGAAAAATAAAAGAAAATTCAAGGGCAATCAAAAACAGAAAGGGCCTAAGAATGGTGTTTGCTTTAACTGTGGGAAGCCTTGACACTTTAGCTCTCAATGCAGAAAGAAAAAGGGGTGAGAGTAGCCAGCAAGGTAAAGTGACCAACGAACATGGTGCTTATGTTGAGATGGTCATAGAGTCCATGATGGTAGACACCAATGATAAGAATTGGTGGATTGATTCAGGAGCCACCAGACATATATCAAGAACCAAGGCTGGGTTTGTCGAATTCAAAGATATGAAACCGGGAGATCAAAGTATTTACATGGGGAATGAAACATTCTGTGATGTGTTGGGTGTAGGGAAAATCAAAATTCCCTTACCAACTAGAAAATCCCTATATCTCTCCGACGTTTTCTTTGCTCTAGCTATGAGGAGGAGCATCATCTCTGCGAGCCAGTTGGCTATGAATGGATTTGAAATCAGATTTAAAGATAAACAGGTTACAATTGGCATGCGCGATCAAGTTTTAGTCAATGGTTTTCTTTCTAATAAATTATATATGTGTGCATGGATGGTTTGGCAATGTTATGGCATATGAGATTAGGGCACATTAACAAAAACAGAATAAGTAGAATGGTTAGGGATGGACTTTTACCAGATTTAGGTAAAGTGGAGTACCCTATATGTGAACCATGTCTAAGTGGAAAAATGGTCAAGAAACCATTTCCAAAAGGAACTAGAAGTTCAGAAATATTGACCATAATTCATTCTGATATTTGTGGACCATTGAATGTCCAAAATAGAACGGGGGAGGACTATTTTATCACATTTATTGATGACTATAGTAGATATGGTTATGTGTACCTGACTAAACACAAACATGAGGCCTTAAAAATGTTTCAAATATATGCTGCTGAGGTCCAAAATCAAAAGGGCAAGAAAATAAAACGGATTAGATCCGATAGGGGGGTGAATATACCTCGGAACTATTTAAAGAATATTGTGCACGTGAGAGAATCATTCATGAATATTCGATTCCATATACCCCACAACAAAATGGCGTGGCTGAGAGGAGGAATAGGTCCTAAATAGATATGGTAAGGTCAATGAACAGCCACGTGAGACTTCCGCTGTATTTGTGGGGAGAAGCATTGAACATTGCACAATATATATTGAACAAAAGTTTGCCCAAGACCCCATATGAATTATGGACTGGTGCCAAACCAAAATTAGAACATGTGAGAGTTTGGGGCTGCCCTGTACATGTCCTGCTACCACCACAAGAAAGACATAAACTGCAAGCAAAAACGAAGAAAAATTGTTCTTTCGTTGGCTACCCATTACATCCTAAAGGATATCATGTGTATGATCACGATAATCGGATAATCAGGGAATGCCGAGATGTGTTTTTCCTTGAGGATCCGACGGTCAGTCCAAGAGTAGAACCAAAGTGTGTGGAATTATATGAAATCTCTAAGGGCAAGGGTGTTCAAGCAAGTGGGTGTTCCGACAAGGAGGACGTTGGACCTTGAGTCCCTGGCCAAGGCCCACTTGAGGTGATTGAACAATCCGATGAGCCAATTGGCTGGCCGATTCGGGCGAGGAAACAACCGGCATATCTAGATGATTATTGCAGTTTATTGGAAACCATGCAAGATTTGGATCCGAACTCCTACTCTCAAGCGATCAAAGCGCATGATGCGCAGTATTGGTTAGAAGCTATGATAGAGGAGATAAAATCAATTGAAAAGAACCAAGTATGACAATTGGTTGATCTTCCAAAAGATCGAAAAGCCATTGGATGTAAATGGGTTCTTAGAAAGAAACTAAAGTCGGATAGATCCTTAGATAAATATAAAGCACGGTTAGAAGCTAAGGGATTCACACAAGTGGAAGGAATAGATTACGAGGAGACATTTTCTCCGATCGTAAAATTTCAATCCATACGAACCTTAGCGGCATTGGTAGCATGTCGTGACCTTGAATTGCACCAATATGGATGTGAAAACCGCATTCTTGAATGGCGAATTTGAAGAAGAAATTTATATGAAACAACCCGAGGGGTTTGTGGTGCAAGGTCACGAGGACAAAGTGTACAAACTTAATAGGGCATTGTATGGATTAAAACAGGCCTCGAGACAATGGTATAGAAAATTTCACCAGGCCATAGGTGAAATAGGATTTGTCCCCAATAATGCAGATACATGATTCTATATTAAACGCAATGGGAGTAGTTACTTATATTTGTCATTATATGTGGATGACATTTTGATTGCTGGTGATCAATTGGAAGCCATAAATGAAATCAAACAATGGTTACAGTCAAGATTCGAGATGAAAGACATTCATGGGTGGGGTAGAGTATGTCCTTGGCATTGAAATAACCCGTGATCGTCCGAATAGGCTATTGACTTTATCACAGAGATCCTATTTGGAAACTGTGTTGAAACGGTTTGATATGGCTATGTGTAAACCAATTGATACTCTCATCTGCAAGAGCATAAAATTTTCCAGCGATAAGGGACCCACGAACGAGCAGGATAAGGAAGTGATGAGAATGAAACCTTATGCTCAAATTGTGGGCAGCATCATGTATGCGATGCTGTGTACGAGACCAGACCTTGCATTCACCGTAGGTCTCATAAGCGGATTCCTAAGTAACCCAGGATTACAGCATTGGTATGCGTTTGCGGTACATCAAAGGAACAGTGAATCTCCGCCTATGTTATCAAGGTGAAGTCCTGGAACTGCGCGGCTACTCAGATGCAGATTGGGCCGATGACTTAGACCAGAGAAAGTCAACAACCGGTTATGTGCTTACCCTCGGAGGAGGTGCAGTTTCTTGGGGTAGCAAGAAACAGATTTCTATGCCTATGTCAACAGCCGAAGCAGAGTCCCAGGAGGCTCTTTGGTTAAACTATTTCGTAACTGATTTGGAAATAATTGGAGAAAAAGAGCATGTCTGAATGAACGTAGACAGCTCATCTACTATATCCATGATGAATGAGACAAAGTTCAACAGCCGATCAAAACATGTTGAGATAAAGTATCACTTCATTAGAGAGAATGCTGAAAAGAATGATATAGAAAATTTCTATATGCCTTCAGAGGAATTGATGGCTGATGCTCTCACCAAGGCTTTGCCTGCAGTGATTTTTGCAAGGCATGTGATGTACATGGGACTGAGATACATTTGATGTAGATGGCATTCGTGCCAAGTGGGAGATTGTAGGAAATCGTGTGGCCCGCATACCACGGGTCCCACATCAGATCAAGCAAAGTTGATGCCAACAGACAATATAATCCCACTTAATGTAAGACTTGATCTGGTCCTACTAATAAGACTCCCAATAGGATTAGTGGATGTGAGTTTCTTGGCGAAGAAGTCTCTAGTAAGTGTGACTATTTGGGACTTGTCTATATAAGATAAGGGAGCCCTATGGTTGGTATCATTCCATCTCACAGGAGAGATAAGAGGCAAAGAGATCTGCGGAACTTCTCAATCGCCGGAATGCACATAGATCTCCGGCCGCATGTCGGAGTCTCTGCATCCAAATCCAACTCAATATCTCGTGACAAATTTACAGCCCGAGGCCCCGAACGCAGTAGTAGTTTTTCAATTTCCAAGTCCTGGGAACGGTACTGCAAAGATACTGTAGTGACCATATGGCATAACCATGGAGGTTGCCAGGTGGGCCGGGTCGTGGACCATCAGTACAAGGTACTTAGGTTTGATTCACTTCGCGTGATCGATGGCTCGACCTTTACTGAATCCCCGGGGACTAATCCCCAGGCAACCCTAATGATGCTTGGAAGGTAATTTAATCATCATCGTCAACATTGGACCACATTGTCATGTTAATCTGTTACCTTTGATAAGGATGCATCAACAGTTTGGGCAGCCCATTGGATGTTAGGTTCCAGCCTGTCATGGGTCTGGCTTAGGGCTAGATTATTATTGGGACTTGCCGCTTCTTTTGGACCATGATTTGAAAACTTGGAAACTCAATTGTACTATGAGGCCACTTATCCAAGCAATGGCGGACCCAGGACTTTGGGGTGGTGCGGTATATGGTAAAGTGAAGATGTTAAATAATAAAATTAATTTTTTTATAAAATCTTTAAGGAGTTTCTCGAATCACACGGATATGGTCGAACCCGCATGATAACACTTGGGTCCGCCACTGGGACTCAGCCAAGGAACTTGGGAAAGTCTGGCTGAGTACTCAGTAAGACTAATTCAACTCTGCTCGACTTAATGTCCTGCTGAGCTGAGTTGGCTCGGTTGAATCATGAGTTCATGATTTAAGATTTCAAATAATAGTTCAAAGCTTCAAACCAAACGGTAACTAGGCCACCGAGCCAAGTTCCTGTCATCATGATCATAACAGTAATGTTGACTATAGCATGTTTTATTATGTATTATTAAGGAACATGATGAAGTTGGAGACGACTGTATGTGGGACCTTTACGCATGTGGCCGGTCCAATCACAATATCATGATTGATTGATGCTCATACCGGACCAAGTCACCGAGTTTATGCTAATAAATTCTGGGAACCCTTAAAGATTTAAATAAATAGCTATCACCATCATGTCATTAAACAGAAATGAGTTTTTAGTAAGATTCTCATCCATGATAGACCTTTCCACCCTGCCACACTGTGATTTGTGGCAATGCCAAGCGGGCCCCACAGAGGGGGATCGCATTGGAGGAGTACCTCTACCAGTCCTGCTACATCAGCCATGTATGTGTTAAATTACAATGACAAGAAATGTATAGAAATTGCATAGTTGGTTGATCCTGAGAACCTTTTATCAGATAAGACTGGGCCTAGAAAACTTAATTGGCCCTTGTTATCATCATGCACAAATCAATCTTGCATTACCAAATTGCGCTCGGGCTGAGACCTTGATCTGGCCGGCCAAGTTTGTTGACAACCTTGCAGTGATCACTATCACCTATAACCACCAATTTGAACTAATATCGTGGTTTATGATATCTGTGATTCAGGTGCATGGGGATTAAGATAACGAACGAGAGGCTTGGAAGAGACGCTTAATTAGAACTCGACTGGGAAGAGCCTTTTTTCTTGTTTCAGTAGCGTTATACATGATTTGTGAAGGTATATGTAAAGATGATCAACCAACTATGTAGTTGGGGAAGAAGGACACTCTCAATTACCATTGTGCCCTTCCTTTATTCTCTATTCCTATTCATGTTGCTCTCTATATTATTACTCATCTAATCTAGTTGTGTCAAATATTTGACGAAGTTAGAGTGATCAATAAAGGTTAGATTAGATTTATCCTGATTGCAGTACCTAATCCTAAACGACATTGACCAAGCATAAATCAGGAGTCACTCCCTGCTTGAGACGAGAAGAAGTTGCTAGACAGTCTGCATCAGCATGCATGTCACGTCCCCAAAGTAAGAATTGGAAAAAAACGTGAAAAATTAAATCAATATCAAATTTCTGTGTTTAATACACCACAAGCTTTCAAAAGTGAACCCACAAAACATCACAAACCGTGGTGAGTCCAAATAAAATTTCATTAAATGCGACAGAAGCTTCATTCAATTAATATTCAATGACCATAAATAAGATCCAACACGAAAATCAAATAAACATTTAATAATTAAAGTTGAAGAATGAATAAAACAATTACTAAAGAAAATGTTTATTATTAAAGAAAGTCCATATAAGGAATTACTAAGATGACGTTCACTCTCATGCAGGCTCAGACGGCTCCAAAACCGTCTCTGGCATCCCACTCGGGTTCATCAGTTGGCTCAAACGTTTTCCTCCTCCATTTCCTCAATAAAGTAGGGCTCGGTACTTATGCACCAAATATTACAAAGTAAATAGCAAGTACATAATCATAATTCGAAATTAAATACCATTACGAGAAAAATAAAGACAAGTGTAATCATATAGAAGTAAAGGCAAAGATATAACACGAATGAACGTATTACATAAATCCAAATAAAACAAATAGAGCAATAAGATTCATACATAGATAAGTGTCCCCGTTTTGGGTGGTCAACCCTACATAATCAGGAAAGCCCGTCCATAACGCCGGTGGTCATAAATCGATCAATAAACAAATATCAGGATAACTTATTCACAATTAAAGCAGATTATAAGTGATCCGGACACATCGGTGATCAACCGTCCACATACGATCTTCAATCATTCACAAATGACCAACATAAAGGAAAACATATATGCATAATAGACCCGAATAATAATGCTCGGACACAAGAGTCCTAAGTCAAAATGAAGTGCTGGCCAATCCATAATCCATATCATAGTCAAATCATATACATAATTTGTCAAGCAACTGCATAGCCCATAGCACATAAAATGGTATGCATCTAAAGGAATACATATCCTAAACCAATAAATATATGCATGCAAAGGTCAAATAATAATCACAAGCCAATCCTAAGGTCAGACATAAAGTCTCGTACCCAACAACCATATGAATCTCTAATAGATAAAATATCAACGCATCCCTTTTCCATCAATGGTGCATAGACTCAATTAAGGTTTTCCAATAGAGATGAGTTGTACTTGAATCCATTATGATTTCCCGGAGGTCATATGAAGCATTAAACCCCACGTTAGTAAGATACCGCATGCCCAGTCGGTATTTACTCAGGTCCAATGATACAATTAATAAAATATAATTTTAACACATCAAAGATAGTCAAAGGTCATAATTTAGGTTCATAAAACAACAAGGCCCTTTCTCCTAATTTCCATAAATAAAAAGGGGCAATGTAAATAATTTCACCACACTAAAAGTCACATGGGATTACATCATCCCATGTCATCACCAATCTATCTACTTTATTCCCATCCTTATTAGGTAACCATGTCACCCCATTCTGTCACCATTTTATCTCCTTCCTATACAAACAAGTCAAAGCCATACACAGAACCCATTCTAGAAAAAGTGCTCCACGCCTGTGACAACATGAAAGCTTAGAATAGTGACTCCACAGATCACAACCCCAGATCACCTCACAAACAACGTCGTCCAGCCATGTACGGACGGATGTGTGGACTAGATTTGTGATCAAATAAACTAGTGGACCCCACCACTGCCTGATATCCAAAATAAAACCCCATTTGATGATTGACGCCCCAAACTGTGTAAAGCCTTAGATGAGTGGTCAGATGGAATCCAATCCCCACGGGTCTACCACCGTTAGGTTCACCCCTGGGTCCCCTATCAGATGTGGGGACCCGATCTGCATGTGGTGGCCCACCTGGGTCCCATGGTCAAAATCACAGAACAGCCCCAAATGATCTGTGTGATGATTCCGGTTCAGGTATGATGTGCACAGGTCTGGAGAGTTTGAGTTGCATCCAACTTCCATGTTTTACTGTCTACAATGACTCTTTTGTTACAGAATTTCAATTGTTGAAGAGGGGTTTTGGAATCCAAACAAAGTGTACTATGGTCAACTGAAGGTCGAGGTTACTGCAACAGTAACACAGAATCAATAAAATAAACCAAATTACCCCAAAATCTCCGATCTCATCGCAAAGCAAAATAGCATCACAATAATATCACAAGAAAAGGCATAAAAAGGGGTTTCTATATGCATCCACACTTGAATCAATGAGGAACACCAGCATTAAATCTACAAATTATGGTTAAGTACTTGCATTTCACCGGAGTTTGAAGAAAATGCAATAGATCCTAACCAATACCCAATCCGAGATTACCGGGGCGCTCAATCACAATCCTAACACCAATCTGACACAAGAGATGTGATAAAAATGCCAAGGTGATCAGATCTATGGTATTCTACCCAAAATCAAACATTGGAAAGAATAAGAAGATAACCTAAGAGTACAGATTTACTTCTAATGGTTTGAGGAGAAGGTTACCTGAGATAAGAAAGTTGAACCAGGAATGATGGTATCCTCTGATCTTAATTCTGATGGCTGGATCCTAAAGCTTGACTTGGGAAGTTGAAAGCGGAAGAAGAATCGGAAGGAGTTGCAGAGATAAGTGAGAAGAGATAAGGACGTGCTGTTATTTAAAAGAAGAGATTAGGTTAAGAGAGTATTGGGCTTAAGTCATTGGGCCGGATCAAACTGCGGGTCAGGTCATCTACCCATTAACCCAACTCACCAATCCACACATCTAATCTAACGTGTGCCCCCACTTAATCCTAATCACTTAAATAACTAAAATACATTCAATTAAAATAATACTAATATCTAATTAAAATATATTAAATATATTAAAAATAATAAAAGCGGGACCAGGATCTTACAATGCATGCCACACCCGTACAATTCTACAATCAACTCTGCTAGATTTTATAAGAAAATTGGCTTCTAACTATTCTGATTATTCAATATCCCCCGCTTACTAGATTGGGTTTGTTGTTTTAATAAAAAATTTTAACTCTTTGGGATTCTCTAGACAGACACACGAGCGCGTATACAAATTCAGTACTTTGGAAATGCTTAGTTTATAAACACATATTCTAATTGCTGTTGGTTTTTGTTTTGTGGTCTCTGTTAGCTTGCCCCAGCAAGGGGGAAGAACAGCGTCTTTTGGAATGCGGTAGTCCCCATGACCAAATCCCAAATCCTTGTTTTTTCAAACGGGCTACAATCTCGACGACGGATCCAGACCGGATCCGATTCTCTTATCTCCTCTTCTTCCCTTCTCGCTTCTCTCTTCTCTCTTCTCTCTTCAATGAATTCATTCATTGGGGCAGGCAATTTCAAGGTCTGTGAGTAGTTGGGGTTCCTCTGGCCCTTGATCATGAGTGGGCCTTTTCTTTATTTTATTTTAATTAGTTTTTGCTTTTCGTTTTTGGGTGTTGTAAGTGGGCCTTGACCTCCTTTTATTTTCTTTCTAAGACGTCTCGAAAAACCAAATACAGGGCCAAGACACCCCCTTATAGGTGTGAAAAAATGATTGTCGAAGGTTGCCAAATGCCCAAGTACTAGTTTTGGAATGGCTCTTCTTCATTGGTGTATTACTAGTACTTGTTTCATCTTTGAATAATTGAATAGTAATTGTGCGTGCATTGCACTTGTATGTCTCGTTTTGTTGCCCCAGCTAGCGTTCTAGTGGCTAAGGATTTGAGGTGGTTTTTTAGTCAACAAAATATAGATTTTTTGGTCAATAAATTATTGAAACTTCATGATTTGCTGTAGACAACTCGAACTGTCAAAATTTAATTTAAATGACCAATTTGCTCCTCTTAATGTTGTTTTACCTTAAACTTGTATATAAGTTGTAAGGATTTACGAGAGTTGGCTAATTCATTGGGTGATGAACAAAATCGGATTTTATATGATGTGATTTCTCTAGAATGGACTGCCCGAGTGTTACTCGAAACATGTTAAAGAATTTTTAAGAAAAATATGACAAACTATAGTGGTTGCTCGAGCGGTTGCGCACCACTTGCTCGAGCGGACCTTCATAGAACCTCCTTCGCTCAAGCCATTTGATTTGTCGCTCGACCCATTGAATATGAAGCTCGATCTTCTGGAGACAAAACCTCAATCGCTCGAGCGAACCCTTCTGACCGCTCGAGCGGACCTTGCACGAAGTTGGAATGCTAATCTGGAAAATACTTCATATTTTTTTCTCAAGATGCTTATTTGAGTCCTAATCATTCTACAAACTTTGAGGGACGATTCTAAGCTTATATATAGCCATTCTCTCTCTATTCTAAAGAACTTCTCTCCCATACTAAGCCCTAGAGAAGAACTTAGATAGATCCATCATCATCCAAGGATGTTTATTTTAGTGTTTGGTTGTCTGTTGGCCAAGACGATAAGGCCCGTGGTTTTTTTTTTTTTAATAGGGTTTTTCACGTATATATCGTGTCTCCTTCTCATTGTGTGGCTGATTGCTTTTAATCGGATTTAAGGTTAATTACACTTTTTTGAAAATTTAATAGAGATATATATTATTTATTGGGACTTAAGCCTTTGTGAAGGCCGATCTTTCATAAGTGATTCTGTGCGTGTTCTAAATAGAATATAGTATAGTGCGGGAGCTGATAAATCTTATTGTGGACTGAAAAGTTTTTTTTTTTTCATCCCACACTTAAGAGAGAGAGTTTTCACAAGAGGCTTAATAGATGGGCTCGATTGTGCATAAGATGTATGAAGCTTTTGTAATATATTGTTTAAGTGCCATTAAATCTTACTCATGGGTTGGACAAAAACTTAGGTCTATTGAGTTGTTCTTTCTATTTATTTTAGAATGGACTGTGGCTGTGTCATCGGAAGAGCTGAAGAGTAGACATGAAGAAATCAGAAGAATTTTGGGTGAACCCCGAAGGCCCGACCGATCGGATGGTGATCAGATCAATCGGACCTCGGGAAAACGCCAGAACGGGCTACGCGGATTTGTCTCCTTTTGCAATTGGTATTTCCCACTTTGAGTCCTATTTGTAATCAAATAACAAGGCACGAATTTGAGGTTATATAAATGGTGTTTCTCTTAACCCTAAGTGATCATATTGTAGATTAGTCGCATCAAGTAATTCCCTCATTTTTCTGAAGAGAGAAAACCCTAGGAGAGATTATTTGATTCTCTAGAGCCATCATTGATAGGTTGGGCAGAAGATTCGCTCTAGAAGGTTTGCTGCTTCTATTCTCTTGTAGAAGATTGGTACAACTTGGTTCTCACGGTGCTGTTGGATCAAGTGCGGAGAATGATGCATGGCGGGGAGGTCGTGGCAACAGGAGAAGTTTTGCAAGAACAACTACAGTCCTTAGGTCAACGTACTAATCGGGAAAGAGAGCTGTAAGTATATCTTGTAACTGTTCAATATTTCTTGATTTCAAATCGTATATTTTCTCCCTAGATAGGATTTCCACGTAAAAGATTGTGTCCGCCTTCTTGTGGCGTGTGATTGGTTTAGTTTTATTTTATTTAGTATTGACTTCCATTGTGCATTGGTTCTTAGACTAGCACCCATTCTAGCAAGGGCCACTTTCAGTAGATACACCATGTTACGAAAGTTGAACCAAAAGAGTGAGGCGAGGAGTGGGACTGAAAAAATTGAATTGGTTCCTTGCTAATAGGAGAGGATGCCACCTTTCCCGTATGTACGGGCTTCCTTTCCCATGTGTGTGAGCTTCTTTAATTTTTCGAGTGCATGAGCTTCCTTTCCTATGTGTGCGGGCTCTCTCCTGACACCTAACCCTCTGGTTTGGGATACAAAAGAAAATAAGAGAGAATGCAATATTACAATTACAAAATGCCCCTTGCAGTTTATATCCAGTTTAAAAATCCTTGACTCTTATCAACAGAGTAAGACAGAAACTTGGAAATCAAGAATGGAAACGGCACCTTGTTTGCATTCTTCTATTGGTATCAAACTTTCCACACTTCTTTTTACATCTGCTGATTGGGCCAACTTGTGATGGCACCTGGGTGGGCCCCAACCCACATATTGGAATGCCCCCACACATTAATGAGAATTGCTTTCTGTTCCCCTCTTAGAAAAGTTTATCAATTATAATTATTTTCCCCTCTTTGAAAAGTTTATCAATTATCCCATAAATCTCTCTCCAGATGAAACCAGTTCACTAAAGTTCCAAGCAGAACAAATTATAAATACATGTATGAACACTAATGTCACATCACGTTATAGGTTCTATATTATTTCTAAATAAAACTAGACTCTAAATTTAATGTGGCAAATCTGTTAGTTGCCCTTAACCCACATAGCTTGCCAATCTCTTTATTCTTTTTGATACCCCACCCAAGGGAACTAGGACGATGAGAGCTACAGCACATGTAGGGAGAGACTACATGCATTACGTCTTGAGAGAGCACCCACACTGGTGTGGAGTGGTCACCTGTGCACACAAGAAGAGAACACCCACACAAACGTACGCACAAGGAGAGAACATACCCAATGATTAATCATGGGGCCACTGTGAAACCCAGAATTTCCAATCATCTAGGCTATAATTTTGTAAAGATTTTGAATATTCAGCTGCGCTGTGACCTAACTTTCACCCCTCGACACTTGAAGTTTAAAAAAATGTCTACAGAACTATTCATACAAAAAATACAGTGAAAGTTACGATCTTACCCTTACAATATACGATATCATATGATTGTAGGATATCCTACAATCGTGGAATATCCCACATCAATAGAATATCACAGATATTCACCTTTTCCCTCTAAATCCTAAAGCTTTGTTTTCTTTGCATCATGCCTGCTTGCTGCAGAAACTGGCTTGGAGATTTTAGGAGAGAATCTCCTATTATCCAGATCTTCCATCTCACTCATCACAAGATGGATCGATATGGGCCCTATTTCATCCTTTAAAGACATGAAAAAAGGAGGTTTTTGTGTTTATTTTTAGTTTTTTTAATGAATTGGAAATGCAAAATCACAAAATCACCTTGTGAAATCTAATAGGAAAATGTGTTGTTTTTCCTTTTCTTTTAATGGCAATGTGAAAGGGAAGAGAAAAGAGAAGGACAAACGAAGATGGGTTATACTAAAACTCACAAACGAAGATGGGTTGTACTAGAACTCTTTTTTTTTATGCAATATAGGGGTAAAGTATATTTTTGGGCAATATCCTATAATTGTAGGATTTCACGCATCTTAAGGGCAAAATTGGAGTTTGTGCATCGTCCTTTGTTATACAAATAATTGTACGAGCAATTTTTAAACTTCATCCTTTGAGAGACAAAAGTCCAACATTAAGACAGTTGTATATGGTCAAAATCTCAATTTTCTAACACTCGGCGTTAAATGGTTTGATGGGAAAGGCGGGATTCGCAATTGGCTGTGCAACCTGTCCTCCTCCCCATCTCTTTCCTCCTACAATTTTTCTAATAACACATATGCATGTCAAACAAATTTTTGCTTCCACGGAACGTTATATCGGTTATACATATTTATCTCTAACTCTAACTTAACAAAGTCAGCCAGTCACTATCCATCATGTGTCGTATACATGGGGATATTGCTCTTTCAGGTTTCTAACTCCTTGAAATTTATCACCGATCCAACTAGGCATGTCAAATGGGCCGTGCCCGCGAAAATTTTGGCCCGCCCGTGCCGTGGGCCGGGCCGGCACGGCCCGCCCCAGTTAACGGGCCGGCACGGCACGGCCCGCCAGGGGAAAACCCCTGGCACGGCACGGCCCACTGGCACGGCCCACAGTGGGGCGGGCTGGAGCGGGCCGTGCCAGCGGGCCGGCGGGCCGTTTTTTTTTTTTTTTTTTTTTTTTTTATAGACTAATATAAATATATAATTACCGTAAGGCGTAACGTAAGCGTAAGTCCGTAACGACATGGATTTGAATTTGATTTTCGATCAATAGTCATTAATTTTTCAATAGTTACTTTTCTAAACATTTAAACTTATACAAACATTTGACAAATGATTGAGTGGTTCAAATTAATTTATAGATATTTACTCACATATTACTTAAGTACTATATATGATTTTTCTTTTTCTTATCAGTATTAAAAATAAAAATTAGAACACAAGCAAGGAGAATGACAAAGATATTTAAGTGGTTCGGTCAAACTCGACCTACTCCACTGAGAAGAGAGAACCATTTGGATCTTAACTTCTTGAAGGTTTCTAAATAGGATTACCTTCAAAACCTTACAATCTTTTAGAAAATAAAAAAAAAAGAATGAAAAACTTATAAATTACAATGAAGAAAAAAGTAAAAAATCAGATTTGTAGTCCACTAATGTATTCTGCTGGATCAAAATCTTCCATTAATGATGTTAACTCTTGCTTCCTCTTATCTGCCAAGTACCAGTCTCGTAGGCAAACACAACACTCCACCGTTTCTTCAGTGAGATTTGTTCTTCTGTCATCTACTACACGTCCACCTGCACTAAAAGCCTGTTCTGATGCTACAGAAGACATAGGAATAGTTAATAGATCACGAGCCATGGCTGCCAACACTGGATAAATGCTTTCTTGTTGCTTCCACCAGGCTAAAAGGTCAAAAGTGGATGCATCCTGCATCCTAATTACACCTACGTCAAGATACGATGATAACTCCGTCACAGTGTTGTTACTTGAGCTTGAGCTGGATGCCATGCCTGTGGACAGGGAAGAATACCACACCTCCCACTCAGGAACACCTGTATACTAGACTTCTGTATTGCCCATACTAAGCCCAGCTGTACCCATTTGCTCACAATAAAATTGAAAAAGTGCTTGTAATTGTGCCCTTATATTTGAAAAAACATTTGAATCTGTATAATTCATATTTTTATTTATTCCATCAATAAAAAACTGTACACCACTTAATTTTAACCTAGGATCAAATACAGCAGCTAAAGAAAATGTCATTGGAGCCTCTTTCCAATATTTATTAAATTTGACTTCCATGTCTCTAATAGTGCTACCAAGTAAAAAATGATCTCTAAATCTACTGAATTGTAAAGTAATTTTAAAAAGTTTCATTAAAGCTTCATTAGATGTGGGATAATATATCCCGGAAAAAAATAATGTTGAAGTATAAAAAGGTTCTAATAAATCTCTTATATGGGCACATAACTCCCAATGTTCATCACTAATCATTAAATCTTGTGCATGAAAAGCACAAAATTCATTCAAAACAGTTTTTCTAGAAAGTGCCTTGTTTAACAAATCATACATAGAATTCCATTTATGTTCAACTTCTTTAGGCATTTTAATAGCTGATACGCCTTGCCTCGCACATATTTGGGCATACAATTGTCTTCTTTGTGCGGAGCAAAAAACAAATCTAACAATGTCTTTAATAGCATCTGTATAACTTGTAATGTGCTTTAAACCAACTTTTGCAATAAGATTTAAGATGTGACATACACATCTATTTTGAAAGATAGAACTATCTATCAAAGTTGCAAGTGGCATCTGCATTCTCATTAATTCAATAGCTACTGTATTATTACTAGCATTATCTAAAGTTACAGATAAAACTTTTTCCTTAATACTATATTCATCTAGTTTTTCCAAAATTAATGTACTTATCCTAGTTCCATTGTGTGGCCATTCAAGAGTGCTAAAACTAAGTATACGTTTATTCATAATCCATTTTGCATCTATATTATGTGCAGTAATACAAAGATAACTATCACCCCCTTTAGAAGTCCACATATCTGTGGTTATGGATATTCTACCAGGAGATTCCGCAAAATAGTTTTTTATATTTATTTTCTCTTCCTGCCAGAGTCTAATAGCATCATTTCTGGCTGTATTTCTTGAAATACTGTGAAATTGTGGTTGACAGTATTTCTGGACCCATTCTTCAAAAAACTCATTTTCAACAAAAGCAAATGGTAATTCGGATAAAACAATCATTTTAACAAGACCTTGTCTAGCACTTTGTGCATTATAAGAAAAAAAACCCAAACTGCTACTACTACTACCACCACCAGTAGTAGAAATTTGGGTTTGTGAACCAGGCCCCCCTGTCCCTGCATTCTCTGGCCTATGCTTTTGTAAACATGTTTTCCTATGTCTTGACAAATGGCCGGTACCCCCTTTTGACTGGGCACTGTAAATCTTACCACACAATGTGCATTTTGCCTTTTCAACATTCTTTCCATTTTCAAAAACATCATACCTTGTATATATATCCCAAACTGCTGAAGTTCTACTCCTCTTGTTTGGTTTATGGGAACTCTGAGGAAAGGGGGGTGGTAAATCACCTACTTGATCTTGTAATTCAATAAAATCTTCTTCTACCTCTAAATTAACGGATGAAGCTTCTGTGGGAAATCTTCTAGTCATATTTCAAAAGAATAAATTTATAAATGATAATAGTAATATGCTAATAGCCTTCTTTTGTGATAATTTATTATAAGAAAGGGGAGAAAATGGGAGTTAATATAATATAATATAAACTTATATATATGGAATCTCAAATCTAAATATTATAAATACCTCTAAATCTTTGAAGGCCCCTTTAATCTTGTCTCTTGATGACTTGATCTTTGGTCCTCCAAAAACTTCTTAGAGAGTGAAAGAGTTGAGTGCTTTGAGAGAGAGTTAGAGAATGAGAGAGTTGTGTAAATTGGTGAGAATGAGAAATGTGTAATTGGTGGGGAATGAGAATGGGAGGGTTAGGATATTTATAGACTTTGTATAATGAAAAATGACACAAAATACCCCATTATATGACCGTTTTATAGCTGTTGGGGGGGGGTAAAATGGTATTTTTAAAAAAAATTGGCTGTTGGGCGTGCTGGCGGGCCGGCCCGTCGGGCCGACCGTTGGGCGGGATGGCGGGCCTATACAGGCGGGCCTGGTGGGCTGCAAGGGCTGGCCCACTAGGCCGGCGGGCCTGGCGGGCCGTGCCAAACGGGCCAGCGGGCCGTGCGCAGCTCGGCCCAGCACGGCCCGCGTCATGGGCCGTGCCGTTGACCGGGCCGTGCCGTGCCACGGCCCGTTGACTGGCGGGCCGGGCCGTGCCGGGCCGGGCCGGCACGGCCCACTTGACATCTCTAGATCCAACACATACTAAATCAAAAACTGATCATCTCGAAGTTCACATATTTAGGGGTCAACATTCTCATTTGTCAAAAACAAGTGGTGCGTCCCTAATATTTATCTCTAAATCTATTTTCAACAAAAGCCATCAATCCGTGTTCAACACGTGTCATTGTCGCCTTACAACTAATTGAAAGTGACTTTGACTTTAATTGAGGTGATATTTGTTGAGGAGCGGTCTCCACCTAAGAAGGAGTATCGAAAATGGTTTGTATATACTTATTCTAGTAACACATTGAGATTTTGGCACGATTGATTAATTAAGGAAATTTAATATGGTATCAAAGTCAATAAGTCTCCAATTTGAATAATAAGTGTGTTGCCATGAGTGCGGCGATAACATTCCACCTGAGAGAGAGTATTGAGGAGTGAGCTCCAACTGAGGGAGAGTTTTTGAAAAAGATGGAGCCCTCCAACAAAAAAATGTGGAGGTGTCAATGACTACATGACAAGAGGCGACCAACAAGGTTGCTGGTCCCACAAGCCATTGCAAGATGGTGGCTCCGTCATTATTAAATCAAGAACATAGAATCAGATACTGTTCCCATGGAATGGAGAGCTCTTAAATTTCACTTCAATCCCATTGATGATTTGTATTCAAACATATAAAGATTGATTTTTCAACTCTCATTTGTCTTTAAACGTGACTGTTGTTCCTTCCAACAGATCCACCTAATCCAATTCCAAATCAAAGAAAATTCTATCTTAGAATTCCTCTTAATCGACAAGATCCTACCTTTCTTTGTAAGTAACCACGTGATTTATTTTCAACGTACGATATGAAATATCGTGTGGAATAGGGCACTACGGCTTGGCTCTATAAAATGGGCAGTGTGGGGGACCTGAAAGGAGAAATAGAGATAACAATCACTCTTCAGAAAGAATAAAAAGTCCCCATCCTTCTTTCTCTGACATTTCCAGAATCATATGGTAGTGGGTGCTGCTTCAACAATCTTTCTGGTTTGAATCCATTTGGGTGTATAGTTTGATGCTGGTGTGAGACATGGAAGAGTTTGGACCCTGGAGGTTGATTTTAGCAGCAATATTTGCTGGATTTCTCCATTTCCAGGGCTCATGTTCCACAGACGCAGGTGCAGCACAATGCCATTTTCGATTCTTATTTCCTTCTTTCCATTGTGATCACTTCTATCGGAAAACAAAATGGTAACCCATGAGCAATATTGTCCATGAGGTTTGAAGGACATTCTAGATATTGGCCTAAATATTCTGGCCCAATTGCGACCGTGGCGTCAAATGTTAGGCCCACGCCCAGCTACCCTTAGCTTGCTAGCCGGGCCAAATCTTATAGGATAGATTTTAATTGGACCAGAAACTTAGCTTGCGTCCAGCCTACAAGCCCTGAAAAATTGGCCCATATTAAGATCAAGTCGGGCCCGGTTCAAATCAAGATAGTGCTGACCTTCCCATTTAATTACAATTTGTCTTGAAATTAATTGAATCAACAATTCTAATCTGCTTCTCAATTATGCTCATTTTGAATCATTTTATTTCTCTTTACTCACTGTGTAGTTTGTATTAGTGCCCTCAACTAACATTTACCTGTTTTGTTCTTTGTCCTTGCAGCTCCAAATTATACTTTCATGCAAGAAGCAACCAAGGCCCCTCCAATAGCTTACTATGACTACATCATCATTGGAGGAGGAACTGCAGGCTGCCCTCTAGCAGCCACCCTCTCTCAAAACTTCAGGGTCTTGCTCTTGGAAAGGGGTGGCTCTCCCTATGGCAACCAAAACATCACCAACTTAGCCACCTTCACCAACACAATCACCGACACGTCTCCGACATCGCCGGCTCAAAGTTTCATATCCGAGGACGGGGTCGTCAACACGCGAGCTCGTGTGCTAGGAGGGGGGACCTGCTTGAATGCCGGGTTCTACACGCATGGAGACCCGGAGTTCGTGCAGAAGGCTGGTTTGGATTTGGATTTGGTGAACAGATCCTATGAGTGGGTGGAGAAAGTCATGGTGTTCGAGCCACAATTGAGACGGTGGCAATCTGCTGTGCGAGATGGTTTGCTGGAAGTGGGCTTGTTGCCTGATAATGGATATACATTTGATCACATTTATGGGACTAAGGTAGGAGGGACCATCTTCGACAAGGACAACCATCGACATACAGCTGTTGATTTGCTTCAGTATGCAAACCCAAGTAGCCTTACCGTTCTTCTGCATGCCACTGTGCACAAGATCTTGTTTAAAACCAAAGGTCAGAATCCTACCACTCAATTAATCTAAGTAAGGGGTCATTAGGACTAGGAGAAAAGGTGGACATATTGGAGGCCGAGAAAAAAATATTTAAGGTTTGTTAGTTTGCATAAAACAAAATACATATGAACTGAACACATAGGAATTCACATTATATGTGGTTCAAAATGCAGATAACATTTTTTTATAAATATATCTATATATATATATATGGGAATGTTCGTATGCATCTTTCCCTCACCATAGAGTGAGGGACACTCCCCTTTTTGCATATAAAAAGTATATTTTGTACCTCACCCTATTCACTTAGAAATTTTCAAAAAGGGAAGTGTCTCTCACCCTATAGTGAGGGAAAGATGTATATGAATGTTCCCCATATATATATAGGGCAAGGCTCTCGTAAGCTTAAGCTTATGATAAGATTCCGTAAGCTAATGCTTCTGGGGCCCATCCTTGGTCCATCCAAATGGACCAAACACACGACCCCCTTAAAATGCACATGCCCACCAACTTTTAGTTAGATCCAAATTTACTAGACCGTTTGATCGACTATGTACCGATCCGAATGGTCCATCGACCATTAAACTTTTGGTACCCAAATGGAGATAATAGAAACCATGGTTGGGGCTGATTTTTTGCAAGAAGGAGGGTCCTACGGGGTCCTTGAAATCCCCCCACCCCATCCACATGCGGGTCCCCAAGTAGGCCCCACCATGCAATTGAGTTTACTTCAGCTTACCTTCTCCTAAGCTTCAGCTTAGGAGAGCTGCCCATATATATGGGGGATATTCCTGTGCATCCTTCCTTCAATATATGGTGAGGGACAAACTTAATGGACCCACCTGGGGACCCACTAATCATGGGACTTATGGGGGATGGGAAGAGACACCTTGGATGTAGCCATATATCAAATTTGGGGTCAATCTTATGCCTCTAACCCCTTCATCCGTGGTCCACAAATTTAATTACTATATAATAAAGGAAAAAAACTGACCCTCAATCCAACGGTCTAATCCATTTTGATAGGTGAAAATTCAATGTGTCTAGTGCACTTAAGGGAGTTTCATGTGTGAGAATGATTTGGATGTATTATAAAGTCAACCCTACTATGATGTCCCTCACAATTTATGGTGAGGGATAGATGCATATGAATATCACAATATATAGGGAAATATTCAAGTGCATCTATCCCTCACCATAGGGCGATGGACACTCTCCTTTTTGAAAAATTTTAAGTACAAAAGTGACTTTTCAAATATATAGATATATACCGATTCTAGTTAGTAGCTAGGTTGGCATTGATGGATGTATTGAACAGTGACTAAGCAAACATTGTGATCATTCATTCATGTACAGGGCAGTCAAAACCAGCAGCTCATGGGGTGATCTTTAAGGATGGTGCAGGCAACGAGCACAAGGCCTACCTGAGCAAAGAGAAAGGTAAAGGGTCCATGAGTGAGATCATAGTTTCAGCAGGTGCACTGGGCAGCCCTCAGCTGCTTCTCCTGAGCGGAATCGGGCCAGCCCAACACCTCAAGTCCTTGGGCATCAATGTGCTATTGGACCAACCCATGGTTGGCCAAGGCATGGCAGACAACCATATGAACTTCATCGTCGTCCCCTCCCCTTCTCCGGTCGAGATCTCCCTCGTTCAACAGGTCGGCATTACTCGATTGGGAACCTACATTGAAGCACTCAGTCGCATCGATTTCGTCAAATTCTTTGGATTAACCACACCAACCAATGAAACAACTCCAGAGACGATGAAGAGTGCTTTGGAAATCATTGAAAGACTCCAAAATGCTGGAATGATCGCCGAAAAGACGATCGGCCCTGTTTCAACTGGCTATCTCAAGCTAAGAAATAGGAACCCAGATGACAATCCTATGGTCACTTTTAACTACTTCAAAGAACCTGAGGATCTACAGAGATGCATAAATGGCATGAAAATTATTGAGAGTGTAGTCAATTCCAAGGCTTTCTCCAACTTCAGATACCCAAATGATACTGTGGACGCTCTCCTCAACATGACTCAATATCTCGTGAAAAATATACAGCCCAAACGCAGTAATGCTTCAACTTTTGAGTCATTCGAACAGTACTGTAAGGATACTGTGATGACCATATGGCATTACCATGGAGGTTGCCAGGTGGGCCGGGTCGTGGACCATCAGTATCGGGTACTTGGGGTTGATTCACTTCGGGTGATCGATGGCTCCACCTTTATTGACTCACCAGGGACTAATCCCCAGGCAACCCTAATGATGCTCGGAAGGTAATTCAATCACCATCATCATTAATGTTCATCTGTCACCTTTGATAAGTATGCATAATCAGCATGGGCCAGCCCATTCGATATTAGGGCCCAGCTTGTGATGGGTCTGTTTAAGGGCTAGATACTTGGACTCGCTGCTTTTTTTAGATTTAAAGTTCAAGCCATGGTTTGAAAACTTGGGAACTCGACTTGGACTAGGAGGGTCCGGTCACTGAGCCGAGTAACTTGGGAAAGTCTGGCTGAGTACACGGTAAAGTAAAACTCTGCTAGAATCTGTGTCATGCTGTGCTGAGTTGAGTTGGCTGAGTACATTGTGATTTGTGGCAATGCCTAGTGGGCCTCACAGAGGGGATCGTATAGGAGGACCTCCTCCAGTCCTGAAATATCAGCCATCTATGTGTTAATTACAATGACTAGAAATGCATAGAAATTGCATAGTTGGCTGATCCCAGGTATAATAACCTTTTATTAGATATGACTTGGCCTAGAAAACTTCGCCCTTGTTATCATCATGCCCACATCTTGCATTGCCAGATTGCACTAGGCCCGTGCGGCCCCCAGTTTGTTGACAACCCCGTGATCTCTGTCACTTATGACCACAACGATTTCTACCAATGTTCTGATTTATGATATTTGTGATTCAGGTACATGGGGATTAAGATAAGGAACGAGAGGCTTGGAAGATATGATTTGGACTAGTATTTGACTTGGAAGTTCATTCTTATTTTAGCAGTGATGCATGATTTTGTGAAGTTCTACAATAAGATGATCGCTTGAATGATCACTAGTAAAAAAAATTGAGTAGACGGTGTTGAATAATGTTTTTTTTTCTTGGTAAATGTTGAATAATGATTGTTATGGTAGCCAAATGCCAAAGTCAATTAATTCGAATGAATAGACCATGGTCTTTGTCATGGTCCCTTGGGCTTTAATCTATTTATCTTACTAGATTAGCAATGGTTCTCCTTCAATGGTCCATTACCAAATAATCTCTTTCTTTGAATAAATATTGCACTTGTATATTTCCTTTTGTTGCCCTATTCAGCATTCTACTGGCTAAGTATTTGAGATGATTTTTTAGTTAACAAAACACAGATTTTCGAGTCAATATACCATTGAAACTTCATTATATCATGCAGACATGTCGAGCTGTCAAAATTTTAAATGACCAATTTGCTCCTCGCAATGATTGTTTTGCCCCATAGGGAATTTTCACCTGTGGGAAGCCCGCATGATGAACGCCTTTAATTCGAGAGAGGAAGTCTTGGCAATATTTACTTGATCGTATTAACTTGGAGCAGTGGATACCAGGTCAGGTGCACGACAACATAAGTTTTATTTAACTTCATCACTGCAATGATATGCCTGATTATATTCAAACATGGTCGCTATAACATTAGTCAAGTCGGACTGATTTTTTATAGTGTTAGATGAGATGGTCAGAAATGAACAATGAAGATAATTTTTTAATGAAACCAGTGATCAATTACTTCCTCTGACGGGGTCAACCTCAGCAGCTGCATGCAATTTTAAATACCTCAAAGCTAAAGAGCTAAACCTTATGTCTAGACTTTCAGCAGTACCCGACTTGAAACTTTTGAACCTTCCCATGCCAATGCCATTTAAAGAGTTCTTCTATGACCGCTCAGCTGATAAAGATGTGGAGTGTGTGGGGAGATTTCCAGAACCACAGGATTAAGTTAACCGCAGCCATCAGATGAGGTTAAGCATTCTCACGTGCCATCCTCGTGCCATCCACGTGGCACCGAGCTCACCCCGGCTACCAGGGCAGGAGGCCCGGCCGAAGTTAGGCAGCTCCGTGCCCTTAGCGCCGAACTGGCCCACCTCGGGCGTCATCTCGGCAAGGGGCTCCACCTCGGCTGAAGAAGCCGGGACAGAGGCCGAAGCAAGAGAGAACCTTCACATGCGCCCCTCATCCCCCACGTCATCAGGCACGTGGAGAGATAGGGGCGCGAGCTAGTGGGACAGACGCGACATCCAGCCGCCCACAATCTTCGCCAGATCCCTAACAGAGTCCCATCCAGCGGCTGAAGCCACATCAGGGCAGGGCCCGAGGGCAGATCCGCTGGTACTCCTACCGCCAAAGGCGCCCAACAGGATCTGGCCCAACAAGATGTGCATTAAATGCAATGTGGGCTGACCCGACGGGCATTTAATGCATAGTGGGCTGGATTGGACCACAATTAATGCAATGTGGGCTGATCATGACTTCCCAGTCAAATCGCGGGACCCACACCAAAATATCTCCCAAAAGATACGTTCCACACTCTATAAATAGAGGTTCATACCACCATCAAAGGTACGCCATTTTTTCCATACCTAGAGTCGTTACTCTGCCTCTCTTCTTCCTCTCCTTCCATTGTTCCAGTTCCCATACTGACTTTGGCATCGGAGAGCCTTGCGCCGCCCAGGCCAGGGTCCTCTGACCATTTGTTCTTCCCTTTCAGGCTTCCGGACGGCATCCAGTCACATACAGTCATCATCATCTTCTCGGATAAGTCCTGTAAGGCACCCTCTTATTGTGGGTCATTATTTTCTGCACCTACATGGAGAAAGAAAGAAACCAAAGGAAACTCTTTACAGCTCAATGTAGACTTTCTTATTCATCCCAAAAGACTCCTATTTCTTCTTGCAACTCCATACTTACACAGTTCACTGGAGTGGCCACATGGTAATGTTGGAAAAATATCTGAGGACTTGAGGTCTCAAGTTGGTACCCATCGTCTCTATGATTCTCCTGCCCGTGAGAAACCATAGTATTTGTGCCATTGTTTCCATTTAACCATTTGTTTTGAAATTACTTGAATAATTAATTCTAATCTGTTTATCACTTTGTGCTCATTTTTATGATTCTCTTGACATTTAATTAAATGTATTAAGAATCTCTTTTAAAGTTAATAATATATTTTATACTAACCTTCTAAGAAGAATTATTTGCCTTTTTTCTCTTTGTAAGTATAGTTTTCGTTCTTTTAGATTTCATTCTGTTTGGACAAATTTTATAAATTATTTTCATTGTCTTTGTTGTTCTTATTGTTGTATAAGTGTAGTTCTTTTTTTTTTTTCTTTTTTTTTTTGGCTACATCGAAAGGGTTACATGGCACAAAAAAAATTACAATATAGGGAAAGAAAGAAACATAAAAACCAGAAATATAAATACTAAAATTGAGAAAGAACAAATTAACCCAAACAAAACACCACGAAACTGAAAGCACTCCACTTTTTTGTTTGCTTAAAGGTAAAATTGTATTAAAGGAGGGAGAAAGAGAAACATAGGCTTATAGCCCCCAAAGCCAAGAGGCTACACAGAAATAACAGAACAAAACCATACACAACAAAACTAAAACAGAGACAACAAAAAAAAAAAAAGAAAAAAGGACAAAACCTTAACGTGATCTGGGCAGATATATCATACCCAAAGAAGCCAAAATTGGATGAGGAAAAAGAGGGGTCTTCACTTCAAATAAGGAAACTGCAAGCACTCCACTAGGCTACTAGATCCAATGAAACTGAAGATCAGCCTCTCGAGGACGAATGTTGAAATGAGAGCTATTGACTTCCTCATTTTCTTCATGTTCTATACTTATGACCGCAACACTTCTTTTTTCTTTCATGTACTACTCATTTGCTGTTGACGGAAGGAAGGAGACAAAAGTTGTGAAAGTTGGCCAATTCAACTTGGACAACTGGTTAGCTACTTTATTCTAAGACCGCCTCTTGCAAGATTTTATTTCCTAAGTATCAAAGGCTTTAAGGGAATTAAGGAGCTTTTTCCAAGTAAACATGAAATCCTAAGAAAGATTCTTTTCTATTTTCAAACTCTCCACAAGAATGAGGCAATCTCCTTGAAGTATAACTCGTTTGATCCCATTCTTATGACAAATTAAAACTCCTTCATAAGAGCCCTTAATTCAACTTCAAGTGGTTGCACTATTTCTATTGCTCCAGCGTATGCGACCATCATCTCTCCCTAATCATGCCTTACAATGCCCCCTAATCCTGTTGTTTCATTACCAGGTTGACAGCCCCATCAAAATTTAATTTAAACACTCCTTCAGGAGGTGGGGTCTACTCCTCTTGAGGAAACCCTGCAAAGAGAGTTGCAAGGGAAATAGAGTGAGCAACAATATTCCACTCATAACGGGCTAATTTGGTCCTTTGAATAATTAAACCTGGTAGCATTCTTGAAATAGCTAGGTGTTTCTCATCTTCCATAAGTACCAGCAAATTGTATCCCCAAACCTCTTGTTGTTGTTAAAGGACTTGTTCAAAAACCAATGAGAAAAGGTGGGGGACATATAAGGTCTAGGAATAGAGCGAGGTAAGCGATTCTAAGTGTCCATAGCAATAGGACAATGGGGAAAGAGGTGGTCCACTGTCTCATTTTCTAACCTACATAACACACGTTTTAGGTCCACGGAACTTAATAAATTATTGAGATATGAACAAAGTGGCAATCTACCTAGTAAGCGCCATGTGAAAAACTAGATTTTGGATGTGACTTCCAAATTCCACACAATCTTCCATGGCATTTGAGGGCCAATCTGCATGCCATTCATAAACTTATAAATAGCTTTAACCGAGCAAGTCCTGGCTTGCTCACTCCCCAAACATCTAATGTCATTTCCTCCAAGCGGAACTGACAAAATCTGGTCGGCCACATTTCTATCACAAAGATTATTCACAGGCATTTCGTTCCATCTAGGCCCCAAATCACTATAGATGATCAGGTCAGAAACTAATTATTTCTCACCTAAATTGTCCACAGTCTGACTTCCATCTTTACCACTACGCTGAGATCTTGAACAAAAGGAACCCATTTGTCGTCCAAGATTTTCACTCGAGATCCATCCCTGATAATCCATTTTTTTTATTAAGGATGAAATCCCTGTGCCATATCATAGCCTTCCAAAATCTAAAATCCTTATCAAGGTAATTTTTAGGGAGGAGCTTAACCCATAGAGCAATTGAATTTTCAAGAAATCTCCAAACATTGTGAGCCATAATCGCAGCATTTTGGAGTTGAGTATCCTTCAAACCCAGACCTCCCTCTTTGATGGATTTTGTTGTGATGTTCAAAACTACAGGAGTAACGCCCCTAGATTTATCAGTTTCAAATCAAAGAAAGTTCGTTTGAGCTTAATTGATGAATTTCTGAAACTTCCTAAGAATAACTTGATGACCCATCCAATAATTAGGAAGACCAGAATCAACCACTTGGACTAGAGTTTTTTGACCCATAGGGGATAGAAAGGACCCACTTCAGCTAGCCAACTTCATATTGAGTCTGTATTAATTTCATTCTCATCCCCTAACATTCTCGGACGTCCCACTTGTAAGGAAAAGCCCAAATAGGTGATCTTATACGTGCACTTGTCAATTCCTAGCTCTGTCTGAAAACTGGATTAAGGGGAACTTGGAGGCTATTGAAACTTTGTCTATCTAGTTGTCAAACCAGAGGCTGATTAACTTACCATTGCCTACTACCAACTTATCCTCCCTTTGGAGACAAGAGGACAGAGATATGAGCATCTTCCAAACCGTTGAACCGCTCTTTAGATTGCTGGGGTACCAGATAGAGGAGTCTCTACAGTATCTGCCTCTAAACCAATTGTCCCAGAGGGGTTTACCTGTGACTGCCGACCAAGCTAACTTCAGTATATAAGGTTCATTAAACTCTTTTAATCTTCGCAATTCCAGGCCTCCCTCTTATTTTGGAAGGCAGATTGTCTCCCATCTAACTAGTTTACAGCTCAGTCTAGCTGGGTCAGCAGACCAGAGGAAGTTCCTCATCAATCTCTCTATTTGAAGGCAAGTTTTGCATGGTAGAGGGACGACCAAGGAGATGTGGAGAGGATGGAGCTAAGAACATGCTTGATCAAAGTTAGTCTTCGTGCGAAGGGTAGACACTTGGTCTTCTAACCTACTAATATGAGGCTGATGGAGTCCAAAATTCTATTGAAGTAGATGGGGCGAGCATTGCCTAAGAAGAGAGGAACCCCGATATAGGTGGAAGGTAGATCTGCTGGAGGGATCAAAATTAGATCTTTGACCATTTGAGCTCTTCTAGCATTGCATTTGTCAAAGAACAATTGGTTTTCCTGTAGATTGAAGACCTAACTAGAGGAGTCTTGATACAATTGAAGCAGTTCTGAGAGTCTTCTCAAGCTTTTCTTCTGCGCTTTTAGGAAGATTAAGATGTCGTCTGCATAAAGAAGGTGGCAGGGGGTAGAGGTGATTGTTGAGATAGGGGTGATGGAGCCCTCTAGCCTTAAAAATTCCATCTAGAGGCTAAGGACCTCCTCTGCTAGGATGAAAAGGTAGGGAGACAGAGGACAACCCTGTTGCAAACCACAGGATGCAGCGAAGAACCCTGAAGGACTTATGTTAACCAAGACAGAGCCTCTACTGCTACAGACGAGTTATGAAATGAGGTTGATCCAGGCTGGGGAGAATTTGAAGAAAAGATGTGTCTTGAATAGAAAATGCCATTGGAGTTTATCAAATGCCTTGGATATGTCCAGCTTCATACAAACAGATCCCCCTTTGAAATTGGACTTGAGCTTTTGGAAGTGGTCATGGATCAGAGCTACATGGTAATGGATTGATCTTCCTTTTACAAAGGCAAATTGTTGGTTAGAGATGAGGAGGAGGGAGAATTCTGGATAGTTTGGTTGCTAATATTTTGGAGATAATCTTATAGGTGAAGTTTAGAAGACTGATTGGCCGAAAATCAGAAAAAGTAACTACATTGGGCTTTGGGAAGGAGAGTTAAGAAGTAGGCATTATTGGCTCTTATTAGTCTACCTATAGAGAAGAAGTGGGAGACTGCTAGAATCACATCACTGCCATAATGTGCCAGCATTTGGTGAAGAAGGCACCTGAGAAGCCATATGGACGGGGAGAGCTAAGCCCCTTGAGCCCAAAGACTGCCTCTCTAATCTCAGTAGAGGAGGGGATCTCCGACAGGGAGATGTTTTGATCAGCTATAACTAGTGGTGTAAATCTGGGCCGTGCTGGCCCACTGAAGCGGGCCCAGCCGTGCCCGAGCTGCGCCGGCACGACCCATGATAATTGTGTGGGCCATGCCGTGCCGGGCCCAAGGCCTCCGGGGTCAGCCCAGCACGGCCCTAGTCGTGTCGTGCTGGGCCGTGCCACCTGTGGGCGGCCCACATATCCCCCCTCCCTTTTTTTAATTTTTTTAAAGTTTTTTAAGTCTTAGAGACCTAGACTCTTCACTCTTTGCCTTGGATCATTTTCATTAAAATAAATAAATTAAGAGAAATAAACAAGTAGAATAACACTAATAATGTTTTGAAAAAATACATCAAATAAATTGTATTTTCTTGAAATTTAAGTTACAAAAGTTTAAAAAAGTTACAAGTTTGAACTTGGATCAATATATATAATGAAATTCACACCTTTCTGATAAATGAAAAAGGAATTACAACTTTAAAAACCTATGATACATTCTAAAAAGTAAATTATAACTTTAGAAACCTAGCAATGATACATTCTAAAAAATAAATTACAACTTTAAAAACCTATGATACATTCTAAAAAATAAATTACAAGTTGAAAGCCTATTATACATTCTAAAAAAATTATATTATGATATATTTAATGCCGCTAGCTCGTCTTCTATCTCGATCTCATCATTATCAAGGTGTTGTTCCCTATCCTCTGCTTGATACCAATTCCGTAAGCACATACAGGTCTCAACGGTTTCTTCTGTAAGCATAGTCCTCCTGGGGTCAATAAGGCGCCAACTTGCATTAAATGTAGGCTCTGATGCAACTGGACGTTGGTATTGTTAGTATATCACAGGCTATGGCGGGAAGCATGGGAAACTTAGTTTCGAATGATTTCCACCATGCCAAAAATCAAAATCATCTTTTTCATCATCCGAGATTGTAACAGGATCGCTCCCCAAGTACATTGTTAATTCATTAAGGTTGAAAGATCCTCCGGAAGAATAGGAGTTACTTTCCAGAGAATTCCTCTTAATACTACAAATGACCTTCTTTTTTCCTTTATGTACTTGGGGAGGGCCTGTTGGGACCATGGGTGCTATGGATCTACCTAATCGGGTAGCATATTCCAAATAAAATATTTATAACTGTGCCTTAATTGTTGTACGTCATGTCATTTATATTAGTTGTATTCATATTAAAGTTTATTTCATCAAGAAGGGTTTCTACACCTTGTAATCTCAATCTAGGGTCTAAGACTTTTTAAAAGCAAGACTTATTTCATAAAAATGGGCTAAAGCTTGATTTTATGTGGAATAATAAACTCCGGAAAAAAATAATGTTGCATCATGAAAAACTTCTAAAAATTTTCTTATTATCTCAAGAATGGTCCATTTATCATCACTTATAAAAATATTTCCATGCTCTAAATAAAGTTGACAATATTGATTTAGTGTTATTTTATAGGCACATGATTCTTTTAACATTTTATCGGTAAAATTTCATCTATGTTTTACATCATATGATGTTTTCTTTGGTCATAGATTCAAATTTACACATGTCCCTCCACCACTATTTTCGCGAGGGAGAACAAAAAATGTATCCTACATTCCATTTAATAATCTCTAAATCATCTCTAATTAATTTCACCCCGACTTGTACGATAAGATTTATGATGTGGCATGCACACCTGTTGTGAAATATATCTCCATTTAAATCAAGTTGATTCCCATGTTTTAGTAACTCTGTTGCGACATTGTTAGTGCTTGCATTATCTAAAGTTATAGAAAATTACTTTATTTTTAATTTTATATTCTCTAAGTTTTTCAAGGATGGTGGACCCTATCCTAGCACCAGTGTGTGGGAATTCTAGCATAGAAAACGCTATCATTCTTTTCTGCATCACCCAATCACTATCAATATAATGTGATGTGATTGCAATGTACCCCAGATTTTGTTTAGAGGTCCATAAATATGAAGTTAAAGCCACTTTTTCAGGTATATTTGCAAAACTATTTTTTAAATTCTCTTTTTCTTTCAAAAAAGTCTTTATTGCATCACTTCTAGCAGTAATTCTATATATTTTCTGCCATGAAAGAACAAAGGCATACCTCAAAAATCTTTTAAAACATCGATCTTCGGCAAGTATAAATGGTGCCTGGTGACTGATTATAAACTTAATAAGTTGATATCTAGCATTAGTAGGGTCATAGTTGAAAACTCAAAAACCACTAGATGAATATGTTTGAGAAAGTTGTGTTTGAATCATCCCACCTCTTGTCCTATCGTTAGCGGTATTCGTGTGTTTACGTAAACACGTTTTTATGTGTCTACTAATGTGGCCAGTGCCGTTTAATGATTTGCCACTGAGGAGATCTTTGTAATATTTTATATTGTGCCTTCTCCTCTGTTTCTCCTGTGGGACATGGGACAGTAACTTTAGCAAAATGAGACCATACAGGAGAAGTCAATCTTGTTTTTCTCTTATTTTTTATTGTAGAAACCGAACATGCAGGATCTTGGAGATTATTACTATCTACTTCGATGCCTTGACTTTGATCTAAATGAATAAATCCAGGATCTTCCTCATTTAGAGAGAAGTCAAGGTTGAAAGGTTGTGATGGTCCAACCATTTTTCTAAATAAAAGATTTAAAGAGATTAAATAAATAAATAATTATATATAATGTGTTTTTTGTAATAATTTATATAAAAAAAGGGGAGAAGATGAGACTTAATATATAATATTACTATGTATATTATTACTAAATAAAAATTAAAGATAATAAATACCTTTATAAGAGATGGGAGAGCTAATGGAGAAGTTCTTCTTAGTTGAATCCTCCACTTTAGAGAAGTCACCCTCACTCTTCACTTCTTATAAAACTTTGTAGAGAGAGCTTAGACTTTAGAATGAGACTTAAGAGAGCTTAGAGCTTTAGAACTTTAGAGGGAGTGTGAGAAATGAGAGAGTAGATGAGTGTAGAGAAATGAGAGGAATGAGAGCTATTTATAGAATTCCTAAGTGATAAAATGACATAAAATACCCCCTCATATGACTGTTTTATAGCAGTTGGGAGGTATAATGGTAAAAAATGATTAAAAGACACTAATACCACCCCCCCCCCCCACACACACATTTGACCGTTTGTAGTTGTTGGGGGGGGGGGGGGGGGGGGGGGAGGGGTTAAAATGTAAAAAAAAATACATTATGACCGTTTTTCGAGGGGGGACATTTTTCAAAAATATGATCGTTAGGGCCGAGCCGGGCCGTGCCGCCCACAGGCTCAGGGGCCCAGGCCGAGCACGGCACGGATTTTAGCCGTGCCGTATCGGGCTGTGCCTCGGGCCTGGCAGGCTGGGCCCAGCACGGCCCAGCGTAACTGCTGGGCCGTTGGTCAACGGGCCAAGGCACGGCCCAGGCACGATTTTTTTGTGCTGGGCTTGTGCTGGGCTTGGGCCGCCCTCCCAAATTTACACCACTCTAGCTATAACCGAAGGACCAACCATGTCAAAGAGAGCTGCATCTAAAATAGATGTGGGAGAACTGGAAAATTCAGAAGCTACGAAATGTGACTACTGGCTTGGTCTATAATCTGCGCTTCATCCTCTATGAGATTACCTTCCACTGAGATTTTGTCAATTCGATTGTGTAGACTTCTGGACTTAGCTGAGAGGTGAAAGAATTTTGTATTTCTGTCGCCATCTTGGAGCCAATTGTTTTTGCCTTTTGTTTCCAGTGGGCAGCATCTGCATCAAGCCAATTATGGAGTGTTGATTTTCTTGAATTTAGAGCAAGAAGATGAAGATCACTTAGGTTAGAGTCATAAGTTGATGGAGCATCCAGCACTGATTTCTCTACTTCTTTAATTTTCCTTTTCAATTGCCCGAAGGCTTCGTAATTCCAAACCATGATCTTTTACTTGAGAGATTTGAGCTTTTGAGCAAGGATGAATTGAGGATTACCATAGACAGGATTTGCCCAGGTGTTCTCGACAACAGCAATGAAGGATTCATGAGTTAACCACATTTCTTCAAGTTTGAAGGGGTTGTTTTTGGTAAAAGATCTGTGTCTATGAGTAAGGAGGAGGGGACTATGGTCAGAAGAGAGTCTAGGTAGATTGGTAACTATGGGATCCTCAAAATTTTCCATCCATGTAGAATTGGAGCAGGCACGGTCCAATCTAGCTACGACATAGGCTTGACCTTACCTGTTATTTGCCCAAGCAAACTAATTCCCTCAGAAACCAAGGTCCTTAAGACCAGAAGCTGTGACCATGTCATTAATGTCATTAACAGATAGGGAAGAGGACAGATACCACTACAACAAAATACACCTTTTCCGACACTATTTGCCGACGCGGTGAAAATTTGCGTTGGTAAAAGTCTTATTTCCAACGCATATTTGGACTGCGTTGGCAAAAGTCACAGAAAATACTACTTTTACCGACGCAAGTAAGACCGCGTTGGCAAAAGCTATTGAAACCACATTGGTGCCAACAAAAAATTCCCCAAAAAGAGAGGGAAGGTTTTGCCGACGCGTGTTTTTCTAATGGCGACGTAATAATGCGTTGGCAATTATCTTGCCTACTGGCGACGCACAAGTGTGCGTTGGGAAAGGTCTGAGTTTTTATTCACACCATTGCCGACGCATGAGTTGCATCCGCAAAACCCCATCTTTGACAAACTTACATTTCCCGACACTATTTTCCGACGCAGTGAAAATTTGCGTTGGCAAAAGTCATAGAGAATTGTTGCTTTTACCGACACAAGTAAGACCGCGTTCGTAAAAGCCATGGAAAAACTTTCCCTACATTATTTACCAACACAGTGAAAATTGGCGTTGGCAAAAGTCTTATTTTCGATGCATATTTGGACTGCGTTGGCAAGAGTCACAGATAATTGTTACTTTTACTGACACAAGTAAGACCGAGTTGGCAAAAGTTGTGGAAAACATATAATTATTTTGCCTACTGGCGATGCATAGGTCTGCGTCCGTAAAACCCCATTTAGTAAAATTCTTTTTTGCCAAAATAATATGAGCACTCCATTTTAATCACTTTGATTTATTCCCAACTCTCTACCACTTTCATGGGTTTTTATTTTTTAATTTTTTATTCTGGGGGCAACTACAATAGCTTCTAGCGGAGTATGGTGAAAACTTTTTTGGATGAGTCCCATTCGTGCCCACATATGGATAATCAGAGGCGTTCAAAATGATCTAAATAATTTAATTATGAGATATCCCAATTTTTTGTTTATAATTGAGTTGGAACCACTGTAAGATGAAAGTCCAAGATCTTAACCCTAGAGGGGGGTGAATAGGGTGATCTACTAATTAGGTGACCAATTTTAAATTTCTTTAAGCTAACTAGTAACTAGTGATGATTATGACAATAGATGCGGAAGATAAATAAATCAATCACCACAAACCAATCACTATAACACAAAGATTTATAGTGGTTCGGCCTCAATGCCTACATTCACTACCGGCTTGTGCTCAACACCCCACCGGATTTCCACTATTTATAACTAAGATGAGTGTTCAAAGTGTACTTTAGTCAATTTCTAAAATGGAAAGACAACCAGTAAAAGAGTTTTAGCTATCATGGTTAAGTATGATCATTTTATTTTCTTGATTGCCACTTCTCTAAAACATGCGCTTCGCAGAGGGGGTCCGGGGGTATCCCCCGGCGGGGGTCAAGCTGACCGGTCAGCTCGCGGGGGTCCAGGGGGCAGCGCCCCCGGCGGTGGTCGAGCTTTTTATCCATGCTTAAGAGACTTTGGACCACTTAGGAGGAATAAATGAGGGTTTTCTAAGACTCCCGCTAAAAGTTCCATCATGATATAAGACTCCCGCTAAAAGTGTATTCCCATTCTTATCTAAACCCTTCCGAATAACATAAAAAAAAAACCCTTCTTGCGAATTTCTTCTTCTTGCAGTGCCAAACCCTTCTTCCAAATCGCCAAGCCCTCCTTCCGAATCGTCTTCTTCTTGCAACTGCAGCAAGCCAAACCATTCTTACGAATCGTCTTCTTCTTGCAACTGCAGCAAGCCAAGGTATGATCTCTCTCTCCATCTTTCTTTATGCCGGCCAGTCCTCCCTCTTCCCCCACCGCCCCTGCCTCCACCCGCCCAGTCCCTCTGCCTGTCCAGCAGCCCTTTGGTTGAACAAATGGAACGATGCGACAGTGAGGAGTGGCTGAACACCAGGATCTATTAGTTTCCCTATGGCCCCAATGGAATTAGATTCTTTTGTTGATCTGATAACTATATCTATTTCTCTAAAGAAGAAAGAAATGAATAGAAGAAGTAAGAAAGAAATCGTGGCCCTGTAGTGATTTTGTCATTTGTCAATTGAACCAAAGATGACATGTGATCTCATATCGAGTTTCAGGTCAAGGTTTATGATGTTTCCAGTTTTGATTAATGGTAATTAATAGGGAGTTCTATAGTTGTTCTTCGTGTTCCTTTCTATTTCTTTATATATATATAAGCCCTCTAACAGAGCATGCTCATTAGTGCTGCTTTATGCTAGAAATTCTGGTGTTTCTGCTCATCGTTTAGTGTGGTTATGTATTTGAGAAATTCAGATCTGAATTTGCAATGTGTTAGTCATTACATATGTTAATTTGGTGGTTATTGTATGCCTGTTTTTGTGTAATTGAATCAATTCTCATTTACTCCTTGTGTCATACAAAATAAGATTTCGGTATATGTAATTGATTGATTGCCTTGCTTTGTCAAATTTATTATAAGTTTGCCAGGCTTGAAGAAATCTCTAGGAGCCCATTTCAGTTTGAAAACCCTGTACTGCACAAAATTCATACTCATAACAAATGGTTATCTGTTCCCATTTCACAAAAACTTAAATCTGGATAAGTTTGGTTTTCAGTTCAAAGGCAGTCAGGGGGATGATAGATTGGAGTTATAGCTATTTTCAGAAGCTGTCGTACTTAACTCTCTAATTTGAATTCAAAATATATGAAAATGCATCCATCCTGGAGGAAGAGGAAACAATTGTAAATAAATTTTGGCATCAATTTTGAAATTTATGAGATGTGTCTACAATGTTGCTTTGAATATCATAACTTGTATTCTTCAAATTTGGCTTGTTTGTTCTTTCCCATAAAAGGACCTTCTCTGTATAATGAATTTACTGTTATGTTCACATCAGATCCCTTCTTGAGTAAAACAGAAGGAAGAATTTTGTCCCATGAACAGATTTTTTTTCTTCTTCTCTTTTCTTGTTGAGGGATTTTACGTTAAATAAATGTCCATTTGTTTTAGTTGTTCTGCTACTATGTTATAGTACCACCCATTAAAACTGTTATTTCTAGTGACTTTCATGTTGCCTCATTGGTTTGTTGTTCCTTTATTCCTTTCCTTTCCTTTCTATTAAATAGTTTTCCTTCTCCAAGTTCTTCACTGTCATCAGATTTCCATTTGAAACTTGTTGGAGAAAAGGACTTTAAGTATCCAAAACAAATGGTGTAAATATATAAATGTACATAAATTTGTGTCTCTTGTTTAGAATATGAAGGAAATGAGGCATTATCGTGGGTCTCAAACATTAATTGTGCATATGCATACTGCATGTTGGCGTGTATTCTCTGCCAAATATTTGTTATTTCATACTAATGGAAAATAACTACTCCGAAGGCCTCTTTTAGACTATAAGGAGGTCATTAGAATTTTGTTCAGTAGAGATGAGTTACATGTCCTTGCATTTTTAAATTTATATTGAACTCTCATAGTATGAGATAGTGGTGAGATTGGTGATTCCTTTACTCTATCATTAGCCAGTGTGGGAAATTGTGAATCTGTTGTTATATAGAATTTGTACTTTTAATAAGATGGCCCATTTATACATAATGAAAATCTGGATTTAAAAAATTCCCATATGACATATAAAATAATTCCCAATTTTCCCATTTGAAAATTGCGCACCTGTCAATGACCATGGGTAGATTGGGATTATAGGTGTACAACCTTGTAAGTACAGGATTTTTGTATTTTATTCAACACCTTGGTGTTTTTCTTGCGATGTTATTGATTGAATTTGATGCTGCTGTAAAAGGTTGCATTCCTTTTTCACAAGGTATAAACTATTGCATCCATCAAAATTCTAGGGTTTGGATCCTCTATAACTTCAGTGGCAACGTGCTTCTTGTTGCTTTCAAGGTATCGTATATGGATTCAACATCAAAATAGGTTTTTGCAATAGATCTTTATACTGAGCGGAGTAAAAAATATATTATTCTACATAGGACAAGGCAAAAGAAAAGTGTACCGACCATTTGATGTGCATATTTTGATAGCGCCTCAGATCTAAAGAGATGCTTATTATTAATTCCTTTTGAGGTTTTTTTTTTTTTTTTTTTTTTTTTTTTTTTTTTTTTTTGTAGAAGTTCCTTTTGAGGTTATAGTGTTTGAAAGCCCACTTCAAGGTCATCATGTGATTGATTGTATTCATAATCATATGCACATGTGTTTGTGTGTTCTCTGTTTAATAATTTGATTAGCTTATTGATTATTCATTTTTAAGATATGGACAAGACTTGGACGACATTAGATAGTCAAGATTCGCACGGTGAGAATGGGTCGGGAGTATCGTGACGGGGTGAAGTCATTTATTGAATTTGCAAAGGCGAATGCTGGGGATGCTACTGAGATTTGGTGCCCGTGTAGGACTTGCAAGAACAATCTCCCGTATGACTGCGACACTGTGAACTTTCATATTTACCGTTGGGGTATGCAAGCATCCTATAAGACCTGGATTTACCATGGAGAGATAACACCTCTTGTGGATGACGTTGTCGAATCGGAACATGGGGGTGATAGTGATTATGAGGATCGGGATGAATATCAAGAAATGATGGAAGACCATTACATGGGAACTTACACCAACGCTGAGGCCATCCAAAATAACACAATGCGTCACTTTGAAAGGATGTTGGATGCTTCTCAGCGCCCTCTGTACTCAGGTTGCTCTCCAGACAACACTCTACTGGATTTTGTCATTAAGATGATGGAGCAAAAGGTGGAGGGAAAATGGAGTAACAAATCGTTCAACAATGTGATGCAGATACAGAAGGCACTCCTGCCAGACGGTAATTTGGTTCCAGATTCAATTTATGCAGCGAAGAAGATACTGCGTGACTTGGGTCTGGGATATGAGCACATTGATGCTTGTCATAATGATTGCACCTTATTTTGGAAGGAGAACATAGATTTAGAAAAATGCCCGGTATGCGGGGAGTCCAGATACAAGCTAAATGATGGGAAGGGAAAGAAGATCCCGCATAAGGTTTTATGGTACTTTCCATTAATACCAAGGTTGCAGAGACTTTACTTGTCCAGAAAGACTTCCACACACATGAGATGGCACATTGATAAACGCAAAGATGATGGGATAGGTAGGCATCCGGCAGATTGTGAGGAATGGCAGGGTCTTGATAAGGAACATCCGGATTTTGCGGCGGAGACCCATAATATAAGACTGGGGTTAGCCTCTGATGGGTTCAACCCTTTCGGGGACATGAGCACGTCTTACAGTATGTGGCCTATCATACTAATGCCGTACAACTTGCCACCATGGATGTGCATGAAGGAGCCATTCTTCATGATGTCATTGCTTATTCCTAGACCACATCAGCCTGGTAATGATATTGATGTTTATCTTCGACCCTTGATCGATGAGTTGAAGGAGTTATGGGAGAATGGTGTCGAAACTTATGATGCCTCTAGCAAGGATAGCTTTAAAATGCGTGCGGCTTTGTTGTAAACCATAAACGACCTCCCTGCATATGGTAACTTGTCTGGGTGGAGCACCAAAGTGTACAAGGCTTGTCCCATTTGTAATGAAGACCCTTTATCGGTCAGGTTGAGAAAGAAGATTGGTTACACGGGCCATAGATCTTTCTTGCCTAAAAGGCACACTTGGGCGACGTAGCAAGGACTTTAATGGGAAGTGGAGAATCGAGTGAAGTCATTGGAGTTGCCGCCGGTGGAAAAGGTACAAGCACAATTGGATCGGCTTCCATATACAAGGTTTGGGAAACACTCTAACAATAAAAAAAAATACCACGTGACCCTGAAGACTTAAACTGGACAAAGAAAAGCATTTTTTATGAGCTACCGTACTTTAAGAAACTAAAGCTTCGACACAAACATTGATGTTATGCACGTGGAGAAGAATATATGTGAAAGTCACCTCTGCACAATGGTGGGCTTAGACAAGAAGAGCAAGGACACAGAGTATGCCCGTCAGGATTTGGAAGATCTGAATATTAGGCCAGAATTGCATCTACGAAAAAGAAGCAATGGAACACAAGAGAAGCCCCGTGCGTCCTACACATTAGGCCCGAAGGAGAAAGATGGTTTTTATCAATATTTAAAATCGATCAAGTACCCAGATGGTCATGCTGCGACCTCTCGAGGTGTGTGACCTCAAAGAATGGGAGATTAGCGGGCCTGAAAAGTCATGACTGCCATGTTCTACTACAGCGTCTTTTTCCGATTGGTATGCGTGGGTACGTGAACAAAGAGATATGCACAACACTATTTGAGCTGGGTAGCTTCTTCGAGAACATTTGCTCAAAGACTTTGAAATGGAGTCATATGGAAGAATTGGAACATAAGATTGTCCTCATACTGTGTAAGTTGGAAAGGATTTTTCTTACGGCATTCTTTGATGTGATGGTCCATTTGGCAGTTCATTTACCGCGTGAGGCTATGCTCGCTGGACCGGTGCAATATTGGTGGATGTATCTAATCGAGAGGTGATTCCCTTCGGCATTCTTTAAATTGTTGATTGGTATTGAGAGGTGATTGTGTTTACCATTCTTTAAATGTTTTTATCTTGATATTGATTTATGTGTTTGAAGGTTTCTGGGAACATTGAAGGGCTATGTTACGAATCGAGCTAGGCCAGAAGGTTTGATCGCCGAGGCATATATTGCCAAAGAGAGTTTTAATTTTATGAAGATGTACCTAAAGGGAGAAGTTCCTGAAGAACGGAATGACGATGGGGGTGAACAAGGCCCAGAGTTGGGTGTCTTCGCCCAATGCGTCTGGCCCTTTTCACCTATCATGAGCATATTGTTTGGAAGACTAAAAACAGTTATGGGTCCAAAATTTAGCCTCTGATGTATTCCATAACTTAAGAAAATGTGAAAATTCGGAGAACCGTTCGATTGCACATGTGAAAATAGATTTAGAAAGAAACTATAAAATGGGCAGTCTGTGTTTTTTTATTTTTACATGAATTCTGGACCAATAAATCACAATCCAAACTAGTTTAATACCGACGTTTTATTTCGTCGGTAAAATAAATAAAATAAAAATTAAAAAGGACTTTTACCTAAGTATTTTTTCGTCTGTAAATAAAAGAAAAAATAAATAAAAAATTAAGAGAATCTTATAACCGACGTTTTAATTTCGTCGCGTAAAATAAATAAATTAAAAATTAAAAAGAATTTTACCGATGTTTTTGTTCGTCGGTAAAATACGGTTTTTTTCGTCGGTAAAATATAATACTATTACCGACGTTTTTGTTCGTCGGTAAAAAAAAAGAAAATAAATAAAAACATTAAAAAAAATTTACCGACGTTTTTTTTCGTCGATAAAATATATAAAATAAAACAAAAAATTATTTTCCGACGTTTTTTTCGTTGGTAATAACCTCTGATTTTTAAAAATGAAATTAATTTTCTGTATGACATTTACCGACGTTTATAATAAAATGTCGGTAAAATATAGGCCTTTACCGACGTTTTCTAATAAAACGTCGGTAAAAATCTTATATTTACCGACGTAATTATTTACGTCGGTAAAGAATGACTTTTACCTACGAATTTTAAAAACGTCGCTAAAAGTACAACTTCTTGTAATGACGACACATAAAGCTAAAAGACATGTGGAGATCGAGATGTTGGTTGTTGAATTTTTAGAGATACTTGACACGTATTGGTTGACCCATTTGCTCGATAAGTATAGTATTATTCTAAATTTATTGAAATGTAGTATAAAAGTTTTTACGATACAATTAATCTAATAGGAGCACTGAATAATTCATCATCGATCGATAAGACACGTGGAGAGATGTTGGTTGTTGAATTTTTAGAGATACTTGACACATATTGGTTCCTCCATAACTATAGTTTTTTTTCTAAATTTATTCAAATGTAGTGTAAAAGTTTTTATCTTACAATCTATTAGCAACGGTGACCACGAAAATCGTTGAAATAGAGTTTTTCGGCAACAGTTTTAAATCATTTAGCAACGGTTTATCAAAACCATTGCAATATAGTCAAATAATTTGCAACATTGAAACACTAAGTGTTGCAAAAACCCATATTTGCAACGAGTATACTACACATTTAGCAACGGTTTCTGGAACCGTTGCCTTTTAGAGGATCATATTTTACAACTTGCAACGGTTATTATCAACATTAGGCAACCGTTGTATAACCGTTGCAAATTATGATAAACTTTTCGCAACAGACCGTTGCACAAACGTTGCAAAATATGAAATTATCTGCAACGTTTGACAAAAACCGTTGCGTAACCGTTGCTAATGATGGAATAATATGCAACATTTGGACAAAACCGTTGCGTAACCGATGCGAAACGTTAAATGATAGGCAACGGTTATAGTAAACCGTTACATAACCGTTGCGAATAATAAAACAACATGTAACATTTGAACAAAACCGTTGCAAAACCGTTGCCTAATATAATATTACAAAAAGTCTACATGGACTAACTCATGGAGTTAGTCCATGGACTAACCCCATGGTTCTCATCCAACATGGACTAACCCCATGGTTCTCATCCAAATATTGGATGAGAACATCTAATATTTGGATGAGAACCATGGAGTTAGTCCATGGTTCTGTACATGAGTTAGTCCATATAGCAGGACTCATAATATTATAGGCAACGGTTATAGTAAACCGTTGCAAATTGTGAAATTGAATGCAACGCACTCAAAAAACCGTTGTAAAACCGTTGCTAAATGTTAACGCTTACGCAACAGTTACGATAACTGTTGCGAACCGTTGCAAAATATGCATTCTTAGGCAACGGTTAATTTGTTCCGTTGCGCAACCGTTGCAAAAGAATTATTTTGTAACGGTTCGTTGCAAACCATTGCAAAAAGTTACGATTGTGCAACATTTATATAAACTGTTGCATGACCGTTGCTGAAGGGGTTCTTTAGCAACGGTTAAATAACCGTTGCACAACAACCGTTGCGAAAGACCCCCTTTTCTTATAGTGAGTCTCTAGTAAGTGCGACTCTTTGGGACTTGTCTATATAAGATAAGGGAGCTATAGGGTTGGTATCATTCCATCCCACAGGAGAGACAAGAGGCAAAGAGATCTGCGGAGCTTTCCAATTGCCGGAACGCACATAGATCTCCGGCCGCGTGTCAGAATCTCCTCATCCAAATCCGTCAATTGGTATCAAAGCTTGGTACCGTGCGTTTCGACGGTTTCGATCACGAAGTTACGGATTAGATCAGAGCAGATCTAAGATTTTCGTCGAACCCAAGACTCCTTCGTTTTCTCTGCAAACCCAGTTGAGGAAGAAGACGAACAAGAAGTAACTCATACTCTTCTGTCGCCAACACACGATCCAGAGAATAATAGGAGTCAAATAATTTTTTTTAATCTCTTCTCGGGTTGCTTGCGTCATCAAAGGAATGTGATTGTCTTGCCTCGGTTTTGGCGTGCACTCTTTCCATTGTTTTCTTTCTTTCCAACGAAAGAGAAGAGAAGCACGTGGTGGCATCTTCCATTGTTTTCAACTTCTCGGAACGTGTGCCAGAAAGGTGTGGAAAGGCACCTAACGTCATTACAGGTTGGATCAGATCAAGACCCGACCCAACCCGATCCATGAAAGCAGGCCCACACCAGCAGGCGCTGGTACGGTGTGGTGACGCAGGCGACAACGACTGGAGACATCAGCAGACTGCGGACGCAGGCAGGGAGATTTTTCGATCATCAACCATTCGCACTGCGATATCTTGAGCATCCGGACTTCGATCGACGAACGGTTTGGTTCTGCGGAATCCTTGCGAGCAGATCTACGCAGTGGCAGCAAAAGGAAGACGATCCACCGATTCAGAAAAAGGGTGATTTTTCTCCTTTAACGGTCAGTGGTATCTGAACCTCTTTTTCAATTCAGTAGTAATTATGTCTTCCAAATCAGCGTTGCATGATCTTGCCAAGGCTGATATTTTTAACGGCAAGAACTTAGCCGTGTGGAAGCGTCGGATGGACACATTGCTGCACTTTGACGGATTGACATATGTGATTGAATCCGGTTCGATCTCCAAACCCGCTGATGATGCCCCTAAGGAAGATCATGATGTTTATGAACAATGGGTATTTGTTAACAAATTAGCGAGACATCTTCTGATAAGATTCATATCCAGCAATTTGGTAAAGCAGTTTGAGAACTTTAACACTGCTTCTAAAGAAATCTATGACTATGCTATGGACAAATATGATGAAACCTCCAAATCTCACTTGATGGAGGCATTCAGCGCATATGTTAACTATAAGATGCCAGAAGGATCAGCTATAAGGGATCACATTGATCAAATGACGGTCCGATATAGTAACCTCGCAGCCTTGGGAAAGGAAATGGATGAAGATTTTCAAATCATGTACTTGCTGATGAGTCTTCGACCTTCGTGGGAGAATGTGTCTCAGACCCTTAGCCTCCAAAAGGGTGTAACCCTTAGTGAGGTTAAAGCTAGATTGCTTGCTGAAGGACAAAGGCAGGCTGCCGGCGGTGTAACACCTACAAACTCTATCATGATTGCTAAAACTAAAAATAATAACGGTTGGTTAACCGTCAATATGAAAAATAAAAGAAAATTCAAAGGCAATAAAAAACAGAAAGGGCCTAAGAATAGTGTTTGCTTTAACTGCGGGAAGCCTGGACACTTTAGCTCTCAATGCAGAAAGAAAAAGGGGTGAGAGTAGCCAGCAAAGTAAAGTGACCAAAGAACATGGTGCTTATGTTGAGATGGTCATAGAGTCCATGATGGTAGACACCAATGATAAGAATTGGTGGATTGATTCAGGAGCCACCCGGCATATATCAAGAACCAAGGCTGGGTTTGTCGAATTCAAAGATATGAAACCGGGAGATCAAAGTATTTACATGGGGAATGAAACATTCTGTGATGTGTTGGGTGTAGGGAAAATCAAAATTCCCTTACCAACTAGAAAATCCCTATATCTCTCCGACGTTTTCTTTGCTCTAGCTATGAGGAGGATCATCATCTCTGCGAGCCAGTTGGCTATGAATGGATTTGAAATCAGATTTAAAGATAAACAGGTTACAATTGGCATGCGCGATCAAGTTTTAGTCAATGGTTTTCTTTCTGATAAATTGTATATGTGTGCATGGATGGTTTGACAATGTTATGGCATATGAGATTAGGGCACATTAACAAAAAACAAAATAAGTAGAATGGTTAGGGATGGACTTTTACCGGATTTAGGTAAAGTGGAGTACCCTATATGTGAACCATGTCTAAGTGGAAAAATGGTCAAGAAACCATTTCCAAAAGGAATTAGAAGTTCAGAAATATTGACCATAATTCATTCTGATATTTGTGGACCATTGAATGTCCAAAATAGAACGGGGGAGGACTATTTTATCACATTTATTGATGACTATAGTAGATATGGTTATGTGTACCTGACTAAACACAAACATGAGGCCTTAAAAATATTTCAAATATATGCTGCTGAGGTCCAAAATCAAAAGGGCAAGAAAATAAAACGGATTAGATCCGATAGGGGGGTGAATATACCTCAGAACTATTTAAAGAATATTGTGCACGTGAGAGAATCATTCATGAATATTCGATTCCATATACCCCACAACAAAATGGCGTGGCTGAGATGGGGAATAGGTCCTAAATAGATATGGTAAGGTCAATGAACAGTTACGTGAGACTTCCGCTGTATTTGTGGGGAGAAGCATTGAACATTGCACAATATATATTGAACATAGTACCCTCCAAAAGTGTGCCCAAGACCCCATATGAATTATGGACTGGTGCCAAACCAAAATTAGAACATGTGAGAGTTTGGGGCTGCCCTGTATATGTCCTGCTACCACCACAAGAAAGACATAAACTGCAAGCAAAAACGAAGAAAAATTGTTCTTTCGTTGGCTACCCATTACATCCTAAAGGATATCGTGTGTATGATCACGATAATAGGATAATCAGGGAATGCCGAGATGTGTTTTTCCTTGAGGATCCGACGGTCAGTCCAAGAGTAGAACCAAAGTGTGTGGAATTATATGAAATCTCTAAGGGCAAGGGTGTTTAAGCAAGTGGGTGTTCCGACGAAGAGGATGTTGGACCTAGAGTCCCTGGCCAAGGCCCACTTGAGGTGATTGAACAACCCGATGAGCCAATTGGCTGGCCGATTCGGGCGAGGAAACAACCGGCATATCTAGATGATTATTGCAGTTTATTAGAAACCATGCAAGATTTAGATCCGAACTCCTACTCTCAAGCGATCAAAGCGCATGATGCGTAGTATTGGTTAGAAGCTATGATAGAGGAGATAAAATCAATTGAAAAGAACCAAGTATGACACTTGGTTGATCTTCCAAAAGATCGAAAAGCCATTGGATGTAAATGGGTTCTTAGAAAGAAACTAAAGTCGGACAGATCCTTAGATAAATATAAAGCACGGTTAGAAGCTAAGGGATTCACACAAGTGGAAGGAATAGATTACGAGGAGACATTTTCTCCGATCGTAAAATTTCAATCCATACGAACCTTAGCGGCATTGGTAGCATGTCGTGACCTTGAATTGCACCAATATGGATGTGAAAACCGCATTCTTGAATGGCGAATTTGAAGAAGAAATTTATATGAAACAACCCGAGGGGTTTGTGGTGCAAGGTCATGAGGACAAAGTGTACAAACTTAATAGGGCATTGTATGGATTAAAACAGGCCTCGAGACAATGGTATAGAAAATTTCACCAGGCCATAGGTGAAATATGATTTGTCCCCAATAATGCAGATGCATGATTCTATATTAAACGCAATGGGAGTAGTTACTTATATTTGTCATTATATGTGGATGACATTTTGATTGCTGGTGATCAATTGGAAGCCATAAATGAAATCAAACAATGGTTAAAGTCAAGATTCGAGATGAAAGACATTGGTGGGGTAGAGTATGTCCTTGGCATTGAAATAACCCGTGATCGTCCGAATAGGCTATTGACTTTATCACAGAGATCCTATTTGGAAACTGTGTTGAAACGGTTTGATATGGCTATGTGTAAACCAATTGATACTCTCATCTGCAAGAGCATAAAATTTTCTAGCGATAAGGGACCCACGAACGAGCAGGATAAGGAAGTGATGAGAATGAAACCTTATGCTCAAATTGTGGGCAGCATCATGTATGCGATGCTGTGTACGAGACCAGACCTTGCATTCGCCGCAGGTCTCATAAGCGGATTCTTAAGTATCCCAAGATTACAGCATTGGTATGCGGTTAAGAGGATTCTGCGGTACATCAAAGGAACAGTGAATCTCCGCCTATGTTATCAAGGTGAAGTCCTGGAACTGCGCGGCTACTCAGATGCAGATTGGGCCGGTGACTTAGACCAGAGAAAGTCAACAACCGGTTATGTGTTTACCCTCGGAGGAGGTGCAGTTTCTTGGGGTAGCAAGAAACAGATTTCTACGGCTATGTCAACAGCCGAAGCAGAGTATATAGCCTGTAGTAGAGCAGTCCACGAGACTCTTTGGTTAAAATATTTCGTAACTGATTTGGAAATAATTGGAGAAAAAGAGCATGTCCCAATGAACGTAGACAACACATATGCTATATCCATGTTGAATGAGACAAAGTTCAACAGCCGATCAAAACATGTTAAGATAAAGTATCACTTCATTAGAGAGAATGCTGAAAAGAATGATATAGAAATTTTCTATATGCCTTCAGAGGAATTGATGGCTGATGCTCTCACCAAGGCTTTGCCTACAGAGGTTTTTGCAAGGCATGTGATATGCATGGGACTGAGATATATTTGATGTACATGGCATTCGTGCCAAGTGGGAGATTATAGGAAATCGTGTGGCCCGCATGCCACGGGTCCTACGTCAGATCAAGCAAGGTTGATGTCAACAGAGAATATAATCCCACTTAATGTAAGACTTGATCTGGTCCCACTAATAAGACTCCCAATAGGATTAGTGGATGTGGGTTTCTTGGCGAAGAAGTCTCTAGTAAGTGTGACTATTTGGGACTTGTCTATATAAGATAAGGGAGCCCTAGGGTTGGTATCATTCCATCTCACAGGAGAGACAAGAGGCAAAGAGATCTGCAGAACTTCCCAATCGCCGGAACGCACATAGATCTCCGACCGCATGTCGGAGTCTCCGCATCCAAATCCAACTCAATATCTCGTGACAAATTTACAGCCCGAACGCAGTAGTAGTACTTCAATTTCCAAGTCCTGGGAACGGTACTGCAAGGATACTGTAGTGACCATATGGCATAACCATGGAGGTTGCCAGGTGGGCCGGGTCGTGGACCATCAGTACAAGGTACTTAGGTTTGATTCACTTCGCGTGATCGATGGCTCGACCTTTACTAAATCCCCGGGGACTAATCCCCAGGCAACCCTAATGATGCTTGGAAGGTAATTTAATCATCATCGTCAACATTGGACCACATTGTCATGTTAATCTGTTACCTTTGATAAGGATGCATCAACAGTTTGGGCAGCCCATTAATTGGATGTTAGGTTCCAGCCTGTCATGGGTCTGGCTTAGGGCTAGATTATTATTGGGACTTGCCGCTTCTTTTGGACCATGATTTGAAAACTTGGAAACTCAATTGTACTACGAGGCCACTTATCCAAGCAATGGCGGACCCAGGACTTTGAGGTGGTGCGGTGTATGGTAAAGTGAAGATGTTAAATAATAAAATTAATTTTTTTATAAAATCTTTAAGGAGTTTCTCGAATCACACGGGTATGGTCGAACCCGCATGATAACACTTGGGTCCGCCACTGGCAGGGGCGGATGAGGGGAGCCCACCCAAGATTTCAGCCCAAAAAAAAAAACCCAGTTTCCAAACCCAGTTTCCCACATGCCCCATCCAAGATCCAAGTAAAGTAGCAATTTTTTAAACCTAACTCAAGTTACAGCTCAACTCAAGTTTGACGTTTCAAAAGTCAAAACCCCTTTTTTTTTCTGTCTCTGTCTCTCTGTTACCAGTCCATTCACTCTCTCAGGCCTCAGCAGTCAGCCCCACCCATTTCAGATTTCACCCATTTTAACGTTGAGGCTGCCCGCTGCCTCCATCGCTGGCGACTCTCTCCGGCGAGAACGACGCTCTCTGGCGACTCTCTCTCTGCCTCCGGATCTCAGGTACGAATTTGGGGTGTTTTTATTACATGGGTTTGTTCATTTTTCAGATTTTCTGGTTTTTTTTTCAATTGTTCTTCTTTTATGGGTATGACTGTATGATTAGTTGATTACAAGACTGTATGATTACAAGTAAGATATGTGTATATATATGCCCAACTTGGTGATTTAGAGACACCGGTATTCGATCCCCTTCCAACCTTCTCTTTTGCTAAAATCTCATCTCCTGTTTTTGTAGATACGGATTTCGTGTTTTCGATATGTTTCTGTCACCTTAAATTTCAACACACCTCGATATGTATTCACTCACGTCTCGTTGTCAAAGTCTCGTATTTGGATGATGGAAATCGAAACGAGAGTTTGTGCAGAGACATGGGTTTTCTTTTAGTCTATAGCTTTGGTGGTTTTTATTGTTCATTTGGTCGTTTTGGTGATGTTTGATGATTTGAATTTGTGAGTTTTTTTATGAGTTTTCTAATTGATTTGATCAGTGGGTGTCGAAATCAGTGGGATTAGAGATCTGGGTTCTTTTTGGATTTTCTGTTTAGATACCTTTTCATCATCCGGGCCTTTTTTTTCCCCAATTACTGGGTCTGCTTAGAAGCACTGCTATTAGACTATTGAATAATATAAGATTTTAACTACTAGCTAGGAACAAGAAAGTGAGGTATCTGTGTGGCAAGTGGTTGAGTCATGAGTGTGTAAGACTCTAGTTAGTGGCTTTGAGGGATGGAAAGTGAGTGCTGGAAGTTGAAACAATGAAGATGCTTTAGGAGAAGGAATCATTGATATCATACAACAAGCAGCCTTTAAAAGTTTCAGTTCCCTCTCTGTCTACAGATGGTTAACAATGAAGATGCTTTAGGAGAAGGAATCATTGATATCATACAACAAGGCGACACGGCTGCAAAACCTATAAGCTAATGATACCTACCATTACCAAGCTGGCAAAGGATTATCAATTTAAGGAAGACACAGCAAAGCAAGGAGGAGAAATATCTTATAGTTGTTTAAAATTCCTTTCTCACAGAACCCATTTCTGCATTAGTCTATTGATATCTCTCTACTTTAATGGTAAAAGAATATCTTATCTTTTTATCCAGTTCCATGTGTAAGCCAGTGACTATGGTTTCAAAAGGAAGAAAGTGCTTTAAAGAATGCGTCTCATTTTTCCTTTCCTTTCTTTTCTTTATTTTGTTTGTTCCTTTGGGTCTTGAAAGAAAGAAAGAAAGAAAGAAAAAGGTTATAGATTGGGTTATTTCTTGAAAATTTGTTGTCATTTTACAATCTCATCTCCTTAAGTTTCCCAATTGAGTTTGATATACTGTGCAAAAAAGCTAGAAGGCATTATGTTATCCTTCTAAATAAACAGTGTCCCTGGGAATTGAGTTTGAACATTTGAGCCCTTATTGTCGTCCCATGTGAAATTTTGCATGTTTTTCCTACTTGGTTACTTGAATTTTATATTGGCTTTGTCACTATTACTTTCACAACTTGTAGTCTTACAAGCATGGGTTTAAATCCTGCTATTTCTTCTCTAATAAAATATCAGAGGAATTACCCTACCATTGTTGCAGCAGACAGTAATTCTCATAGCTTTGATAAAACTTCATTGTCTTATGTATAATGTATTGTATATTGATGATTATTTACTATCTTAGGTTATAATGTCGCATCATCAAGCGCCCAAAAAACGAGTAACTCTCCTATCGTTCTATAAGAGAAAAGATGATAAATCTGAAAGTGGCGAAACTTCCACATCTATTCCTGATATTTCTAAACTTGATGAGGATGAGCGACGTCCTACCAAAGTTCAAGTTGTTGAAATTGAAGGAGTTGAACCTTCTTCTCGAGTCCAAAGAGTCGTAGTTGAACATTCTTCCAAAGCTCAAGAAGTTGCACCTATGGAAGTTGATGTCACTTCTTCATTTGAATGTGATCCGGGTAAACGCATTGCTATATATGAATACCCGCTTAACAAACATGATGAAGTTCGGGTAGCTTATCTTAGAATAGGACCTTGTCGACCTACTCATGAGAAAGAAAAAGATTATCCGGTGACCATATTTGGAAAGCAAGGCCGACGGTTTAACGCTAATTGGTACAAACTATTCCCTTGGCTAGAATATTCACTCCACAAGGATAGAGCATATTGTTTTTATTGCTTTCTATTTGAAATAAATCCTCCGAAGCATCCGGTATTTACCATTGATGGGTTTCAGAATTGGAAGAAGGTTAACAATGGGAAGAAGTGTCCTTTTTTGAAACATGAAGGTGGTCTTTGTTCTCCACATAGGTCGGCGACAATGTATTGTGAGAATCTAATGAATCCTTCTCGACATATAGATAGTGTTTTCAATACACTTTCTAAAGAAGCAATTGCAAATAATCGGTTGCTTCTCCAAAATGTTATTCAATGTATTCGGATGCTTGCACTACAAGGGTTTCCTTTTAGAGGACATGATGAGTCGAAGAAATCAAAGAATTGTGGAAACTTTATTGCAATGTTCGAGTTTTCGAAAATGTTGAACAAGAAAATTGCAGAAATAGTAGGTGATTGTCCAGGAAATGCCAAGTATACCTCACATGGTATTCAGAAAACACTTTTGCATATATTTGCCGAAAATGTGAGAAAGAAAATACGCGAAGATGTTGGTGATGCAAAGTTTTGTATCCTTGTGGATGAAGCACAAGATAATTCACATAAAGAACAAATGGCCATTATTCTACGATTTGTTGATCGTGGTGGTTTTGTTAGAGAAAGGTTTTTTGCTATTGTTGGTGTTGAAGACACTTCTGCGTTAACCTTGAAAGAAGAGATTTCCAATGTTCTTGCTCACAAGAATTTGCTTATTGGAAATATGAGAGGCCAGGGTTATGATGGTGCTAGTAATATGCGTGGTCAATGGAATGGATTACAAGCACTATTTCTTAAGGAGTGTCCTTATGCATATTATGTGCATTGTTTTGCGCATAGACTACAACTTGCATTAGTTGCAGCTTCTAAAGATGTGCCAGACGTTTGGTTATTCTTTTCGAAGTTGGCATCCATTGTTAATCTCCATGTTACGCCTAAGCGGAAGAAAGAGTTGGAGAAAGCTCGAAAAATAGAAATCGATAATTTGTTGGCAAGTGGTGTGCTTGATAGTGGACGGGGTGCTAATCAAGTTCGCACATTGCAACGAGCTGGAGATACTCGATGGAGCTCTCACTATGAATCTGTTTGTAGCTTGATAGAGATGTATGATGCGACTTGCATGGTTCTTGAAAGCATCATGAAGAATGGGTCTAGTAACACTATGCGTGGAGAAGCTAAGGGTTCTTATGTTGCTATGAGAAATTTTGAATTTGTCTTTATGTTTCATTTATTGCATAAGACTATGGGAATCACAAATATACTATGTAAAGCTTTGCAAGTAAAGTCACAAGACATTCTAAATGCCATGAGTTTAGTCTCAAGTACGAATGAACTTCTTCAAGAGTTGAGAGAAACAGGTTGGGGTAGCTTCCTTGAGGATGTGATTTCTTTTTGCAGAAAACATGACATTGATATTCCTGATATGGGTTCTCGTCATATGATTGGTACACGCCGTTCTTGCCAACAGAATGATTGTATTACAGTTGAGCATCATTATCGCGTTGATATTTTCAATGCTGTAATAGATTTCCAGTTGCTGGAGTTGAAGAGTAGATTCTCTGAGGAGGCAATTAAGCTTTTTTCTCTTAGTTCAGCTTTGGACCCGAAAGATGCTTTTAAGTACTTTCATATTGATGATTTTGCAAGCTCGCTGAGAAGTTTTATAGTGAAGACTTCACGGAGCAAGAGATACATATTTTGAGAAGTCAATTGCAACATTATAAGCTTGATGTGCATCGTCATCCCCGTTTTCAGAAATTGTCTACCATTTCTGAGTTATGTCGAGCTTTAATTGAAACAGAAAAGTCAACTATTTATCATTTGATTGATAGATTGATTCGTCTTGTCTTTACTCTTCCTGTTTCCACGGCGACTGCCGAACGAGCCTTCTCAGCTATGAAACTTGTCAAAACACGACTCCGTAACAAGATGGATGACGAGTTTCTCGCGGATTGCATGGTTATTTACATCGAAAGAGAGTTTGCTAATGAAGTCGACATAGAGTTAGTAATAGATGAATTTGATAAGAAGCCACGCAAGTCAAGATTTCACTAGTGTCATGTTTTAACTTTTGTTTGTCTTTTGTCATACTCGTCAAGATCTATTGTGAAGATATTTTTTTGTTGATTTTGAGTAGTATAATAAAAAAAAATCACTCTTTTGGTATGATGCTTGTAGAAAATGAATTATGAAGATAGTACATAGATAGTTTTTGGTGGGACATTGTTGCTATTTTTTATAATTTTTGGTGAGACATTGTTGTTATTTTTTTAGTGTAACTTAAGTACAGCCCCCCCCCCCCCCCCCCCCCCCGATTAGAAGTCCTGGATCCGCCCCTGGCCACTGGGACTCATCCAAGGAACTTGGGAAAGTCTGGCTGAGTACTTAGTAAGACTAATTCAACTCTGCTCGACTTAATGTCCTGCTGAGCTGAGTTGGCTCGGTTGAATCATGAGTTCATGATTTAAGATTTCAAATAATAGTTCAAAGCTTCAAACCAAACGGTAACTAGGCCACCGAGCCAAGTTCCTGTCATCATGATCAGAAAAGTAATGTTGACTATAGCATGTTTTATTATGTATTATTAAGGAACATGATGAAGTTGGAGACGACTGTATGTGGGACCTTTACGCATGTGGCCGGTCCAATCACAATATCATGATTGATTGATGCTCATACCGGACCAAGTCACCGAGTTTATGCTAATAAATTCTGGGAACCCTTAAAGATTTAAATAAATAGCAATCACCATCATGTCATTAAACAGAAATGAGTTTTTAGTAAGATTCTCATCCATGATAGACCTTTCCACCCTGCCACACTGTGATTTGTGGCGATGCCAAGCGGGCCCCACAGAGGGGATCGCATTGGAGGAGTACCTCTACCAGTCCTGCTACATCAGCCATGTATGTGTTAAATTACAATGACAAGAAATGTATAGAAATTGCATAGTTGGTTGATCCTGAGAACCTTTTATCAGATAATACTGGGCCTAGGAAACTTAATTGGCCCTTTGTTATCATCATGCACAAATCGATCTTGCATTACCAAATTGCGCTCGGGCTGAGACCTTGATCTGGCCTGCCAAGTTTGTTGACAACCCTGCAGTGATCACTGTCACCTATAACCACCAATTTGAACTAATATCGTGGTTTATGATATCTGTGATTCAGGTACATGGGGATTAAGATAACGAACGAGAGGCTTGGAAGAGACGCTTAATTAGAATTCGACTGGGAAGAGCCTTTTTCTTGTTTCGGTAGTGTTATACATGATTTGTGAAGGTACATGTAAAGATGATCAACCAACTATGTAGTTAGGGAAGAAGGACACTCTCAATTACCATTGTGCCCTTCCTTTATTCTCTATTCCTATTCATGTTGCTCTCTATATTATTACTCATCTAATCTAGTTGCGTCAAATATTTGACGAAGTTGAGTGATCAATAAAGGTTAGATTAGATTTATCCTGATTGCAGTACCTAATCCTAAACGACATTGATCAAGCATAAATCAGGAGTCACTCACTGCTTGAGACGAGAGTTTTAATTAACACATGACAAATGAGTAGTTGCTAGACAGTCTGCATCAGCATGCATGTCACGTCCCCAAAATAAGAATTAGAAAAAAACGTGAAAAATTAAATCAAATTCAAATTCCTGTGTTTAATACACCACAAGCTTCCAAAAGTGAACCCACAAAACATCACAAACCGTGGTGAGTCCAAATAAAATTTCATTAAATGCGACAGAAGCTTCATTCAATCAGTGTTCAATGACCATAAATAAGATCCAACACGAAAATCAAATAAACATTTAATAATTAAAGTTGAAGAATGAATAAAACAATTACTAAAGAAAATGCTTATTATTAAAGAAAGTCCATCTAAGGAATTGCTAAGATGACGTTCACTCTCATGCAGACTCAGACGGCTCCAAAACCGTCTCTGGCATCCCACTCGGGTTCATCAGTTGGCTCAAACGTTTGAAACGTTTGATCCTCCTCCATTTCCTCAGTAAAGTAGGGCTCGTACCTATGCACCAAATATTACAAAGTAAATAACAAGTACATAATCATAATTCGAAATTAAATACCATTACAAGAAGAATAAAGACAAGTGTGATCATATAGAAGTAAAGGTAAAGATAGATATAACACGAATGAACGTATGACATAAATCCAAATAAAACAAATGGAGCAATAAGATTCATACGGAGACAAGTGTCCTCGTTTTGGGTGGTCAACCCTACATAATCGGGAAAGCCTGTCCATAACGTCGGTAGTCATAAACCGATCAATAAACAAATATCAGGATAACCTATTCACATTCAAAGCGGATTATAAGTGATCCGGACACAACCGTCCGCATACGATTTGTTGTCGTTCACAAATGACCAACATAATGGAAAACATATATGCATAATAGACCCGAATAATAATGCTCCGACACAAGAGTCCTAAGTCAAAATGAAGTACTGGCCAATCCATAATCCATATTATAGTCAAATCACATACATAATTTGCCAAGCAACTTCATAGCCCATAACACATAACAGGGTATGCATCTAAAGGAATACATATCCTAAACCAATATATATATGAATGCGAAGGTCAAATAATAATCACAAGCCAATCCTAAGGTCAGACATAAGGTCTGGTACCCAACAACCATATGAATCTCTAATAGATAAAAGATCAACGCATCGATTCTCCATCAATGGTGCATAGACCCAATTAAGGATTTTCCAATAGAGATGAGTTGAGCTCGAATCCATTAGGATTTCCCCGAGGTCATATGAAGCACTAAACTCCACGTTAGTAAGATACCGCATGCCCAGTCGATATTTACTTAGGTCCAATGATTCAATTAATAAAATATAATTTTAACACATCAAAGATAATCAAAGGTCATAATTTAGGTTCATAAGACAACAAGGCCCTTTCTCCTAATTTCCATAAATAAAAAGGGGCATTGTAAATAATTTCACCACACTAAAAGTCACAACACTAAAAGTCACATGGGATTACATCATCCCATGTCATGACCAATCTATCTACTTTATTTCCATCCTTATCAAGTAACCAGGTCATCCCATTCTGTCACTATTTTATCTCCTTCCTATACAAACAAGTCAAAGCCATACACAGAACCCATTCTTGAAAAAGTGCTCCACGCCTGTGACAACAAGAAAGCTTAGAATAGTGACCCCACAGATCACAACCCCAGATCACCTCACAAACAACGTCGTCCAGCCATGTACGGACGGATGTGTGGACTAGATTTGTGATAAAATAAGCTAGTGGACCCCACCACTGCCTGATATCCAAAATAAAACCCCATTTGATGATTGACGCCCCAAACTGTGCAAACCCTTAGATGAGTGGTCAGATGGGATCCAATCCCCACGGGTCTACCACCGTTAGGTTCACCCCTGGGTCCCCTATCAGATGTGGGGACCCGATCTGCAAGTGGTGGCCCACTTGGGTCCCATGGTCAAAATCACAGAACAGCCCCAAATGATCTGTGTGATGATTCCGGTTCAGGTATGATGTGCACAGGTCTGGAGAGTTTGAGTTGCATCCAACTTCCATGTTTTACTGTCTACCGTGATTCTTTTGTTACAGAATTTTAATTGTTGAAGAGGGGTTTTGGAATCCAAACAAAGTGTTGAGGTTACTACAACAGTAACACAAAATCAATAAAATAAACCATATTACCCCCAAATCTCCGATCTCATAGCAAAGCAAAATAGCATCACAATAATATCACAAGAAAAGGCATAAAAAGGGGTTTCTATATGCATCCACATGTGAATCAATGAGGCAGCATTAAATCTACAAATTATGGTTAAGTACTTGCCTTTCACCGGGGTTTGAAGAAAATGCAACAGATCCTAACCAATACCCAATCCGAGATTACCGGGGCGCTCAATCACAATCATAACACCAATCTGACACAAGAGATGGGATAAAAATGCCAAGGTGATCAGATCTATGGCATTCTACCCAAAACCAAATATTGAAAAGAATAAGAAGATAACCTAAGAGTACAGATTTACTCCTAATGGTTTGAGGAGAAGGTTACGTGAGATAAGAAAGTTGAACCAGGAATGATGGTATCCTCTGATCTTGATTCTGATGGCTGGATCCTAAAGCTGGAATGACTTGGGAAGTTGAAAGAGGAAGAAGAATCGGAAGGAGTTGCAGAGATAAGTGGGAAGAGATAAGGACGTGCTGTTATTTAAAAGAGGAGATTAGGTTAAGAGAGTATTGGGCTTAAATCATTGGGTCGAGTCAAACTGCGGGTCAGGTCATCTACCCATTAACCCAACTCACCAATCCACGCATCTAATCTAACGTGTGCCCCACTTAATCCTAACCACTTAAATAACTAAAATACATTCAATTAAAATAATACTAATATCTAATTAAAATATAATAAATATATTAAAAATAATAAAAGCGGGACCGGAATCTTACAATGCATGCCACACCCGTACAATTCTACAATCAACTCTGCTAGATTTTATAAGAATATTGGCTTCTGATTATTCTGATTGTTCAATATCCCCCGCTTACTAGATTGGGTTTGTTGTTTTAATAAATTTTTTTTAACTCTTTGGGATTCTCTAGACAGACACACGAGCGCGTATACAAATTCAGTACTTTGGAAATGCTTAGTTTATAAACACATATTCTAATTGCTGTTGGCTTTTGTTTTGTGGTCTCTGTTAGCTTGCCCCAGCACGGGGGAAGAACAGCGTCTTTTGGAATGCGGTAGTCCCCATGACCAAATCCCAAATCCTTGTTTTTTCAAACGGGCTACAATCTCGACGACGGATCCAGACCGGATCCGATTCTCTTATCTCCTCTTCTTCCCTTCTCTCTTCAATGAATTCATTCATTGGGGCAGGCAATTTCAAGGTCTGTGAGTAGTTGGGGTTCCTCTGGCCCTTGATCATGAGTGGGCCTTTTCTTTATTTTATTTTAATTAGTCTTTGCTTTTCGTTTTTGGGTGTTGTAAGTGGGCCTTGACCTCCTTTTATTTTCTTTCTAAGACGTCTCGAAACCAAATACAGGGCCAAGACACCCCCTTATAGGTGTGAAAAAATGATTGTCGAAGGTTGCCAAATGCCCAAGTACTAGTTTTGGAATGGCTCTTCTTCATTGGTGTATTACTAGTACTTGTTTCATCTTTGAATAATTGAATAGTAATTGTGCGTGCATTGCACTTGTATGTCTCGTTTTGTTGCCCCAGCTAGCGTCCTAGTGGCTAAGGATTTGAGGTGGTTTTTTAGTCAACAAAATATAGATTTTTTGGTCAATAAATTATTGAAACTTCATTATTTGCTGTAGACAACTCGAACTATCAAAATTTAATTTAAATGACCAATTTGCTCCTCTTAATGTTGTTTTACCTTAAACTTGTATATAAGTTGTAAGGATTTACGAGAGTTGGCTAATTCATTGGGTGATGAACAAAACCGGATTTTATATGATGTGATTTCTCTAGAATGGACTGCCCAAGTGTTACTCGAAACATGTTAAAGAATTTTTAAGAAAAATATGACAAACTATAGTGGTTGCTCGAGCGGTTGCGCACCACTTGCTCGAGCGGATCCTCATAGAACCTCCTTCGCTCAAGCCATTTGATTTGTCGCTCAACCCATTGAATATGAAGCTCAAATTCTGGAGACAAAACCTCAATCGCTCGAGCGAACCCTTCTGACCGCTCGAGCGGACCTTGCACGAAGTTGGAATGCTAATCTGGAAAATACTTCATATTTTTTTCTCAAGATGCTTATTTGAGTCCTAATCATTCTACAAACTTTGAGGGACGATTCTAAGCTTATATATAGCCATTCTCTCTCTATTCTAAAGAACTTCTCTCCCATACTAAGCCCTAGAGAAGAATTTAGATAGATCCATCATCATCCAAGGATGTTTATTTTAGTGTTTGGTTGTCTGTTGGCCAAGACGATAAGGCCCGTGGTTTTTTTTTCGAATAGGGTTTTTCACGTATATATCGTGTCTCCTTCTCATTGTGTGGCTGATTGCTTTTAATCGGAATTAAGGTTAATTACACTTTTTTGAAAATTTAATAGAGATATATATTATTTATTAGGACTTAAGCCTTTGTGAAGGCCGATCTTTCATAAGTGATTCTGTGCGTGTTCTAAATAGAATATAGTATAGTGCGGGAGCTGATAAATCTTATTGTGGACTGAAAAGTTTTTTTTTCATCCCACACTTAAGAGAGAGAGTTTTCACAAGAGGCTTAATAGATGGGCTCGATTGTGCATAAGATGTATGAAGCTTTTGTAATATATTGTTTAAGTGCCATTAAATCTTACTCATGGGTTGGACAAAAACTGAGCTCTATTGAGTTGTTCTTTCTATTTATTTTAGAATGGACTGTGGTTGTGTCACCGGAAGAGCTGAAGAGTAGACATGAAGAAATCAGAAGAATTTCGGGTGAACCCCGAAGGCCCGACCGATCGGATGGTGATCAGATCAATCGGACCTCGGGAAAACGCCAGAACGGGCTACGCGGATTTGTCTCCTTTTGCAATTGGTATTTCTCACTTTGAGTCCTATTTGTAATCAAATAATAAGGCACGAATTTGAGGTTATATAAATGGTGTTTCTCTTAACCCTAAGTGATCATATTGTAGATTAGTCGCATCAAGTAATTCCCTCATTTTTCTGAAGAGAGAAAACCCTATGAGAGATTATTTGATTCTCTAGAGCCATCATTGATAGGTTGGGCAGAAGATTCGCTCTAGAAGATTTGCTGCTTCTATTCTCTTGTAGAAGATTGGTACAACTTGGTTCTCACGGTGCTGTTGGATCAAGTGCGGAGAATGATGCATGGCGGGGAGGTCGTGGCAACAGGAGAAGTTTTGCAAGAACAACTACAGTCCTTAGGTCAACGTACTAATCGGGAAAGAGAGCTGTAAGTATATCTTGTAACTGTTCAATATTTCTTGATTTCAAATCATATTTTTTCTCCCTAGATAGGATTTCCACGTAAAAGATTGTGTCCGCCTTCTTGTGGTGTGTGATTGGTTTAGTTTTATTTTATTTAGTCTTGACTTCCATTGTGCATTGGTTCTTAGACTAGCACCCATTCTAGCAAGGGCCACTTTCAGTAGATACACCATGTTACGAAAGTTGAACCACAAGAGTGAGGCGAGGAGTGGGACTGAAAAAATTGAATTGGTTCCTCGCTAATAGGAGAGGATGCCACCTTTGGGCTTCCTTTCTCATGTGTGTGAGCTTCTTTAATTTTTCTAGTGCATGAGCTTCCTTTCCTATGTGTGCGGGCTCTCTCCTGACACCTAACCCTCTGGTTTGGGATACAAAAGAAAATAGGAGAGAATGCAATATTACAATTACAAAATGCCCCTTGCAGTTTATATCCAGTTTAAAAATCCTTGACTCTTATCAACAGAGTAAGACAGAAACTTGGAAACTTGGAAATCAAGAATGGAAACGGCACCTTGTTTGCATTCTTCTATTGGTATCAAACTTTCCACACTTCTTTTTACATCTGCTGATTGGGCCAACTTGTGATGGCACCTGGGTGGGCCCCAACCCACATATTGGAATGCCCCCACACATGTGAGACCCCGTCCCGAGTTAATCACGATTAACTCTTGATAATCGAGCTTATGACTAATTAAGCGTGTTTAGTCAAATTAATGAAGGCTTAGTACCAAATTGACTTGGTTTAGCCTTAAGAGAATGAATTAAGCTTAACAAGCTTGTAAAATGGATTGTACATAGATTGGATGAGTGTTTGAACTCAAACTAGGAATTGAGGAACTTTTGTGTAAATACGTATTTCATCGAATACGGAAACTCTTGATGCCAACGTGCGTATCTTGAGGAGTACATTCACTTCCGTCAAAGACTCGAAGTCGTTTGACGAATATTGATTCAAATGACCATTCATTTGACTTGAATTGTAATTAATAAAAAGTTATGGGGCTAAATGCAATTTGGAGGCTTATATAAGCTAAGCCTCTTGCAAATTCTGAAAACCCTAGCCCCATCTTCATTTTTCACTCTTTTCTCTTCTTTCTTTCATTTCTTTCCATCAAACATCAAGAATTAAGCCTTGAGAGTGAATTTGCAAGTGACTTTCCTTCACTTCATCAACCTCTTCATCTTCCTCAAGTTCAAGGATAAGTTTGGAGTTGTCAAGCTTGGATTCAAGTGTTTTATCTCCAACTCAAGCTATTAAAAGGGGTTTTCTTCCTTAAATCTTCACAAGAGGCAAGTACTTACTTGTTTTTATGCTTTGTGATGTTTATGAGTCATTAGAACTCATTTGGGCCAAGAAACCAGAAGATTGGCTTTAGAAACCTGAAGCTCGAACTGAGCTTTTGGGTGGCCATCGGTCGACCGACAGGTCGACCGATGAACCGACAAGTGAACCGACAGGTATAACCTGTTGGTTTTCAGAGAATTCCAGTTCTCTGGAATTCTGACCGACGTGGGTCGGTCCACCGATGTAGTGTGGTCGGTCGACCGATGGGTCGACCGATAGTGTAAAAGTAGTTCAGAATTCAGGGAATTCTGACTCGCTGGAATTCTGACCGACGCGTCGTCGGTCGACCGTTAGGAAGCCGTCGGTCGACCGATGGGCTGACCGATAGGCGAACCGACGCTGTGCAGGAAATCGTGAAAAATTATCTGTGTTTGAGGCCTAATGTATACAGGCTGAATATTGTTAATGTATAAGCCTTCATAGGTGTAAACTCAAGTTTCCGAATACACAATTCAAATGATATTCATCGAAAATAGTACGTGTATTGAAAAAATGAATGTTTCACTCATTTGTTTGGCTTAGACGTCTGATAACCATTGGTTAGTTACCACGTGAAAATTGTGAATGAATTACATTGAATATAAATTGCATAATGAACTATTTCTGCTGCAGCAGATGTTTGAGGTGTTCCGGAACCTCGTGGAAGTTAGTGATCTCTGATCAAGACACTGACTTATTCCATACCATTTGACAACCCTTAAATAAAGAGTGTCCATGTAGATATCAACTTAATGATATTACTGGATCCGTTATTATTATTAAATGAATTAAGAGTGTCCAGATATTACTGGATCCGCTATAATTGTTAATGAATTATTTCACTGGATTATATGATAGCTAGAACTATCATAACATGTATGTATTTGTTGAACCGTCGTGTTCATGATACTATTGATGAATGTCACTGGCCCAGATGCCCGTGCCGGTCCTGCCGAGGCCGCGCCGCCAGCGGAGGATGCCCGCCCGATACCTCCAGGAGGTTTAATCGAGTGGATCTGATCCCGGAGTGCCAATGGAGATTCATTTTGGAACAAACAAACGAGAATCCGATTGTAAATCATTTTGAATGTAATTAGAAATCCCCGTATTGTATTAAAAATACGGTGGTTGACTTTCTAGATCATAGTACTGAACTTATGTAATGTATTTTGTCAATGTATAATTTCCGCCATTGTATACAGTTGACATGTATTGTATTTGATATCCCTTGTGAGTTTCGTATTAACTTTTGTTAATTCGAAAATTTACGGGAGTAAGTATGAATTCGCGACTCGGGGTTTGTCCGAGCTAATCAAATCTCGGGACCGGGTCGTGACAACACATTAATGAGAATTGCTTTCTGTTCCCCTCTTAGAAAAGTTTATCAATTATAATCATTTTCCCCTCTTTGAAAAGTTTATCAATTATCCCATAAATCTCTCTCCAGATGAAACCAGTTCACTAAAGTTCCAAGCAGAACAAATTATAAATACATGTATGAACACTAATGTCACATCACGTTATATAGGTTCTATATTATTTCTAAATAAAACTAGACTCTAAATTTAATGTGGCAAATCTGTTAGTTGCCCTTAACCCACATAGCTTGCCAATCTCTTTATTCTTTTTGATACCCCACCCAAGGGAACTAGGACGATGAGAGCTACAGCACATGTAGGGAGAGAATACATGCATTACGTCTTGAGAGAGCACCCACACAGGTGTGGAGTGGTCACCTGTGCACACAAAAAGAGAACACCCACACAAACGTACGCACAAGGAGAGAACATACCTAATGATTAATCATGGGGCCACTGTGAAACCCAGAATTTCCAATCATCTAGGCTACAATTTTGTAAAGATTTTGAATATTCAGCTGCGCTGTGACCTAACTTTCGCCCCTCGACACTTGAAGTTTAAAAAAATGTCTACAGAACTATTCATACAAAAAATACAGTGAAAGTTACGATCTTACCCTTAAAATATACGATATCATATGATTGTAGGATATCCTACGATACGATCGTGGGATATCCTACATCCATAGAATATCACAGATATTCGCCTTTTCCCTCTAAATCCTAAAGCTTTGTTTTCTTTGCATCATGCCTGCTTGCTGCAGTAACTGGCTTGGAGATTTTAGGAGAGAATCTCCTATTATCCAGATCTTCCATCTCACTCATCACAAGATGGATCGATATGGCCCTATTTCATCCTTTAAAGACATGAAAAAAGGAGGTTTTTGTGTTTATTTTTAGTTTTTTTAATGAATTGGAAATGCAAAATCACAAAATCACCTTGTGAAATCTAATAGGAAAGAGGGCTGCTACATGCACCGATGTGGCCCGGGCTCCCCATCGGTGCACTTAGATTTTCTCAATAGGAAAATGTGTTGTTTTTCCTTTTCTTTTAATGGCAATGTGAAAGGGAAGAGAAAAGAGAAGGACAAACGAAGATGGGTTGTACTAAAACTCACAAACGAAGATGGGTTGTACTAGAACTCTTTTTTTTTTTTTATGCAATATAGGGGTAAAGTATATTTTTGGGCAATATCCTATAGTTATAGTTGTAGAATTTCACACATCTTAAGGGCAAAATTGGAGTTTGTGCATCGTCCTTTGTTATACAAATAATTGTACGAGCATTTTTTAAACTTCATCCTTTGAGAGACAAAAGTCCAATATTAATACAGTTGTATATGGTCAAAATCTTAATTTTCCAACCCTCCGCGTTAAATGGTTTGATGGGAAAGGCGGGATTCGCAATTGAGTACTGTGCAACCTGTCCTCCTCCCAATCTCTTTCCTTCTACAATTTTTCTAATAACACATAAGCATGTCAAACAAATTTTTGCTTCCACGGAACGTTAGATCGGTTATACACATTTATCTCTAACTCTAACTTAACAAAGTCAGCCAGTCACTATCCATCATGTGTCATATACATGGGGATGTTGCTCTTTCAGGTTTCAACTCCTTGAAATTAATCACCGATCCAACACATACTAAATCTAAAACTGATCGTCTCAAAGTTCACATATTTAGGGGTCAACATTCTCATTTGTCAAAAACAAGGGGTGCGTCCATGGTTTATTTATCTCTAAATCTATTTTCAACAAAAGCCATCAATCCGTGTTCAACACGTGTCATTATCGCCTTACAACTAATTGAAAGTGACTTTGACTTTAATTGAGGTGATATTTGTTGAGGAGCGGTCTCCACCGAAGAAGGAGTATCGAAAATTATTTATATATACTTATTCTAGTAACACATTGAGATTTTGGCACGATTGGTTAATTAAGAAAATTTAATATGGTATCAAAGTCAATAAGTCTCCAATTTAAATAATAAGTGTGTTGCCATAAGTGCGGCGATAACATTCCACCTGAGAGAGAGTATTGAGGAGTGAGCTCCAACCGAGGGAGAGTCTTTGAAGTGGAGGTGTCAATGACTACATGACAAGAGGCGACCAACAAGGTTGCTGGTCCCACAAGCCATTGCAAGATGGTGGTTCCGTCATTATTAAATCAAGAACATAGAATCAGATCCTGTTCCCATGGAATGGAGAGCTCTTAAATTTCACTTCAATCCCATTGATGATTTGTATTCAAACAAATAAAGATTGATTTTCAACTCTCATTTGTCTTTAAACGTGCCTGGTGTTCCTTCCAACGGATCCACCTAATCCAATTCCAAATCAAAGAAAATTCTATCTTAGAACAAGATCCTTTCTTTCTTTGTAAATAACCACGTGATTTATTTTCAACGTACGATATGAAAGATCGTGTGGAATAGGGCACTACGGCTTGGCTCTATAAAATGGGCAGTGTGGGGACCTGAAAGGAGAAATAGAGATAACAATCACTCTTCAGAAAGAATAAAAAGTCCCCATCCTTCTTTCTCTGACATTTCCAGAATCATATGGTAGTGGGTGCTGCTTCAACAATCTTTCTGGTTTGAATCCATTTGGGTGTATAGATTGATCCTGGTGTGAGACATGGAAGAGTTTGGACCCTGGAGGTTGATTTTAGCAGCAATATTTGCTGGATTTCTCCATTTCCAGGGCTCATGTTCCACAGACGCAGGTGCAGCACAATGCCATTTTCGATTCTTATTTCCTTCTTTCCATTGTGATCACTTCTATCGGAAAACAAAATGGTAACCCATGAGCAATATTGTCCATGAGGTTTGAAGGACATTCTAGATATTGGCCTAAATATTCTGGCCCAATTGCGACCGTGGCGTCAAATGTTAGGCCTACGCCCAGCTACCCTTAGTTTGCTAGCTGGGCCAAATCTTATAGGATAGATTTTAATTGGACCAGAAACTAGTCTTGCGTCCAGCCTACAAGCCCTGAAAAAATGGCCCATATTAAGATCAAGTCGGGCCCGGTTCAAATCAAGATAGTGCTGACCTTCCCATTTAATTACAATTTGTCTTGAAATTAATTGAATCAACAATTCTAATCTGCTTCTCAATTATGCTCATTTTGAATCATTTTATTTCTCTTTACTCACTATGTAGTTTGTATTAGTGCCCTCAACTAACATTTACCTGTTTTGTTCTTTGTCCTTGCAGCTCCAAATTACACTTTCATGCAAGAAGCAACCAAGGCCCCTCCAGTAGCTTACTATGACTACATCATCATTGGAGGAGGAACTGCAGGCTGCCCTCTAGCAGCCACCCTCTCTCAAAACTTCAGGGTCTTGCTCTTGGAAAGGGGTGGCTCTCCCTATGGCAACCAAAACATCACCAACTTAGCCACCTTCACCAACACAATCACCGACACGTCTCCGACATCGCCGGCTCAAAGTTTCATATCCGAGGACGGGGTCGTCAACACGCGAGCTCGTGTGCTAGGAGGGGGGACCTGCTTGAATGCCGGGTTCTACACGCATGGAGACCCGGAGTTCGTGCAGAAGGCTGGTTTGGATTTGGATTTGGTGAACAGATCCTATGAGTGGGTGGAGAAAGTCATGGTGTTTGAGCCACAATTGAGACGGTGGCAATCTGCTGTGCGAGATGGTTTGCTGGAAGTGGGCTTGTTGCCTGATAATGGATATACATTTGATCACATTTATGGGACTAAGGTAGGAGGGACAATCTTCGACAAGGACAACCATCGACATACAGCTGTTGATTTGCTTCAGTATGCAAATCCAAGTGGCCTTACAGTTCTTCTGCATGCCACTGTGCACAAGATCTTGTTTAAAACCAAAGGTCAGAATCCTACCACTCAATTAATCTAAGTAAGGGGTCATTAGGACTAGGAGAAAAGGTGGACATATTGGAGAAATTAATCTAAGTAAGGGGTCATTAGGACCAGGAGAAAAGGTGGACATATTGGAGGCCTAGAAAAATCTTTAGGGTTTGTTAGTTTGCAAAAAAACAAAATACATATGAACTGAACACATAGGAATTCACATTATATGTGGTTCAAAATGCAGATAACATTTTTTATAAATTTATCTATATATATATAGGGGAATGTTCGTATGCATCTTTCACTCACCATAGAGTGAGCGACACTCCCCTTTTTGTACATGAAAAGTACATTTTGTACCTCACCCTATTCACTTAGAAATTTTCAAAAAAGGAAGTGTCTCTCAATCTATGGTGAGGGAAAGATGTATATGAATGTTCCCCATATATATATAGGGCAAGGCTCTCGTAAGCTTAAGCTTATGATAAGATTCCGCAAGCTAATGCTTCTGGGGCCCATCTTTTGTCCATCCAAATGGACCAAAAACACGACCCCCTTAAATTGCACATGCCCACCAACTTTTGGTCAGATCCAAATTTACTAGATCGTTTGATCGACTATATACCGATCCGAATGGACCGTTGACCATCAAACTTTTGGTACCTAGATGGAGATGATAAAAACCACGGTTGGGGTTGATTTTTTGCATCAAGGAGGGTTCTAGGGGGTCCTTGAAATCCCCCCACCCCATCCCCATGTGGGTCCCAAAGTAGGCCCCACCATGCAATTGAATTTACTTTAGCTTACCTTCTCCTAAGCTTCAGCTTAGGAGAGCTGGCCATATATATGGGGGATATTCCTGTGCATCCTTCCCTCACCATATGGTGAGGGACAAACTTAATGGGCCCACCTGGGGACCCATTAATCATGGGACTTATGGGGGATGGGAAGAGACACCTTGGATGTGACCATATATCAAATTTGGGGTCAATCCAATGCCTCTAACCCCTTCATCCGTGGCTCACAAATTTAATTACTTTATAATAAAGAAAAAAACTTACCCTCGATCCAACGGTCTAATCCATTTTGATAGGTGAAAATTCAATGTGTCCAGTGTACTTAAGGGGGTTTAATTTCATGTGTGAGAATGGTTTGGATGTATTATAAAGTCAACCCTACTATGATGTGAGGGATAGATGCACTTGAATATTTTCCTATATTGTGATATTCATACGCATCTATCCCTCACCATAGGGCGATGGACACTCTCCTTTTTTTAAAAATTTTAACTACAAAAGTGACTTTTCAAATATATAGATATATATATATACCAATTCTGGTTAGTACTTAGTAGCTAGGTTGGCATTGATGGATGTATTGAACAGTGACTAAGCAAACATTGTGATCATTCATTCATGTACAGGGCAGTCAAAACCAGCAGCTCATGGGGTGATCTTTAAGGATGGTGCAGGCAACGAGCACAAGGCCTACCTGAGCAAAGAGAAAGGTAAAGGGTCCATGAGTGAGATCATAGTTTCAGCAGGTGCACTGGGCAGCCCTCAGCTGCTTCTCCTGAGCGGAATCGGGCCAGCCCAACACCTCAAGTCCTTGGGCATCAATGTGCTATTGGACCAACCCATGGTTGGCCAAGGCATGGCAGACAACCATATGAACTTCATCGTCGTCCCCTCCCCTTCTCCGGTCGAGATCTCCCTCGTTCAACAGGTCGGCATTACTCGATTGGGAACCTACATTGAAGCACTCAGTCGCATCGATTTTGTCAAATTCTTTGGATTAACCACACCAACCAATGAAACAACTCCAGAGACCACAAAGAGTGCTTTGGAAACCATTGAAAGACTCCAAAATGCTGGAATGATCTTCGAAAAGACGATCGGCCCTGTTTCAACTGGCTATCTCAAGCTAAGAAATAGGAACCCAGATGACAATCCTATGGTCACTTTTAACTACTTCAAAGAGCCTGAGGATCTACAGAGATGCGTAAATGGCATGAAAATCATTGAGGGTGTAGTCAATTCCAAGGCTTTCTCCAACTTCAGATACCCGAACGTTACTGTGGAAGCTCTCCTCAACATGGCTCAATATCTAGTGAAAAATATACAGCCCGAACGCAGTAATGCTTCAACTTTTGAGTCATTGGAACAATACTGTAAGGATACTGTGCTCACCGTATGGCATTACCATGGAGGTTGCCAGGTGGGCCGGGTCGTGGACCATCAGTATCGGGTACTTGGGGTTGATTCACTTAGGGTGATCGATGGCTCGACCTTTATTGACTCCCCGGGGACTAATCCCCAGGCGACCCTTCTGATGCTTGGAAGGTAATTCAATCATCATCATCATCATCATTAATGGGCCACATAGTCATGTTCATCTGTCACCTTTGATAAGTATGGGCCCGCCCATTCGATGTTAGAACCCAGCTTTTGATGGGTCTGTTTAAGGGCTAAATACTTGGACTCGCTGATTCTTTTAGATTTAAAGTTCAAGCCATGGTTTGAAAACTTGGGAACTCGACTCGGACTAGAGAGTCATCGAGCCAAGTAACTTGGGCAAGTCTGGCTGAGTACTCAGTATGACTCATTCAACTCTGTGTCATGCTGTGCTGAGTTGAGTCGCCTGAGTACATTGTCATTTGTGGCAATGCCTAGTGGGCCCCACAGAGGGGATCGCATTGGAGGACCCCCTCCAGTCCTGCTGCATCAGACATCTATGTGTTAATTACAATGACTAGAATTAATGTATAGAAATTGCATAGTTGGTTGATCCCAGGTATGATAACCTTTTATTAGACATAACCGGGCCCAGAAAACTTGGCCCTTGTCATCATGATACCCACATCTTGCATTGCGCACCAGATTGCATTCGGCCTGAGACCTTGATCCATGCGGCCCCCAGTTTATTGACAAGCCCGTGATCACTGTCACTTATGACCACTACGATTTCTACTAATGTTCTGATTTATGATATCTGTGATTCAGGTACATGGGGATTAAGATGAGGAACGAGAGGCTTGGAAGAAATGATTTGGACTAGAATCTGACTTGGAAGTTCATTCTTATATTAGTAGTGATATTCAATAAGATGATCGCTTGAATTAATGATCAATACTAAAAGATCTTAATTTGAGTGACATTAATAAAGTAGATGGTGTTGAATAATGTATTTTCTTTCTTAATAGATGTTAAATAATGAAGGATTGGTCCGTAGAAAAGCAAAAGTCATTAGCAATGGTTTTCCTTCAATGATCCATTACCAAAGTCTCTTTCTTTGAATAAATATTGCGCGGGCATTGCACTTCTATATTTCCTGATTGAAACTTTATTATATCCTACAGACATGTCGAACTGTCAAAATTTTAAATGACCAATTTGCTCCTCGCGATGATTGTTTTGCCCCATTGGGAGTTTTCTTTCATGGGATGTCCACATGATGGGCGCCTTTAATGACAGAGAGGGAGTCTTGGCTCTGTTTCCTTTATCCTACTAACTTGGAGCAGAGGATACACGGGTCAATACAACGCCTTGATCTCGTTTTGCTATTGGTATCAACCTAGTGGCGGACCTAGGAATTTTGTTTGGATGGGGCTAAATTTTGCTAGACTTTTTTCCACATTAACAAATAGTGAAAGAGAAAATGTACTGCATTTTAAAAAAGAAGAACAAATAAGTAGTTAAAATTGATTTTTTATAATTTCTATAATTTTATACGAGAAAGGCCTTTTGATTTGATTAATGAGATTGAATAGCTAATACTGTTTAATGGGGCTATGTGTAGAGCATCCAAAACACCCTCTTCATTCTTATATATGGTTTTACACGCAGTGGGGGAACAATAAAATGTACCTTGGGGAGCCAATAGAAAAATAAAAGTTTCTTGAAGGGGCCAATGTAAAAAAAAAGTTTAATCTTCTATAAAGTATAGGGTTTTTTTGTAATTTAATACATAGACAGGTTATAAGTGGGCCCACATGTGAAATTGCTGCTTTTAACTTATGGACAAAGGTAGAAAACATTTTGGGGGTGGGGCGGTCCTTTGGGCATAGCAAGGGCCCATTATAATTTTTTGTGTATTTTCACCGCCCCAGGTCCTCATCACCTAGGATTGCCCCTGTATCAACCTATCCACACTTCTATAGGCATTTGCTGATTAGGCCCACTTGTGATTACATATGGGTGGGCCACAACAATAGACTGGAACGTCCGTCACATATGGATAAGAATTGCTTTCGATTCCCTCTTAGAAAAGTATTATCAATTTTCCCATAAATCTCTCTCCCTATACAAACCGAGCTCACGGGTTTTGTTCGCATGAGGAGTGAAATGAAATTAAATTAAATAGTCAAAAGTCGAAACGAAAAAAGAAAAAGAGGTTAAAAGTAAAGGCACAATTAAAAAAAAAAAACTATTCTTAAAAGACACAAATGAGAGGAGTCGTTTTGTTTTTTGTTCTTGCTAACTCCCTCTTCTATCTCTCTCCTTTGATTTGATCCTTTGTTTTATTTCATTCCACTCTTAATGCAAACAAACGACCCAAGTTCCAAGTAAAGGGGTGTTTGGAAGGGCAGATCAACTACCTCGCTGCATCGTAGTATGGTGCAACACCCAAGTTAACAACATGGGTGGGGCCCACTTTTGGAAAATCCAAACCATTCTATATCCCTAATACCCATTCTATACTATGTATCTAAATATTCGAAGTCAGTTTCTGTGGGGCAATCAATGGATTGATCACCAGATCTCACATATGAGAGAGCCCTTCCATTTCTGCCCATTAAAAGAGGGAGTAAAGGAAGTTAATCACATATTCTAGATTTAATTGGTCCAACGGTGGCCATCTCACTAATTTGAATAATAATTTATTATTTGATCACTACAATGGGTGCTAGGGCTAATAAGAGATCGATTTGGATTTTCCAAAGGTAGGCTCCGCAAATGTATTTAAATGGGTGATGCACGGTAGTTCTGCCCTATTTGAAAACCATATATTTCTAAAGATTCTGCTATATTATTTCATAATATAGAATATAATCTACACACCTAAAAACTAGTTGTTTCGAAAGATATCCTACAATATCTCACTTTCTTAAAAAAAAAAAAAAACCTTCATATTAAGATATTTAAGTATATGTTAATGTATAAAACAATCTTTTGTTCAGTAAACTACCCAGAGGTTTTACAAATACAAGTGGAAGTTCATGAACAAATACTGCCATTGTTATCTACTATAATTTTTAACATTGATGATTTTTACAGGGAATCTTACTCTAACTCTTTATTAGATGGGCTCTTCCATGTTTATAAATTTTATATGGGACCTATAACCTTCTCATAATTACATAGTTCTCTTGTTGATTATTTATAGTAGGTGGGTCCTACAAATATTGTATTAGGTGACTTCCACTATGATTACAAACATTTAGTGGGTCCCATACTACCAACATTAGGGGGGTCTCATATTCCTTACCGATATTGGATTGTCTTATTGTAATTATTAGGTTGCCATCATTAAATGAGTAATATTGTTTAATGGCCCCTGGGTGATTACTATAATTGGCCTAGTTAATATGACTATTAACATCAAATTGCCTCACATTGATTTTTCATAGATGGAATTATCAATGATGTCTAACACTTGATAGGGTCATCTATTATAATCATCATTAGATGTATTACATTGTGGTTTCCAACATGTGGACCCACATTAGTTAAAAATATTGCTCATGGTTTTTAACATTTAGTCTAATAATTTTCTAATTAGATGGGCTTCCTGGCTACCAAAATTAAATCACTCATTTGTGACTAGTGATTAGTGGATTCCCTTTTCTTATTTTATGAAATAATGATGAAACATGTGAAGCCGGTACTCCACTTGGAAGTTGGATGTGATCTTACACCGAATCTCATTATTACCATACAAATCCAGTAATATCTGTTCGATCATACATGTATATACATAGGAGCGTAGAGGTGCCTCTCTCTCTCCGTGTGTCTCTCTGTGATATCCATTGCACCGTCAAATGCTTGATTGCTTTACTTTTTACATTCTGAGGCTTGGATAACGGCCTGAACGCATTAATTGGGTGAAAATTACGATGGTTTTGTTGGTGAGAGACATGGAAGCGTTTGGACTCTGGAGGTTGGTTTTAGCAGCTATTGCTGGAGTTCTACATTTCCAGGGCATAAGTTCCTCATAAGCAGGTAAAGCACAAATCCACGCCATTTTGGATTCTCATTTTCATGTTTCCATCCGCAGTAGTGATGCAATGGACAAACTTTTTTGTCAGAATTTTGGACAACTCCTATGATATCCTACCCAAGGGATATTCAAGGGATATCATAAGGGTAGTCCAAAATTCTGGCCAAAAAGTTTATCCATGTAGACTTTTTGTTCCATATATAGTCACTTCTCTCGGCAAACATGACTCATGATGTGAGGCCCACCTGTGATCAGGCCCCAGTCACGCTTTTCTTTCTTTTCGATTTCATTATGTTTCGACAAGTTTTTTAAATTCTTTTCATTGTCTTTGTTGTTATTATTGTTATATAAGTGTTTTTTTTCTACATCGAAAGGGTTACATGGCAACAGAAAAAACAAACTATATAGGGAAAGAAACAGACATAAAAATAGAAATTGAGAAAGAACACATTAACCCAAACAAAACACCACGAAACTACAAGCACTCCACTTGGTTGCTGGAACCGATGGAACTGAAGATCAGCCTCTCGGGGACGGTTGTTGAAATCAGAGCTATTGACTTCCTCATTTTCACCATGTTGTATACTTCTGACCGCAACAATTCGTTTTTCTTTCATGTATTACTCATTTGCCGTTGACAGAAGGAATGAGACAAAAGTTGTGAAAGTTTGCCACTTTAACTTAGACAAATGGTGAGCTACTTTATTATGGGACCTCCTGCAAAACCTTATTTCCCAAGTATCAAAAGCTTTAAGGAAATTAAGGAGCTTTTTCCAAGTAAACTTAAAATTTCAAAAAAGATTCTTTTCCTTTTTCAAACTCACCACAAAAATGAGGCAATCTCCTTCAAGTATAACTCGATTAATCTCATTCTTATTACAAGTTAAAACCAGGGCCTGCTCAAGACAATTTGAGGCCTGAAGCAAAAATCCTAAATGAGGCTTTTTTAATTTTTTAAAATTATCATAAATTTTTCATTCTAATTAAGTCAGTTTTTTTTTTTTTTTTTTGGGGGGGGGGGGGGGGGGTGGGATTTGAAAAAATCGCAGTTGCTATTATCAAGGCCTTATGTTTTGCTATTAGTAATTAAGTCACAACTCTCTCATAAGCTAAAGCTTCAAGCATTCATCAATCATGTTTAAAGTAGAGAGAGATAGGCACAATAAATATATACTAGCAACAAAGGCCCGTGCTAAGCCCGGGCAAAAAATGAAAATATGTTAAAATTTAAGAATTCTTTTGAAATATTGTTAAAATAAAATAAATAGAAAATAGGTTTTTTTATTATCTTTGAATATTAAAAAATTTTCTATGTATGAAAATAAATATAAAATAAAGTAAATTTACATAACTCGACGACCCCTTGAATTTAAAGGCGTTGACCATTATGACCATCTCATTTACGGATATATTATACCATTGATGATTGAAAATATATATATATAAAAAAAAGAAAACAAACCGGATGGATCTACATCTACTAAAAAGAACCAAAAGAAAGGGATAAAAAATTAACGTGTTTATTCCATCAATAGGGGCACCCTTGAAATATTTTTAACGTGTGGGACCCATTGATGGCCCTGCATCCAAAAAAGAAAAAAATGAAAGATAAGAAGAAAGGAAATGGAAAACAAATGATTTCATCCTCAATGGGCCACACACCACATCTAGATTTATGGTGATGGAACAGTTGGCCCCTACAGATGATTGATAGTATAAGAAAAAAATTAAAAGAGAGGGGGGCGAGCAAGTGTAAGAGAAGAGAAAAATATAAAAGATGTACATTGCATGTGATGAGTGTACGTGGATATAAATATAAGTCATCATAGTATGTTTCTAATAGTTCTAACTCATATGCACACAAATCACATCATAACAATTATCAAAAAAATTAAGCTTGCGTATGATACCAACCCAGTCTGATTGCCTACTATGGATACAATTATATTGACCTAGGAAACTAATATCTATGCATAATCCATGAGTGGGTCCCACTGTAAAAATAAGTTAAATGTGCGGAGCCCACTAATTGATTTGCATCCATTAAGAAACCATACAACGCCCAATAGGCTTGCCTCCCACTTAGACTCCCTCCATAAGTGGGGCTCACTCTTAGAAAAAAGGGGTTAAGAGAAGGCCATTGGGATTTCATCCAATACTGGAGTCCAATCTTGAAATATATTTAATACGAACTGGTGGCCACTACTGGATCCATCCATTTGGGAAAAAAATTGAAAGGAGAGTAAAGGAGCAACAGCTTGAATTTCATTCATCGGTAGGGCCCGCAAAACATATTTAACATGGGACCCATTGATGATTGAAGATCTAAGGAAAAGAAAACAAACCGACTGTAAAGATTTGCTTATAATTTGGATAATGGCAAGAAATAGGACTCAAATTCAAACGTTCATAAAAATCTCTTATGAGAGAGGTTTTAGGAGAGAAAGAGTAGCCCAAAGTGAGGTCGCACTTTAAAATAATGTGGATTTTTTGTGCATATTTTTCTGAAAGAAGAGACTTTTTAGGGATGAGGTGGCACCCCTCACAGCCCACCTCCCCCTTTGCTTTAATATATATAATATATAGAGAGAGAGAAAAAAAAAGGAGCCGGAAGATAAGAAATGGACAGATATTTCTGTGGTGGGTGATATGGAGAATTGGTTAGGCAAGAGAAAATGAAGATGTTGATTGTATCTTCTTCAGAGAAAGTTATTATGAGGCCTTATTTTTAGGGAGAAATAAAATCAGGTCAGTTGTTGTTTTGAAATTTGAAAAGATGTCAGTTGCTATTATGGGGCTTTATGTTTTGCATTTTTTGGGCATAAAGCAAGGGCTTCCCTTGCCTCATGGTAAAGTCGGCCCAGGTTAAAACTCCTTTATAAGGGCCCTTAATTCAGCTTCAAGTGGGTTCACTATTTCTATTGTTCTAGAGTATGCAACCATCATTTCTCCCTCATGATTCCTTATAATGCCCCCTAATCCTGTTGTTACGTTACCAGGGTTGACATCCCCATCAAAATTCAATTTAAACACTCCTTCGGGAGGTGGGGTCCACTCTTGTGGAGGAAGCCCTACGAAGAGAGCTGCAAGGGAAATAGAGTGACCAACATCCCACTCATAAAGGGCTAATTTGGTCCTTTGAGTAACTGAACCTGGTAAAATTGGGCATTGTAGAAATAGGTATGTGTTTCTCATCTGCTATAAATACCAGCAAATTGTAACTCCAAGCCTCTTCTTGTTGTTAAAGGACTTGTTCCAAAACTAATGAGAAAACGTGGGGGACATATAAGGTCTAGGAATAGAGCGAGGTATGCGATTCCGAGTGTCCATAGCAATAGGACAATGGGCAAAGAGGTGGTCAACTATCTCATTTTCTAATCTACATAACACACATTTTGGGTCCACAGGATTTAAAAAATTATTGAGATCCGAATGAATTGGCAGTCTACCTAGCAGTAGGCAACATGTGAAAAATTGGATTTTGGATGTTACTTCCAAATTCCACACAATCTTCCATGGCATTGGATTGTCTTATTGTAATTATTAGTTTGCCATCATTAAATGAGTATTATTGCTTAATGGCATCTGGGTGATTACTAAAATTACTTAGTTAATATGACTATTAACATCAAATTGTCTCACATTGACTTTTCATTGGTGGATTCCTCAATAATGTCTAACACTTGATAAGGTCCTCTATTATAATCACCATTAGATGTATTACATTGTGGTTTCCAACATGTGGACCACAATTAGTTAAACAACATTGCTAATTATTTTTAACATTTAGTCTAATAATTTTCTAATTAGATGGGCTCTACCCTAGTTACCAATATTAAATCACTCTCGTGTGACTACTGATTAGTGGATTCCCTTTAGGTCTATTATCTCTATTTCTCTCTTCATTTTTTGTTTTCGGTGCATCATCTAGTAAAAATTTTATAAATTGCCAAATACTTAATTATACGTATATTGAAATAAGTAGAAATTGCCAAACAGCATAAGTGACACAATATTATAATATGAGACTATTTTTATTCTAAGAGAATAAAATCTTACAATATTTAGATTTGGTGATATTAAATTTTGCATTTATTCAAATACCCCCTAAAAACATTAAAATACATGTATGCAATGTCACATCACATTTTAGGTTTCATATTATTTTTAAGATTTGACAATTTTGTTGGTTGTCCTTAAATCACCTGGCTCTCTCCCTAGCCAAGGGGGAGAGTACTCCCAAAGTGGGGAGAAAAAACTTGCATTACCCACCCCCCATGTGGCGAACAGTAGAAGGCAGTTGCTCCTATGACTTACTTGAAATTAATCACGCAATCAACTCATAATAAATTTAAATGTGATTGTAACTTTAGTTGAAGTGATATTTAAGAATGTGTTATTGCAATCAAGGTGGGAAAACTCCCCGAATTGACACTTGACTCTACCGAATAATCTCGTTTTGACGAAAAACCGAGTTAAATATATAGGACTCAGCCGAGTCACTTCATTTTAATAAGTTGTTTGTATCTAAATCATTTAATAAGTAGAAAAAATTAATATTTATTTTTAAGTAAGTATACGCAAGATTTGGAATCAGTAATTTAGAAATTAGGACTAGAAGATGGCCATAAGGACATGCTCCTTGACAGCCCAAGATTCAACGAGAACTCAAGTGTGGCCGGGGTACCCTTGAAGAAGACTCAATCAGTGATGGAGGATGCCATGAGGTGTCCCAAAGGCACCACAACGATCTGAGTCGATGCAGAAGTGTAGGAGATGGGCTCCTTGCGGCCGCCAAAGAACTGGTTGATGAATGAGAGGAGGGTGTAAGAGAGAATGCCTAGGACCCAGTAGCCACCTCATTTTTTTGAACCCATGCACAATTTTCCAATGCCAATATTATTGGCCCGAATATCGAGATTTTGTTTTTACATGTTTAGCACCGGCCCACCAATAAAGCAGGCATACAATTAAGATAGGATGCTTTTTCCATTTTATGAATTAATGATGAAATATGAAGAAGTTGAGAAGAGTCGTCCAACCACCTAATTTGTTGACCCCCATCTTGCAAGCCATCTCACTTTCACAAAATACCACCTGTTTGGTAATTTTACCTTCAAATAAAGATAAAGTAAAGCATTAAGGAGAAAATAAAATATAAGTAAGTTATGATGACATTTTATTTATAGTTGTTTGGTATGGAATCATTTTGATTTATTATATAGAAAGGTGGAGTTATTTTGTTTTTTAGTGGAGTAAGGATATTATTTTTTTTTTACTTTTTTTAAAAAATAAGGATGGAATTTTGAAAAAAATATACTTTTAATATAACCCGTTATCTAAAAAAATAAAAGATTTACTTGACTTTTAATAAACTAATAAAGTACCAAACGGGCACAAAAATTGGCTAATGTATTTCTAAAATATCTAGACCATCACCATCAAGGAGTGGAAGGAATCTTAAACAAATCTTACAAATAGGATCGAAAAGAAAAACTAAAAAGGTTGTCGCTCTCTCTACTACTATTACATTAATTAAAGGAGATCGGGTAAGGGCCTTTTATAGCTCTCAGTTTTGAAAACAAGATTCCTCATATTATCCATGCATCCACTTGGCAGGCTTTTAATGGAGAATTGGTCATCTTCATTTTTAATTTTAGATCATATTTACGAGTGTATGTCAGAAGATCTCTTTTTCACCTAATAACATGTAGAGTAGCCATTGAGGAGTGGGCAGAGATTTGCTCTCGGTATCACTTAATTTTATCTATAGTCCCACCAACAAATATTTAGAAAAGGAGAACCTTAATCACACCTTTCTAAAAGCTGGACTCCTCTGTCTTTATGAGAGGAAATGAAGGATCCGTCGGAGGATACTTTTTCTCAAAGGCCAACTAGTTGGTCCACTGATCTTTCCCATAAACTCTCATATTTTTTACCACTCTCTCCTTCACCTGTTAAAGGCTTATTAAGATCCCTTTGTTGCAACTTGCAAGCCCACCCCAATACAGCCAAATACCACATGACCCTTCTCCATATTTATCCATCAACGCACCACATACATCATCACCACACACACTTGGATGTAATCTACACCGAATCCCAACACAGCAAACACCTATTCAGCCCAACTCACAGACCAAATCTCAACCCGTTTCGACCTAAACGTGCCTACCACAGTTGGATTATGTAATCTATACTTTCTCATCCGTAAGTGAAAAAGCTAGCCAATTGCCCCATGAATTTAAGAGCCGTAAACCTTACGTCTCCACTTGGAAGTTGGATGTGATCTTACACCCAATCTCATTATTACCATACAAATGCAGTAATATCTGTTCGATCACACATGTATATACATAGGAGCTTAGAGGTGCCTCTCTCTCTCCGTGTGTGCCTCTCTGTGATATCCATTGCACCGTCAAATGCTTGATTGCTTTACTTTTTATATTCTGAGGCTTGGATAACGGCCTGAATGCATTTGGGTGAAAATTACATTGGTTTTGTTGGTGAGAGACATGGAAGCGTTTGGACTCTGGAGGTTGGTTTTAACAGCTATTGCTGGAGTTCTACATTTCCAGGGCATATGTTCCTCAGAAGCAGGTAAAGCAAAAGGCCATTTTGGATTAATCTCATTTTCATGTTTCATATATAGTCACTTCTCTCGGCAAACAAAAAGGTAATTACCCTACCCATGACTCCTGATGTGAGGCCCACCTGTGATCAGACCCCTGTCACCCTCATCTGCCTCTTTGCACGGCCAATGATTCTGATCAGAGTATATGCTTCTGGAAGTACTTGGCCAAAGCTTGTCCAAGGTATGATCTTCAAATTATTGGCATAATATTCTGCCCAGATACGGTCTGAGGACACAAAATTTGGGCCTAGAGTGACCCAGCTACCCTTGTCTACTAACTACGTTGGGTGTGCCAAATCTTTGGATAAATAGGACAAGGACTTGGACCTGCATTAAAAGGATGGCGCATATTAATCTCATGGTAGGGCAGCGGGGCTAAAGTTGGAGAAGTGCGGGCCTGCCCGTGAGAAACCATAGTTTTTGTGCCATTGTTTCCATTTAACCATTTGTTTTGAAATTACTTGAATAATTAATTCTAATCTGTTTATCACTTTGTGCTCATTTTTATGATTCTCTTGAGATTTTAAATGTATTAAGAATCTCTTTTAAAGTTAATAATTTATTTTTTACTAACCTTCTAAGAAGTGTTATTTGCCTTTTTTCTCTTTGTAAGTATAGTTTTCGTTCTTTTAGATTTCATTCTGTTTGGACAAATTTTTTTAATTATTTTCATTGTCTTTGTTGTTCTTATTGTTGTATAAGTGTTTTTCTTCACATGGCAATATATATATATATATATACAATATAGGGAAAGAAAGAAATATAAAAACTAAAATTGAGAAAGAACAAATTAACCCAAACAAAACACCACGAAACAGAAAGCACTCCACTTTTTTGTTTGCTTAAAGGTAAAATTGTATTAAAGGAGGGAGAAAGAGAAATATAGGCTTATAGCCCCCAAAGCCAAGAGGCTACACAAAAATAACAGAACAAAACCATACACAACAAAACTACAACAGAGACAACAACAATAATGAAACTGAAGATTAGCCTCTCGAGGGACAAAATCAGAACGTGATCTGGGCATATATACCATACCCAAAGAAGCCAAAATTGGATGAGGAAAAAGAGGGGTCTTCACTTCAGATAAGGAAACTGCAAGCACTCCACTTGGCTACTAGATCCGATGAAACTGAAGATCAGCCTCTCGAGGATGAATATTGAAATCAGAGCTATTGACTTCCTCATTTTCTTCATGTTCTATACTTCTGACCGCAACACTTCTTGTTTCTTTCATGTACTACTCATTTGCTGTTGACGGAAGGAAGGAGACAAAAGTTGTGAAAGTTGGCCAATTCAACTTGGACAACTGGTTAGCTACTTTATTCTGAGACCTCTTGCAAGATTTTATTTCCAAAGTATCAAAGGCTTTAAGGGAATTAAGGAGCTTTTTCCAAGTAAACATGAAATCCTAAGAAAGATTCTTTTCTGTTTTCAAACTCTCCACAAGAATGAGGCAATCTCCTTGAAGTATAACTCGTTTGATCCCATTCTTATGACAAATTAAAACTCCTTCATAAGAGCCCTTAATTCAACTTCAAGTGGCTGCACTATTTCTATTGCTCCAGCATATGCAACCATCATCTCTCCCTCATCATGCCTTACAATGCCCCCTAATCCTGTTGTTTCATTACCAGGTTGACAGCCCCATCAAAATTTAATTTAAACACTCATTCAGGAGGTGGGGTCTACTCCTCTTGAGGAAACCCTGCAAAGAGAGTTGCAAGGGAAATAGAGTGAGCAACAATATTCCACTCATAACGGGCTAATTTGGTCCTTTGAAAAATTAAACCTGGTAAAATTGAGCATTCTTGAAATAGCTAGGTGTTTCTCATATTCCATAAGTACCAGCAAATTGTAACTCCAAGCCTCTTGTTGTTGTTAAAGGACTTGTTCCAAAACCAATGAGAAAAAGTGGGGGACATATAAGGTCTAGGAATAGAGCAAGGTAAGCGATTCTAAGTGTCCGTAGCAATAGGACAATGGGGAAAGAGGTGGTCCACTGTCTCATTTTCTAACCTACATAACACACATTTTAGGTCCATGGAACTTAAGAAATTATTGAGATATGAACGAACTGGCAGTCTACCTAGTAAGCGCCATGTGAAAAACTAGATTTTGGATGTGACTTCCAAATTCCACACAATCTTCAGGGCCAATCTGCATGTCATTCATAAACTTATAAATAGCTTTAACCGAGCAAGTCCTGGCTTGCTCACTCCCCAAACATCTAATGTCACTTCCTCCAAGCGGAACTTACAAAATATGGTCGGCCACATTTCTATCACAAAGATTATTCACAAGCATTTCGTTCCATCTAGGCCCCAAATCACTATAGATGATCAGGTCAGAAACTAATGATTTCTCACCTAAATTGTCCACAGTCCGACTTCCATCTTTGCCACTGTCGAGATCTTGAACAAAAGGAACCCATTTGTCCTCCAAGGTTTTCACTCAAGATCCATCCCTGATAATCCATTTTTTTTATTAAGGATGAAATTCCTATGCCTTATCACAGCCTTCCAAAATCTAGAATCCTTATCAAGGTATTTTTTAGGGAGGAGCTTAACCCATAGAGCATTTGGATTTTCAAGCAAAAAACATTGTGAGCCATAATAGCATCATTTTGGAGTTGAGTATCCTTCAAACCCAGACCTCCCTCTTTGATGGATTTTGTTGTGATGTTCTAAACTACAGGAGTAATGCCCCTAGATTTATCAGTTTCAAATCAAAGAAAGTTCCTTTGAGCATAATTGATGAATTTCTTAAACTTCCTAAGAATAACTTGATGACCCATCCAATAATTAGGAAGACCAGAATTAACCACTTGGACTAGAGTTTTTTGACCCATAGGGGATAGAAAGGACCCACTTCAGCTAGCCAACTTCATATTGAGTCTGTGGTTAATTTCATTCTCATCCCCTAATATTCTCGGTCCCACTTGCAAAGAAGAGCCCAAATAGGTGATCTTATACGTGCACTTGTCAATTCCTAGATCTATCTGAAAACTGGATTAAGTGGGACTTGGAAGCTATGGAAACTTTGTCTATCTAGTTATCTAACCAGAGGCTGATTAACTTACCATTGCCTAGTACCCACTTACCCTCCCTTTGGAGACAAGAGGACAGAGATATGAGCATCTTCCAAATTGTTGAACCGCTCTTTGGATTGCTGGGGTGCCAGATAGAGGAGTCTCTACAGTATCTGCCTCTAAACCAATTGGCCCAGAGGGGTTTACCTGTGACTGCCGACCAAGCTAACTTCAGTATACAAGGTTCATTAACTCTTTTGATCTTCGCAATCCCAGGCCTCCCTCTGATTTTGGAAGGCATATTGTCTCCCATCTAACTAGATTACAGTTCAGTCTAGCTGGGTCAACAGACCAGAGGAAGTTCCTCATCAATCTCTATTTGAAGGCAAGTTTTGCATGGTAGAGGGACGACCAGGGAGATGTGGAGAGGATGGAGCTAAGAACATGCTTTATCAAAGTTAGTATTCGTGCGAAGGATAGACACTTAGTCTTCCAACCTGCTAATATGAGGCTGATGGAGTCCAAAATTCTATTGAAGTAGGTGTGACGAGCACTGCCTAAGAAGAGAGGAACCCCGAGATAGGTGGAAGGCGGATCTGCTGGAGGGATCAGAATTAGATCTTTGACCATTTGAGCTCTTCTAGCATTGCATTTGCCCAAGAACAATTGGCTTTTCTGCAGATTAAAGACCGTACAATTAAAGCAGTTCTGAGAGTCTACTCAAGCTTTTCTTCTGCGCTTTTAGAAAGATTAAGATATCGTCTGCATAAAGAAGGTAGCAGGGGGTAGAGGTGATTATTGAGATGGGGGTGATGGAGCCCTCTAGCCTTAAAAATTAGATCTGGAGGCTAAGGACCTCCTCTGCTAGGATGAAAAGGTAGGGAGACAGAGGACAGCCCTGGCGCAAACCACAGGATGCAGCGAAGAACCCTAAAGGACTGCTGTTAACCAGGACAGAGCCTCTACTGCTACAGACGAGTTCTGAAATGAGGTTGATCCAGGCTATGGAGAATTTGAAGAAAAGATGTGTCTTGAAGAGAAAGTGCCATTGGAGTTTATCAAATGCCTTGGATATGTCCAACTTCATGCAAACAGATCCCACTTTGATATTGGACTTGAGCTTTTGGAAGTGGTCGTGGACCAGAGCTACATGGTTATGGATTGATCTTCCTTTTATAAAGGCAAATTGTTGGTTAGAGATGACGAGGAGGGAGGATTCTGGATAGTCTGGTTGCCAATATTTTGGAGATAATCTTATAGGTGAAGTTTAGAAGACTAATTGGCCGAAAATCAGAGAAAGTAACTGGAGATTGGGTTTTGAGAAGGAGAGTTAAGAAGTAGGCAGGCTTTTATTAGTCTACCTATAGAGAAGAAGTGGGAGACCGCTAGAATCACATCACTGCCACAATGTGCCAGCATTTGGTGAAGAAGGCACTTGAGAAGCCATATATATGGACGGGGAGAGCTAAGCTCCTTGAGCCCAAATACCGCCTCTCTAATCTCAGTAGAGGAGGGGATCTCCGACAGGGAGATGTTTTGATCAGCTATAACTAGTGGTGTAAATCTGGGCCGTGCCAGCCCATAGAAGCAGGGCCCAGTCATGCCCGGGCCGGGCTGGCACAACCCTTGATAATTGTGCGGGCCGTCCCATGCTGGGCCCAAGGCCTCCGGGGTCAGCCCAGCACGGCCCTGGTCGTGCCATGCTGGGCCGTGCCACCCATGGGCGGCCCACATATCCCCCCTCCCTTTTTTAAATTTTTTTAAATTTTTTTTTAAGTTTTTTAAGTCTTAGAGACCTAGACTCTTCACTCTTGGCCTTGGACCATTTTTATTAAAATAAATAAATTAAGAGAAATAAACAAGTAGAATAGCACTAATGATGTTTTGAAAAAATACATCAAATAAATTGTATTTCCTTGAAATTTAAGTTACAAAAGTTCAAAAAAATTACAAGTTTGAACTTGGATCAATATATATATAATGAAATTCAAACCTTCTGATAAATGAAAAGGAATTACAACTTTAAAAACCTATGATACATTCTAAAAAAATAAATTATAACTTTAGAAACCTATGATACATTCTAAAAAATAAATGACAACTTTAGAAACCTAAGATACATTCTAAAAAATAAATTACAACTTTAAAAACCTATGATACATTCTAAAAAATAAATTACAAGTTGAAAGACTATTATACATTCTAAAAAATTTATACTATGATATATTTAATTCCGCTAGCTCGTCTTCTATCTCGATCTCATCATTATCGAGGTATTGTTCCCTATCCTCTGCTTGATAACAATCCCGTAAGCACATGCAGGTCTCAACGATTTATTCTGTAAGCATAGTCCTTCTGGGGTCAGTAAGGCGCCCACTTGCATTAAATGCCTGCTCTGATGCAACTGTGGACGCTAGTATTGTTAGTATATCACGGGCTATGGCGGAAAGCATGGAAAACTTAGTTTCGAATGATTTCCACCATGCCAAAATATCAAAATCATCTTCTTCATCATCCGAGATTGTAACAGGATCGCTCCCCAAGTACATTGTTAATTCATTAATGTTGTAAGATCCTCCGGAAGAAGATGAGTTACTTCCCTGAGATTTGCTCATAATACTACAAATGGCCTTCTTTTTTCCTTTATGTACTTGCAGAGGGCCTGTTCAGACTGTGGGTGCTATGGATCTACCTAATCAGATCGCATATTCCAAATAAAGTATTTCTAATTGTGCCTTAATTGTTTTCATGTCATTTATATTAGTTGTATTCATATTCAAGTTTATTTCATCAAGAAGGGTTTCTACACCTTGTAATTTCAATCTAGAGTCTAATGCAGCAACTATACAATATGTTAAAGGAGCTATTCTCCAATATGATGAAAACTTTTCCTCTATTTGTACACACATAAGTTGAAAAATTGGAAAATCTCTATACTTTTTAAAAGTAAGACTTATTTCATAAAAATGGGCTAAAGCTTGATTTAATGTGGGATAATATACCCCGGAAAAAAATAATGTTGCATCATGAAAAACTTCCAAAAAATCTCTTATTATCTCAAGAAGGGTCCATTTATCATCATTTATAAAAATATTTCCATGCTCTAAATAAAGTTGACAATATTGATTTAGTGTCATTTTATAGGCACATGATTCTTTAACATTTTATAGGTAAAATCACATCTATGCTTTATATCATATGATATTTTCTTTGGTCCTAGATTCAAATTTACACATGTCCCTCCACCATTGTTTTCGCGAGGGAGAACAAAAAATGTATCATACAATCCATTTAATCATCTCTAATTAATTTCACCCCTACTTATACGATAAGATTTATGATGTGGCATGCACACCTATTGTCAAATATATCTCCATTTAAATCAAGGTGAATCGCATGTTTTAGTAACTCTGTTGCGACATTGTTAGTGCTTGCATTATCTAAAGTTATAGAAATTATTTTATTTTTAATTTTATATTCTTTAAGTTTTTCAAGGATGGTGGACCTTATCCTAGCACCAGTGTGTGGGAATTCTAGCATAGAAAACGCTATCATTCTTTTCTGCATCACCCAATCACTATCAATATAATGTGATGTGATTGCAATGTACCCCAGATTTTGTTTAGAGGTCCATAAATATGAAGTTGAAGCCACTTTTCCAGGTATATATGCAAAAATATTTTTTAAATTCTTTTTTCTTTCAAAAAAAGTCTTTATTGCATCACTTCTAGCAGTAATTCTAGATATTTTCTGCCATGAAAGAACAAAGGCAGACATAAAAAATCTTTCAAAATATCGGTCTTCGGCAAGTATAAATGGTGCCTGGCGACTGATTATAAACTTAATAAGTTGATATCTAGCATTAGTAGGGTCATAGTTGAAAACTCCTAAACTACCAGAAGAATCTGTTTGAGAAAGTTGTGTTTGAATCATCCCACCTCTTGCCCCATCGTTAGCGGTATTCGTGTGTTTGCGCAAACACGTTTTCATGTGTCTACTAAGGTGGCCAGTGCTGTTTGATGATTTGCCACTGAGGAGATCTTTGCAATATTTAGATTGTGCCTTCTCCCTGTTCCTCCTTTGGACATGGGACAGTAACTTTAGCAAAATGAGACCATACAGGAGAAGTCAATCTTGTTTTTCTCTTCTTTTTGGTTGTAGAAACCGAACATGCAGAATCTTGGAGATTATTACTATCTACTTCTATGCCTTGACTTTGATCTAAATGAATAAATCCAGGATATTCCTCATTTAGAGAGAAGTCAAGGTTGAAAGGTTGTGATGGTCCAGCCATTTTTCTAAATAAAATATTTTAAAAAAACTTAAATAAATAATTATATATAATTTATTTTTTGTGATAATTTATATAAGAAAGGGGAGAAGATGAGACTTAATTTATAATATTACTATGTATATTATTACTAAATAAAAATTAAAGATAATAAATACATTTATAAGAGAAGATAGAGCTAATGGAGAAGTCCTTCCTAGTTGAGTCCTCTACTTTAGAGAAGTCACCCTCACTCTTCACTTCTTAGAAAACTTTGTAGAGAAAGCTTAGACTTTAGAATGAGACTTAAGAAAGCTCAGAGCTTTAGAACTTTAGAGGGAGTGTGAGAGATGAGAGAGTAAATGAGTGTAGAGAAATGAGATGAATGAGAGCTATTTATAGAATTCCTAAGTGATAAAATAACATAAAATACCCCCTCATATGACCGTTTTATAGCAGTTGGGAGGTATAATGGTAAAAAATGATCAAAAGACACTAATACCACCCCCTCATTTGACCGTTTATAGCTTTTATGACCGTTTTTCGAGGGAGGGCATTTTTCAAAAATATGATGACCGTTAGGGTCGGGCCTCAGGCCAGGCCGGGCTGCCCGCGGGCTCAGGGGCCCAGGCCCAGCACGACACGGATTTTAGCCTTGCCGTGTTGGGCCGTGCCTCGGGCCTGGCAGGCTGGGCCCAGCACGGCCCAGCGTGACTGCCAAGCCATTGGTCAACGGGCCAAGGCACGGCTCAGGCACGATTTTTTCATGTCGGGCCCGTACTGGGCTTGGGCCGCCCTCCCAGATTTACACCACCAGCTGTAACCGAAAGACCAACCATGTCAAAGAGAGCTACATCTGAAATAGATATGGGAGGATTGGAAAATTCAGAAGCTGCGAAATATGACTACTGGCTTGGTCTCTAATCTGCGCTTCATCCTCTATGGACCCGGTATGCTGGAGAAAATGAAGAATAAAGAGAAATTAGAATCAATTTTGAAACAAGATTCCAATCCTTTAGGTAGACCCGGTTCCAAAACCGGGTCTGGAACCAATAAAATAAGTTCCGAGTCAAAACTGGATCCTGAACCAGAATCGTTACTTAGAAACGGGTCCAGATCCAGGTCTACTATGTTTCCTATCCGAAACCATTGCGTTTGCAACTCTACATGCAACGTCGCTAAATGGTAGTATGCTACGGTGCCATGTGAAAAATATGGGTGGGGCCCACCTTTGGAAAATCCAAACCCCTCCAGTGCCATGGGTTTCAGTACGACACATTCAACTCTGCTCGACTTAATGTCCTGCTGAGCTGAGTTGGCTCGGCTGAATCATGAGTTCATGACCTAAGGTTTCAAATAATGGTTCAAAGCTCTTCAAACCAAACGGTAAACAGGGGAAGTGAGGCCACCGCGCCAAGTTCCTGTCATCATGATCATAATAGTACTGTTGACTATTCAAGGAAAATAATGCACTGTTGGAGACAACTGTATGTGGGACCTTTACGCATGGCCCACATTCAGCCGGTCCAGCCACTTGTTGACTATTCAAGGAAAACAATGCACGATTGATTGATGCTCACACCGGAAAAGTCACCAAGTTTTATGCTAATAAATTCTTTGAACCCTTAAGATTTAAATAAATAGCTATCATCATCATGTCATCAAACAGATCTGTTATGATAGACCTTTTGTATTGACACCCGACCCAATCCCCGGCGCTTTGGGCCTAGCTCGCAGCCAAAAACCCTCACAGATTTGTTCTCGGGCCCCTTTGAGACCCAAAACGCGTCATACCAAGTCAAGGGGGGTTCGCACATATAAGCCTGGCTTCGGGCGGCCTCATAGGCGATGTGGGACGGAGTCCCTGCCTTGCTCTTGGCTAGCCCGGGTTCTCACACTCCCCACCACTTAGAGGAGAGCCGCCCCCGGCTCTGATACCAATTTGTAACGACACTCGACCCAATCCCCGGGTATGATATTGTCCGCTTTGGGCCTAGCTCGCAGCCAAAAACCCTCACAGATTTGTTCTCGGGCCCCTTTGAGACCCAAAACGCGTCATACCAAGTCAAGGGGGGTTCGCACATATAAGTCTGGCTTCGGGCGGCCTCATAGGCGATGTGGGACGGAGTCCCTGCCTTGCTCTTGGCTAGCCCGGGTTTGCATCCTGCATGCTTGCTGCAAAAACTCTTACTTGGAGCTCTTAAACATACATTGTCTTATATATGCAATTGTAAGGTTTTTTTGTCATTTTGTGCTTTTACAACAAGCTCCATTCACTATTTTTCTTTCTCGGTTTGACACTCTAAATAATCTCATTTTACTCTACTCTACAAACAAACAGGCCCTAGAAAAACATCTCTTATTATCCAGATCTTCCATCTCACTCATCACAAGATGTGTATGAGCCCTATTTCATCCTTTAAAGACACGAAAAAAGGAGTTTTATGTGGTATGAATAACATTTTTTTAGTTCTTTTAATGGTTGAGATTGTAAAATCACATAACAAGAATTAGATCCTTAAGCATACCTTGTGAAATCTAATAGGAAAATGTGTTTTTTTTTCTCTTTTCTAATAATGGCAATGTGAAAGGGAAGAAAAAAGAAGACAACGATATGGGTTGTACTAAAACTCTTTTTGTTTATGCAACAACTATGGGTAAAGTAGATTTTTGTACAATATCCTATAGTTGTATAGGATATCACACATTTTAAGGGTATGATCGTATTTCTTACGCCGTCCTTTGTTATACAAATAATTCTAGGAGCATTTTTTCAACTTCATCTGTTGAGAGGCAAGTCCAATATTATTGATTAATGGTCAAAATATCAATTTTCTAACAACTCATATGCGGTCAAGTTTTGCTTCCACATGACATAAGATAGGTTATATCTCTAAATCCAACTTTTTCAAGAGCCACCATTCACTGTTGATCATGTACCCGACGTTTAGGGGGCCCAAGGCGACCTCTAAAAAATGGGGCCCTTATACAATTATTTAAAAGAAAATTAATTCATTATAATTTTCTAACAAAAATTGATATTTTTTATTACAAAAAAGTGCTGCATCCAGATAACTTTAGGACTGCCTACATACCGAGGGAGGCTATATTTAATCCCAAGGATCAAGTACAATGAAGTTTTCTTAAACTACCCACCCTGGCCAAAAGCCTACAATTCACACACCAGCATTCCCTTCCAAAAAACAAGGCTAATAAACTTAGAACAAAATAAAAATAAAAAAGTATTACTGAAAATAAGATTTTCTCACATTTTTAGCTGCAAAGTCACTAATCAAACTTGTATAATCAAGTTTTTCTAATGCTCATGAGAAATGAGGAAAGCTGAAAAGTTTGGTGGTCTTATCTTTTGGTGGTGGGCCCATGTTTGACTTTTAAAGTCTTATCTTATGGTGGTATGATGGTGGGCCTTAAGTTTCACTTTTTAAATAATGGTTATATTAAATAAGGTGGCTTTAAATTTATTTATTGGACTAAATATTTACACACATGTATTATTAATTTGGGCATTTCAATTTACATATTAAACTAAATATTATACATATATATAAATATATAAAATAATATAGGGTCCTAAAAATTTTATAATTATTGGGGCCCAAGGCGGCGGCCTCTCCCGCCTGCCCCTTAGGGCCGGCCGTGCATGTACGTCATAGAAGACGATTGCTCCTCCGACTCCTTCAAATTAATCACACAGTCAATGCATATAATAAATCTAAAAGTGACCGTTCTTTTATTCAAGTTATATTAAGGGGCCGGTCAACCAACCTGTCCTTATCCGATTCCAACTTTAAGACAACAGAATAATAGAAACGTGCCCGGCGTTCCTTCCAACTGAACCACCTAATCCGATTCCAAATCAAAGAAAATTCTATCTTAGAATTCATCCTAATCTCACACAAGATCCTTCCATTCTTTGTAAGAAACAACGTGATTTATTTTCAACGGTATGAAATATCGCGAGGAATAGGACACTAAGGCTTGGCTCTATAAAATGGGCAAATGTGGGAACATTAATCTTTCTTGGGAAGTGAAAAAAAAAAAAGTCCCTATCCTTTCTCTGACATTTCCAGAATCATATAGTAGTGGGTGCTGCTTCAACAATTTTTGTGGGCTGAATCCATTTGGGTGTATAGATTGGTGCTGGTGTGAGACATGGAAGTGTTTGAACCCTGGAGGTTGATTTTAGCAGCAATATTTGCTGGATTTCTCCATTTCCAGGGCGTATGTTCCTCTGACGTAGGTATAGCACAATGCCATTTTGGGTTCTTATTTCCTTCTTTCCATTGTGATCACTGTGAGGCATATTGTGAGGCCTACTTGTCATCAATACCTCTTTGCATGGCCCATGATTCTGAGCAGAATGATTGTACGTAGCGTATAAGCTTGTCCATGGGGTTTGAGCGACATTCTAGATATTGGCCTAAATATTCTGGCCCAATTGAGACCGTGGCGTCAAATGTTAGGCCTACGCCCAGCTACGTACTCTTAGTTTGCAAGGCGGGCCAAATCTTATAGGATAGATATAGGACCATGACAATTTAATTGGACCAGAAACTAGGCTTGTGTCCAGCCTACAAGCCCTGAAAAAATGGACCATAGTAAGATCAAGTCGGGCCCGGTTCAAATCAAGATAGTAGTGCTGACCTTCCCATTTAATTACCATTTGTCTTGAAATTAATTGAATCATCAATTCTAATCTGCTTCTCACTTATGCTCATTTTAAATCATTTTATTTATCTCTACTCACTACGTAGTTTGTATTAGTGCCCTCAACTAACACTGAACAAATACATTTACATGTTTTGTTCTTTGTCCTTGCAGCTCCAAATTACACTTTCATGCAAGAAGCAACCAAGACCCCTCCAGTAGCTTACTATGACTACATCATCATTGGAGGAGGAACTGCAGGCTGCCCTCTAGCGGCCACCCTCTCTCAAAACTTCAGGGTCTTGCTCTTGGAAAGGGGTGGCTCTCCCTATGGCAACCAAAACATCACCAACTTGGCCACCTTCACCGACACACTCACAGACACGTCCCCAACATCGCCGGCTCAAAGTTTCGTCTCTGAGGACGGTGTCGTCAACACCCGAGCTCGTGTGCTGGGAGGGGGGACCTGCTTGAACGCCGGGTTCTACTCGCATGCAGACCCGGAGTACGTGCAGAAGGCTGGTTTGGATTTGGATTTGGTGAACAGATCCTATGAGTGGGTGGAGAAAGTGATGGTGTTCGAGCCACAGTTGAGACAATGGCAATCTGCGGTGCGAGATGGTTTGCTGGAAGTGGGCGTGTTGCCTTATAATGGGTATACGTTCGAACACATTTATGGGACTAAGGTAGGAGGGACCATCTTCGACAAGGACAACCATCGACATACAGCTGCAGATTTGCTTCAGTATGCAAACCCAAGTGGCCTTACAGTTCTTCTACATGCCACTGTACACAGGATCTTGTTTAAAACGAAAGGTCAGAATCCTAGCACTCAATCTTGTAGTGTGACCAAGCTATTTTAGAGTAAGATTTGAGTATATCCATGAATATTGTGGATGATCTACCAATTAAAAATAGTCAGCTGGAAGAAAGTTTTGAGCAACTCAGTTTTTCATTAAGTAGGATCCACTATGGTTTCACTCCTTTCTTTCATAAAAAGCGTGCAGGAGATCACTTAGAAGTTGTTTGTTTACATCCATTTACTTATGTAAATGGGGTTCATGCATTGGTTACGCATTCAAATATTTGTTTGCACAAATTACGCATTTGATGTGTAAATGATAGTTTGAAAATGGGAGTGGTTGTGTGGCTAAAATCTTCATACCTCCTAGGGTGGTAAACGATTACGCACGTTAGTGTGCATGGGCATGCAGGTGTTACAGTGAATCTCACACCATTTTTGGCAGTTTTTTTTTTTTTTTTTTTTTTTTTTTTTTTTTTTTTGTGTGTGTGTGAGATTTCTGAATCCAGTGGACTTCTAAAGGAAGATCTGAACTATTGAGTGCCTTTAAAAGGACAAAAAGGGCCATGAGCTGATATACAGACCAAAAAATCTGCCTCTCTGAACTTCTATGGGCCACTAAAACATGATATGAGCCGTTCATCCTCTTTCAAATGACAAAAAGGGTTAGGGGATCAAATTTAGATTTTGATTCATCATTAATTTGGAGAAATTTGAGAGATACAATGAGCCGTTGGATGCACTCATATAAAATGATATGATTTCATGAGTTTTTTAGGCAATCATACTTTTTTTAATTTTGTATTCTTCTGCCCCCCTAATTCATGATCCAAACCATTCATCCTCATTAAAAGGCTAAAAATGTCTCGGGTTCAAATCTCAGCAATTGATTCGTCATAAATTTTGTGAAAATTAAAATTTAAAGGCAAATATATATATAGATATATGTGCCAATTCTGATAAGTAGGTTGGCATTGATAGATGAAATATTGAAATGGACTAAGCAAGCATTGTGATCATTCATTCATGTACAGGGGAATCAAAAACAGCAGCTCATGGGGTGATCTTTAAGGATGCTGCAGGCAACGAGCACAGCGCCTACCTGAGCAAAGAGAGAGCTAGAGGGAAAGAGTCCATGGGTGAGATCATAGTTTCAGCAGGTGCACTGGGCAGCCCTCAGCTGCTTCTCCTGAGCGGAATCGGGCCAGCCCAACACCTCAAGTCCTTGGGCATCAAGGTGCTACTGGACCAACCCATGGTTGGCCAAGGCATGGCAGACAACCCAATGAACATCATCGTCGTCCCCTCCCCTTCTCCAGTCGAGATGTCCCTCGGTAAACAGGTCGGCATTACTCGATTGGGAACCTACATTGAAGCACTCAGTCGCATCGATTTCGTCAGATTCTTTGGATTAACCACGCCAACCAATGAAACAACTCCAGAGACCATGAAGAGTGCTTTGGAAATCGTTGAAAGACTCCAAAATGCTGGAATGATCGGCGAAAAGACGATCGGCCCTGTTTCAACTGGCTATCTCAAGCTAAGAAATAGGAACCCAGATGACAATCCTATGGTCACTTTTAACTACTTCAAAGAACCTGAGGATCTACAGAGATGCATAAATGGCATGAAAATTATTGAGGGTGTAGTCAATTCCAAGGCTTTCTCCAACTTCAGATACCCAAACGATACTGTGGACGCTCTCCTCAACATGACTCAATATCTCGTGAAAAATATACAGCCCAAACGCAGTAATGCTTCAACTTTTGAGTCATTCGAACAGTACTGTAAGGATACTGTGATGACCATATGGCATTACCATGGAGGTTGCCAGGTGGGCCGGGTCGTGGACCATCAGTATCGGGTACTTGGGGTTGATTCACTTCGGGTGATCGATGGCTCGACCTTTATTGACTCCCCGGGGACTAATCCCCAGGCAACCCTAATGATGCTCGGAAGGTAATTCAATCACCATCATCATTAATGGGCCACACTCTCATGTTCATCTGTCACCTTTAATAAGTATGTATAATCAACATGGGCCAGCCCATTCGATATTAGGACCCAGCTTGTGATGGGTATGTTTAAGGGAGCTAGATACTAGGACTCGCTGCTTCTTTTAGATTTAAAGTTCAAGCCATGGTTTGAAAACTTGGGAACTCGACTTGGACTAGGAGGGTCCGGTCACTGAGCCAAGTAACTTGGGAAAGTCTGGCTGAGTACTCGGTAAAGACTCATTCAACTCTGCTAGACTCCTCCCACCAAAAAAAAAAACTCCGCTAGAATCTGTATCATGCTGTGCAGAGTTGAGTTGGCTGAATACATTGTAATTTGTGACAATGTCTAGTGGGCCTCACAGAGGAGATCGCATAGGAGGACCTCCTCCAGTCCTGCAATATCAGCCATCTATGTGTTAATTACAATGACTAGAAATGCATAGAAATTGCATAGTTGGTTGATCCCAGGTATAATAACCTTTTATTAGATATGACTGGGCCTAGAAAACTTGGCCCTTGTTATCATCATGCCCACATCTTGCATTGCCAGATTGCACTGGGCCGGTGCGGCCCCCAGTTTGTTGACAACCCCGTGATCTCTGTCACTTATGACCACTACGATTTCTACCAATGTTCTGATTTATGATATTTGTGATTCAGGTACATGGGGATTAAGATAAGGAACGAGAGGCTTGGAAGATATGATTTGGACTAGTATTTGACTTGGAAGTTCATTCTTATTTTAGCAGTGATGCATGATTTTGGGAAGTTCTACAATAAGATGATCGCTTGAATGATCACTAGTAAAAAAAAAAATTGAGTAGACGGTGTTGAATAATGTTTTTTTTTTCTTGGTAAATGTTGAATAATGATTGTTATGGTAGCCAAATGCCAAAGTCATTTAATTCGAATGAATAGACCATGGTCTTTGTCATGGTCCCTTGGGCTTTAATGTATTAATCTTACTAGATTAGCAATGGTTCTCCTTCAATGGTCCATTACCAAATAATCTCTTTCTTTGAATAAATATTGCACTTGTATATTTCCTTTTGTTGCCCTATTCAGCATTCTACTGGCTAAGCCGGATTTGAGATGATTTTTTAGTTAACAAAACACAGATTTTCGTGTCAATATACCAAACTTCATTATATCATGCAGACATGTCGAAGTGTCAAAATTTTAAATGACCAATTTGCTCCTCGCCCCATAGGGAATTTTCACCTATGGGATGTCCGCATGATGAACGCCTTTAATTCGAGAGAGGAAGTCTTGGCAATGTTTCCTTGATCGTATTAACTTGGAGCAGTGGATACCAGGTCGGTCCACGACAAGAAGTTTTATTTAACTTCATCACTGCAATGATATGCCTGATTATATTCAAAAATGGTCGCTATAACATTAGTCAAGTCGGACTGATTTTTTATAGTGTTAGATGAGGTGGTTAGAAATGAAAAATGAAGATAATTTTTTAATGAAACCAGTGATCAAATATTACTTCCTCTGACGGGGTCAACCTTAGCAGCTGCAATATTAAATACCTCAAAGCTAAAGAGCTAAACCTTATGTCTAGACTTTCAGCAGTACTTGCTTGAAACTTTTGTACCTTCCCATGCCATTTAAAGAGTTCTTCTATAACCGCTCAGCTAATAAGGGCCTGTTCGGATGTGGAGAAAGAAAACAAAGGAAACTCTTTACAGCTCAATGTAGACTTTCTTATTCATCCCAAAGACTCCTATTTCTTCTTGCAACTCCATACTAGCACAGTTCACTGGAGTGGCCACATGGTAATTGTGTGGGGAGATTTCCAGAACCACAGGATTAAGTTAATCGTAGCCATCAGATGAGGCTAAGCACTCTCACGTGCCATCCTCGTGCCATCCACGTGGCACCAATCTCACTCCGGCCACCAGGACGAAGGCCTCGGCCGAAGTCAAGCATCTCCGGGCCACTAGCGCCGAACTGATCCACCCCGGGTGCCACCTCGGGGGGGAGCTCCACCTCGGCTGAGCCACCCCGGGTGCCATCCCGGCAGCAAACTCCACCTCGGCTGAAGAAGCCGGGACAGAAGCCGAAGCAAGAGAGCCTTCACTTGCGCCCCTCATCCCCCACGTCATCAGGCACGTGGAGGGATAGGGGCACGAGCTAGTGGGACAGACGCGACATCCAGCCGCCCACAATCTTCGCCAGATCCCTGACAGAACGGCATCCAGCGGCTGAAGCCACATCAGGGCAGGGCCCGAGGGCAGATCCGCTGGTACCCCTACCGCCAAAGGCGCCCAACAGGGCCTGGTCCAACAAGACGTGCATTAAATGCGATGTGGGCTGACCCGACGGGCATTTAATGCATAGTGGGCTGGATTGGACCGCAATTAATGCAATGTGGGCTGATCGTGACTTCCCAGTCGAATCACGGGACCCACACCACAATATCTCCCAAAGATACGTTCCAAACCCTATAAATAGAGGTTCAAACCACCATCTAAGGTACGCCATTTTTCATACACAGAGCCGTTACTCTGTCTCTCTTCTTCCTCTCCTTCCATTGTTCCAGTTCCCACACTGACTTTGGCATCGGAGAGCCTTGCGCCGCCCAGGCCAGGGTCCTCTAACCGTTTGTTCATCTCTTTCAGGCTTTCGGGCGGCATCCAGTCACACGCAGCCATCATCATCTTCTCGGATAAGTCCTATAAGGCACCCTCCTTATTGTGGGTCATTATTTTCTGCACCTACAATTGGCGCCGTCTGTGGGAAAGCAATATCCCAGCCTTCCCAACCTTCTCCAAATCTTTCCAAACAATCTTTCTAAACCTTAATCTCTCAGAAGCCATGCCACCGAAAGCTAAGAAGGGCGGAGAGTCCTCGAGGGCAATCCTCGAGCGGCTAGCACCGTCAACGGACGTCCCTCCTCAGGGACGGTCCCGAACGGTCCAAGGCACATCCGCAGGCGAGGGTCGCCTGGGCTCCCAACTCTTTGTCGAGATCCCCTTTCAAGAGGGAGTCGAGGCCTCGCTCTCAGCGGACGAAACCGTGCCACCCCCGACGTGACGAGCACCGGCGTGAGCGTCCCCACAAAGATAAAGCCGTGGCCGTAGGAGAGACGCGCCACGCTCAACCCCCTGCCACTGGAGAGGTTCTTGAAGCCCAAGCTGCTCTCCTCCAGAAGCAAGAGCAGATGATACGCGAGCTCCAGCAGCAGCTGAGGGCAGCGCAAACTGCCTCCTTGAGGCAGGTCTCTGAGCCTCAAGGGAAGAAGAGGGACGCCCCCAGCAAGGCAGCCCAGCCTCCCCGCGAGGACCTCAGAAATCATCTGGACCAGAAACGGAGCCAGATCCGTGACGAAGGCTCGAGCAACAGCCGAAGTCACCATAGCCGCGACGGCCGAGCTCATAGTCGTCGTAGCCCGAGCCATCCCAAGCGAAAGCCCAGAGCTCAGACTCCAGAGAAGGACGATGAGCAAGAGCGATTTGACAAACGTGTCAGATTGGCTCTCCAGCACAATTTGGACAAGCGGGACCAGAAGCAGATCTGTGGTCACACTGATCTGGGGGGCTCGCCCTTCACAAAAGAGATCAAGCGCACCTCCTTGCCCAGAAAGTTCTCCATCCCGCGGTTCGTCCCCTATGACGGACTGTCCGACCCATCTGCTCACCTCCGACACTTCTCCCAGAAGATGTCCATCTGGGGGAACGAGGGCCACCTAAACTGCAAAATCTTCTCCTCCAGTTTGGGTGACCTCCCCCTGAAGTGGTTCTGCTCTCTCCCGGAGCAGTCGGTTTCCAGTTGGAAGGAGCTCCAGCTCTCCTTCCTGAAGAAGTTCCAAGCCTACACCGTCGTCCCCAAGAAGGAAGGGGACCTCATCGCCCTGAGAATGAAGCAGGGCGAAACCCTCGCCAAGTTCACCCAGCGATTCTGGGCGGTCTACAGCCAAATCGAGGGCGCGAGGGAAGGGATAGCCATCTACGCCTTCCAGCATGCCCTGATCCCCGCATCGACTTGCGAAAGGACTTGGCCGGGGACACCCCGGAGTCCATGCAAGAGTTGATGTCCCGGGTGAAGCGCTTCATCGCCCGGGAGGAAGACGAGATCCGGGCCAGTGATCAGGACGGGCATCCGGAGCCCGGACAGAAGAATGACCAACCTCGGCAGAGAGGCGGGAGGCCCTCCCAGAAGCAGGAGTCCAAGCGGGCCTGGGTCTCCAGTTCGGCGAAGACTTCGTCGTCCAGGTCTGGGGGCAATTGGAAGCCCAGACCTCCCTCCAGCGCCAGTCAGAGCGTCAACGTCGTCTTCAAGGAGCCGATCTACCGCATTCTGACCAAGATCAGATCCAAGCCGTTCTTCAAGTATCCTCCGCCCATGAAGAATGAACCCACCGAAGGCCCCCGAAGCAAGCTCTACTGCTCCTTCCATAAGGGCAACGGGCACAAGACCGAAGAATGCAGGACTTTGCAGGGGTATCTGGAGAAGCTGGCCGAAGAGGGCCACATCCCAGAGTTCATCAAGGCAGGTGATGCCGGCGGCAGCGAGGGCCGAATTCACCAGAGCACGGCCCAGGCTCCAGACAGCGAGGACTCAGAGAAGATCATCAACGTGATCCATCTGGCGTCCTCAGCACCCGCTTCCTCATCCCGGGGAAGCTCTCAGGCCCGTGCCGAAGCCAGGCGGGCTTCGCACGGGAAAGAAATAATGAAAGCCGAACTCGCTCCGGCATCCAAGAGAGCCCGCCGCGACCGACCTGCCATCTCGTTCTCGGATCGAGATCTAGAGGGAATCCAGGTCCCTCACAACGATCCCCTGCTCCTCACCATGAAGTTGAGAGACTTTACCGTTGAAGAGGATCCTCGTCGACTCCGGCAGCTCCTCCGAGGTCCTCTACTACGACTGCTTCAAAAGGATGAAACTCTCCGAAGCAGACCTCACGGAGGTCCGAGCACCCTTCCTAGGGTTATCCGCCACGCCAGTCTATCCCAAGGGTAGGATCACCTTGGAAACCCGAGTTGGCGGAGCATCCGCGCTGCCCGACTTCCTGGTTGTGGACGCCCCTTCTCCCTACAATGTCGTTCTGGGCAGAACATGGCTCCACAAGCTAGAGGCAGTCCCTTCTTCCCTCCACCAAAAGCTGAAGTTCGTCCTTGAGAACAAGGAGGGCAAGATGGAAGTAATCACAGTGGAGGGAGACCAGCAGCAGGCCAGGCAGTGCATGCTGTCCGCGATCCCAACAGTGAAGGAGCCCGAGCGCGTCAACCTGGCCGAGTTCGAGAAAGGCCTCGATGAGATCGGCCGGGACCCTGAGAAGAAGAGCATCGAGGACCTGGCCGAGGTCAGGCTAGACCCGGTAGACCCAGACCGGTTCTTCCTGATTGGCACCCAGCTGTCAGACGAAGAAAGGGCCGAACTCTCTCGGTTCTTGATGCAGAATGTGGACGTCTTCGCTTGGAGCCCAAGCGAAATGCCTGGGGTCGACCCTGAGGTCATGTGCCACAAGCTCAATGTCGACCCCGACCACAAGCCGGTAGTGCAGAGGGCCCGAAGGACCGGGCTGCAGCAGACAGATGCGGTCGTCGAAGAGATCGACAACCTGTTAAAAGCAGGAGCCATCCGGGAAGTCCAGTACCCGGTATGGCTGGCTAACACGGTGGTGGTCAGGAAGAAAACTGGGAAGTGGAGGGTGTGCGTGGACTTCACCGACTTGAACAGGGCTTGCCCTAAGGACAGTTTTCCCCTCCCGAAGATTGACCAACTGATCGACGCCACCGCTGGTCACGACCGAATGAGCTTCCTTGACGCCTACCGAGGCTATCATCAGATCCCGCTCTACGAGCCTGACGAGGAGAAAACATCATTCATCACCCCCCGCGGCACTTACTGCTATAAGGTGATGCCCTTCGGGCTGAAGAACGCGGGGGGCGACCTATCAGCGCCTCGTCACAAAAATGTTCCAGGCCCAGCTCGGCCGATCGGTAGAGGTGTACATCGACGACATGGTCGTCAAATCTGTGCGCTCCAGCGACCATCTGGCGGATCTCGGCCAAGTCTTCGGCATCCTTCGCGCGTACAAGCTCAAGCTAAACGCTTCCAAGTGCGCCTTCGGCGTAGCCTCTGGCAAGTTCCTCGGCAGCTTGGTAACGCGGAGGGGGATAGAGGCCAATCCGGACCAGATCACTGCCATCCAGGGCATCCAGAGTCCCTCCACCACGAAGGAAGTTCAGAGGCTCACAGGAATGGCTGCAGCACTCAATCGCTTCATCAGCCGATCGTCAGATAAGTGCAGGCCTTTCTTTCAGCTTTTAAAGAAAAATTTGAAGTTCCAGTGGACCCCTGAGTGCGACCAGGCATTGGCCGCACTCAAAACTTATTTGATGTCACCACCATTACTCTCCACCCCAACTTTGGGGGAGATCCTGTATTTATACCTTGCGGTCTCGGATCATGCAGTGAGCTCCGTCCTCATCAGGGAGGACGAGGGAGTTCAAAAGCCAATCTATTACACGAGCAAGACCCTGCTCGATGCCGAGACCAGGTACCTCCTATTGGAGAAGCTTGCGTTGGCTCTCGTCACCGCCTCCCGCAAGCTCTCCCATTATTTTCAATCCCACACCATTGTGGTGATCACGGAGCATCCACTCCGTTCAATATTCAAGAAAGCTGACTTTTCAGGACGCATATCAAAGTGGGCAGTTGAACTGGGGCAGTATGATATACAGTACCGTCCCCGAACTGCGATCAAAGCCCAGATCCTGGCAGACTTCATAGTGGAATTCGTCTCCCCCAACCCGGCTCCGACCCAGCTCGGCACGGCACTGGGGGGCACAGGGCACGAGCCAGCAGAAACAGAGGTCCAGCAGTCTCCCACCTCGGCATGGAAGATCTTTGTCGACGGGTCGTCCACCTCCAAGAGAGCTGGTGCCGGCATAGTTCTCCAATCGCCAGAGGGACTGGTCATAGAGCAGGCCTTTACCCTGGACTTCAAAGCGACGAACAATGAGGCAGAGTACAAAGCAATGATTGCAGGGTTGAACAGCGCCCGAATCCTCGGAGCCCAGCATCTGGAGATCTTCAGCGACTCTCAACTGGTAACAAGCCAGCTCGCTGGAGACTACCAGGCCAGGGACGACAGGATGGCGGCCTACTTAGCCCTTGCGAAAAAACTACTCTCCCAATTCCAGAAAGCCGAGGTCAGGCAAATATCCAGAGATACTAACACGCATGCAGATGCGCTTGCAAACCTGGCCTCCGCTGTCGAAGCAGGAAAGAAGATGACCATCAAGGTCGGGTCAGTATCAAGGTCAAGTCTAGAACTCCATTCATCTCGGCTTGTCCTCTGTGCTGACCTCGGCCCTAGCTGGATGGATCCAATCGTCGCCTACTTGAAGGACGACCAGCTCCCCGAGGACAAGACTGAAGCCCACAAGATCAGGCTCAAGGCAGCTCGGTTCTGGCTCTCCCCCGAAGGCAAACTCTACAGGAAGTCCTTCACCGGTCCATACCTCCAATGCGTCCACCCGACCAAGGTGGACGACTTCCTGTATGAGATCCACGAAGGAATCTGCGGCAGCCATATAGGAGGTCGGTCGTTGGCCTACAGAGCAATCAGCCAGGGTTACTGGTGGCCCTACATGCAGAAGGACGCCCAAATCTACGCCAGGAAATGCGAGAAATGCCAGAAGTTCTCCCACTCCCTCCATCAGCCAGCACAGGATCTGAGTCCCCTCTCCAGCCCATGGCCCTTCGCTCAATGGGGCCTGGACATTGTGGGGCCTCTTCACCGAGCTCCAGGAAACAAGAGATGGCTGATAGTGGCTACGGACTACTTCACGAAGTGGATAGAGGCTGAACCGTTATCTTCCATCACGGACAGGGACTCCAGGAACTTCGTTTGGAAGAACATCCTTACGAGGTTCGGCATCCCCCGGACCCTGATTTCGGATAACGGGACTCAGTTCGATTCCAAGTCCTTCAGAGACTTCTGCCAAGAGCACGGCATCAGAAACCATTACTCCACCCCGGCATATCCACAGAGTAATGGCCAGGCAGAAATCTCTAACAAAGTGATCCTGGATGGCCTGAAGAAGCGACTAGATAAGGCAAGGGGCAGATGGACAGAAGAGCTTCCGAGCGTGCTGTGGGCATACAGAACAACTCCAAGGAGATCCACCTCGGCAACACCCTTCTCTCTGGCCTACGGGATGGAGGCGGTCATTCCCTTGGAAATCGGCCTTCCTACCCTGAGGACAGAGCTGGTCGACCAAGGCCGAAATGAGACGAACCTGGCAATGGAGCTGGAGCTGGCAGATGAGCGACGAGAAGCAGCAGCCCTGAGACTGACCGACTATCAGCAGCGGTTAGCCAGGGCATACAATCAAACTGTCAAAGAAAGAAGGTTCGCCGCGGGAGAGCTCGTTTTAAAGAAGACCCTGCCAGCTGACAAAGAGCCAAACGAGGGGAAACTTGCCCCGAACTGGCATGGCCCGTTCACAGTAGTCTCACTGGCAGGAAAGTCAGCCTACAAGCTCGAAGACTTGGAAGGCAAGCCATTGCCGAGACCATGGAATGCATCCCACTTGAAGAAATTTTATTTCTAAAGATGTATCGAGCCTCAAAATCAATAAAAGCAGCTTTCATATTGTCATCGACTTGTCGTCTCTCTCTGACTGATTCCGACAGCATGGGTCCACCGCCCTGGAAAAGACCTCGAGTCCAGACTCGGTCGTTTCCTAAAGCTCCTGGCCTTGGGCCACGGAGAAGGCCTCGAGTTCAGACACTCGGCCGGATTGGGTCCACCGCCCTGGAAAAGACCTCGAGTCCAGACTCGGTCGTTTCCTAAAGCTCCTGGCCTTGGGCCACGGAGAAGGCCTCGAGTTCAGACACTCGGCCGGATTGGGTCCACCGCCCTGGAAAAGACCTCGAGTCCAGACTCGGTCGTTTCCTAAAGCTCCTGGCCTTGGGCCATGGAGAAGGCCTCGAGTTCAGACACTCGGCCGGATTCCTAATATCAGGGTTTTTACACCCCTCAAAGATCATTGCCGAGCTCACGCTTCCACGGCCGAGACCAGTGGAATGATGACTCCACTTCGGCACAAGGCAGCTCGTCTCGGCCAAAGCCAGCCATTTCGGCCAAAGGCAGCTTTCCAGAAGAGAGCTGTGCCAGCACTCAAACACAAATATAAGCAGTCCAGAACAGTGCAAAGAAAGAGAAAAAGAACTCAAAAGCATTGAACACTGTTTGGGTAATCATAGAATTCCTCCTTTTTATTCATTGTAAACTGCTTTATTACAAGAGCTACAGAACAGAAAGAAAAGTATAGAAAGGAGGGTCACAGTCCTCTAGAAACAGAAAATAAAGTAACTGGGAGACTCTGGATCGAAGACGTCGAAGACGCCGGATCGTTGCTTGGAGGCCCTGAGCGATCCTGAATTTCACAGAGCCCTATAACACGCTATGGTTGGTCAGACCAAAGCATCGCACAGCCCCTCCAAGTCAGAGGCCCTGGACCTCGCTGGGCTCTTCTTCTCTCCATCAACGAAACCCGACCCATCGCTTGAAGAAGCCCCAGGTCCAGTGGGGCCTCAATCCCGCCTTCCGTACGACGGGCGCACAGGGCCGTCGCACAGGACTGTGTCGGACGAGAAGGCGCCACCGTCCCCCGGTTGCGTTGCAGCGCATCCTCACTCTGCCTGGCCAGGGACGGATGGCCATGAACCCGCGTTCAGAGAGCGCGTGGTCCACGGGGGAGTTCCTTCAGAGAGCGCGCAGACCACGACGGGCTTCCCCCTTGGAGAAAGCCATCCACAGGCGCAAGGGTTCCCCCCGGATCAAATAACTTCGGACACCTCCCGGACATGGTTCCTACAACTATGTTCTTTCCTTCTCCCATGGCGAGCCTGCTCCCCCTACTTATAGGATGGAGAAAGGCTCAGTCTCCGAAAGGAGTTATGAGGGCGAAGTCTCCCACGCGTTACTGGGGATGCACGACTGTTGACCAGCGATCCCTATGGCGCCACGTGGAGACGTCCGTCCGATTCCCTCGTCAGCCGTGCCACCATGTTTATTGCTATTTATGGTCTCCAGAATACGGAGAGTCAGCACTGACAGCTACGAGGACCGTTTGACCCCTTCTACCTCAAGGGCCACGCCGCACAGTAAAGGCATTCAATACCATTCAGTGCACATTCAGAAATGAGAGAGAGACAAATGCAGAGAGAAAAATACACAAATAAAGAAGTCTTTTCATTAATAGTGGAAAGAATTACAAGGCTGAAAGAAAGGGGCGTTACAAAAGAAAGACCAAGGACATGAGAAAAGATAGAGCTACTCCGGTCTCGGCGATTCGACCAGATCAATCACCGTTCCCAAGGGGCCAGAGGCTTCGGCCGAGACAGGGACCTCGCTTGGAGCGTCGCTGGCAGAAGGGGCTTCGACTGGTACCTCAGCCGAACCAGAAGCAGAAGATGTCTCGCCCTGAGGCACGGCCAAAGCCTCGCTGGCGACTGGGGCATCGCTCGAGACCGGGGCAGCCGGAGCGTCGTCAGCAGCAGGAGCTTCGACCGGGGCGCTTTCAGCTACAGGGGCTTCGACCGGAGCGCTTTCAGTTGCAGGTGCGGAGCTCGGCTCGGGACCCAGGTCCGAATACTTCGGCAGGTCCTGATAGACAGGATGGTCTTCAGGGACCCCCGCACGTCTCAGTGCGGCCAGGCATCCCTCCTCGAACAGAATGGACGTGATCTCCTCCACCTGCTTCTCGTACAGCTCGGTGGCGCGGCCCACCCCGTCTTGGAAGGCGGATTGGGCCTCGGACAGAAGAGAGGCCTTCTCCTTTTCCAGGTCGGCGTTCGCCTTCACCAACTTCTCTCTCTCAGCGCGACCAGCCAAGACCTCCCCTCGCAGCCTCGTCCCCTCAGCAGTAGATTCAGCCTTCAATCTGGCCAGCTCAGACTCCAGTTCGGCGGTCTTCTTGTTCTCCATCCAAAGCTCGCCTTTCATATGGTTGGCCCTGGACGAAAGTTCGGCGTTCTCAGTCAGAACCGATGCCAGCCGAGCAGACTCTCCGGCACTGGCCACCTTGAGCTCTTCCATCCCCTTCCGCTGCTCGTCCAGCTCCTTCTTCAGCTTCTCCCGCTCAGACTCCAGACGGGTCATCCTCGCAGCATTCCTATCCCTCCTTCCTAACACGGTTAGGAGCCTCTGCACGTTCTGCAAGTGAAAAGAGGAGAGTCAAAACAGGAACGGCCGAACTAGGCCACTCAAGAATACACAGGAAACACTTACCAGGAGGTCAGCCTGGATCGCTGTCATTATCAGACTCTCGTCATCAAACTTCTCATGGTCCTCCATATCCCGAGGCAGAGCACAGGCCTTGGCAAGGGCCCCGATCACCTCGGCGTTCCCCAGCAGCCGGTCTCCAACGTTCAGGGGTTTGCCGGGCTGCGTCTCCATTCTCGGCTTCCACGGTGCTGGGGCAATTCGGAGCCCGGAGGCCGATCCGGACCCTTGCCCCGCCGAGATGGGAGGCTCGCGTGCTGGACCAACAGCCGACTTGCTGACTGGCGCACTCTTTTCGGCCGGCGCAATCTTTTACTTCGGCGCGCTCTTCTCGCCCCCTTTTCGGATGGAGCTTTAGCTCCATGGGCGTGTGCAGGAGTCTTGCCCTTCGGCTGCAGATCAGCCTTCGAACTCTTCTCCCCCGCCTTGGACTTCTTCCTGGGCGGGGACCCCTCCTTCGAGCGCTCCGGCGAGCGTCGCCGAGCTCCACCGCTCGGAGCGGGGACAGGAGCAGAGGGAGCACCAGCGCCCACCGGACCCGAAACAGCACGAGTACCAGCAGGCGACGGAGCCCCAGAAGACGACGACCTCTGCCTAAACTTAGCAGCCAGATCTTTGACAGCGAGCTCCCTCGAGCCTCCCTCCATGTCCTCTCCTCGATCAGAGAGATAAGCGTCCACTATCTGCGTCAAGTCCGGCAGCTCCGGATCAGAAGTAGACGCCTCGGCACCAGACGCAGTTCGGTCGGCAACTGGATCGGTCAAGGGGACCCCGCTAAACACCGCAACTTATACGGTCGGACGGTCAGGGTGCGTCTCGTCCACCTCAGGTACTCCGGTCCTCTGGTAGTGGCCGCGATACCTCGGCGTGTACCCGAGCAGCTTCCAAGCCGACCTGGTTTCGTGCCCCTTATACCGTTCAACCTTGTTGATGTCGTCGGTATTCCTCCTCCAACCTTCGCTAACAGCTCGGCGTCGCCTTGCACCCGCCTCTGCTCAACAGGCAAAAAAGGGTATCAGTTCGGCATCAATGAGGTAAGCAAAGTAAAAAGGAGAAAAGCAGTGATGATTACTTGGGACTTCCCCAGGGCGACGTGGGACCGACAGCCTCCTGTCTTCACTTGGGCCGAACTCCCAGTCCCCGTCCCCCGAGACACAGAAGAAATCTTCCTCGGCGTTCTTACTTGAATCCTCCAAGGCTAGGACGAAGCCCCTTCGCTGCGGCTTCACGCGGAGATAGTATCTTCCCTCCCCAGCCTTGCAGATATCATATGTATCCTCGATGTCGTGAGGGCCTAGGTTGGTCCCTAAGACCTCGTTCAGCTTCGCTGTGCCCATGATGACCTTGTAGCCATTGGGCATCAACTGGCCCGGGGCGAGAGACCAAAGGCTAAGGCAAGCCCTAAGCAGGGGGTGCAGTGGAAACCTGACCCCACCCTCGATCACGGAGATCAGAGGGAACGGCATCCAGCCGCCGTAGCAGCGATACAGGGCAGCGTCGGCAAGGTCCGCCGGTTTTAGGAGGACCCCCTCCGGAATATTGAAGGCAGCCCTAAACTCGGCTAACCCCTCATCGGAATCTACCCTGAATCTAGGGGTGCCCATGTCGAGAAGGGGTGACGACGAAGAAAAACCCTAGAAATCGGAAAACCCCAAGAAAAACCAGACAGAAGAACAAAGCGACTTACAGGGACGAAGGGGCAGATCAAGACCAGATCCAGACGCGTTCTACGGTCGTCCTCCTCGAACAGATCTCAGGAACCAGAGCAGAAATCGAAAGCAAAGGCGAAGGCGAAAGAAATCGGGAGCGAGAAAAAGAAGGGGACGACCCTATTTGTAGAAGGGGAACCCTCACCTGGGTACCGCCTCCGAATTCGAAGAGACACTTCAAAGCCCGTGCCGGTCCCATCAATAAGACAACGCAATCGGCGCAGAAGCTACGCGTGTAGCCGTCAACCCGGTCCCCAAGACGAACAGGGCAGGGCATTTATTGCTTTAAAGAGTTGAAGCGACACCAGGCATAAAGAGTTGAAGCGACACCAGGTAATGATCATCGCATCCCCAGACGGATTCTTCTAGCTTTCAACCCCTAAAGGCTAGCACACTTCAGAGGTCAAAAGCTAGGGGGCAATTGTGTGGGGAGATTTCCAGAACCACAGGATTAAGTTAATCGCAGCCATCAGATGAGGCTAAGCACTCTCACGTGCCATCCTCGTGCCATCCACGTGGCACCAATCTCACTCCGGCCACCAGGACGAAGGCCTCGGCCGAAGTCAAGCATCTCCGGGCCACTAGCGCCGAACTGATCCACCCCGAGTGCCATCTCGGCGGGGAGCTCCACCTCGGCTGAGCCACCCCGGGTGCCATCACGGCAGCAAACTCCACCTCGGCTGAAGAAGCCGGGATAGAAGCCGAAGCAAGAGAGCCTTCACTTGCGCCCCTCATCCCCCACGTCATCAGGCACGTGGAGGGATAAGGGCACGAGCTAGTGGGACAGACGCGACATCCAGCCGCCCACAATCTTCGCCAGATCCCTAACAGAACGGCATCCGGCGGCTGAAGCCACATCAGGGCAGGGCCCGAGGGCAGATCCGCTGGTACCCCTACCGCCAAAGGCGCCCAACAGGGCCTGGTCCAACAAGACGTGCATTAAATGCGATGTGGGCTGACCCAACGGGCATTTAATGCATAGTGGGCTGGATTGGACCGCAATTAATGCAATGTGGGCTGATCGTGACTTCCCAGTCGAATCACGGGACCCACACCACAATATCTCCCAAAGATACGTTCCAAACCCTATAAATAGAGGTTCAAACCACCACCTAAGGTACGCCATTTTTCATACACAGAGCCGTTACTCTGTCTCTCTTCTTCCTCTCCTTCCATTGTTCCAGTTCCCACACTGACTTTGGCATCGGAGAGCCTTGCGCTGCCCAGGCCAGGGTCCTCTGACCGTTTGTTCATCTCTTTCAGGCTTTCGGGCGGCATCCAGTCACACGCAGCCATCATCATCTTCTCGGATAAGTCCTATAAGGCACCCTCCTTATTGTGGGTCATTATTTTCTGCACCTACAGTAATGTTGGAAACATATCTAAGGACTTGAGGTCTCAAGTTGGTACCCATCGTCTCTATGATTCTCCTGCCCGTGAGAAACCATAGTATTTGTGCCATTGTTTCCATTTAACCATTTGTTTTGAAATTAGTTGAATAATTAATTCTAATCTGTGTACCACTTTGTGCTCATTTTTATGATTCTCTTGACATTTAATTAAATGTATTAAGAATCTCTTTTAAAGTTAATAATATATTTTATACTAACCTTCTAAGAAGTATTATTTGCCTTTTTTTCTCTTTGTAAGTATAGTTTTCATTCTTTTAGATTTCATTCTGTTTAGACAAATTTTTTAAATTATTTTCATTGTCTTTGTTGTTCTTACTGTTGTATAATTTTTTATTTTTTTTTGCTACATCGAAAGGGTTACAGGCACAAAAAAAATTTATAATATAGAGAAAGAAAGAAACATAAAAACTAGAAATATAAAAACTAAAATTGAGAAAGAACAAATTAACCTAAACAAAACACCACGAAACTGAAAGCACTCCAATTTTTTGTTTGCTTAAAGGTAAAATTGTATTAAAGGAGGGAGAAAGAGAAACATAGGCTTATAGCCCCCAAAGCCAAGAGGCTACACAGAAATAACACAACAAAACCATACACAACAAAACTAAAACAGAGACAAAAAAAAAAAAGGACAAAACCACAATGTGATCTGGGCAAATATATCATACCCAAAGAAGCCAAAATTGGATGAGGAAAAAGAGGGGTCTTCACTTCAGATAAGGAAACTGCAAGCACTCCACTTGGCTACTAGATCCAATGAAACTGTAGATCAGCCTCTCGAGGACGAATGTTGAAATCAGAGCTATTGACTTCCTCATTTTCTTCATGTTCTATACTTATGACCGCAACACTTCTTTTTTCTTTCATGTACTACTCATTTGCTGTTGACAGAAGGAAGGAGACAAAAGTTGTAAAAGTTGGCCAATTCAACTTGGACAACTGGTTAGCTACTTTATTTTGAGACCTCCTACAAGATTTTATTTCCTAAGTATCAAAGGCTTTAAAGGAATTAAGGAGCTTTTTCCAAGTAAACATGAAATCCTAAGAAAGATTCTTTTCTATTTTCAAACTCTCCACAAGAATGAGGCAATCTCCTTGAAGTATAACTCGTTTGATCCCATTCTTATGACAAATTAAAACTCCTTCATAAGAGCCCTTAATTCAACTTCAAGTGGCTGCACTATTTCTATTGCTCCAGCGTATGCAACCATCATCTCTTCCTCATCATGCCTTACAATGCCCCCTAATCCTGTTGTTTCATTACCAGGTTGACAGCCCCATCAAAATTTAATTTAAACACTCCTTCAAGAGGTGAGGTCTACTCCTCTTGAGGAAACCCTGCAAAGAGAGTTGCATGGGAAATAGAGTGAGCAACAATATTCCACTCATAATGGGCTAATTTGGTCCTTTGAATAATTAAACCTGGTAAAATTGAGCATTCTTGAAATAGCTAGGTGTTTCTCATCTTCCATAAGTACAAGCAAATTGTAACCCCAAGCCTCTTGTTGTTGTTAAAGGACTTGTTCAAAAACCAATGAGAAAAAGTGGGAGACATATAAGGTCTAGGAATAGAGCGAGGTAAGCAATTCCAAGTGTCCATAGCAATAGGACAATGGGGAAAGAGGTGGTCCACTGTCTCATTTTCTAACCTACATAACGCACATTTTAGGTTCACGGAACTTAATAAATTATTGTGATGTGAACAAACTGGCAATCTACCTAGAAAGATGTTACACTCCGACCCAAGTTAAACTTGTTTAGTACTAATTAATAATATTTTGACTAAATTAATTACACTTAGTTGTTAATTATGATGATTTGTGTGTATTAAATGTTGTGGACCTTCATGAGCATTTCATCAAACAGTACCCTCCCTTCATCATTATCCATAATAGGACCCAACTCATTAGGTCCAACTCAACCCATTTGCAAACCCAAGCCCATTCCTACCTAAGAAGCCCCTTATCAAATTATGTCCAATGGGTGGACTTTTGTGCAAAATGCACAACCTTATCCCTTTATAAGCAATCCAACCCCTTTCATTTCCTTTCATTTCCTTCTTTCTACTATTCTTCTTCTTCTCTCCTTACTTTCTTCACTTCCCTCCTTCTCCAATCATCTAGGAGGGTATGGCATGGACTTTTGGGAGTAAAGCTTGGAACCTCTTCATCTTCCTCATTTCCTTTTTACTCTTGTGGACAAGGAACCATCTCCATTATTCCCTATTTCCTTCCAAATTCGGAATTATCATCAAGAGGTAAACAACAAACCTCTTATTTCATGATTTTGAGTTGTATTAGAGTCAAATAGACTCATTTCATCACATGCATACATATTATTACATTTTTCCATAGATTTTCTTTTGAATAGGGTTTATAAATTGGGGTTTTTGAGCTCTTTATACCAAGTGGTCAAGGAAGGGCTTAAGAAAGCTTGAAAAGCATGGATTTGGAATCCTCTTTATTTTCTCCATCTCTCTTGCATCTTTGTGACAAGAAACCCTCTCCACGTATCTCCTATCAAATTCGAAATCCTTCCATAAAGGTAAGCTACAAACCCTTTTTATTATGATTTGAGTTCCATTAGAGTCAAGGAGACTCATGTATTAACATGCATTTGCATTCTCATCATTTTCCATGGATTTCTTTTGATTAGGGTTTATGATTTGGGGGTTTTCATTATTTGAGCAAGAGATTAGTGAAAGAGCTTGGAGAACTTGGTATTGAGGCAAGTATAAGCATTAATTGAGATTACATAGTGCCTAATTCCTTGATTGGGTTATTAAATTTTATTATTCCCTCTTTATGGTGATTAGCCTCTTTGATTTTAATTTGAGAATGATTATAGTATGGGTTGATTGCCTTGGGTGTTAGTAGTCTTAATTTTTAAAGGTAAAGAGAAGATTAAATTGATGGTGAAGTATTGTGTTGAAATAAACACAAAATTTACATGTGTACCAATTTGCTACACATGAGTGGTGAATGGATTAAACTATGTGCATTATACCCTTGAAAACATGTGGAATTGTGTATATATGTAGTACAAGTGGGGGGCTTCAATAATAAAGTTCAGGTGGAATAGGGTACGAATTGGAAACAAAGAAAAAAATGAGGAAACGGAGTTTCAGGTGGAATAGGGTATGAATTGGAAACAAAGAAAAAAAATAAGGAAACGGAGTAGTCACAGAATGTGACCTCGCTATAGCGAGACCACTTTCTGTGAGCTCGCTATAGCGAGAAGGGGTTCTGCCTGGGCCCCGGGGTTTTGACCAAAACTACTTCTTAGTCCACTAAAAGTTTATGAATACCCTTATTTTATGTATTTACTAAACCAATTAAGATTGTGAACTCCGAAGTACTTGTGAGACCCTAGAAAATGGCACCTTTAATGAAATTAACGGACCAATGGTAATGAATCTGAAACCATTTATTTGGGCTTTCCGACCCGATTGGCCCATACTAGAGGAGTGTGATTGTACTCTTACTCTATGATGACCCTTCATAATTCTCCCTAATGAGAAATATGGTGTAACCCTAAACTAATAGGTGATGACAAATTTTAAATGACTTATATGACTCTAGAATGGAACCCTTAACCATTTCATTTGACTAATGGAAATTACATTTTTATGAAGGTCTAATTTAAATTAAATATCTCCTAAGTTTTATGCATTTAGTAGTCTAATTATTAAGCATGAAGATTAATTTAGAGGCTCAGCGTATTTTTATAATAAGTGACACCAAGTAAGTAGTAATACGTTGACTCTCTAAATCTATCTTGTATCAGATAATAATAGTCTTTATGAATAATTAAATTGGGTAATAAATGTTTTGATTTTCTTTAAATAAATTACATTGTGCCTTTAAATCGGGATTTCATTATTATCAATTTTAATTGATATAGTCGTCATATTATTTGATTTGATTTGTGAATGAGTACATAAAGATACTCAGATTCGATTTGTTAATTGATTTGGTTTGTGAACGAGTACATAAAGATACTCAGATTCGATTTGTTATTGATTTGATTTGTATCGGCACTACTTAGCTTCGACCTTGTGATGCCCGACGGGGATTAAACTTGGTTTAGTTATAGAGACTACTGCAGTATGTCATCTGGAGTAACCGGAACTCTGGAACCCGGGTAGCCAGTTAGCCTTTGGCCGAGCCGCTGGTAACATCCTAACTAGATTTGCTCTCATAGAGAGGATGAGCTCACGTAGATGCCATATTTGTATATACATAGATTATTGATTTGAATTTCGAACCACGGATATATTATTGATTTAATTTTGAAATCATGGATTTATCATTTATTGAACAAACATTTGGTTAATTCTTTATATGGATATTTATCATTCAATTGTCAACTATTTCATTTTGAAAACGTTATGTATATTCCTTTTATTGCCTATACTTGCCAAATCGTCGTATTTGAGGTACTACTCTTGGTGTCACAGGGATCCAGGACATCGAAGAGATCAATTAGTATCCAAACAGAATTAAAGATTGATGGGTAAGTTCTTCGATTAGATATGATAGCCGGAGTATGTTTCGAATAGTAATCTTGAGTTAAGTCTAAGTATTTTGTAATTCACTTAGCTTAAGGCAATGCAAGAATTGTAGATTTGCATTGTATTAGGATTACGTTCCATTGAGATTTAAATTATTAGCTTTGTTAATGATAAATTGTAACATAATGGAATAGTCAATGGAATGCTCATGGCTTTGATATTAAATGTTATATATGCTTCCGCAATTAAATGTTGATTGAATGTGAGATTTTCTCCTTCGTGAATTCGGATTTGGTCCTGAACAAGTGCGAGTTCACGGGAGTACGCGTGTCACACCTTGGGAACCACCATAATCAGGGGATTCTTGGGTCCGGGATGTGACATACGTAAGTATGGTATCAGAGCATGAAAAGCCATTTCTAAAAGACATAGAAACCTTAAGAGACGTGGTGAGGACACGATAGGGTATTGCGAATTTCTATTTCTAAGATTGTTTATAGATGTATATTGTATTGTGTATTTAATGAAACCGAAGTTATGGAAGATGCTACCTCAACAAACCGCTCGGATCAACTGAGATCAACAAAGGTAGTTCGTTTTTAACCTCCTCCGATCAGGCGGCCATCGCTTATAGTACAAGATTTCCAGAATATAACTCAATGTCAACTAATGCCAATACGAAAGAGACCAGTTCAAGAGATGATAAGAAGTGTTTATGCTACGGCTCTAGGAAGGACTGAGGAGGTAACTGTTGCAGAAGGTGAATTAGTAATTATTAATTATGTGTATAATATTTGATTGATTCATTACTTCACACACTCTATCACTGAATCGCACTCTGTGATTTTCCTAGTTAAGCTATACGATCCTAGGTTACCTTTTGATGACATCTTGATAGGTCAGTGACAGTAGGTGACACATTATTTCAATATGAGATTTAGGTTAAGGAGTTCCGTAGTTTTAATACATAGCTTGAGCACACTAGGAAGCAAGAACATATCTGAGTAGTTATGTGTTGATAAGACATTCCTTAGGGAGAACCCAAATACCGGATTAGCTAGCAGACTATTGTGTTTAGCTAGGTTAATTGGAAGATAGTGACTTGTAGTTATACAAACTTGATACTAGTGTACGATTTTAAGGAACCTAAGAATAGTATGATACCAGACTGGTTATACCAGATTAGTTATACAAACCTGAACCAGTAGTGATTATGAAACCACATAGATTTATTCTGAGGGTTAGCCTAAGGATAGAAAATATCTTAGTAACCCATGAGACTTGTTGAATCTCTACTTCTAGTTAGAGATAGAACTGCCCATTATTGAAGGTATACTCCGCCTTAGTTAATTTTAGAGATAACTTTAGTATTGGCCAGTTAGTAATAGAGGACTTGATTTTATTTAGTCTTAAGAGATTGGAATTAGATCACACTTAAAACGGATGGGAAATAGTGATTTTCAATGAATGTGGTTAGCACGGTTAGTGATGATCATATAGGATGATTGAACTGATCTAAGGTTAGTAGACTCTAGATAGTTAATTTTAAGACCTTGGTTACTTAGAATTTTAGTAAGACTACAGACAAGTAAGTCTTAGAACGGAATAGTTCACACGCCTGGTAACTTTGATTTGTAAGCACAAGAATTAAGCTATACGACTTGAGACTTTTATAGTTATCCTAGAAGATAAACCATTTGGGGTAGTTAGAAATTTATTTGTAGCTTGTTAGATTTACTAGACCCTATTCCGTATGACAGTATGAGTATTTAAATCACCACCTTCTAGATATATAGACTTTACCATAGAAGTAATGTCAGAAATAGCTCTAGTGATAGAATCACAAACTATAAGTAAGAGACTTGATTTATACTAAGGTTATGATTTGGATTAGAAATAGTTGATGCCTAAAGATCTGATTAGGTTGTGATTGATATAACTAAGGAGACAGTAACCTATAGGTTTATATAGCTAAGACCATGAGTAGAAGTGGACCACACGGTCTAGAATTTTCTATTGTGATTTTTAACTTAGGGTTTAACAACACCTTTAATCATTGTGGGATTGTAGATGAAACAAACGAAATTAGGAATAACTTCCTTAGCAAGCCTGAGTATAGAATGAGCTTAGTTGAGTAGTTTAAATTCTTAGTCGTTGAGATCGAGTCTATCTGAGATAAGTGATTGTGTCGACTTTGCGAGACTATAGTTGTTGTCAATCCATCAAATTAGAATGACTAGTGCCACAACTTTAACTACTAAGGAGTTTCGTTGAGACCACAATAGATTGGATATTAGAGTAGTGTACTTACGCCTACCATGTTAGATAAGCTAGTCTTTTATTCTATAATTTTGAGACTTATTTGATCATAGGAATTGACCATGATTACATTTGAGCTAAATAGATTAGATTCACAAGTGGTATTAGAGTTTTGACTCCTATAGTGCCTGACTAGATTAGTTATTTTATTCTTAACTTAGTTGTCTTTCAGTAGGCCATTAGATCGGTTGAACCTGTACACTGCGTATTATGCAACCACTAATGACTATCCAGGGTAGACGACCCATAGATCAGAAGACATAATTAGATCGTACGTGTTTTACTTCCAGTTAGAATAAGATTGAATTGACTTAGTATAAGTCTACAGACAACGACAACTTTCCTGACTAACTTTCTCTTTAGCAATTGGCACAGGACATCATTGTGTAGAGAGAGACTTTCGAATCAATATACCATTGAAACTTTCTTATATCCTGCAGACATGTTGAAGTGTCAAAATTTTAAATGACCAATTTGCTCCTCGCGATGATTGTTTTGCCCCATCAGGAGTTTTCTAGTATGGGATGCCCGCGTGATGAGCGTCTTTAATTTCAGAGAGAGAGTTTCGGCTCTGTTTCCTTGATCGTACTAACTTGGAGCAAAGGATACATAAGTCGATACAACGCCTTGACTGCATTTTGCTTTTGGTATCAACCTAGTGGCGGACCCAGGAATTTTATTTGGGTGTGGCTAAATTTTTCTAGACTTTTCTAGAATTTTACCCACATTAACAAAAAGTGAAAGAGAAAATGTATTGCATTTAAAAAAAAAGAACAAATAAGTAGTTAAAACTCATTTTAAATAATTTCTATAATATTATACTTGAAAGGCCTTTTGACATGATTAATGAGATTGAATAGCTAATACTGTTTAATGGGGCTATGTGTAGAGCCCTTCCAAAACACCCTCTTCATTCTTATACGCGGTTTTACATGCATTGGCGAAACCATAAAATGTACCTTAGGGGGGCAAAAGAAAAATAATAGTTTCAAGGAGGGGCCAACGTCAAAAAAAAAAAGTTTAATCTTCTATAAAGTTTAGAAGTTTTTTGGAATTTAAGGGGGGGCGGGGCAACTGCCAACCCCTCCCTAGATCGGCCCCTGTTTATACGTTTTTTGAGCAACATTGAACTTTTCATTGTACTTGGACATATATTGAGAAAAAAGAGTGGAACATTATAGTGAACCCCAGTTACTGAAATCTGAGCCCAGCAAAATAAAGGCCTTCAAATGTATACGATAACGAGAATCACAATTAATCCAACCCTTTGATTGACTTCTTCATAAAAATGTGATTAACATAATTTTATGTATATTTATTTCAATTTTTAATCAAACGATTAATCCAACTGTGGAATTGCCTCATATGGATATCTCCATACTAATGGGGCTGTGACGTTGGAATGTGGTATTAGTTTAATGGGTTCTTAAGTATTCCTATTTTATTTTTTACTCCAAAGCACGGTCTTTTCAATATAAGGAGACACTTTCCAAGTGTCATGGCACTTCATCTCTCAAGACTCCCTTGAAGACCTTTTTAGGTTTTAGAAGTTTAATGCTTGTATGACCCTTCTATTCTAATTTTATTATATTATTTGTTTCAACATATGTCTTAGTTAGATTGGAGCCACACTATCCAAATAAGTGTGGGAGTCCTTTGGGCATAGCCAGGGCCCATTATAATTTTTTGGGGTTTTTTTAGAGGCGACCTGGGGTGGTCGCCCCAGGTCCTCATCACCTAGGTCCGCCCCTGTATCAACTTATCCACACTTATGTAGGCATCGATCTGCTGTTAGGCCTACTTGTGATCACATAAGGATGGGCCCCAACAATAGATTGGAACGTCCCTCACATACAGATAAGAATTGCTTTCGGTTCCCTCTTAGAAAAGTATATCAATTATACCATAAATCTCTCTCCCTATACAAATCGAGCTCACAGATTTTGTTGGCATGAGGGGTGAAATGAAATAAAATTAAATAGTTAAAAATCAAAAGGGAAAAAGAGAAAGAGGTTAGAAAGTAAAGGCACCAAAAAAAACAAAAAAACAAAAACAAAAAAAACAAAAACTACTCTTAAGTGACACAAATGAGAGGAGTTCTTTTTGACTTTTTTTTTTACTAACTCCCTCTTCTTTCTCTCTACTTTGATTCGATCCTTGGTTTTATTTCATTCCACTCTTAATGCAAACAAATGACCCAAGTTCCAAGTTATAAGGGGGTGTTTGGAAGGGCAGAACGCTGCATGGTAGTATGGTGCGGCACCCATGTTAACAACATGGGTGGGGCCCACCTTTGAAAAATCCAAACCAATCTATAGCCCTAAGACCCAATCTATACTATGTATCTAAATCTTCAAAGTCAGTTTCGGTGGGGCAATCAATGGGTTGATCACCAGATCTCACATATGAGACAGCCCTTCCATTTATGCCCATAAATTAAAAATAGGGAGTAAAGGAAGTTAATCACAGATTCTAGATTTAATTGATCTAACGGTGGCCATTTCACTAATTTGAATAATAATTTATTATTTGATCACTACAATGGGTGCTAGGGCTAATAAGAGATTTGGATTATCCAAAGGTAGGCTCCACAAATGTATTTAAATGGGTGCTCCATGGTAGTTGGAAACCATATATTTCTAAAGATTCTGCTATATTATTTCATAGTTTAGAATATAATCTACACACCTAAAAACTAGTTATTTCAAAAGGTTTCCTACAATATCTCACATTCTTACAAAAACCTTCATATTAAGATATTTAAGTATTCGTTGTATAAAAAAATCTTTCGTTCAGTAAACTACCCAGAGTTTTTACAAATACAAGTGCAAGTTCATGAGCAAATACTACCATGGTGGCCCACTATAATTTTTAACATTGATGGTTTTTATAGGAGTCCTACGTATAGGGTTGTAAATAGGTACCCGATTATCCGATTACCCGAAGGTTCCGACCCGTTAGGATCCGGGTCTGGGTCCTTATTTTGGTCCCGATAAGAAAATGGTTCCGGATCCTTTTTTGGAACCGATACCTAAACGGTTCCGGTTCCGGACCCACAGTGGCTCAGACCCGTGGACTCTGGCCCCGATCCAAAATATACTAACATAAGGTAACTTTATTATGTGAGAACAGAACCCTTTTTACTTTTCTACTTTTCTACATTATGGTTTTCTACTTTTCTGTATCTCATTGCAGGTTTGGATGTGATTTTTGAGTTTTTGGTTAAAAGTGTCTGTTATTGATAGACAAAATGTCACATTAGTGTTTGTAGGTACGTGATCCAATTGAAATGTGAAAAAAGCATAATTTTTTTTAAAAAAAATACAGGTATTAGTCTAGACCCGGAACCGGAACCAGACCCGCCTCACAAACGGTTCCGGTTCCGGTTCTGGTTCCCATTATTCTTATCGGTTCCGGTTCCCCTTCTTAGAAAACGGTTCCACCCTGGACCCGGACCGGAACCGACCTGTTTACAACCCTACCTACGTACTATGACTCTCTATTAGATGGGCTCTTCCATGTTTATAAATTTTTTGTGGGTTCTATAGACTTGTCATAATTACAAAGTTCTCTTGTTGATTACTAATATTAGGTGGGTCCTACAAATATTGTATGAGGTGACTTCCACTATGATTACAAACATTTAATGGATTGTCTTATTGTAATTATTAGTTTGCCATCATTAAATGAGTCTTATTATTTAATGGGCCCCGGGTGATTACTATAAATAGCTTAGTTTTTTTTTTTTTTTTGCTAAAGGGCAATTGTATTAGAAGAAAAGAGAAACGAGGCAGAAGCCCCAAGACAGCCAAAAGAGTTATACAACAAAAGAAAAGTGGAAAAAAGGAAAAAAAAAACTAACACTACCAATCCTCAAACAATTGGATCAGACAAAGAATTCCTAAACACCTGAAGAGCCCTACCAAAAAAAAGGTTTATCAATAGATCTGAGAGAGGAAGAAAGGAGCTCTATCAGATAATGCTTAACCTTCGTCTGAGAGGCTCTAGAGTTTCTATAAGTGAGGTCATTCGTACTTTTCCAAATAGCAAAGGAGGTGGTGAAAAAGATGGAAGAAGCAATGGTAACGCCAGCAGCGTGAAGGATCCATCTCCATAGATCAGAAGCAAAGGGGCAGAGGAAGAGAAGATGAAGCACAGTTTCCACATTCTAATTGCAAAGGCAGCATCTTGAGGCCAAACTAAAACCAACTGCTTGAGCCCAATCTTGCGTTGGAGTCTTACTGTGCATCATCCGCCATGCAAAGAAGGAAACTCTAGGAAGCATCAGGTTAGCTAAGTTAATATGACTATTAACATCAAATGGTCCCACATTGATTTTTCATAGATGGATTCCTTAATGATGTCTAACACTTGATAGGGTCCTCCATTATAATCACCATTAGATGTATTACCTTGTGGTTTCCAACGTATGGACCCACATTAGTTAAACAACATTGATCATGGTTTTTAACATTTAGTCTAATAATTTTCTAATTAGATGGGCTCTACCCCGGTTACCAATATTAAATCACTCCTGTGTGACTAATGATTAGTGGATTCCCTTGGGGTACCTATCATCCCTATTTCTCTCTTCATTTTTTTTGTTTTCAGTGCATCATCTAGTGAAAATTTTATAAATTGCCAAATACTTAATTACAAGTATATTGAAATTCGTAGAAATCTCCAAACAGCATAAGTGACACAATATTATAATATGACACTATTTTTATTCTGTTAGAATGACATCTTACAATATTCAAATTTGGTGATATTATATTTTGCATTTATCCAAATACCCCCTAAGCACATTAAAATACATGTATGCACATTAATTAGGGTTGCAAACGGGTATCTGATTCTCCAATTACCCGAAAGTTCCAACCCGCAAAAAACCGGGTCTGGAACCTATTTTAGTTCCGATTCATAAACGGGTCTGTGTCGGGAACCCAATTTAGGTTCCTATTGATAAACGGGTCCAGTTCTAGGTACATATAGGTTCCGACCATTGGACCTGGTATGCTGGAGAAAATGAAGAATAAAAAGAAATTAGAATCAATTTTGAAACTAGATTCCAATCCTTTAGGTAGACCCGGTTCCAAAACCGGGTCTGGAACCAATAAAATAAGTTCCAAGTCAAAACTAGATCCTGAGCTAGAACCGTTACTTAGAAATGGGTCCAGATCCAGGTCTACTATGTTTCCTATCCGAAACCATTGCGTTTGCAACTCTACATGCAACGTCGCTAAATGGTAGTATGCTACGGTGCCATGTGAAAAATATGGGTGGGGCCCACCTTTGGAAAATCCAAACCACTCCACTGCCATGGGTCTCAGTACGACTCATTCAACTCTGCTCGACTTAATGTCCTGCTGAGCTGAGTTGGCTCGGCTGAATCATGAGTTCATGACCTAAGGTTTCAAATAATGGTTCAAAGCTTCAAACCAAACGGTAAATATATAGGGGAAGTGAGGCCACCGAGCCAAGTTCCCGTCATCATGATCATAATAGTAATATTGTTGACTATTCAAGGAAAATAATGCACTGTTGGAGACAACTGTATGTGGGACCTTTACGCATGGCCCACATTCAGCCGGTCCAGCCACTTGTTGACTATTCAAGGAAAACAAGGCACGATTGATTGATGCTCACACCGGACCAAGTCACCAAGTTTTATGCTAATAAATTCTTTGAACCCTTAAAGATTTAAATAAATAGCTATCATCATCATGTCATGCAAACAGATCTGTTATGATAGACCTTTCCACCCTGCCCACACTGTGATTTGTGGCGATGCCAAGCGGGACCCACAGAGGGGATCGCATTGGAGGAGTACCTCTACCAGTCCTGCTACATCAGCCATGTATGTGTTAAATTACAATGACAAGAAATGTATAGAAATTGCATAGTTGGTTGATCCTGAGAACCTTTCATCAGATAAGACTGGGCCTAGAAAACTTAATTGGCCCTTGTTATCATCATTCACAAATCGATCTTGCATTACCAAATTGCGCTCGGGCTGAGACCTTGATCTGGCCGGCCAAGTTTGTTGACAACCCTGCAGTGATCACTGTCACTTATAACCACTACAATTTCAAACTAATGTTCTGCTTTATGATATCTGTGATATTCAGACTCGTTCAGGTGCATGGGGATTAAGATAACGAACGAGAGGCTTGGAAGAGAAGCTTGAAATATTAGAACTCGATTAGGAAGAGCCTTTTCCTTGTTTTAGTATAGTGATACATGATTTGTAAAGATGATCAACCAACTATGCAGATGGTTTGAAAAATGATTGTTGAAAGTTGCCAAATGCCCAAGTACTAGTTTAGGAATGGCTCTCCTTCAATGGGCAGGCCCACATAGAAGAATCTGAGGGTTTCCTGGAAAAAAGTTAAGAATTTCAAAGAATCCCTTGCAGATTCTGATAATTAATATTTATTTATTTCTATATTTGTCCATTCCTCCAATATTTCTTTTACATTAAGGCCCCCAAGTTAAATTTTCTAGGTCCGCTTATTTACTAGTAGTTTCCATCTTTGAATAATTGAATAGTAATTGTGCGTGCATCGCACTTGTATGTCTCCTTTTGTTGCCCCATCTAGCGTTCTACTAAGGATTAATTTGAGGTGATTTTTTCGTCAACAAAATAGAGAATTTTGAGTCAATAAACCATTGAAACTTCATTATCCTCTTAATATATATTTGTTTTACCAATTTGCACACGCAGGTAGAGAACATACCCAATGATTCATCATGGGGCAAGAGTGAAAGCCAAGATTACAACCAACTAGGCCACCCATTGTTCTCCGACTCTATTTCCCTTTTACAAATTTCTATGTGTTTTGAACATACAACTACCCTACCAGGCTGCCACCTCTCAACCGTTGAAGTTTAGAAAGTGCCTGCATAACTATTCATACAAAGAAAGAAAAAAACAAAAAAAAACACAACGAAAATCATATTCTTACCCTTAAAATATTTGATATATATCCTATGATTGTAGGATATCATATGCTTGTGTGATATCCTACATTCACATAATATTGCATATATTCACTTTTTCCTGAAAACTTTATTTTCTTTGCATCATGCATGCTTGCTGCAAAAACTCTTACTTGGAGCTCTTAAACATACATTGTCTTATATATGCAATCAATAGGTAAGGCTTTTTTGTCATTTTGTGCTTTTACAACAAGCTCCCTTCACTATTTTTCTTTCTCCGTTTGACACTCTAAATAATATCATTTTACTCTACTCTACAAACAAACAGGCCCGAGAAAAATATCTAACATACCTTGTGAAATCTAATAGAAAAATGTGTTTTTTTTTTCCTAATAATGGCAATGTGAAAGGGAAGAAAAAAGAAGACAACGATATGGGTTGTACTAAAACTCTTTTTGTTTATGCAACAACTATGGGTAAAGTAGATTATTGTACAATATCCTATAGTTGTATAGGATATCACACATTTTAAGGGTATGATCGTATTTCTTACGCCGTCCTTTGTTATACAAATAATTCTAGGAGCATTTTTTTCAACTTCATCTGTTGAGAGGCAAGTCCAATATTATTGATTAATGGTCAAAATATCAATTTTCTAACAACTCATATGCGGTCAAGTTTTGCTTCCACAGAACATTAGATAGGTTATATCTCTAAATCCAACTTTTTCAAGAGCCACCATTCACTGTTGATCATGTACGTCATAGAAGACGATTGCTCCTGCGACTCCTTCAAATTATTCACAGTCAATGCATATAATAAATCTAAAAGTGACCGTTCTTTTATTCAAGTTATATTTAGAGGGCCGGTCAACCAACCTGTCCTTATCCCAATCTATTTCCTTCCACAATTTTTCTAACAATATATAATTTTCAAATAACAAATTTTTGCTTCCACGGAACGTTAGATTGGTTATATATATTTATCTCTAACTCTATCTTCAACAAAGTCATTATTCATCATGTGTCATACAAGGGGCGACTGATCTTTCAGGTTTCAACTCCTTGAAATTAATCACCCATTCAACACATACTAAATCTAAAACCGATCGTCACTTTGAATGAAGTTTATATTTAGGGGTCAACATTCTCATTTGTTTCCACGGATCTCTAAATCTAGCTTCAAAAAAACCATCAAACACTATTCATCACATATCATTAAGGTGATTGGCCTTACAACTAATTGAAAGTGACTCTCACATTAATTGACGTGATATTTGTTGAGAAGTGGGCTCCATGTGAGTGGGAGTATACTAACGCGTATGAGGTTTTGGCACGAATGATTAGCCAGAAAAATTTAATGTAATATGAGAACTAGTCAAGTTGAGAGTTCAAATCCATGAGAAATGACTCACGTTAAAATAAATGCGTGTCTCCAAAAATGCACTGACCTAATTCTACCAGATTGGAAGTGTTGAAGAGGTGAGTATTGCAAAAGATGAAGTACTCCAACAAAAAAATGTGGGGTGACGGGTGAACTCGTAGGTTCCCTCCTAACGAAGGTAGGTATCAATGACTACAAAACAAGGGCCAACCGACAAGGTTGCGATCCGATTGATGATTTATATTCAACATAAAAAGATTGATTTCAACTTTAAGACAACAGAATAATAGAAACGTGCCCGGCGTTCCTTCCAACTGAACCACCTAATCCGATTCCAAATCTAAGAAAATTCTATCTTAGAATTCATCCTAATCTCACACAAGATCCTTCCATTCTTTGTAAGAAACAACGTGATTTATTTTCAACGGTATGAAATATCGCGAGGAATAGGACACTAAGGCTTGGCTCTATAAAATGGGCAAATGTGGGAACTAGCTGACAGGTGAAATAGAGAGAACATTAATCTTTCTTGGGAAGTAAAAAAAAAAAAGTCCCTATCCTTTCTCTGACATTTCCAGAATCATATAGTAGTGGGTGCTGCTTCAACAATTTTTGTGGGCTGAATCCATTTGGGTGTATAGATTGGTGCTGGTGTGAGACATGGAAGTGTTTGAACCCTGGAGGTTGATTTTAGCAGCAATATTTGCTGGATTTCTCCATTTCCAGGGCGTATGTTCCTCTGACGTAGGTATAGCACAATGCCATTTTGGGTTCTTATTTCCTTCTTTCCATTGTGATCACTGTGACGCATATTGTGAGGCCTACTTGTCATCAATACCTCTTTGCACGGCCCATGATTCTGAGCAGAATGATTGTACGTAGCGTATAAGCTTGTCCATGGGGTTTGAGCGACATTCTAGATATTGGCCTAAATATTCTGGCCCAATTGGGACCGTGGCGTCAAATGTTAGGCCTACGCCCAGCTGCGTACTCTTAGTTTGCAAGGCGGGCCAAATCTTATAGGATAGATATAGGACCATGACAATTCAATTGGACCAGAAACTAGGCTTGTGTCCAGCCTACAAGCCCTGAAAAAATGGCCCATAGTAAGACCAAGTCGGGCCCGGTTCAAATCAAGATAGTAGTGCTGACCTTCCCATTTAATTACCATTTGTCTTGAAATTAATTGAATCATCAATTCTAATCTGCTTCTCACTTATGCTCATTTTAAATCATTTTATTTATCTCTACTCACTACGTAGTTTGTATTAGTGCCCTCAACTAACACTGAACAAATACATTGACATGTTTTGTTCCTTGCAGCTCCAAATTACACTTTCATGCAAGAAGCAACCAAGACCCCTCCAGTAGCTTACTATGACTACATCATCATTGGAGGAGGAACTGCAGGCTGCCCTCTAGCGGCCACCCTCTCTCAAAACTTCAGGGTCTTGCTCTTGGAAAGGGGTGGCTCTCCCTATGGCAACCAAAACATCACCAACTTGGCCACCTTCACCGACACACTCACAGACACGTCCCCAACATCGCCGGCTCAAAGTTTCGTCTCTGAGGACGGTGTCGTCAACACCCGAGCTCGTGTGCTGGGAGGGGGGACCTGCTTGAACGCCGGCTTCTACTCGCATGCAGACCCGGAGTACGTGCAGAAGGCTGGTTTGGATTTGGATTTGGTGAACAGATCCTATGAGTGGGTGGAGAAAGTGATGGTGTTCGAGCCACAGTTGAGACAATGGCAATCTGCGGTGCGAGATGGTTTGCTGGAAGTGGGCGTGTTGCCTTATAATGGGTATACGTTCGAACACATTTATGGGACTAAGGTAGGAGGGACCATCTTCGACAAGGACAACCATCGACATACAGCTGCAGATTTGCTTCAGTATGCAAACCCAAGTGGCCTTACAGTTCTTCTACATGCCACTGTACACAGGATCTTGTTTAAAACGAAAGGTCAGAATCCTAGCACTCAATCTTGTAGTGTGACCAAGCTATTTTAGAGTAAGATTTGAGTATATCCATGAATATTGTGGATGATCTACCAATTAAAAATAGTCTGGAAGAAAGTTTTGAGCAACTCAGTTTTTCATTAATTAAGTAGGATCCACTATGGTTTCACTCCTTTCTTTCATAAAAAGCGTGCAGGAGATCACTTAGAAGTCGTTTGTTTGCATCCATTTACATATGTAAATGGGGTTCATGCAAATATTTGTTTGCACAAATTACGCATTTGATGTGTAAATGATAGTTTGAAAATGGGAGTGGTTGTGTGGCTAAAATCTTCATACCTCCTAGGGTGGTAAACGATTACGCACGTTAGTGTGCATGGGCATGCAGGTGTTACAGTGAATCTCACACCATTTTTGGCAGTTTTTTTTTTTTTTTTCTTTTGTGTGTGTGAGATTTCTGAATCCAGTGGACTTCTAAAGGAAGATCTGAACTATTGAATGTCTTTAAAAGTACAAAAAGGGCCTTGAGGTGATATCCAGACCAAAAAATCTGCCTCTCTGAACTTCTATGGGCCACTAAAACATGATATGAGCCGTTCATCCTCTTTCAAATGACAAAAAGGGTTAGGGGATCAAATTTAGATTTTGATTCATCATTGATTTGGAGAAATTTGAGAGATACAATGAGCCGTTGGATGCACTCATATAAAATGGTATGATTTCATGAGTTTTTTAGGCAATCATATTTTTTTTAATTTTGTATTCTTCTGCCCCCTAATTCATGATCCAAACCATTCATCCTCATTAAAAGGCTAAAAATGTCTCAGGTTCAAATCTCTGCAATTGATTCATCATAAATTTTGTGAAAATTAAAATTTAAAGGCAAATATATATATAGATATATGTGCCAATTCTGATAAGTAGGTTGGCATTGATAGATGAAATATTGAAATTGACTAAGCAAGCATTGTGATCATTCATTCATGTACAGGGGAATCAAAAACAGCAGCTCATGGGGTGATCTTTAAGGATGCTGCAGGCAACGAGCACAGCGCCTACCTGAGCAAAGAGAGAGCTAGAGGGAAAGAGTCCATGGGTGAGATCATAGTTTCAGCAGGTGCACTGGGCAGCCCTCAGCTGCTTCTCCTGAGCGGAATCGGGCCAGCCCAACACCTCAAGTCATTGGGCATCAAGGTGCTCCTGGACCAACCCATGGTTGGCCAAGGCATGGCAGACAACCCAATGAACATCATCGTCGTCCCCTCCCCTTCTCCAGTCGAGATGTCCCTCGGTAAACAGGTCGGCATTACTCGATTGGGAACCTACATTGAAGCACTCAGTCGCATCGATTTCGTCAGATTCTTTGGATTAAACACGCCAACCAATGAAACAACTCCAGAGACCATGAAGAGTGCTTTGGAAATCGTTGAAAGACTCCAAAATGCTGGAATGATCGGCGAAAAGACGATCGGCCCTGTTTCAACTGGCTATCTCAAGCTAAGAAATAGGAACCCAGATGACAATCCTATGGTCACTTTTAACTACTTCAAAGAACCTGAGGATCTACAGAGATGCATAAATGGCATGAAAATTATTGAGGGTGTAGTCAATTCCAAGGCTTTCTCCAACTTCAGATACCCAAATGATACTGTGGACGCTCTCCTCAACATGACTCAATATCTCGTGAAAAATATACAGCCCAAACGCAGTAATGCTTCAACTTTTGAGTCATTCGAACAGTACTGTAAGGATACTGTGATGACCATATGGCATTACCATGGAGGTTGCCAGGTGGGCCGGGTCGTGGACCATCAGTATCGGGTACTTGGGGTTGATTCGCTTCGGGTGATCGATGGCTCGACCTTTATTGACTCACCGGGGACTAATCCCCAGGCGACATTAATGATGCTCGGAAGGTAATTCAATCACCATCATCATTAATGGGCCACACTGTCATGTTCATCTGTCACCTTTAATAATCAACATGGGCCAGCCCATTCGATATTAGGACCCAGCTTGTGATGGGTATATTTAAGGGCTAGATACTAGGACTCGCTGCTTCTTTTAGATTTAAAGTTCAAGCCATGGTTTGAAAACTTGGGAACTCGACTTGGACTAGGAGGATCCGGTCACTGAGCCGAGTAACTTGGGAAAGTCTGGCTGAGTACTCGGTAAAGACTCGTTCAACTCAGCTAGACTCTTCCCACCAAGAAACTAAAACTCTGCTAGAATCTGTGTCATGCTGTGCTGAGTTGAGTTGGCTGAGTACATTGTGATTTGTGGCAATGCCTAGTGGGCCTCACAGAGGGGATCGTATAGGAGGACCTCCTCTAGTCCTGAAATATCAGCCATCTATGTGTTAATTACAATGACTAGAAATGCATAGAAATTGCATAGTTGGCTGATCCCAGCTATAATAACCTTTTATTATATATGACTTGGCCTAGAAAACTTGGCCCTTGTTATCATCATGCCCACATCTTGGATTGCCAGATTGCACTAGGCCCGTGCGGCCCCCAGTTTGTTGACAACCCCGTGATCTGTGTCACTTATGACCACAACGATTTCTACCAATGTTCTGATTTATGATATTTGTGATTCAGGTACATGGGGATTAAGATAAGGAACGAGAGGCTTGGAAGATATGATTTGGACTAGTATTTGACTTGGAAGTTCATTCTTATTTTAGCAGTGATGCATGATTTTGTGAAGTTCTACAATAAGATGATCGCTTGAATGATCACTAGTAAAAAAAATTGAGTAGACGGTGTTGAATAATGTTTTTTTTTTCTTGGTAAATGTTGAATAATGATTGTTATGGTAGCCAAATGCCAAAGTCATTTAATTCGAATGAATAGACCATGGTCTTTGTCATGGTCCCTTGGGCTTTAATCTATTTATCTTACTAGATTAGCAATGGTTCTCCTTCAATGGTCCATTACCAAATAATCTCTTTCTTTGAATAAATATTGCACTTGTATATTTCCTTTTGTTGCCCTATTCAGCATTCTACTGGCTAAGCCGGATTTGAGATGATTTTTTAGTTAACAAAACACAGATTTTCGAGTCAATATACCATTGAAGCTTCATTATATCATGCAGACATGTCGAACTGTCAAAATTTTAAATGACCAATTTGCTCCTCGCCCTATAGGGAATTTTTTCCTATGGGATGTCCGCATGATGAACGCCTTTAATTCGAGAGAGGAAGTCTTGGCAATGTTTCCTTGATCGTATTAACTTGGAGCAGTGGATACCAGGTCGGCAGGGGCGGACGCACGTGTATTCACCTGGGTGCAGGTGCACCCGGTGAATTTTGAAAGTCCCTTTAGAGGGATATGGGTCATGCACCCTTGCCCCACTTAAAGATGGATCTTGCACCCCCCATTTAAAGCCCATCTTTAAAATGCACCCACCCACATCAAATCGAGAAATCCTCTCCTACTCTCTCAGTTCCCCCAAATCGATCGAATCTCTCCAACCCTTCTCCCTCTCCACCCTGCACCGGCACCCAGGTCTCGAGGTCCGTCCAGCCATGGCGAATGAACACCCGCTCCATTCATCTCTTGCAGAAAGAAACCACAACAAAGATATCTTCATCACATCATTTCTTTGTAAGGGTGCTAAAATTTGAGTTAATTGGTTATTTCTGTTTTTATTCTTTGCTAAAGCACATTCGCAGTGGTCTAATGCAATGCTTCGGTTCTTGGGTTAGATCTGATTGCGTTTTATTGCCTTTTGCTTTAATGGGTTCTTTTGGTTTTTGGATTTTTGTTCATGCAATACTTTAAATTGGGGTCGTTTCTGTAATTGTATGGGATAGTCATTTGAGGAAAAAAAATGCTTTTGGGGTGTTTTTAGAAAGGACCCAGAAGTGGGAGATTCCTATTTTTGTTGTTTGAAACCGATTAGTTAAACTTTGGATTTTAATGCAGACTGCAAATATCCAATTAAGCCCCAAGATGAAAAGCCCAACTGGGCCCCACGTAGAAGTAATGGCTTTCTCAAAAACTACTTTTGTTTCTTTAACATATATTTTCTTTATTAGCAGACAATGTAAGTTGATTAAGGTAGGTCTGAGCTAGGATGGTTAAGCAAGGAACTACATGGGATATCCACATGTATAATAAGTTGCAAAATTCTACAATTTGGTTTGTTATGATTTCTGTTTTTTATTTTCATGTCCTTGTTTGGGTTGATCAAATACATTGGTATGGTTCTTGGGGTAGATGGGTAAAAAAACCTTCAGGCGTATTTTTTTAGAAGCCCAGACCCGAAACAATCCTAATTTTCTGGTTTGAGTCCAAATCTTGAATAAAGGAAACAATGGAAGTGTATTTTCAAGGGTGATGGTCCATGATCAGATTGTAGTTTTGGCAATTTTATGATTGTAGAGAAAGATGAAAGATCTATGGAATCTGAAGTAGTTGTAAAGGTATTGTAGCTTGGGCCTATGGAATGAGAAGGAAATAGCTGAAATAAAATGTTGATTTTAAGCCCGAGTTCCCATCTTGATCTTAACCTCATAAGCATTGGAGGCGCCAAGACCCAAGTAGAAAATAGTTGATATATGACTTTTGATGAGAAAATGTAGTTGATACACTTGAATATTTTGTAATCATTTAAAGAGTACATTTTCTCTTGTCATTTTTAGTGTGAAAAAAGTATCACAAAATAATATTTTTGGACTTTTTCAATTGCCATCGTATCGCACCCCTCAAACGAAAATCCTGGGTGCAGGTCGGTCCACGACAAGAAGTTTTATTTAACTTCATCACTGCAATGATATGCCTGATTATATTCAAACATGGTCGCTATAACATTAGTCAAGTCGGACTGATTTTTTATAGTGTAAGATGAGGTGGTTAGAAATGAACAATGAAGATAATTTTTTAATGAAACCAGTGATCAAATATTACTTCCTCTGACGGGGTCAACCTTAGCAGCTACAATATTAAATACCTCAAAGCTAAAGAGCTAAACCGTATGTCTAGACTTTCAGCAGTACTTGCTTGAAACTATTGTACCTTCCCATGCCATTTAAAGAGTTCTTCTATAACCGCTCAGCTGATAAGGGCCTGTTCGGATGTGGAGAAAGAAAACAAAGGAAACTCTTTACAGCTCAATGTAGACTTTCTTATTCATCCCAAAAGACTCCTATTTCTTCTTGCAAATCCATACTTACACAGTTCACTGGAGTGGCCACACACTACAACAAGTTGCACTTTTAGCCACGTTTTTTAAAATTCGTCGGTAAAGGGTAGACCTTTGCCGACGTTTTTACTTTCGTCGGTAAAGGGTAGACCTTTACCGACGTTTTTGTCGGCAAAGTATAGACTTTTACCGATGTTTATCACAAAACGTCGGTAAAAGTGCACCATTTACCGACGTTTTTAAAAAACGTCGGCAAAAGTAAAGACTTTTACCGACGTTTCGTAAAAAACGTGGCCAAAAATGCACCCTTTACCGACGTTTTTTAATAAAACGTCGGCAAAGGCCATTCTTAAAATTAAAAAATAATTATAATTTATTTTTTAAATTTTACGACGAAATAAAACGTCGGTAAATATGCTTTTAATTTTCTTTTTTAATTTTACCGACGAAATTAAACGTCGGTAAATATGTATATGAATATTTATTTATTTTTATATTAATTTTACATGCGAAAATACAAATGTCGGTAAATATGTTTATTAATTTTTACTTATTTTTATATTAATTGTACCGACGAAAATAAAAACTTCGGTAAATATCTTTTTAAATTTTTATTTTTTACCTTTACCGACGAAATTAAACGTCGGTAAATATGTTTATTAATTTTCATTTATTTTTACGATCATGTTACCAATGAAAATAAACACGTCGGTAAATATCTTTTTAAATTTTTATTTTTTACTTTTACCGACGAAATTAAACGTCGGTAAATCTGTTTATTAATTTTTATTTATTTTTATATTCATTTTATCGACGAAAATAAAATAATTATATCTATGATGAATCAAGCAAAAAAATTTGGCCAGATAATCATTGTTGACCTCCTAAAGAGGATTTTAGGTTTAGATCGAGAAAAAGTGGCCCACAAAAATTAAAATTGAACCATTAACCTTTTGGTCCTTTTTGTCAATATCACACAATACATGAAGGATCAATCGTTGGAATTTGATCCAGTAAACGTTACGTGCCATATAAAGGGGGTCTATGGTCCGATCTTGCATTAGAGATTTAGATTGTTCGAAAATGTAGAAAAAACGGACTGCATGTCTTAACTCGTGAATGCACTGTAGTAACCATGCATTAATCCAACGATTGATATTTATTTCAAATATATTTCATGATCCATATTGAATCAAAATTTGGGGTTGGGACCTATAACTATAAATCACCTTTTAAAGAGGACTAAAAATTTGGATTGCGAAAATAGGGCGTACAAAATTCCATAAATATTAATAAATGGTCTGTACGTTTTCATCAATACATCACAATCTATAATGATCCAATGGTTGACTTTTGGTATCATAGCCGTTTTTAGCCCCCCTAACATGATCAACGGTTTGGATCACAAATGTTTGTCTTAGTGCCATTTGAAATGGACACAGTAAAAGCTTCATCCGAACATGCTAAAACCGGATTCCATCAGTTTTAAGCCAATAAGAAGAGAAGAGTAGAGATGGCAAACTGAACATAAGTGTTAAAAATCCAACGTTTTAAGGGTTAATTCATTATATGGGAGTCCGATTTATGAGCCGTCAGTTCCTGCAAGTTAATTTTGCCTCGAGCGAGGTGCTCGTGTCGGTTTTCAATTTTTTTCAGAGCTTTTTCCCGTTCCGTACGCCCTACGGGCCGTTTTCGAACCTAAGTGTTGGAAAATCCTATTTTTTGCTTCTAATTGTCTAACCGAGAGTCCTATTTAGTCTTTGGTGCATTGGATAACCTTGTTCAAATATCGTACATATGAGTGATAGTTATGGAAATAGTAACTGATAAATTCAGGGGAGAAAGGTGTCCAACTGCTCAAAATTTCTCTTTTCGCTTTTTACTGCCATCTATGCTCCTTTTAGTATTATGAAATTGCTCCTTCATATTGCACAGTGCTAATATTGTTGGCTTATATGTATATGATCTGTGTTTATTTTAGTTGCTACAGTAGTCTTTAGCTGGGGTAGTGGTACAAATTATCAGCTTGGAACTGGAAATGCACACAAACAGAAGCTTCAGTGAAGGTTGATGCACTTCAAGGCAATTATATCAAGATAGTGGCTGCTGCAAAGTTTCACAGTGTGGCAGTTGGTGCTAGTGGCGAGTTGTACACCATTTAACGTCAATGGTGTCCCTCTGCGACGTGTCAACCAAGCTTATGTGATTGCAACATCTACCAAGGTTGACATATCTTGTGTAGATGCTGAAAAACTTGATGACAAGTATTTCACCAAGGAAAGGAAGAAGAAGCAGAAGAAGGGAGAGAGCGAGTTTTTTGAAGCAGAGAAAGAGGTATTTTTCATTGTCATTATGGTTTTAAGATTATTCTTCCACTAATGTGTCTCAAATCTTCTCATGTACGGTATTGGTTGAATACCAAGTTCATATCCCTACTTTTTCACAATTTCCAATATTTAGGCTCGAAAACGGTCCGCCGGGGGTCCGGAACGGGAAACGGCAGCGGAAAAATTCTGAAACCGGCATGAGCACTTCGCTCGAGGATAGAGTGACTTGTAGGAACTGACGGTTCGCAAATAGGACTCCCGGTTAGAGAATTACGTGCGAAACACACGATTTTCCAACACTTAGGCTCGAAAACGGCCCGCCGGGGGTCCGGAACGGGAAACGGCGGCGGAAAAATTCCGAAATCGGAACGAGCACTTCGCTCGAGGGTAGAGTGACTTGTAGGAACTGACGATTCGCAAATTTGGCTCCCGGTTAGAGAATTACGTCCGAAACACAAGATTTTTCAACCCTTAGGCTCGAAAACGGCCCGCCGGGGGTCCGGAACGGGAAACGGCCGCGGAAAAATTCTGAAACCGGCACTAACACTTCGCTCGAGGGTAGAGTGACTTGTAGGAACTGACGGTTCGCAAATAGGACTCCCGGTTAGAGAATTACGTGCGAAATACACGATTTTCCAATACTCAGGCTCGAAAATGGTCCGCCGGGGGTCCGGAACGGGAAACGGTCGCTGGAAGATTCCGAAATCAGCACGAGCACTTCGCTTGAGGGTAGAGTGACTTGTAGGAACTGACGGTTCTCAAATAGGACTCCCGGTTAGAGAATTACGACCGAAACACACGATTTTCCAACACTTAGGCTCGAAAACGGCCTGCCGGGGGTCCGGAAAGGGAAACGGCCGTGGGAAAATTCCGAAACCGGCATGAACACTTCGCTCGAGGGTAGAGTGACTTGTAAGAACTGACAGTTCGCAAATAAGACTCCCGGTTAGAGAATTACGTGCGAAACACATGATTTTCCAACACTTATGCTCAAAAACGGCCCGCCGGGGGTCCGAAACGGGAAACGGCCGCGGGAAAGCACATGTAATTTGTTCAATGCATAAGTAACTTGTTGGAATTGACGGTTAGTGAATCGGACTTCTGGTAAACAAGTGAGACGCAAAAGCCGTCTGATTGTCAACATTTTGGCTGGAAAAAAGTTCGCAGAATAACTTAGGAAAAATTATATATATACATGTTTATTTTTAATTTATAATTTAATTCACTATAAATATTTTAATGTTGTTTTTCTCATTGCAGATTGATGAACGCATTGGGGTCGGTTGCAGAATTGTTGGGATGTTAGTCTTCTTTTCGGTTTATTTGTATATATATTTATATATATATATCAATGTATATTGGACATTGATATGAGACTGTATCATTATTGATTGTTATATTTGTTTAATGAGATGAATGATTTAATGAAAAATGGAGATGGTTGTCTGTTCATTTAGTAACTTTTGTTTCATTGCATATTTTATGTTGAATAAAGGTAGATGAACAGGTTTGTTTTTTATACAGGTGTATAAACAGGTTTACAAGAAAATAATAATGAAAAAATAAATTCAATAATAAAAAAAGGACCTTTACCGACGTTTTATTTCGTCGGTAAAAAGAAAAATTTAAAGAAATGAAATTATTTTTGCAGACGAAAAAAAACGTCGGCAAAAATTAAAAAGAAAAATAAAAAAAATTAAAATACTTTTGGCGACGAAAAAAAAAACGTCGGTAAAAATTAAAAAGAAAAATTAAAAAAATAAAATACTTTTGGCGACGAAATAAAAACGTCAGCAAAAGAAAAAACAAAAATTTTAAAAATGAAATTATTTTTGCCGACGAAAAAAAAAGTCGGCAAAAATTAAAAATAAAAATAAAAATAATTACAATACTTTTGGCGACGAAATAAAAACGTTGGTAAAAGTAAAATTAATCTTCGGTAAAAATATAATTTTTACCGACGAAAAATAATTTCGTCGAGAAAATGTTTTGCTGACGACTTTTTACCGACGTCTAGGCGACGAAAATTTTCGTCGCCAAAAGTTCAGGTTCTTGTAGTGTGAACCATATGGCATCTACAAATATTTATACATATTCCATAATTGTTAAAACTACTCTACCCCACTAATTAACCACTACTCTACTAACCCACTAACCACTACTCTTCCCCATACATAAAGCATATTTACATACAATATAGACCACACTATTTTAAATACAATTAAGAATCCTAATAAAACTAATTTCTAAATAAAACATTCTAATAAAATATATAATAGTGAAATTAAATAATATGTACATATCATTCATTCCCCCTTTGAAAATTAAACCTTGCCCTCAAAGTTTTATTCGTACCAATATACCAGGATCCCAAATTTTGTTAGAAAATAACTTTGCAAGCATACAAACTTTTTGATATTGGTAACTGAAAACACGAGCATGATCAATGTGTATCTCATGTAATAATCGCAACAAACGGGATGGTCGTTTTGGAGGCACGCGACGAGAGCCATAGAATATAACCGGAGAAATGTGCTTCCCATGATCAAAGTTGATTGCGTTAACTGTTGTTGGACCAAATTTCTACATAAAGAGTTGTACATCAGCTGCATTCCGTTGGCTTTTTTTCTGCACGTCTCGAGGATAGACTACTAGAATAAGTAGACTCTTCTTGTGACTCTTCTTGTGCTGGACTTGCTTGCTTGACATCTTGAATTTCTTCGTGAAGAATTTTTCTAAGATTGTTGAAGCCTTCTTGCATGCGTTGATAATCCTCGAGCAATTTCTTGAAGCCTCTTTGAAAATCATCACGCATTAACTGCAAAATCTCCATAGGTGTAGCCATTGTAAGGATCGACCGCTCTGATACCAACTGATAAGTACCATTTTACATAATAAAAGAAAAATAAAACATAAAATTAGAATGGGGAAGAAAGAGTCCACTTCAAGGGGGACAAAGACCTCCTAAGATTCAATTCGAGGAGAACCACAACTCCTAAGACGAGCAAAGCCTTGAATTGCTCTTCATTCATATATTCAACCATAAGGCATCTACGAATATTTATATATATTCCATAACTGTTAAAACTACTCTACCTGCACTAACCCACTGACCACTACTCCACTATCCCACTCTCTCTCCACTCTTTCATATACATAAAGCATATTTACATACAATATGGACAACACTTTTAAATACAATTAAGAATCCTAATTATAAAACTAATTCTTAAATAAAACATTCTAATTAAATATATAATATTGAAATTAAATAATTGGTACGTATCAGATAGTTTGAAAATGGTGTGAAAATGGGTGTGGTTGTGTAGCTAAAATCTTCACAACTCCTAGCATGGTAAACGATTATGCACATTAGTGTGCATGGGCAGGTGTTACAGTGAATCTCACACCATTTTTGGCAGTTCTTTTTTTTTTTTTTTCTTTATGTGAGATTTCTGAATCAAGTGGACTTCTAAATGAAGATCTGAAATATTGAATGTCTTCAAAAAAGCGGGCCATGAGGGTCGAATATCCAGACCAATAAATCTGCCTCTCTGAACTTCTATGGGGGCACTAAAATATGATCTGAACCGTTCATCCTTTTTCAAATGACAAAAAGGGTTTGGGGATCAAATTTTAGATTTTGATTCATCATTGACTTGGAGAAGTTTGAGAAAAACAATGAGCCGTTGGATGCACTCATATAAAATGGTCTGATTTTCATGAGTTTTTTAGGCAATCATATTTTTTTTTTAATTTTTTATTCTTCTGGGCCCTTAATTCATTCATGATCCAAACCATTATTCCTCTTTAAAAATAAAGGCTAAAAACATCTCGGGGGTCAAATCTCAGCAATTGATTCATCATAGATTTTGTGAAAATTGCAATTTAAAGGCATATATATGTGCCAATTCTAATAAGTAGGTTGGCATTCAAAGATGGCATATTGAACATTGACTAAGCAAGCATTGTGATCATTCATTCATGTACAGGGCAATCAAAAACTGCAGCTCATGGGGTGATCTTTAAGGATGCTGCAGGCAACGAGCACAGCACCTACCTGAGCAAAGAGAGAGGGAAAGAGTCCATGGGTGAGATCATAGTTTCAGCAGGTGCACTCGGCAGCCCTCAGCTGTTTCTCCTGAGCGGAATTGGGCCAGCCCAACACCTCAAGTCCTTGGGCATCAAGGTGCTACTGGACCAACCCATGGTTGGACAAGGCATGGCAGACAACCCACTGAACAGCATCGTCGTCCCCTCCCCTTCTCCGGTCGAGATCTCCCTCGTTCAACAGGTCGGCATTACTCGATTGGGAACCTACATTGAAGCAGTCAGTGGCATCGATTTCGTCAGATTCTTTGGATTAATCACGCCAACCAATGAAACAACTCCAGAGACCACGAAGAGTGCTTTGGAAATCATTGAAAGACTCCAAAATGCTGGAATGATCGGCGAAAAGACGATCGGCCCTGTTTCAACTGGCTATCTCAAGCTAAGAAATAGGAACCCAGATGACAATCCTATGGTCACTTTTAAGTTTTAACTACTTCAAAGAACCTGAGGATCTACAGAGATGCATAAATGGCATGAAAATTATTGAGGGTGTAGTCAATTCCAAGACTTTCTCCAACTTCAGATACCCAAACGATACTGTGGAAGCTCTCCTCAGCATGACTCAATATCTCGTGAAAAATATACAGCCCAAACGCAGTAATGCTTCAACTTTTGAGTCATTAGAACAATACTGTAAGGATACTGTGGTGACCATATGGCATTACCACGGAGGTTGCCAGGTGGGCCGGGTCGTGGACCATCAGTATAGGGTACTTGGGGTTGATTCACTTCGGGTGATCGATGGCTCGACCTTTATTGACTCACCAGGACTAATCCCCGGGCAACCCGAATGATGCTGGGAAGGTAATTCAATCATCATCATCGTCATCATCATCATTAATTTGCCAAACCGTCATGTTCATATGTCACCTTTGATAAGTATGGCCAGCCAATTTGATGTTAGGAGACAGCTTGTGATGAGCCTGTTTAAGGGCTAGGTACTTGGACTTGCTGCTTCTTTTAGATTTAAAGTTCAAGCCAGGGTTTGAAAACTTGGGAACTCGACTCGGACTAGAGGGTCACTAAGCCAAGGAACTTGGGAAAGTCTGGCTGAGTACTCAGTAAGACTCATTCAATTCTGCTAGACTTTGTGTCATGTTTGTTAGTCTATTATTAACATGAACCCTAAGATCGAGAACATCATGATAATCACATGTAGGATTTAATCTTAGATAGATTAAAGATTACCTCCAGATATCCTGATGCAGAGAGCTTTCCGATCCTGCTGTCTGATGCTGTTGTTGATTGATGTTGAGATCCGTCCAAAAAGAGTTTAGGGGAATAATTTTGATTTCTCTCTCCTTGCCTATAAACCTTAATGTGTTGAGTTTCGTGAGTAGTCTTTTTGATGGAGGAAAGACTCTATTTTATAGGTGGAGAGATGACCGAATTTCCAATTAGGATTCATTAGTTTTAATCTCATCCGTCCATCAAGGTAGAGAATATTATTGAATACATCTCATTAAGAAACCGTATTTGAGTAAAAGATAGCATATATCCTATGAAAACGGGATTCCTATAATGACCACAATTCAAGAAGGTAATGACTTGTGGTCCAAGTAATGGACCTAAAAGTAATTTCCTCACAGTCTTCCACTTGGTCAATAGGAAGATCCATTAATGTTTTCATTTTAGGAATTATAAGGCGCGCATGAGACGCTAAACACTTCTTTAGTTGGTTATCATAAGTGTCTTGGCTAATTTGGTTGTGAATGAGAGTAATGGCGTGCACACATTATTTTACAACATGCTTACTTCGATGTACTACGTCATTTACAACCCTCATAGCTAGACCGTAATAAGAGATTGACGTAATGGTCTCATAATATCTTTTTTTAAAGACTGTTTCTGTTTATTATTCATCCAAACATAAATATGTACACAATGGAAAAACTGAAATGGCAGATGTAGAGATACATTAAGAGCTCAATAAATGTCAAATACAAGTAAAGAAATAAAAGGCAGAAAATTATAATTAAGAACTATCTTCAAGACCCATGCTTTCAGTATGACCCTGAAAGGTCTTTGGAGGTAGTCATTTCATGAATATGTCTGCAACCATGAAATCTATACGTATAGACTCAATGATAAATTTCTATAATCTAACATCTTGCTTCAGTGATAGATATTACCCTCATAACTAGACCGTAATAAGAGATTGACGTAATGGTCTCATAATATCTTTGTTTAAAGACTGTTTCTGTTTATTATTCATCCAAACATAAATATGTACACAATGGAAAAACTGAAATGGCAGATGTAGAGATACATTAAGAGCTCAATAAATGTCAAATACAAGTAAAGAAATAAAAGGCAGAAAATTATAATTAAGAACTATCTTCAAGACCCATGCTTTCAGTATGACCCTGAAAGGTCTTTGGAGGTAGTCATTTCGTGAATATGTCTGCAACCATGAAATCTATACGTATAGACTCAATGATAAATTTCTGTAATCTAACATCTTGCTTCAGTGATAGATATTTAAGGTCCATGTGTTTGGCTCCGTTAGATATCCTGTCATGCTTGGAGAAGAAGGTTGCAGCGTCATTGTCACAGTAAAGAGTTAATGGCTTAGAGATGACACTCAAATTTCCAAACTGAAAGATAAAATTACGCAACCATGTTCCCAGAATTGCAGCCTCATAACATGCCACATATTCAGCCATCATGGTGGATGTGTAGAGTAACTCAGATTTCTGGCTTTTCCATGATATTGCACCTCCACATAAAAGATACACATAGCCAAAAGTGCAAAGTCTGGTGTCAGGACATCCAGCAAAATATGAATCTGAATAACCAGTCACCTGTAGGTGACTTGATTTTCTGTATGTGAGCATATAATTCCTTGTTCCTTTGAGGTATCTCAGCACTTTCTTTGCAGCTTTCCAATGAGCGATTCCTGGGTTACTTTGAAATCTACCCAGCATGCCAACAACATGACTAATGTTAGGTCTTGTACAGAGTTGTGCATACATCAAACTCCCTACAAGAGAAGCATAAGGATATTTTTCAATTTCTTTACGTTCCAATTCGTTCTGTGGACACTGCGTAAGATCAAGTTTGTCTCCTTTATGCAGTGGAACAGGACTAGAGGAACATGTCATCATGCCAAATCTCTCTAGAACATTGTCAATATATGCTTTCTGAGACAACCCCAAAATACCAAGTGACCTGTCATGGAATATTTCTATTCCTATCACATAAGAAGCCTCACCCATATCTTTCATTTCAAAGTTCTAAAAGAGATAATCCTTTATAGCATGTAATAAACCAAGGTCGCTACTAGCCAGTAATATGTCATCAACATACAGAACTAAAAATATGAACTTACTCCCACTGATCTTGAGGTATATGCAAGTGTCAACCATGTTTTCTGTGAAATCGAAGGCAGTAATGATTTCATGAAACTTTAGGTACCATTGCCTCGAAACATGTTTTAGTCCATATATTGATTTCTTAAGTTTGCAGACCATGCCTTCCTGACCTTCAATGATGAAGCCTTCAGGTTGACGCATGTAGACTTTTTCTTCCAAGTCTCCATTAAGAAAGGTAGTTTTCACATCCATTTGATGTAACTCGAGGTCATAGTGAGCTACTAATACCATGATAATTCTAAGAGAATCCTTCCTAGACACAGGGGAAAAAGTCTCAGTATAATCAATGCCTTCTTTCTGATTAAAACATTTGGCAACAAGCCTGGCTTTATGTCGTTCAATATTCCATTTGCAATCGCGTTTGGTCTTTGTAAGGTCCGTGACCTTACTGGGTCAGTTGGGCCCAATATCAGGCCCTGACCTATTTAATTGTTATTATTATAATTAATTATATTTTAGATAATTAAGTGGGTTTAGATCATGAGCAAGTTTCTTTTAACATTAGAATACTGTCTCCGAAGTTTCGTTCGATTCCGAGTTCGTTTAATCATAGCAGGGGCTAGTTCGCAATTTAAGAAAAATTGAGTATTTTTCCGAAATATTCCAAACGCCGTGACTTTTGTGTTCGTTGGAAAGGTTTCGTAGTGCTGATCATTTTTGTCTCTTGACTCGTTGTGATCTGACGATCAAAAGCCCTTCAAGTGATCCATCTTTCACCGGACCCACTAAATGGGCAAATTAGTATTTTTCTCTCTTTCTCTTCTTCTTAATCAGGGATTAGCCCTAATCCTTATTCATTCTCTGCAACGAAAGCAACCACAGCCCCTTTATTCTTCCTCTTCTTTTTTCAAGCCAGGAACTCTTGCCCGGAGAGATCAACTCCGCGATCCGAACCGCTTATCTTTATCCTTACGAACCCCTCTTTCTTCCGGTACCAAATTAGTAAGATTTCTCTCAACTTCATATTTTCATTCATTTTTCTATTTTGTTTAGATTATGTCTGATCTTGATTCTTTTCCTTCATTTCTTCTTCTTGGCTTCCTAGATTTCGTTTTATCAGGTTAGATCGTGGATTTCGGGGTAGAAAGGTTTCTCCTCAAGTTTTGCCCAATTCCAATCTTCTTCTTGGTTGAGGCAAGTAGATCTGCAATTCATTTATAAGCATGTATGTTTGTTTCCATTTGAATCGCCTATGTATCTTGTAGATCTCCCTTTAATTCCAAGCATGTACATATTGATTTAAGGAAATACATGTTAGGTTAGATGTTTGGAAAAATGGATAAATTTATGATGTTAGGTTGTTTAGATTTGTATATTTGATTCAATGGAATGGAATGAATGGATGGAATGGATTGTTGGGGAGAGCAGGAGACTCTATTTTTATATAGGTTATAGCCTTTTGGTAGGCTTGGGAATGGAGGAAAAACAAATTGGTGAAGGAAGAGTTCAGAAATGGCCTGAACCCGTACGAATTCCGTACTGTCGGTTCAGTGTCGGTCAACCGAAATCATGGTGTCGGTCAGCCGAGCCCCATGTCGGTCAGAAAACCCGAGAGCCATGTTTTCACAAATTTTGTGCTTTCGGTCAGCTCTCGGTTCCATTTTCAGTTAGCCGACACTTCGGTCAGCCGACACTTCGGTCAGCCGAGACTGTTCTTGGTTCCAAAACCAGGGAGTAATATGAACGTCAGTCAACTCATCGGTTTGGTGTCGGTCAGCCGCTGGATCATATAAATGGGTCATTTTAGAATACCCATAACTTGTAATCCGCCCGTTGGATTTCTACGTATAATATACCGTTGGAAAGCCCTTAAGACGTAGAATCTAATGGTCTTATTTCATCACAATGGGAGGTTAGGAAGTGATGTAAATGCTTGGATTACTGATTCTATTCAATTTTATTGGAACATAGACTGTTAACCTAGGATTTGGCCTTAGACGTTGGAAACCATGAACTTACTATCACATGAACATAAATGGAATTAAAATCGAAACACGTAGCTTGGTGTGATTTCGATGGGCTGTCTAGGTATTCATGTATTACGCATGGTCTAACCGAATGCGTATGAAATTGTCTCAATAGATGCTTAACATGATTGTACACCAAAGGATTTCCTTAGAAGCATCATTGATTCAATTTCCACATGTACTCTGATAGGACATGTCGGATACATGGATGACACCGCTTGCCTAGGATTAGATTATAAATCTTCCTTGACTTATGACTTGTATCCGTTGATAACATTCCTTGTACACTCTCTTGACATAAAACACTTAACAAAATATGAAACATAAATTCTTATAGAAGTTAGGAATTGGACCTGACTTAGAGTGTACCATAGGGACCTGTGTCTTGTATTGATAAACATGACTGGCTAGTAATGGAATGAGACTATCACGTGGCTTGCTTGTCTTGTACTATTTTGGAAGAGATAATCCCTATGATCTTGTATTATACATGGAACTAGCCAGGCTTGCTTGTCTTGTTCGTCCTTGTGTCAGAACCACTTTATTATTGTTTGCATATCATGGCCATCTATAATTTGGGGTGAATGACGAACCGGTTACTCGGTTGTCGGCTTTGGACGGCATCCATGGCGTTGAATAGCTGGGAATGGGCTAGGACCGTGCTGCTATTCCCAGGATCGGGAGCTAGGATCCTACTGAAGCCGGACTTTGGTATCCGTAGTCCGGATTGGATTGTTACTGGTACTCTGGGAGGTGGCTTTGGACATCCTCGAAGTCTCCATCTTGTTCTTGTTTTGCATTGCATGGATAGTAGTCATTGATAGATGATTATTTGGATTCCTCTTATTATTTCTATTGATGATTATTCTTGCTTTATGCCGAGCCTCGTTATTTTGTATTCGCATGATTATTACTTGTCATTACTCTACACTTGATGCATATCATGTTTATTATGCTTTGCTTATCTATTGCTCAACATGTCATTGACTCTGTTCCTTGGTGTGCAGACACATCAAGTGACTTCTACTATTATGAGGAGCAGGACGGTGAGGAGATCCCAGAGGATCTCCAACCAGCAAAGGAGGCACGAGAGTGGCGTGCCGAAGACATAGAGTAGCGTCATCACTTCCGGCACGAGAGAGATTTACATGGGTCTTTATTTAGACTATTCTTTTTTTTATTTCTCTCGTTAGACCTTTACTTCATTGACTCATTTCTTTTATTGGCCTTATTTATTGGGATGGCCAATCTAATAAATTAACTCTTTACTTAGTTTTGTTCATTTCTTCCTATGCAACTTTATATTTAATGAGAATTATGATTCACTGTTGATGTTCCATTTGCCTAGAGTTATATGAACTTTACATTTATTGTACCACATGAGGCTTGAAATATTATATCCTCACCGCGGACTTACGATCTGTGGGCCCAAAGGACAAAAATTTTAATTAGTCCGAAATTTCGCTCTCCGGATCCGGCTTATTCTTTAATCAGGTTCGGGGGACGTAACAATCTTGAAAGTCCTAGAGGCAATTGAACAACTTCCCATTCTTGGTTTTCATCCATAGATTTCAATTCATCCGTCATGGCATCAATCATTTACTAGAATTAACATCCTTAATGGCTAGTGAATAAGAAATTGGGTCTTTAATTGTCCCTTCTTCAGATTCTAGTTGGTAAAGCATGTAATCATCGGAAATAGTTGATCTCCTTTGTCTTTGAGACCTTCTTAATGCTGGTTTCTCTAGTGCTTCATCCGTATATTCATTAGCGACAATCTCATTATGGAGCTGTTGATCATTGATTGGGTTTTCCTCATTGTTAAATGGTTCAAGAACGGGAGGATTTTCAATATCTTTCGAAATACAGGGTAAAGGGATAGGTACCCTGATTTCCTGAATGATCACATCTTGAAATTTATTACCCCCACTGATTTTTCCATTCTCAAAGAATCTAGCATTACCAGTTTCAACAATTCTCGTACTATGGTTAGGGCAGTAAATCCTAAATCCTTTGAACTTTTTTAGGTAACCTATAAAGTAACCACGGATCGTTTTAAAGTCCAATTTCTTTTCATGTACATTGTAGACTCTAACCTCAGCTGGACAACCCCAAATTTGGAGATGTCTTCAACTAGGTTTCCATCATTTCCACAGTTCAAAGGGTGTTTTTGGAACTACCTTACTGGGAACCCTGTTCAAGATATAAACAGCTGTGCGTAGAGCATCCATCCACAAGGATATAGGTAAGTTAGCATGACTCATCATGAATCTAACCATTTCCATGTATGTACGATTTCATCTTTCAGCTACACCATTCTGCCATGGAGAACCAGGCGTTGTGTATTGGGCAACAATTCCAAGCTTTTGGAGAAGTTTTGCAAAAGGTCCAGGATGTTGTCCTGTTTCGTCATACCTAACATAAAATTCACCACCTCTATCAGACCTTATGATTTTCACTTTTCTATCTAGTTGCCTTTCGACCTCAGTAATGAACACTTGTACAGCATTCACAGACTGAGATTTGTCATACAATAAGTATAAATAACAGTAACGTGAGTAATCATCAATAAAGGTAATGAAGTACTTTTCTCCCCCAAATGTTGGAACATCAAAGGGTCCGCAAATGTCTGTATCAATTATTTCAAGAACCTGAGTACTTCTTGTGGCTCCTTTCTTTGTGTGTTTTGTTGATTTGCCTTTAATACAATCCACGCATACCTTAATATTAGTAAAGTCTAGATCCGGAAGGACACCATCTTTTACTAATCATTTGATTCTTTCACTGGATATGTGACCCAGTCTTTTAAGTAAACTGAAATCACCATTTCCTAATTCAAACGAGTAACCAACTTTATCAAGTGCGCTTACAGAAACCAAATTACGGAAAATAGATGGAACATAAAGAGTTTGACATAAATCTAACTGATAACCGCTATCTAAAACAAGACGAAAGGTGCCAATAGCTTCAACTAGAGCTTTGTCTTTGTTGCCCATAAAAAGGAAGTTCTCACTTGGGTTTATGGTTTGGTTCGTAAGGAATCCCTGCATTGAATTGGAAACATGAATATTAGCACCAGTGTCAATCCACCAAGTATCAGAAGAAACATAAGTAAGATTTGATTCGAAATAGCTTACGAAACCCATAGGGTTACCTTTTTTTAGAATCATTCTTTACGTTTAATGCAGTCTGCCTGAAAATGTCCAGGTTTCTTGCAAAATTTGCATACGTTTTCCTTCTTTTTCTTATTGGGGTTCTGACTAGCCTCATTAGATTTGGGTGGTGCCCTTTTCTGGCCTAAATTTTGCTTTCTCCCAGCTTTGTTTTAAGCTCCTTGAACGAGATGAGCTTCTTTAATACCTTGTTGATTCAGCATGTCCTCCAGTTTGTTAGCTAATTCATTCACTATCCACTTTTCCGTAATAGTATTGTAGTGAATTTGGAAAGGCCCGTACTAAGGAGGTAAACTGTTTAGGATAAATTGGAGGAGAAAAGCCTCATCCACGGATAGTCCCAAATTCTTTAGTTTAGCAGCAAGGTTGGTCATCTCAATGACATGCTCATGCATTAAGCGAGTGCCATCAAACTTAATGGTTGTATTTCATGGTTGTAAGATCTGCCATTAGTTTCCCAACAAGGGATTTGTCTGTAGTCATAAACCTATATTCAATGGCCTTCATATAGTCCTTAACATTCTCAGGTGTAGGAAGGGATGTTTTGATGTTGGTATCAATAGTCATTCGCAAAAACATAGTGCTTAGTCTGTCAGACCTCTCCCAAGCATTAAAGAGGGTCTTTTCCTCAGCGTTACTTGTTTCAGTGAGTGAAGCTGGCTTATCTTTACGAAGAGCCATATCCAGTTCAAGTACCCCCAATGTGAACTCAACTTGCTCTTTCCATTCGGAGAAGTTGGTTCCATTGAGCTTAGTGACAGAGGTAGCATGCGAATTCAGATTAGTGGGTACAATAACTGCAATAGAGATATAACAATAAGGCTTTAATTAAAATAAGACAACACATGCTTAATATATGAATATATACGACAAAAAAGAATTTAGGTGCTCCTGTGGGTAGTCACCATAATTTCTACACATTATACTATCTAAAGTCATCATATTCAAGGTGGTGTAAATGAGTGATGTTACTTTTAATTAGAACAAGTAAGATATCTTTGGATATCTTTGGCCCATGTTTGAACAAACACTCCTTAATTGTTATTCAAATGTATGAATATAATTCGCCTGTAGGCGACTAAATGCTTCATGCGCTTGAACAATGGGAAAAGTAAACATCATGATGGTACTATAAGGGCCAAATTTCAGTATTTAATTGTTAGGGTCACTGTGGTGAGACCTAACCTTAAGCATACAACTTTGGTGATCAAAATTTGCTTAATATGAATATATAACATTATATATTATCACGTCCCCCGAACCCGATTAAAGAATAACCGGATCCGGAGAGTGAATTTTTGGACTAATTAAAAATTTTGTCCTTTGGACCAACGGATCGTAAGTCCGCGGTGAGGATATAATATTGCAAGCCTCATGTAATACAATAAACATTGAGTTCATAGAACTCTAGGCATATGGAATACCAGTCAATGAATAATAACTTCTCGTTAAGCTTAAAGTTGCATAAATAGAGCAATCAAAGCTAAGGAGTTAAGTCAATTTATTATATTGGCCATCCCAAATAATAAGGCCAATAAAAGAAAACAGAGTAAATGAAATGAAAGTTCCAACGAGGGTAATAAAAGAATAAGTAAAATCTAGTGAAGTCCCAATGAATCACACTCGTGCCAGGAATGATGACGCTACTCTACGTCATCGGCACGCCACTCTCACTCCTCCTCTGCTGATTGGAGATCCTCTGGGATTAGAGGTGGCAATCGGGTCGGGTTGTACTAAACGGGTCAGACAAGTCTAACCCGCATCCGACCCGTTTATTAAACGAGTCATAAACCCCTAACCCGCACCCATCACGGGTCAACCCGACCCGACCCGCTTAACCCGCATAACCATTGCGGGTTATACGGGTCAGCTCGACCCGCATAACCCACATCCATCTAGTAAATAAATCGACTCAACTATGGTTCCATGCTTGACCAAAACTGACTTTTAAGATCAAATTTGGTCTAATCTCATTTCAACAATCATTTGATGCGCATTACCTTGCTTTCCATTAATAAAAAGCGTGGGGTTGAATTGGTTAAGGTCCATTTATTTTTTTAGCATATGCATTAAAATAATCAAATTCAATTTTGGCCTAAATAAGCGGGTTATGCGGGTTAAGCGGGTCAACCCTAACCCGACCAGCTTAATGGCGGGTCATGAATACTTGACCCGTGACCGACCCGCCTATTAAATAGCTCGGGTTAAGTGGGTAATACGCGGGTAGGGTCGGGTTGGGTTGGCGGGTCGGGTCATATTTTGCCACCTCTATCTAGGATCTCCTCACCGGTCTGCTCCTTATAGTAATACTCACCTGAGATGTATGCACACCAAGGAACATAGTCAACGACATGTTGAGCAATAGATAAGCAATGCATAATAAACATGAGATGCATCAAATATAGATTAATGACAAGTACATGATCATATGAATACAAGGAATGAGAAGCTAGGCATAAAGCAAGAGTAATATATAGAAACAATAAGAAGAATTCTAGCAACCATCTAACAATAACCATTATCCATGAAATGCAAAACAAGAACAAAAGGGAGACTCCGAGGATGTCCAAAGCCACCTCCCTGTGTACCAGTAACAATCCAATCCGGACTACTGATACCAAAGTCCGGCTCTAGTAGGATCCTAGCTCCCGGTCCTAAGAATAGAAGCACGGTCCTAGCCCGCTCCCAGCTATTCAACGCCATGGACGCCGTCCTATACCGACTACCCACCACGACAACCGAGTAACCGGTTCGTCATTAAAACCCCAAACTGCAGATGGCCATGATATGCAAACAATAATAGAGTGGTTTTGATACAAGGACAACAAGACAAGCAAGTCTGGCTAGTTTCATGTACAAGACAAGATCATAGGGATTATCTCATCCAAGACAAACAAATCACTTGATAATCCTCTTTCATTACTAGCCAGTCATGTTTATCAATACGAGACACATGGTTCCTAAGGTACACTCTAAGTCAAGTCCAAGCCCTAAATCCTACAAGGATTTATGTTTCACAGTTAATTAAGTATTTTATCCCAAAACAGTGTACAAGGAAGGTACGTGGTATTTTATCAACGGATATAATTTACAAGTCAAGGAGATATTACAATCAAATCCTAGGTACGTGGTGTCATCCATGTACCCCACGTGTTCTAACAAAGTACGTGTGGAAATTGGATCAACGATGCTCTTAGGGAAATCCCTTGGTGTACAATCATGTTGAGCATCGTTCAATTAAACTCCATATGCATTCGATTACACCACGCGTAATACACGAATACCTAGACAACCCATCAAAGAACACCAAGCCACGTGCTTCAATTTCAATCCCCATTAATGGTCAAGTGAGAATAAATTCATGGTTTCCAACATCTAAGGCCCAAACCTAAGTTAACAGTCGATTTCCTAATAAATAAGAGTTGGATCATTAATCTAAATAATTACATCACTTTTCGACCTCCGATCGTGATGAAATAAGAACCATTAGATTCTACGTCTCAAGGGCTTTCCAACGGTATATTATAAGTAGAAATCCAACGGGCGGATTGAAAGTTACAAGTCTTCGAAGTTTCAGTTACCATGCACCCTCTGATCAATCGTACGGCACTGAACACCTCTCAGTTAGTGCACAGTACGATCGATCGAATAGAGTGACCGATCGATCGGCACTGGGCACCTCCCAGTTAATTGAAAGTTTTCACAGACCGATCGATCGGACTGGGTGGCCGATCAATCGCATTGTGAACGCTCACAGTTAATTGAGAACCGTTAACTGTCCGATCGATCGCATAGGGTGACCGATCGATCGGACAGAGAATCTGAAGCCCAAAAATAGGTCTCTGCCCTCTTCCTCCTCAGGCCATTCCAAGACCAAACCTGCAGAAAATGAGCCTCCGTGCTCCTCCATTCATCACATTCATCCATTCGATTCCATTGAATCAAATTAAACAATTTCTAAGCAACCTAATATCGTCAATTTATCCAAAAACCTAACCTTGCATATAATTTCCAATTAAAATCAGAAAGGCTTGGAATTAATGGGAAATCTATCAAGAATCATAGCCAGATCAATAAGAACGATACAGACATATATATTATGAAATGCATATCTATTTGCCTCAACCAAGAAGAAGATAGGAATTGGGTGAAACTTGAGGAGAAGTCTTTCTACCGCAAGATCCACAATCTGACCCAACCAAACACAACCTAAAACGCAAAGGAGAAGAAAAGAGAGGAAAATGATCAAGATTGAACCTAATCTAAACAAAACGAAGATGATTGAAAAGATAAGGTGTGAGAATGCTTACCAAACTAGAACCAATGAAAAGAGAAGATCGTGAGGAAGAAGTTTAACGGATCAGATCTTCGAAATGATCTCTCCCAAAAACTCTGGGCTTGAGAAGATGAAGAGGAAGAAGAAATGGGGCTGCTGTTCTCGTTCAGTTGCAGAGATTAAATGAAGAATTAGAGCTATTCTTCGTTTAAGAAGGAGAGAGAGAGAGAGGAAAAGACCAAATTACCCCTTAAGTGGGTCCAGTGAAAGAATGACCACTTGAAGGGTTTCTGATCGTCAGATCACGACGAGTCAAGAGACAAAATGATCAGAACGACGAGACCTTTCCGATGAACCCAAAAGTCACGTCGTCTCAAATATTTCGGAAAAACACTCAATTTTTCTTAAATTACAAACTACCCCCTGCTATGATCAAACGAACTCGGAATCGAACGAAACTTCGCAGAAACTATTCTAATACTAAAAGAAACTCGCTCATGATCTAAACCCACTTAATTATCTAAAATAAAATTAATTATAATAACAGCAAATTAAACGGGTCAGAGCCTGATATTGGGCCCAACTGACCCAGTAAGGTCACAGACCTTACATATATTGCATGCATACATGATAGATCATTCGTTATATGAAAAGTACTAATAATACTAAAGATAATCAACATAATATGAAATAATTATGAAAATATGATCCAACTATATGGCCTATTTTCTGTCCTCCTTTTTTATCATCTGTCTTTATCTTCGATTGCTTCAAGAACGCCATCTTCAGTCTTGAAACAGCCTTCACTTCAGTCACGACGTTCCAGTTACAGATCTATTTAACTATTACATTGAATTTTTACTCACGCAGGAGTTTAATACATAACGAAAGAAAAAATTTAAAACTTTAAATAAATCACGATCAAACAATCGTGATCAAATTAAAATTGCCGAATAACATAAATATAAGTGACAGTGATCACAGACCCTTGTGATCATGATACCCAAATCTTGCATTGCCAGATTGCATTCGGCCTGAGACCTTGATCCTTGCGGCCCGCATCTTATTGACAAGCCTGTGATCACTGTCACTTATGACCCCTACGATTCTACTAATGTTCTTATTTATGATATCTATGATTCAGGTACATGGGATTAAGATGAGGAACGAGAGGCTTGGACGAAATGATTTGGACTAGAATTTAACTTGGAAGTTCATTCTTATATTAGTAGTGATGCATGGTCTTGAGAAGTTATTCAATAAGATGATCGCTTGAATGATCAATACTAAAACCCTTAATTTGAATGACATTAATAAGGTAGACGGTGTTGAATAATGTTTTTTTTTTCTTAGTAAATGTTAAAAAAAATGATTGCTAAGGCAGCCAAAAGCAAAGGTCATTAGCAATAGTTCTCCTTCAATGGTCCATTATCAAAGTCTCTTTCTTTGAATAAATATTGCGCAAGCATTGCACTTGTATATTTCCTTTTGTTGCCCAATTCAGTGTTCTTCTATCTAAGGATTGGAGGTGATTTTTTAGTTAACAAAACACAAATTTTCGAATAAATATACCATTGTAACTTTATTATATCCTGCAGTTGAACTGTCAAAATTTTAAATGATCAATTTACCCCTCACGACCCATTGGGAGTTTTCTCCAATGGATGTCCACATGATGAGCGCCTTTAATTCCAGGATAGGAGTTTTGGCTATGTTTCCTTGATCGTACTAACTTGGAGCAAAGGATACACGGATCGATACAAAGCCTTGACCGTGTTTTGCTATTGGTATCAACCCGGTGGCAGACCCAGGAATTTTTTTTTGGGTGGGGCTAAATTTTTCTAGACTTTTTTCCACATTAACAAATAGTGAAGGAGAAAATGTATTGCGTGTAAAAAAAAAAAACAAAGAAGAACAAATAAGTAGTTAAAACTCATTTATATAATTCCAAAAATTTTATACGTGAATGGCCTTTTGGTTTGATTAATGAGATTGAATTGCTAATACTGTTTAATGGGGCTATGTATAGATCATCCAAAACACCCTCTTCATTCTTATATATGGTTTTACACGCAGTGGTGGTAGCAGAAAATGTACCTTTGGGGGGGGGGGGGGGGGGGGGGGGGGGGTGCGCACAATAGAAAAATAAAAGTTTCTAGGAGGGACCAATGTAAAAAAAAAAAGTTTAATCTTCTATAAAGTTTAGGTGTTTTTTGCAATTTAGGGGGGGGGGGGGGGGGGGGGGGGGGGGGGGGCGCCCCTGTTTACACGTGCTTTGAGCAACATTGAGCTTTTCATTGTACTTGGACATATATTGAGAAAAAAGAGTGGAACATTAAAGTGGACCCCAAATGCTGAAATCCGAGCCCTGCAAAACAAAGGCCTTCAAATGTATACGATATCAAGAATCAGAATTAATATGACCGTTCGATTGACTTCCTCAAAAAAACGTGTGTTATTAACATAATTTTATATATATATATATCTATTTCTATTTTTAATCAAACGATTAATCCAACAATGGAACTGACTCATATGGATACCTCCATACTAATGGGCTGTGAGGTTGGAATGTGATATTGGTTTAATGGGTTCTTAAGTATTCCTATTTTATTTTTACTCCAAAGCTCTGTCATTTCAACAAGACACTTTCCAAGTGTCATGGCACTTAATCTCTCAAGACTCCCTTGAAGACCTTTTTAGGTTTTAGAAGTTTAATGCTTGTATGACCCTCCTATTCTAATTTTATTATATTATTTGTTTCAACATATGTCTTAGTTAGATTGGAGCCACACTATCCAAATAAGTGTGCAACATACATAGACCGGATATAAGTGGGCCCACATGTGAAACTGCAGCTTTTAACTTATGGACAAAGGTAGAAAATATTTTGGGGGTGGGGCAGTCCTTTGGGCATAGCCAGGGCCCATTATAATTTTTTGCGGTTTTTTAGAGCCGACCTAGGGCGGTCGCCCCTGTATCAACTTATCCACACTTCTGTAGGCATCTTTTGATTAGGCCCACTTGTGATCACATATGGATGCGCCCCAAGAATAGATTGGAACGTCCCTCACATACGGATAAGAATTGCTTTCGGCTCCCTCTTAGAAAAGTATATCAATTATCCCATAAATCTCTCTCCCTATGCAAACCGAACTCACGGGTTTTGTTTGTATGAGGAGTGAAATGAAATAAAATTAAATAGTTAAAAATCAAAAGGAAAGAAGAAAAAGAGATTAAAGTAAAAGGGGAAAAAAAAAACCTACTCTTAAAAGACACAAATGAGTAGTTTTTCTGGCTGCAGCGCCCATGTTAACAACATGGGTGGGGCCCACCTTTGGAAAATCCAAACCACTCTATAGCCCTAAAAACCATTCTATACTATGTATCTAAATATTCAAAGTCAGATGACCTTGAGAAAATTCTTTTACTATGTATCTAAATTCTTTTAAAATCAGTGGCACAAGCTGTACCTTCTTATGTTATGGTGTTTTTCTTATTCCTTTATGTCTTTGTGATGACCTTGAGAAAATGATGAATTCATTTTGGTGGGGCTCGAATGGTGATAATGGAGGTATTAAGTGGTTTGGGTGGAATCGAATGTGTGGAAGGAAGATCAATGGCGGGATGGGATTTCGAAAATTACATGATTTCAATCTTGCACTATTGGGTAAGCAAGCATGGAGATTTATTACTAAACCCCATTCTTTAGCTAGCAGGTTATTCAAAGCCAAGTACTTTCCAAATCGTTCTTTTTTGGATGCAAAGCTTGGACACAATCCTAGTTTTGTTTGGCGGAGTGTTTTAGCGGCTCAAAATCTGCTTCATGATGGCATAAGGTGGAGGGTGGGAAATAAAATAAATGTTTAGCATGATCATTGGTTGCCAGGTAGGAGTGTCACTTATCTTACTACTCCAATCATTGAAGGGTTAGAGGACTTAAAGGTGGCAGACATTATTGAAGCAGGGAGGCTGAAGTGGGATAAGGTGTTGATTGAATCATTGTTTAATAGTAGAGATACTCAACTGATTCTCAGTATACCACTTAGTATTCGTTATATCGAGGATGCTTGTTTTTGGGGGGCGGATGCAAAGGGTTTGTATACTGTTAAAGTGCATATAGTGTCTTACTAGAAAAAAAGGCAAAACAATGATGGAGAGGCAATAAATCTGGAATCTGAGGGTAGCGTGATGGCGATATCCGCAAGTATTACGGTTGTCTCAAGTAATATAGACTATAGAAGTCCGAATATCGTTCCCACGAGGATTGTTACAAGGAAACTAACAATGATCAATGAAAAGGAGTATCAACTCAAATATAGCTAACACATGCAAATGAAAATAACAAAAACAATGGAAATAATAACAAGGAAAATAAACAAAATGCAAACTAAAAGAAAACAAGAACTAGAAAACTAAGAGATGTTAGTAAAAATAGAAAAACTCAAGTGAGAACAAGCTAAGTAACAAAGTTAATGATAAAAATAAAAATAATAATAACAACAAGGTTAATACAAGAACAATGGAGAAATGTTACATAGATCAAATGAATAAGTGTGTGAAAATAACAAGTGAAAGATAGAAAATGAGTGGATGAAGATAAAGAAATATGCTAAAGTAGTGTGAAATCAAATGTGGAATTGATGGTGTGAATAGAGAAATGGAGTGTGAGAATCAAAACAAGTAAATAAGTGTGTGAGAAAGTGAATAGAATCAAACTAAAGTAAGTAAAACAAGAAACAAGCAATACTAATGGATGATTGAATCTTCTAGAATCCACTAAGTGACACTAATCCAACACTAATGCTCTTCTCTTTTCCCAAAAAAAAAGAATACTCAAATCTAATTACAAATTAATGCTTAGATTTGGAAAATATAACTTTAAAGCTCTAAGATAGAAATTGACAATCTAACAGCTAAGATTTTCTTCCCTTCATAAAAGAATAGATTCCTAATAACTATCTATCAAAAGTAAGCATAAACCATCAAAAGATATTAACTCCTAAGCATGATTTATCAAACCTAAGCATAGATAGTAAAAAGAATGCCAATATAGAAACTAAGCATTGTAGGTTGCACAATGCAATGAAAAAAAATCTACTCTAACATATTAAGAACATAAACAAGGGAATTAAAATAAAGAGCATAAGCAAAAGGAATAGGATCAACTTAGCTTCACCTAGAAGATCCAATCAAAGGGATTAGCCACCCATTGGAGAAGATAAAGCTTTCAATTCCATTCCAAATCTTAAATTTTTACAAGGCTTTCCACACTTTCTCTCTACAATTGCTCTCAATTACATGAAAAGCTTAAGTAAAGAGGAGGAGGCTCTCCTTGCTTGTGTCTTTGATGCCTAGAGCTCCCTTCCTTATATAGAAACATTTGCCTTGCTCTCTTTTGATTTCTTTCCGACGTGGGACTAGAAAAGAATGGAAATATGAACATATGAAAGTCATTCTAGAGTTAGAAAACAGTTCCTAGATTGATGTGCGATTTTGAATCCCGAAACGTCCGAATTGGGAAAAATATCGTGAAATATGATTTGTAGATCTTAGAACAAGCTTTCCAATGCTTTTAAGATCACCTCAATCGGACACTCGAGTAAAAAGATATGATCAAAATATCAACCTAGGTCTTTCGTTTTTCTTCTTATTGTTGGCCTAACTTTATCATCTCTTCATCCAATTGTCTTCCAAACTTATTCTTACTCTCTTTAACTCTTGAATCTCAACTTCAATCTTCAAATTAATCTTCAATTAACACCTACAAAGAGAAATTAACATAATTGAGAGTATTTTTTAATATATTTTTTATGGAAGCCATTGGAACTCATATGCATACAAATGACCATCTATAATGGAAAGATATGAGCAAAGCATGATGGGGAGGAAATTTATGATTTTTATGCTAAAAATATTATTTTGAGTTCTTTATCTTTGAAAACTCATAAAATAATGCTATGAAAGTGTATCTTTTGTGAACTCATCACACCCCCAAACCTATATTTTGCTAGTCCCGAGCAAAATAAAAGAAAACTAACTAAATGCAGAAAACGATAAAAAAATCCTAACTCACTTTCGCAGGAATCGCGGCTGCACTTAACTCGTGCAACAAGCCATTTAAACCCCTAAGTTTCCCTTAGTGGACGAGTTTTGTCTCGTGAGGGTTTTCAGCGAATAAATCCCACAAAATTCTTTTTATTTATATCATCGGGTTTTTAGCAAGCTAATAAAAATGAGAAAAAGTTTTGAACACTATCCAATTGCTAAAAATCTTTCAATGATGCTCGAGTCCCGGACTAGTGTGTTTGAGTGAGTTTAGCCAACACTTGTGCTGTTTTGGGTTCTGAGAAAACACAACTTTGATCACCTTCTAAATCCATTTTTTTTTACTCAAGCCTCACAGTCATACTCTCGAAAATAAAATCGCTTAGATTTTCTGACTTATCACTCTATATGTGAGTATTGGCAAGGCAAAAGGACTAACAAATCTTTTGAGAGCAAACAATTTATCTCATGGAAAGAACAACCATTTAACTGAGGGTGAAAATGCTCACTCAACTTCTCACTTGTTGAACATCCTACCTTTTCCTGAAATCCAATAGGTCTTTTATTGGTTGTAATGGGGTTAGGGGAAAGGGTTTTGGTAAAAAAATGTGGAAAATGAGGTTTTAGGGTTTCTGAGAAGCTAAGGTCTTAAGTTTTCTTTGAAGGATTTTTCTTTGATTCCTCTTAACCACCCCCCCCCCCCCCCCCCCCTTTTGTTGTAGTTCTTTGTTTTCTTGTCTTCCCATGAATTTCAATTTTCCTTTCTTTTTTTTTTTTCGAAAAGACTTTTTCCTTGGATAGATCATGTGAAGTATCATCAATGCACACTTCCTTCTTTCTTCATCTTTTCCTTACACTTCTCAAAAACAATGGGTTGAAGGCTTTTCATTTGGGTGGAGAGGCTTTGGGAATTTTTAAGGAAAAATGCATAAAGGATAAAGGTTCAAAAAGGGTTACTAGGGAAATATTTTTATAGGTAGGTTTTTAATGGCTATGGGGTTTTAATTTTAGATTGCCTATCATCACTTTACCAGGTCTAGAAAGGTGCTCACAAGCTACAAGTCAAGGTTAGTTTGCAATTTTGATGACACCCTCAATGATTGGAAAGAAATAGGCACTAATGAGATAAAAGAAATGTGCCGAAAACTATGAGTTTGAGTAGCTCTTTATTCTACTCGGAATTAGCGCAGAAGAGTCCTTACCATGGAGGACTAGAAAGGCCCTACACTCAATTGGTTTAGTCTCCACTAGTGATTTGTCAGGGTCACTCAGATGTGCCCACTCTTAACTTAGACTACACTTCATGCGGCTAAATGTGCAAGAATGTTTCCAAGACTTGATTTTGTGACACTCTTTTTAGGATTTGGATAGTATACTAAACTAAGATATCGAAACTTATTAACAAGCTAAAATCCCATGGAAATTTTTGGATTTTTTTTTTTTTGAGAAACAAGGAAAAAAAATTTTAATCTAAATATTTACAGGCAAATACATGTGTGCAATGCAGTGCAACACCCCTAAACCTAAACCGAACATTGTCCTCAATGATATGCAATGTAGAATGTGAAATGATAAATGGACAAGGGAAAAAAATTGGAACGCCTTACCATTGGTTGATGCAAAAAATGATTATTGAGTTGCCTACCGACCAGTTCTAAATTTCACGTTATCAGCCCGAAGTGACCCTGAAAATTACTCATGCAATATACACGGGGTCCTAAAGAAGGGTTTCTTCGACATCCTTGTCCTTAAGCTCCAAAAAAGGTTTCAACCTCTGGCCATTGACTTTAAAAACATCCCCATTCTTGGGGTTCTCAATCTCAACTGCCCCATGAAAATAGACAGTGCGCACGATGAAGGGTCCAGTCCAATGGGATCTCAGTTTTCCTGGAAAGAGATGCAGGCGAGAATTATACAGAAGAACTTTCATGCCTGGTTCAAAGGATTTCCTCAAAATAGATTGATCGTGGTTTTTCTTCATCCGATCCTTATAAATTTTGGCATTCTCATAGGCGTCATTTCTAAGTTTTTCCAGCTCATTGAGATGCAACTTGCGTAGGCTACCGGCTTTAACTAAATCAAAATTGAACATTTTGATGGCCCAGTAAGCATTATGCTCCAATTCTACCGGCAGATGACATGCTTTCCCAAAGACCATTCGATATGGAGACATTCCGATCGGGGTCTTATAGGCAGTCCGATAAGCCCATAAAGCATCTGTCAATCTTGAAGACCAGTCTTTTCGGGTGGGACTGACTGTCTTTTCCAAAATTTGCTTTATTTGCCTATTGGACACTTCCACCTGTCTGCTAGTCTGTGGGTGATACGGAGTAGTAACCTGAGTGATAGAATATTTTTTCATCAGATTCTCGAAGGTGCTATTACAAAAATGACTCCCACCATCACTGATAATCGCCCTGGGGGTACCAAATCTAGAAAAGATGTTTTCTTTAATAAATTTGATAACCACGTGACGATCATTCTTTCTAGTTGGAATCGCCTCTATCCATTTGGAGACATAATCTACAGCAAGAAAAATGTATAAGTTGCCGAAGGAACTCGGAAATGGACCCATGAAGTCTATGCCACAAACATCAAAAATTTCCACAATAAGCATCGGATTTAAAGGCATCATGTTCCTCCGCGTAATTCTGCCTAATTTCTGGCAACGCTCACAGTGCAAACAAAACATGTGACAATCCTTGAAAAGAGTGGGCCGGTAAAATCCACATTGCAACACCTTTGCAGCGGTCTTCCTAGAACTAAAATGCCCACCACAGGCGTAGTCATGGCAGAATGATATCACACTTAAAAAGTCCTCTTCTGGAATGCATCTCCTAATGATTTGGTCCAGACAATACTTGAACAGATATGGGTCATCAAAGAAGAAATGCTTAACCTCAGACAAAAACTTAGACCTATCTTGTTTGGACCAGTGATCGGGCATCTGTCCAATGACCAGGTAGTTAACGATATCCGCAAACCAAGGGAAATGGGAGACACTCAGCAACTATTCATCCGGGAAACTCTCACTCAATGGGATGCTCTCATGCTCGTGGTCAGTAGGTAATCGGGAGAGATGATCAGCTACAACATTTTCAGAACCTATCTTGTCCCGAATCTCAAGGTCAAACTCTTGTAGCAACAGAATCCACCAAATCAAACGGGCTTTCGCATCTTTTTTCATCAACAGGTACCTAAGGGCCGAATGATCGGTGTAAACTATGACCTTAGACCCAATCAGATAGGGTCTAAACTTCTCCAGGGCAAAGACGACAGCTAACAGCTCTTTCTCTGAGCGTCATTCAAGGTCCTACTGGCATAATATATGACATGGGGCGATTTGTTCACTCTCTGTCCTAACACAGCCCCAAGAGCATGGTCAGAAGCGTCACACATGAGTTCGAAGGGAATTGTCCAATCAGGTGGCTTTATTATCGGAGTAGAGGTCAACTCCTTTTTCAATTGTTCAAATGCTTGTAGACAAGGTTCATTGAAGACAAAAGGCACATCCTTAGATAACAGATTGCACAAAGGTGCAGCTATCTTGCTAAAATTCTTAATGAACCGTCTATAAAAACCTGCATGGCGCAAGAAGGATCTGATGTTCTTCACCGTTTTTGGCGTTGGCAGGTTGGAAATGAGAACAATTTTGGCCTTGTCGACCTCGATGCCATTCTCAGAAATAACATGGCCCAGGACAATTCCTCTTTTCACCATGAAATGACACTTCTCCCAATTCAAAACAAGATTCTTCTCTTGACATCTCACTAAAACAAGGTTCAGGTGATGCAAACATTCTTGGAAACTACTCCCATGGATCGAAAAATCGTCCATAAACACCTCTAAGAATCGCTCGACCATGTCCGAAAATATGCTCATCAGACACCGTTGAAATGTCGCAGGTGCATTGCACAGCCCAAAAGGCATGCGCCGGTAGGCGAATGTACCAAAAGGACATGTAAAAGTTGTCTTATCCTGGTCCTTGGGTGCTATGGGTATCTGATTATAGCCTAAGTATCCATCAAGGAAACAATAAAAGGCATGACCGGCTAGTCTCTCAAGCATCTGGTCCATAAATGGGAGGGGAAAATGGTCTTTACGTGTGGCCGAGTTTAACTTTCTATAGTCAATGCACACTCGCCGGCCCGTCTGGGTCCTTGTGGGCACTAACTCGTTTCCCTCATTCTTCACAACAGTTATCCCGGACTTTTTTGGCACAACATGGACTGGGCTCACCCATGAGCTGTCCGAAATAGGGTAAATGATACCTGAATCCAGTAGTTTCAGAACCTCCACTCTTACGACATCCTTCATTGATGGATTAAGACGCCTCTGTGGTTCTCTGGAAGTTTTTGCATTTTCTTCCAAATGGATCCGATGTTGAACCACAGATGGGCTTATTCCTTTTATATCAGCAATTGTCCAGCCTATAGCCTCTTTGTGATCCTTCAGGATCTCAATCAATTGTTGTTCCTGGACTTTTTCCAAGTCCGAGGCTATAATGACGGGGAGAGTCTCAGCTGGGCCCAAAAACACATACTTGAGGGTGTCAGGTAGTGGTTTTAGGTCGAGCTTGGGCGGTTCTTCAATTGATGGAACAGGTGGGGCAGCCGATGGAGTCAAGATCTCTGGCTTGGGTTGCCATTGACTCCTCTCAAAAGCAGGGGCAGAATCCAGTAACACATTCACTTCTTTAATGTTATTCTCAACATTAATGTTACCTCCAAAATGTGCAAGACAGGCCTCTAGTGGGTCCTCACAAACTAATTGTGATCCTACACTCTCAATAAGCTCCTCTAGGTAACTCACCTCACAAATTTCATAACCACTCTCATCTCTAGGTTGCTTGCCAACGTTGAAAATGTTTATCTGGATTGTCATATTCCCAAATGATAGGTGCATCACACCATTTCGACAATTAATCAGGGCATTGGAAGTGGCAAGGAATGGTCTCCCTAAAATTACTGGGATCTTCACGACATTCCTGATTGGTGGTCGGATATCAAGGACTACAAAGTCCACCGGGAAAACAAACTCACCTACCTTGATCAAAACATCCTCAACAACACCTTTGGGGTACCTAACTGAAGCATCAGCTAGTTGTAAGGTCACCTTTGTCGGTTTCAGCTCCCCCAAACCTAACTCCTCGTATATCGAATACAGGAGCAGGTTGACACTCGCACCCAAGTCCAACAAAGCTTGTTCTATGTGATGATCCCCTATTTGAAAAGAAATTGTAAGACACTCAGGGTCCTTGTATTTGATCGGGGTTGAAGTGGTAATGATGGAACTGCATTGCTGGGCAAGAAAGGCTTTTTTCGGTACATTGGTTGTTCTCTTGAATGTGCATTAATCTTTGAGGACTTTGGCATAAGTCAGGATCTGTTAGATGGCTTCTAACAGTGGGATGTTAAATCTCACTTGCTTGAACACTTCAAGGATCTTATCCAACTGGACATTATTTTTCATTTGACCTAGCCTCTGAGGGTATGGGGCCTTGGGAACAAAGGATCTAGGAGGGGGCTCACTTGGTGAGGCAACTCCTACTGGTTTCTCAGGTTCCTGAGTAGGCTCTGGGTCCTTCTTTTGTTCATCAGGTTCTTCTTCCAAAACTACATGCTCCCTCCTCACTTGGGTCCGTTCAGATTGCCTAGGGTCCTCTTCTGGTGTATCAGCCTCTCTTGAGGCCATTCTACGGGTGGTAACTACATGCACTGCATTGACCTGCTCATGAACTTTGCCCTTGTCATCATGGACAACAAATTGGCCAATTGAAGTTTGGCCTTTGGGGTTGGCTTCGGGCTGACTTGGAAAAGTACCATTGTCTCTTTGAGCTATTGACCTAGCCAACTGACTGACAGTGTATTCCAGCTTGGCAATGGACTGGGTATTAGAATTCAAATTCTGAGTAGTGCTTTGCTGGAATTGGAGGATATTTTGGGCTAACATTTTCATTGTGTCCTCTAGAGAACTTATCTGCTGATTCTGGGGATTAAGATTCTGATAACCTTGGACCATGGGTGGTCCCTGTGACACTTGGGGTACTTGAGGCTTTTGGTATCCCGGAGGTGGCATATGCTGGGCCATTGGCTGAGAAGGGTTTCCTTGGTGTTGTCCTTTGGTCCATGAAAAATTAGGATTATCCTTCCAACCAGGATTGTATGTATTCGAATACGGATCATACCTCGGCCGCTCATATCTAGTATTCTGGTAAAGTGCACTCACCTCCTCCATACTCTCACTCTGACTTTGACCAAAGAATGCTCTACATTGGGATCTAGGATGGGTAAAGTCTCCACAATTGGTGCAGGGTGGGGCAATAGGGTCACTAACTACTTGGCTCATCTTTAATGATTCTAGGGTCTTTGGGGTGGTCTGCTGACAGGTCTGGTTCATTTCAAGGGCTTCTAATCTCCTTGTCAGGGTGGCCAATTTGGCCTCGGCCTCGAATTTGAGTTCCACTCTATGCATGCTCCTTTTTTCTGCAACAATGGGTCTTTTGGGATCCTCTCTGATAGGTTCCCATTGGAGAGTGCTCTCAGCGACCTCCTCAAGGTATGTCCAAGCTTGGTCAGCTGTCTTTCAAGTGAAAACTCTGTTGCAGAAAGACTTCACCATGGTCTTGGTGGGATAGTCCAATCCTTCATAAAAGATTTGGACTAGCCGGATCTTTTCAAATCCGTGATGCGGGCATTGTAACAGTAAGTCTTTGAACCTTTCCATGTACTCATACATGGTTTCTCCCTCCAGTTGGTGGAAGCTGTTCAGGGTATGTCTAATGAAGGCCGTTTTTTATTTTGAATAAAGCTTTTTTATAAAAGGCCTCGACTAGTCCCTCCCATGTGTTTATGGAATTAGCCTGTAGGGCGTAAAGCCATGCTTTCGCCTTCTCCTTCAGCGAGAATAGGAACAACCTAAGCTTAAGGGCTTCTTCAGACATATGGTTATACTTCATGGTCCCACAGATTTCCTCAAACTCTCTCACATGCTGATATGGGTTCTCATTTTCCACCCCTCGAAAAATTGGTAACATTTGGATTAAGCCGGATTTCAGCTCAAATGAGGCATTCGTGGTGGGTATGACGATGCATGAGGGCTGGGTAGATCGGGTTGGGTACATGTACTCCCTAAGAGTCATGGTTTGGGGGTGTGGGTTTCCCTCAACCATTTCCTCAATGGCAATGGGGTCCGCGAAATTCTCAACAGGGATATCGAATAAATTGAAGCTCTCTAAACGACCTTGCACACGTAACCAATTGTGCATAAACTACCGCTCAACTCCGAAAGTGATGGTCTGCTCAAGTGATAATGAACGAGGATTAATGCTTAAACAAACAAGCAAAACAAAATAATTTTGAAAAACAAACCAAACTATGCTTAACTAAGGCTACCTAAGTTTAAACTAGACAGCTCCTAACTGTGAAGAGTACACCTAGGCCTCCAATCCGGTCCTATGAAACGTAGTCGGCCAGGCAAGCCCCCAGGGGATTGGTGGGATCACGATGCGCGTGGCAAATGTTCCGCTTAAATACCAAACTCCTAGAACAGATGAACTGTCTCCCTTAAGGGACAAGGCTATTCTAGGCACCGATTTCCGTCAAGGAGCGCAAATGGTACAACCTTTGATGGTCTTCTCCTAATGAGCTCATGTCCTATGGTCACGTTTCTACTCAAATTTTATTTAAGGCTAAGGATTCCTAAGTAGTGAGGAAAATGAGTTCCTATGGGCAAGGAAATGGTGATGAAATCTAATCCTTATCTTATTGGGGGTATGATTGCCTTACTAAGTGTGTGCTTTCCCAATTACTTTGTGTATTTGAAAATGATTAAGCACTACAAAGCAATTAAACAATCAAACAACCAACAAAATTAACCCACTAATGGGGGATGCATGGGTGTATCGAAATACACACCTCCCAAACTAAATTGGGGGAAGTTTGGTTAAAGTCGACCCAAGCCACCGACATCAATTTCGGTGTACGAACTTGGGGAGCCACGATGGTATCGTCCAACCGTCCTCCTTCCTTAATTATTACAATGCTTTGAAAAATTAAATGAACTTTAAAAATTATTACAAACTTGAAATGAATCCTAATACAAGATTTTCTAAGAAAGAAAATTAAATTCCTAAATTAGAGTTCTTTGGTTGCTCTTTTCCTCTTTCCTTGCTCCAACCGCGGAACCCCTGAAAATACAAACAAGTAAAATGTGTAGAATCCGCAATGAAAACTAAAAGAAAGAATAAAACTGCAACTAAGCTATATGAGAGTTGAAAATCCTTAAAATGAAAGATTCCTATGTACTTCAATCCCCGGCAACGGCGCCAAAAACTTGATGGCGATATCCGTAAGTATACGGTTGTCTCAAGTAATATAGACTATAGAAGTCCGAATATCGTTCCCACGAGAATTGTTACAAGGAAACTAACAATGATCAATGAAAAGGAGTATCAACTCAAATATAGCTAACACATGCAAATGAAAATAACAAAAACAATGGAAACAATAACAAGGAAAATAAACAAAATGCAAACTAAAAGAAAACAAGAACTAGAAAAACTAAGAGATGTTAGTAAAAATAGAAAAACTCAAGTGAGAACAAGCTAAGTAACAAAGTTAATGATAAAAATAATAATAATAATAACAACAAGGTTAATACAAGAACAATGGAGAAATGTTAGATAGATCAAATGAATAAGTGTGTGAAAATAACAAGTGAAAGATAGAAAATGAGTGGATGAAGATAAAGAAATATGCTAAAGTAGTGTGAAATCAAATGTGGAATTGATGGTGTGAATAGAGATATGGAGTGTGAGAATCAAAACAAGTGAATAAGTGTGTGAGAAAGTAAATAGAATCAAACTAAAGTAAGTAAAACAAGAAACAAGCAATACTAATGGATGATTGAATCATCTAGAACCCACTAAGTGACACTAATCCAACACTAATGCTCTTCTCTTTTCCCAAAAAAAAAAAGAATACTCAAATATAATTACAAATCAATGCTTAGATTTGGAAAATATAACTTTAAAGCTAATGGATGATTTCATTATTTGCAGCTGCTACTTTCTTCCAAGTCATCTATTTGCAGCAAAAGGCCTTCCTAGTTGAAAGCGCGGTTGTTCTTTATTGATAAATGCAGTGGATTCTTCTCCCCTTACCCAGGCAAGTCTCCTCCTTCTCATCCAATCTTGAGGTCTTTAGGGTGGGGAGATTAGTTTGGCATCTTCTAGCCTCTCTAGGCAGTCCCCTTCTCTCCTAGGGTCGACTTCTTAGCAGCAATGATTTTGGCAGTCAGGCTTTCCTAGGTCTCTGTCCTGCCAGTTGTTGCTGCTCCAGGCGGGAGTTATTCTGGCAAATTGGGATCAGTTTTGGATTTTATGATAGGGGGCCTTGCTCTATCTATTGTGTTGCCCCGCTCCTTTCCTTTGGTCTTCTTCCCTTTCTTCTAGCAAAGTGTGGTTTTGAATCTGTCCCATCCTACCTTGGGAGAATTTTGCTGGTTCTGTAGTGTTTGGGGAGATATGTATCTTTCCTCTTTTGCTTTTATTTTCTTTTCCTGTTTAGTGCTGTATTATCCTCCCCTGTTTCTTTTGGGTTGGCTTTTTGGGAAGGCATTTTTTGGATGTATTCTTTCTTCTCCTTGTCCAGGTGGCTTTGCCCCCTTTTCTTTCTTTTCAATACAAATTTACCAATTAGCAAAAAAAAAGGGCTTTAAGGGAATTAAGGAGCTTTTTCCTAGTAAACATGAAATCCCAAGAAAGATTCTTTTCTTTTTTCAAACTCTCCACAAGAAGGAGGCGTTGTTTCGTTACCCGGGTTGACAGCCCCATCAAAATTCAATTTAAACACTCCTTTAAGGAGGTGGGGTCCACTCCTCTTGAGGAAGCCCTACGAACTACGAACTACGAAGAGAGCTACAAGGAAAATAGAGTGAGCAACATTCCACTCATAAAGGGCTAATTTGGTCCTTTGAATAACTGAACCTAGTAAAATTGAGCATTGTTGAAATAGGTAGTTGTTTCTCATCTTCTATAAATACCAGAAAAAAGTAACTCCAAGCCTCTTGTTGTTGTTAAAGGACTTGTTCCAAAACCAATGAGAAAAGGTGGGGGACATATAAGGTCTAGGAATAGAGCGAGGTAAGGGATTCCATGTGTCCATAGCAATAGGACAATGGGCAAAGAGGTGGTCCACTATCTCATTTTCTTACCTACATAACACACATTTTGTGTCCACAGAATTTCAAAAATTATTGAGCTACGAATGAATTGGCAGTCTACCTAGCTAGCAGTAGGCACCATGTGAAAAATTGAATTTCGAATGGCACTTTCATATTCCACATAATCTTCCATGGCATTTTAGGGCCAATTTGCATGTCATTCATAATAAACTTATAAATGGTTTTAACCAAACAAGTCCCGGCTTGCTCACTCCCCAAACATCTAATGTCGCTTCCTCCAAGCAATACTGACAAAATTTGGTTGGCCACATTGCTATCCCAAATATTATTCACAAGCATTTCATTCCATCTAGGCCCCAAATCACTATAGATGATCATGTCATAAACTAATGATTTATCACTTAAATTGTCCATAGTCCGACTTCAATCTTTGCCACTGCCAAGATCTTGAACAGAAGGAACCTATTTGTCCCCCAAGATTTTCACTCGAGATCCATCCTTGATAATCCATTTTTTATTATTAAGGATGAAATCCCTGTGCCTTATCATAGCCTTCCAAAATTTAGAATCCTTATCAAAGTATTTTTGAGAGAGGAGCTTAACCCATAGAGCACTTGGGTTTTCAATAATCAATCTCAAAACATTGTGAACCATAATCGCAGCATTTTGGAGTTGAGTATCCTTCAAACCCAGACCTCCCTCTTTGATGGATTTTGTTGTGATGTTCTAAACTACAGGAGTAATGCCCTTAAATTTATCAATTTCAAACCAAAGAAAGTTCCTTTGAGCAGAATTGATGAATTTCTAAAACTTCTTAATAATAACTTGATGACCCATCCAATAATTAGGCATACCAGAATTAACCACTTGGACTAGAATTTTCCGACCCACAGGGGATAGAAAAGGCCCACTCTAGCCAGCCAACTTCATATTGAGTCTTTGGTTAATTACATTCTCAGTCGCACTTGCAAGGAAGAGCCCAAATAGGTGATGTTATACGTGCACTTTTCAATTCTTAGCTCGTCACAAATAAATGATTTGTAAAGATATATGTAAAGATGATCAACCAACTATGCAGATGGTTTGAAAAATGATTGTTGAAGGTTGCCAAATGCCCAAGTACACTAGTTTAGGAATGGCTTTCCTTCAATGCATGGTCCATTACTACTGGGGACCCAGGTAGAAGAATCTGGGGGCTAAAGCCCCCGCCCTACCTGGAAAAAGGTTAAGAATTTTAAAGAACCCCCTACAGGTTTTGATAATTAATATGTGTTTTTTTATGTTTGCCCCTTCCCCCAATTTTTCTTTTACATTAAGCCCCTAAGTTAAATTTCTTAGATCGGCTTATTTACTAGTAGTTTCCATCTTTGAATAATTGAATAGTGATTGTCCGTGCATTGCACTTGTATGTCTCCTTTTGTTGCCCGTCTAGCGTTCTACTAGCTAAGGATTTGAGGTGATTTTTTAGTCAATAAACCGTTGAAACTTCATTATCCTCTTAATTTTGTTTTACCAATTTGCACACGTGCAGGTAGAGAACATACCCAATGATTCATCATGGGGCAACGGTGAAAGCCTAGATTCCCAACCAACTAGGCAACCCATTGTTCTCCGACTCTCTACCTTCTTACAAATTTCTATGGATTTTGAACATATAACAACCCTACAACCTCTCCGCCGTTGAAGTTAATTAATTAAAAAAATGTTTGCATAAGTACTATTCAGACAAAAAAAAAAAAGCAACGAAAATCATATTCTTACCCTTACAACATGTGATATATATCCTATATATGATTGTAGGATATCATATGCTTGTGTGATATCCTACATTCACATAATATTGCAGATATTCACTTTTTCCCTCTTAATCTGAAAACTTTGTTTTCTTTGCATCATCCATGCTTGCTGCAAAAACTCTTACTTGGAGCACAGACATACATTGTCTTAAATATACAATATACAATCAATAGGTAAGGCTTTTTTATCATTTTGTGTTTTTACAACCAGCTCCTTTCACTATTTTTCTTTATCGGTTTGACACTCTAAATAATTTCATTTTACTCTACTCTACAAACAAACAGGCCCTAGAAAAATCTATCTTATTATCCAAATCTTCCATCTCACTCATCACAAGATGTGTATGAGCCCTATTTCATCCTTTAAAGACATGAAAAAAGGAGTTTTATGTGGTATGAATAACATTTTTTTAGTTTTTTTTAATGGTTGAGATTGTAAAATCACATAACAAGAATTAGATCCTTACGCACCTTGTGAAATCTAATAGGAAAATGTGTTCTTTTTTCCTTTTCTTATAATAGCAATGTAAAAGGGAAGAAAAAAGAGGACAACAAGATGGGTTGTACTAAAACTCTTTTTTTTTTTTATGCAACAACTATGGGTAAAGTAGATTTTTGTGCAATATCCTATAGTTGTAGGATATCACACATTTTAAGGGTATGATCGTAATTCTTACGCCGTCCTTTGTTATACAAATAATTCTAGGAGCATTTTTTCAACTTCATCTGTTGAGAGGCAAGTCCAGTATTACGGTAGCTTAATTAATGGTCAAAATCTCAATTTTCTATCGACTCATATGTGGTCAAGTTTTGCTTCCACTGAACATTAGATAGGTTATATCTCTAAATCCAACTTTATCAAGAGCCACCATTCACTTCGAATTATTCACACAATCAATGCATATAATAAATCTAAAAGTGACCTGTCCTTATCCCAATCTATTTCCTTCCACAATTTTTCTAACAAAAATACAATTTTCTTGTAACACATATGTCAAACAATTTTTTGCTTCCACGGAACGTTAGATTGGTTATATAGATTTATCTCTAACTCTATCTTCAACAAAGTCATTATTCATCATGTGTCATACAAGGGGCGATTGCTCTTTCAGGTTTCAACTCCTTGAAATTAATCACCCATTCAACACATGCTAAATCTAAAACTGATTGTCACTTTGATTGAAGTTTATATTTAGGGGTCAACATTCTCATTTGTCAAAACCAAGTTGCTTCCACGGATCTCTAAATCTAGCTTCAACAAAAGCCGTCAAATACTATTGATCATCACGTGTCATTGAAGGTGATTGGCCTTACAAGTTACAACTAATTGAAAGTGACTCTCACATTAATTGAGGTGATATTTGTTGAGAAGTAGGCTCCATGTGAGTGGGAGTATACTAACGCGCATGAGGTTTTGGCACGAATGATTAGCGAGGAAAATTTAATGTAATATCAAATTAAACTAGTCAGTTGAGAGTTTGAATCCCAAGAGGAATGACTCGACGTTAAAATAAATGCGTGTCTCCAAAAATACACTGACCGAATTCCATCAGATTGGGAGTGTTGAAGAGGTGAGTAATGCAAAAGATGAAGTCCTCCAACAAAAAATGTGGGGTGACAGGTGAACTCGTCGGTTCCCTCCTAACGAATGTAGGTATCAATGAGCGCAAAATCAATCATGATGATGTATAACCATTATGTATGAAATCATTTGCTTTGAGGAGGAGGAGCAAATGTGGTAACAGGTGATAAATCTCGTTTTGTGGGAGTATAACCAGAGGGACCGCTGACCAAAGGTGTAGGTGGTCTCATATTCCCTCCCCTCTTGCTCTCTCCTACCATGAAAGGTGAACCAAGAGGAAGATGGTCACTCCCAACTGCTCTACCATCATGGTGCGCGCAGCTGCTGCTTCTCCAATGTCGTACGAGAAGACGCTGCGAGAGATGGATGACTTTGAGCAATGATAAGCACCATTAATGCCCACAAAACCAATGTCATGTGCCATGCCATGGTGATGCCTTAAAAGAAGTAATGATATGGAAATGATCTCGTGAGTTTATCTTTTATGGTCTCAGCTCCTCCTATGTGCATCAAAGACGCGTTTTTGGTCACAGAGTGAGTCATGTGGTTTCGTTTTTTATTTTGGTTTGTTTTTTTGTTTTTGGGTTCTGAGTGCCTTTCTGGTGGTTTGTTCTGTTTGTAAGTCCATCCTCACAAAAAAAAAAAAAGAACCGGATCCCCTGATTGACCCTGTTTGGACCAAACAGGGGATCCTTATCCCCCCAAAAAAAAGAGTGATGCGGTTCAGTTCAGAAGACGATAACAGAGGTCTTCTTATATTCTGCGTTCAGAACACGGCAGTAGATACAGACATGTCTCATATATTTTGAATATGACAAAGGAGCGACAATTGGTTGGGTCATGTCAATATTAGGTGGTCACTCCTGCAGGTAGTATGTATCGGTTCAACTTGAAATTCATCCAAAAAAAAAACAAAAAACTTGAAATTCATCCAGTGACCAATAAGGTTGAAAACTTTCAATCGAAGAGGTTTTCTGTTTTTTTTTTTCTTCAAATAAAAAAGATTAATGTAAAAGTTAAAATGGACAACCTGAATCTTTAATAGGCAGGTCGTGTCCGAACTGAGTTAGCAAATCATAGTTCAGATTCTAAATTAACTGGCTGAAGTTATCCATGCCAAATTAACAATTTTTTTTATAATGTTTTTGGATAGATAAACAAGTAGTGAGCTAAATTGTAAGAATGAACTAAATCCCAAACCCAATACAATGATTTAGGAGGCTGAAAGTTTGAACTGGAGCCCACTTGAAAAATGTGGGTTAGTGTAATAGCTGTGACAGGGGATCTGGACTCTTTAATGTTGGCCTTTCTCTCAAACACATGTGAATAGAATTGTAGAATTCTCTCTCACGCAAATGTGAATAAAATTGTAAAAGATCAGGCCAAAGAAGCCGACGGGGACCCGACTCTCTCATGTCGGCCTCTCTCTCACACTGTCATACAACATGTGAATAGAATTGTAAAAGTCTCTCTCTCTCTCTCTCTCTCTCTCTCTCTCTCTCTGGATCATATGAATAGAATTGTAAGGTGAGGCCAAAGAAGGCGGTGCAGACAGTTCATCATCCACAAAGACTGTCTCACCAATCATACAGTGTCTGTCTCACCATTCATACAGTCTAAGCCCTTAAATGAACTGAAGGGCCAACTACTACTCTAGAAGAAAGCCTTTTTAATCTCAACTCTCAAGCCGAACCAGCAGAAAGTTCAGATGAACCCACGAGTGGCTGAACCATAAATATATAGTGGGCCTCACCAGTGAAGGATAATGCTACCAGAAATCTCTCACTTCAAAAATCTTAAAGATTCTTTTTGTTTTTTTTAAATGCACGGGAAAGTTTATAAAACATATATTGTACCCATGATATCATGGGATTTAGGGTAAAAAAGTTTTTAAAAAAAATTGTGACTAGAGTCAAGTAACTCTGGTGACATTATATAAATTTCGGTAATAAAATTGGTATAATCGAATTTAAAGATGGCTAATATGTAAAAACCTCATTTATTTGTTATTAAGATTTTCTCTTAATGTTATGAGAAAACCTCAAATTTGTAAATATCCCAACACGATGATAATTTCCGGAGAAAGACATTTGTGACAGTATAACATTCAGACTTGCCAATATCTTTGAAACCCCATTCTGAAAAGTAACACTCAAAAGAAGATAAATATTGATAGAAGTGTTGTTGGCCACCAAAATGTTAGGTATTGTTACAGTTTTTAAAACCCCATTCTGAAAAGTAAAACTCAAAAGATAGATGATTGCGATCCGATTGATGATTTATATTCAACATATAAAGATTGATTTCTACTCTTAAAGACAACAGAATAATAGAAACGTGCCCAGCGTTCCTTCCAACTGAACCAAATCAAAGAAAATTCTATCTTATCTTAGAATTCATCCTAATCTCACACAAGATCCTTCCATTCTTTGTACGAAACCACGTGATTTATTTTCAACGGTATGAAATATCGCGCGCGAGGAATAGGACACTAAGGCTTGGCTCTATAAAATGGGCAAATGTGGGAACTGACAGGTAAAATAGACACAACATTCTTTCTTCAAAAGACCCAATCCTTTCTCTGACATTTCCAGAATCATATAGTAGTGGGTGCTGCTTCAACAATCTTTGTGGGCTGAATCCATTTGGGTGTATAGATTGGTCCTGGTGTGAGACATGGAAGTGTTTGAACCCTGGAGGTTGATTTTGGCAGCAATATTTGCTGGATTTCTCCATTTCCAGGGCGTATGTTCCTCTGACGTAGGTATAGCACAATGCCATTTTGGGTTCTTATTTCCTTCTTTCCATTGTAATCACTGTGGGGCATATTGTAAGGCCTACTTGTCATCAATACCCTCTCACGCTTATCGATCTATACCTCTTTGCATGGCCCATGATTCTGATCAGAATGATTGTACCGTATAAGCTTGTCCATGAGGTTTGAGTGACATTCTAGATATTGGCCTAATATTCTGGCCCAATTGAGACTGTGGCGTCAAATGTTAGGCCTACGCCCATCTACTCTTAGTTTGCTAGCCGGGCCAAATCTTATACGATAGATATAGGACCAGGACAATTTAATTGGACCAGAAACTAGGCTTGTGTCCAGCCTACATGCCCTGAGAAAATGGCCCATGATAAGATCAAGTCGGGCCCGGTTCAAATAAAGATAGTGCTTGACCTTTCCATTTAATTACCAATATTTGTCTTGAAATTAATTGAATCGTCAATTCTAATCTGCTTCTCACTTATGCTCATTTTGAATCATTTTATTTCTATCTACTCATTATGTACGTAGTTTGTATTAGTGCCCTCAACTAACACTCAACAAATACATTTACCTGCTTTGTTCTTTGTCCTTGCAGCTCCAAATTACACTTTCATGCAAGAAGCAACCACGGCCCCTCCAGTAGCTTACTATGACTACATCATCATTGGAGGAGGAACTGCAGGCTGCCCTCTAGCAGCCACCCTCTCTCAAAACTTCAGGGTTTTGCTCTTGGAAAGGGGTGGCTCCCCCTATGGCAATCAAAACATCACCAACTTGGCCACCTTCACCGACACACTCACAGACACGTCCCCAACATCGCCCGCTCAAAGTTTCGTCTCCGAGGACGGTGTCGTCAATACACGAGCTCGTGTGCTAGGAGGGGGGACCTGCTTGAACGCCGGGTTCTACACGCATGCAGACCCGGAGTACGTGCAGAAGGCTGGTTTGGATTTGGATTTGGTGAACAGATCCTATGAGTGGGTGGAGAAAGTGATGGTGTTCGAGCCACAGTTGAGACAATGGCAATCTGCGGTGCGAAATGGTTTGCTAGAAGTGGGCGTGTTGCCTTATAATGGGTATACGTTCGAACACATTTATGGGACTAAGGTAGGAGGGACCATCTTCGACAAGGACAACCATCGACATACAGCTGCTGATTTGCTTCAGTATGCAAACCCAAGTAGCATTACAGTTCTTCTGCATGCCACTGTGCACAAGATCTTGTTTAAAACGAAAGGTCAGAATCCTACCACTCAATCTTGTAGTGTGACCAAGCTATTTTAGAGTAAGATTTGAGTATATCCATGAATATTGTGGAAGATCTACCGATTAAAAAAAGTCTGGAAGAAAGTTTTGAGCAACTCAGTTTTTCATTAAGTTCCACTATGGGTTTCACTCTGTCCTTTGATAAAATTAAAAGCGTGCAGGAGATCACTCAGAAGTCATTTGTTTGCATCCATTTACATATATAAATGGGGTTCATAAATTGGTTACGCATCTCAATATTTGTTTGTGCCAATTACGCATTTGATGTGTAAATGATAGTTTGAAAATGGGAGTGGTTGTGTGGCTAAAATCTTCACACCTCCTAGGGTGGTAAACGATTACGCACGTCAGAGTGTGCATGGGCATGCAGGTGTTACAGTGAATCACACACCAATTTTGGCAGTTCTTTTTTTTTTTTTTTGTGAGATTTTTTAATCCAGTGGACTTCTAAATGAAGATCTGAACTATTGAATTGAAAGAAGTTGCTGGTCCCAGATGGGTGTCGGAACCGAACTCGCCGAGAACCTTGTGCGTTCCGGTGTGAGGTAGACCTGCGAACTCGCTGCGAATGCTCTCAGATCTTCTGGATGATCAACCAAGAGTTCCCATCTCCCTTATATAGAGCAATCCCTAGGAGTTACAACTCTATCCGGATTCTACCTCTCCTGGAATCCCACATCTCCTGACCAGCGTGGGAATTCTGCCAACTGAGAGTCTGAACTTGATCCAAACTCTACCACTAAGAGTTTGATCCTTATCTGACTCAACCAGATCAAGACTTGTTGGGAGTTCATCCGCGGCACACCGCCGGGCTCGATCTGGCGTGGGCCCAATGGCAGTCGGGCCACACAATTTTCCTAACATGAATGTCTTTAAAAGGACAAAAAGGGCCATGAGCTGATATACAGACCAAAAAATCTGCCTCTCTGAACTTCTATGGGCACTAAAACATGATCTAAGCCGTTCATCCTCTTTCAAATGACAAAAAAGGTTAGGGGATCAAATTTTAGATTTTGATTCATCATTGATTTGGAGAAATTTGAGAGAAACAATGAGCCGTTGGATGCACTCATATAAAATGGTCTGATTTTCATGAGTTTTTTAGGCATTCATATTTTTTTTTAATTTTGTATTCTTCTGGGCCCCTAATTCATGATCCAAACCATTCATCCTCTTTAAAAGGTTAAAAACGTCTCAGGGTCAAATCTCAGCAATTGATTCATCATACATTTTGTGAAAATTAAAATTTAAAGGCAAATATATATGTGCAAATTCTGATAAGTAGGTTGGCATTGATAGTTGAAATATTGAAATTGACTAAGCAAGCATTGTGATCATTCATTCATGTACAGGGGAATCAAAAACAGCAGCTCATGGGGTGATCTTTAAGGATGCTGCAGGCAACGAGCACAGCGCCTACCTGAGCAAAGAGAGAGGGAAAGAGTCCATGGGTGAGGTCATAGTTTCAGCAGGTGCACTGGGCAGCCCTCAGCTGCTTCTCCTGAGCGGAATCGGGCCAGCCCAACACCTCAAGTCCTTGGGCATCAAGGTGCTACTCGACCAACCCATGGTTGGCCAAGGCATGGCAGACAACCCAATGAACTTCATCGTCGTCCCCTCCCCTTCTCCGGTCGAGATCTCCCTCGCTCAACAGGTCGGCATTACTCGATTGGGAACCTACATTGAAGCACTCAGTCGCATCGATTTCGTCAGATTCTTTGGATTAACCACACCAACCAATGAAACAACTCCAGAGACCACAAAGAGTGCTTTGGAAACCATTGAAAGACTTCAAAATGCTGGAATGATCCTCGAAAAGACGATCGGCCCCATTTCAACTGGCTATCTCAAGCTAAGAAATAGGAACCCAGACGACAATCCTATGGTCACTTTTAACTACTTCAAAGAGCCTGAGGATCTACAGAGATGCGTAAATGGCATGAAAATCATTGAGGGTGTAGTCAATTCCAAGGCTTTCTCCAACTTCAGATACCAAAACGTTACTGTGGAAGCTCTCCTCAACATGGCTCAATATCTAGTGAAAAATATACAGCCCGAACGCAGTAATGCTTCAACTTTTGAGTCATTGGAACAGTACTGTAAGGATACTGTTGTCACCATATGGCATTACCATGGAGGCTGCCAGGTGGGCCGGGTCGTGGACCATCAGTATCGGGTACTTGGGGTTGATTCACTTCGGGTGATCGATGGCTCGACCTTTATTGACTCCCCGGGGACTAATCCCCAGGCGACCCTTCTGATGCTCGGAAGGTAATTTCAATCATCATCATCATCACCACTATCATTAATGGGCCAGACTGTCATGTTCATCTGTCACCTTTGATTAGTATGCATAATCCGCACGGGCCAGCCCATTCAATATTAGGACCCTGCTTGTGATGGGTCTGTTTAAGGGCTAGATACTTGGACTCGCTGCTTCTTTTAGATTTGAAAGTTCAAGCCATGGTTTGAAAACTTGGGAACTCGACTCGAACTAGGAGGGTCACTGAGCCAAGTAACTTGGGAAAGTCTGGCTGAGTACTCAGTAAGACTCATTCAACTCTGCTAGACTCTTCCCACCAAAAAAAAAAAAAAAAAACTCTGCTAGAATATGTGTCGTGCTGTGCTGAGTTGAGTTGGCTGAGTACATTGTGATTTGTGGCAGTGCCTAGTGGGCCCCACATAGGGGATCGCATAGGAGGATCTCCTCCAGTCCTGCAACATCAGCCATCTATGTGTTAATTACAATGAGTAGAAATGCATAGAAATTGCATAGTTGGTTGCTCCCAGGTATAATAACCTTTTATTAGATATGACTGGGCGTAGAAAACTTGGCCCTTGTTATCATCATGCCCACATCTTGCATTGCCAGTTTGCACTCGGCCCGTGCGGCCCCCAGTTTGTTGACAACCCCGTGATCACTGTCACTTATGACCACTACGATTTCTACCAATGTTCTGATTTATGATATTTGTGATTCAGGTACATGGGGATTAAGATAAGGAACGAGAGGCTTGGAAGATATGATTTGGACTAGTATTTGACTTGGAAGTTCATTCTTATTTTAGTAGTGATACATGATTTTGTGAAGTTCTACAATAAGATGATCGCTTGAATGATCACTAGTAAAAAAAATTGAATAGACGGTGTTGAATAATGTTTTTTTTTTCTTGGTAAATGTTGAATAATGATTGTTATGGTAGCCCAATGCCAAGGTCATCTAATTCCAATGAATAGACCATGGTCTTTGTCATGGTCCCTTGGGCTTTAATCTATTAATATTACTAGATTAGCAATGGTTCTCCTTCAATGGTCCATTACCAAATAGTCTCTTTCTTTGAATAAATATTGCACTTGTATATTTCCTTTTGTTGCCCTATTCGGCATTCTACTGGCTAAGGATTTGAGATGATTTTTTAGTTAACAAAACACAGATTTTCGAGTCAATATACCATTGAAACTTCATTATTATATCATGCAAACATGTCGAACTGTCAAAATTTTAAATGACCAATTTGCTCCTCGCAATGATTGTTTTGCCCCATAGGGAATTTTCACCTGTGGGATGCCCGCATGATGAACGCCTTTAATTCGAGAGAGGAAGTCTTGGCAATGTTTCCTTGATCGTATTAACTTGGAGCAGTGGATACCAGGTCGGTGCACGACAAGAAGTTCTATTTAACTTCATCACTGCAATGATATGCCTGATTATATTCAAACATGGTCGCTATAACATTAGTCAAGTCGGACTGATTTTTTATAGTGTTAGATGAGATGGTTAGAAATGAGCAATGAAGATAATTTTTTAATGAAACCAGTGATCCATTACTTCCTCTGACGGGGTCAACCTTAGCAGCTGTAATATTAAATACCTCAAAGCTAAAGAGCTAAACCTTATGTCTAGACTTTCAGTAGTACTTGCTTGAAACTTTTGAACCTTCCCATGCCATTTACAGTGTTCTTCTATAACCGCTCAGCTGATAAGGGCCTGTTCGGATGTGAAGAAAGAAACCAAAGGAAACTCTTTACAGCTCAATGTAGACTTTCTTATTCATCCCAAAAGACTCCTATTTCTTCTTGCAACTCCATACTTACACAGTTCACTGGAGTGGCCGCATGGTAATGTTGGAAAAATATCTGAGGACTTGAGGTCTCAAGTTGGTACCCATCGGCTGTATGACTGGTTGTATTCAATGGAAATAGCACTTTTTGAGAAGCAAGTTTTTCGGCATAAAACTTGCCTATCAACTTTTTAATGTCAAATAAGTTGAGAAGGAAGTTTGCATTTATAAAAGATCACCTTAACTAACCATATTAGACTTGAACCCTGATTGCGGCGGGCTTGAGCTTCGAGCTTTAAGCCACAGTGAGGAGGGCAGACCCCTTCTAGACCAAGTTGGACTTCGTGGGTCTAGAGATTGTCATAGGTTTAATGGTACTTAGTTGTCCTAATGCCTTGAAGCTTTTTTTTTTTTTTTTTTTTTGCCCCTCCTTCCATTCTGATAGGAAATGAGCCCACCATTAGATTAACACGAAAATATGAGTTTTTTCTAAAAAATTTTTCCAAAGTGCATATTGTTGATCAATCTTAAATGTGAGGCCCAACAAATATTGAAACTTCATTGTAACCCAAATATAAAGGAGGAATTCTCACGAGTGCTTCGGATTTTATACATAAGAGGGCAAGATATAAGATTCTTATAATATTTTATTAAAGTGCATTATACATGATAAATGTGATTGGCAGCCCAAAAATAGCCATACCTCATATAAAGAGAGGCCGCTTTTATGACAGGTTCAGATTTTGCAGGGGCCCGCACCACTGGACAAGTGGCTTGGATCTTTTAAAATAATATTTTGTACAAGTGCTATAAAATCTTACAGTGGGACCAAGAGAAATTAGGGAGTAGATTGAGCCATATTATCATACAAGAAAGCAGAACTTTTTGAGCATTTCAGATTAAAAGTGGGCACCTGTTAGCTTACATGAGAAGTTGAAATGAAAAAAATTAGTGATCAGATCAAAAAAAAAAAAAAAAGTGAATAGTTCAAAAGTAAAAGCACAATATTATGACAAAAAAACTACCCTCAAAAGGCAAGGGAAGAGTGGTTTTTTGTCGTTTTAGTGTTCTACTCTCAACTCCCTCTTCTTTTTTTTTTTTCTTTTGATTTGACTCTTAATTTTATTTCACTTCACTCCACTCCACAGGCAAACAAACAGACTAGGTACTTTTGTAAATTACAAAATGCCCCTTACAGTTTCATATCCAGTTAAAAACCTCCAAGACCCTGCCAACAAAGATCAAATTCCTCAGGCTTTGAGCTGAGGCACAGAAGGCTGCCCAAAACACCTCCAAAATATAGTGCCTGCTGTTCACATGTGGAAAATGTGGCCATGACAAAAAAAAATTGAGAGATTTTTAACTTAAATAGTCCAGACTTTCATCACTTAGTAGTAGGACAAATGCATTTAGAAGTCTCAAGGAAGTCAGATAAATTCAAGTAAAGCATCCAAATTTTGCCGATGCTTCCTAAAAGTACACAACCATAATTAGAGGAAATGAAACAAATCCAACTCACTCAATTATAAGTACCCTCTGCAATGGAGTTGTTTTCGCTTATTGAATACAATGATGGAGAGGCATTAAACAGAATGTTGCTGATAGTAGACTACAGGAACATTTCATGTCTAGCACGAACTGTATATATTCTCGGCAATGCCTTCTAGTTGACGGAACAATTTTCACATTCTAGATGGCTCCGGACAGCTTTCACCAGAAGAAACTGTTCCAGGTTGCTTTTTGTGGTATCCAAACAGCTTTCACCAGAAGAAACTGTTCCTGGTTGGTTTCTGTGGTACAGACATTATCCACACTATTTTGTGGAGGTTAATCAGTAGCAAACATTAAGTTACTACGAGGTTAATCAGTAGCAAACATTAAGTTACTACAAGGCTCAATAAATTACTGTAGATATGACAGTGCCTGAGAAACATTTCGAGATATCCGCTCATGTATTGGCTCCTGAGCATAAATAAATAAATAACATTATGAAGTCATCCATGTTCATCTAGTCAACAAGTAATCAAAATGAAATTCATTTGGGCTACCTGCATCCCTGGCATCTCAAATTTTGATTTTGTGATAGTCTCAAACAGGAAAATGTATCTGCCATTGCCAGCCAAAATATATCAGTCTTCTGCATGCATCTTTATACAATTAAGCAACAAGAGTTAGGATTTGTACAATTTGCAAATCAATCATTTCAAGTACTATTTCAAGGTCCTTTGGTCTTTACTTCATTGCAGGCTTTTGAGATTGTTTGATGAGAAAGTTAAAAATTCTACTCTTGACATCCAAACCCACAAAACTCACCTTCAATTTGTTATCCTCGAGTTAATAAATGTATTTTTGGGATTTCTAATACTCTCTGTCATTGTTACAACTTACAATAGATCATTTCTCCTATATGTAACTGGAAATCAGCATTATAATAGAATTTTTGTAATATATGTACATACTGCAGAGCAAAAGGGAGCAGTAGAGTTGTTAAGAGATCACAATCATGGGTGGATGTTACCATTTAAAAATATGTAATAAATGTTACCATTTAAAAAAATATCTAAATATAATATATATATATAAATGGTAACATTCATTATATAAAGCTTAACAGTACAACAAAAATATATGACACCTCCAACCGAAAAGTGAAAACAATAAAATATACAGGAGACATAACACCAAAAACATACTGAGGAGGCTACAGAGGCCTCATGAAGACCAGCAACCTCCAAAAACAACTCAAACCTCAGAGCCCAAAAGCAAGAAATGACAAAATACAACGAGGTCATGCCCTTGAGAAAGGGGAGCCTATATACTTCTTATTCATCAAATATACACAGGGCATCTATGCATGCCAACTCTAACCATTAAATTGAGGGGATAATTGTGGATGAATACACCAAAAATATGGAGGATCCTAACTCCCAAGTAATCTGGACCACTAAATTGCCCATTGGGCTGCCATCAATTGAATGGTTAGGATCATCGAATCGGCATAATCCTTGGCCATACTCATTCACAATGAGCCCATGATTTAATTGAACAGGAATGGCAGGTATGCATTATGCATATATTGTGGATTTGACATCATAATGCTCTGTGAAGGATGCACTGAGTCAAATCCATTAGAAAGTATAAGGCCCTAAAAGTGTAGAATAGCGAAAGATGAATCAGTACTTAAATAAAACAATATTACCACACATTTCATCCCCTTTTTTTCTTATAATGTACACAATTGCAATGGCAGTGGGAAGTGCCCACTATTGCAACCTTGAGGTTGCGGGGTTCATTTGCAAAGAACAATTAGCACTTAATTAGTTCACCATCATATATCTGCAAAACGTACCGCCAAGCAAGTTCACAAACAAGATCTTCAGGGGCAGCAGGTAGGACCTGTGCATTCAGACATGGTCAGAACAATCTTTTACCTTTAACAACCGAAACACTGAAAATTTTAATTAAGCATGTCAAACGCTTGCCTCGTCTTCATATGGATTGCAATGATCTTTGAACCACAACCGCAAGAACTCCTGCCACAATTTCAATTTCCCAAGTGTCAGCAAATTATCATAAATTAAGTGGGGGCATTGCTTTGGGAGGATGACACCATGGTCCTGTACACATATCCTGGATCCAAAGGTTGCCTTAACTCAAGTTATAATCAGTATTAGAGCAGCCAGCATCGGTGTCACATGGTTGCTTACCTTATCAACATTCTCTGGTTCAAGGCCATTTTGAAAGTGCTCTTTATAAGAATCAGCAATCCAATATCGGCTCGAGTCAGGGGTATGAACCTAAAAAAATCAAATAAAAAAGTTTCCATTCACAAACATATCATTGCTGGTAGAAATCACAGTATTGTACTAATGCCTGACTCCCAACTAGGAGTGTTCCTTGCCGGGGCCAGGGTGAGGTATATCCAGGCCACACACAACTGTAGAAATACAGGACCATATCTGGCCCAAGTCCGAGACGGGCTGTAGATGTCAGGCCTGAGCCCACCCATTTAGTCAATCGGACAGGTCCAGGCTAGGCTTTTTGGAAGTTGTTTGGGCTTTCTAGCAATTGTTTGAATAAAGTAGCCACCAAATTACAAGCACTTCTTATTCGGGGCCGGGCCAGAATTTGGGGCTCTGTCACTTAATCTAAATCCAGCCCAAATATTAAACACACCCAGGTTATTTATATCCAGACCCAGCCTAAAGCTGGCTGGGCCGGGCCAGGCCAGCCATAGGCACCCCTACTCCCAACATGTTCCTGACATAAGTTAGGAAAGATAAGTTGCATGAGTATCAGTACAGAAGTAATTCAATACTAGCACATGCTTTTCCAATTAAGCAAATTACAAAACAGAGGATATGTGAATTTGGCATAATATAAAATAAATGTTTGTTCAGAGCATATTGGAATTTGGCATAATATTAAAATATGTTTGTTTTTGAAATGAAAGAAATGTTCATTGCAAAACAAAGTAACAAAAAATAGCACCGCTTTAAGGTATAACTCGACTTAAACAATCGAGCATAAAAATTTTAGCATAACAGTTACATTTCAATAGAAGAAAAGAAGTGATAGTTACCAATTGCAAAACAATATTTAAATTAACAATGGAAGAATCCTTTGAGAATCTAAGACAATGTCATGTATAATAAGTGTCCAACACCATTAACGTTGCTCGTCTCAAAAAGTCCACACAACATAGATGGCACGTTTATTCCAAACAAATTTATAGACCACATTCTTGCCAATGAAGTAGTAGGAAGTGGGTATGCAAAATTAGAAATTGAAATTGGTGTAGTAGTCATTAGAGAAAGATTCCTATAACCAAATAGGTAAGAGTTCATGCTCTTTGATGTAAATAGCATTTAAATTTAAAAGGCTGCCCAAGGACTCCCTGAGGGTAAGGGTAACATTCACCACAAAGGTAATGACGCAACAATCCTTTTAGCAAACATGGCCAGCAATTACCTCTCAGATGCTAGCTAAATAGTTTTCTAACTTTTTTTTTAATGATAATGCAATTTTATTAAAAGCAAACCAGCATAAGAGACATATACTGAGAAGCAACAAAGGAAACCAAACAAAAGGAAGTAAATGAAAAGCCAAACCCAAAGCCACAGCTCACAAAGCTAGAGAGATACAATTATCAATGACAAGATTGTCACTTCCAACACCCATTTCAGCTAGAGTGTCAGGCTGTCAGCAACCCCATTCGCGAACAGTTTAACAAGAGCAAAGGAAACTTCAAGCTTGGAGGCCAAAACCACCACCTCGTCAAACAAATCCGCTAGGCGCCAAGGAGGATCAGAAGAAGCAAAAGCCCATCTTATGCCATAAAGAGTCCCATTCCGTAATGAAGTTCCTGAAACCCATCTTGCCAGCTTCTTGCAGACCTGTTCGAAGGGCAAGCAACTCAGCCTCATTCATCAATCCGAAAACAGAAGGTCCCCAAAAGAGAGAAGCTTAATTCCCACACTATCTCTGAAAACAGCCCCTATACCTGATTGACCCAGGTTAGCTAAAGCACTCCTATCAAAATTAATCTTTAAGGTACACAGTGGCAGAGGCGTCCAAGGAGGCATAGCCTGGAGCATAAAGGGATAAGAAAACACCACCTCTTTCCAACATCTCGTGATATTATTAATAGAGTAACCTCTAAAAATAGGAAGGATAGAGACCCAAGAAGCAACAAGGAATTTAACCTAAAAAAGCAAAGGTGCTTCTTTAGAGGAAAAAACCCCTTGAAACATCTTGAGTTCCTTTCTTTCCAAAGAGTCCATATAATAGCCAAAAAAGATGTTTTCCACATTATATTTCCTCTAGTAGAACCAACTCCCATAAACCATGCCTGATATCTTCATTTAATCCTGAGAAACCTAGCTACAATCATCCATGACAGTGTCCAAGATCGACAAAAATCAAGCCACCTCACAATGCAAAAGCAGGTGGTCTACAGATTCAGTAGTAAGGATAGCACCTGAAATGGGCAGCCAAGCAAAAGCCCCAACCCTGGGAGGAGCTTTAGACTTCCACACCTCATCAAATGGAAAATCTACGAGAGCATCACCCCTCAAGGCCATGAAAAAAATAAGCAACGAAGAAAGATCCGTCAATTGTGCCTGTCCAAACTCTCTTGTCCTTTCTTCCATCCACAATGAAGACACTATCCAACACAACAAGCAATGCAGCAAAATCTTCGATCTCCCCCTCATCAAAGTTTCTTCTAAAGATAGGACCCAAACTACTTGTTCACCATTTTTCGAGAAGCGATCACTTAACCAGAGCCGAAACGTCACGAGTACAACGAAAGAGATTAGGGAATTGAGATGCTAGAGAAGCTTCCCCCACCCAGGTATCCAGCCAGAATCTGATCCTGTCTCCTGTCCCTATTCTGTAGTGAACCATGGAATCAAAAGATGCCCTAAACGACAGCAGGTCCATCCACAACCTCAACTGGTGAGGTTTCGTCCTCAAGGTGATGCAGGACAAAATTGAAAACTAATCTATATGATGCAAGATGAGACCAATAACAAAATAACAGTTATAAGGAATCAATTAAGACAGATTGACACATCATTCCATGCTGAAATCCACTAAGTTAAACATGAGGAAATCCAATGCTTGTTACAATCCTGCAATTTGGGCCTCAAAGAATTGGGGAATGGACCAAGTGGAGAATAGAACCTCCACCTTGCCTAGGGATCTGCCGATTCAAGTAGATAATCAGGATCTTTACAATTCAGAAGTGAAAACAGGAAATTAAATGGGCTGTAATGGGTAGAAACCAGGTCTAGTGCTTGCCATCCTAGGTCTATTGCTGATCTGATCAGATCTGAAGGATTGGGGGTTGAATAATTGAGATTGGTTGATGGACAAGGGGCTGGTTGGATGCCTGCAAGGGTTTAAAGGTGCTGATTGGAATTTGGGTTGGATCTAGAACTCCACCATGTGAGTAGATCTAGATCTGAGTGGGTAAGAAAGTGTGAGATGAGTATCAAAGTTAAGGGAAAACAATGGAGATAAATACCTTAGGATGGAGATAGTGTAATATCTTGGTTTCGCACCAAACTCCCCTTCGCGGGCGAGAAGAAGATCCTGCAAGAGAAAACTCAAGAAGGCCTTTGGAAGAAGATCATTATTCATTCATCATCCCCTCTTTTCCAAGAGATACAACCCTAATAAAGAGTAATAAGAGAACCCTAGAAACCAATGGTTCAGATTAAAACATCTAGATTCATAAAATAAAACCAAACAAATAAAATAAATAAAAGCAATAAGTGGCTGTCGACAAAGGTGGGAGGAGACTTCCTTGCGCATGGGGATTCGTGCGCAAGCCTTGTGCACGAATCCTTATGTAAAGGGCTTTAAGTTGTGGGCCCCCCGGGCCCCTCTTCATATGTCTTTAGTTTTAAATCCTTTAATTCCTTTGGGTCCCTTGCCAATCTTTGAATCTTCATGATATTTCCACAATTGCTCATCTCCTGTGGACCATCCCAGTATGGGGTCTTCCACGGGTCCACCACCGGAGGCCTTCTGCACGCCCTGATCAAGATCCAACGCTGTATCTTCGCCCAAAAGCTGATCCAACGGTAGATCTTCATGATTGTGATGTATAAAGCCCATGAAAAGTTGATCCAACCACAAGGAAGCCTTATCAACCATTTTCTTCTTACGCCTTTGGTATGTCTTTCCATATCTTGGGTTGATGTCCCCATCAATTCCCCTCAGCTGTGAAGATTTCGCCACTGGCGAAACAAAACTGTCATATCTCTCCAAAATATCTGGGTCCATTTGCTGTAGCTCATCACGGGTAATCCAAGTACCATCTGAAACGGGCCTGTTTTTCCACTTGACAAGGTACTTTTGAACCCCGCCGTATTTGGTGGAAACCAAGTTCTCATCCAAGATATCCTCCACAGTTTCTTTATGTTGGCTCAAAGGGGGTGTAGGTGGAGAAGGAAGATCAGGCTCAAATTGGGAATGTTCATATGGTCCAAGCACCTGTGGTGGGTCAGCTTTGGTGGCTATTGGGTCTATAGGTACTGGAAACTGTTGATCATCAGGTGAAGTTGTGGGACCTCGAAAGATCACAAGATCTTCTACATTGAAAATCGGACTAATCCCCATGTTCGGTGGTAGTTCTAACACATATGCATTTGGACCCAGTCTTTTCAAAATTTTGAAAGGTCCCATACTACGGGCTTGTAACTTCTTAGCAGTCCCCTGAGGGAATCTTTCAGGCCTCATCCTGATCATCACATAGTCACCTATGTTGAATTCAACATGGCGACGATGTGCGTTGGCAGCAGTTTTGTAGGACTCATTATGCATGTTAATTCTTTTCTTGATCTCATCATGCAATGCATGTATGTGTTGTGCAAATGACTCAGCTGATGCAGATGGCCTAGATAATGATGATATGGGAATTAGGTCAACCGGCATCCTAGGCTTATACCCTAACACTGCTTCAAATGGACTCATACCGATGGACCTATTGACCGAACTATTGTATGCAAACTCAGCAGTCGGTAACATAGTATCCCATGCTCGAATATGCTCCCCGACAAGACACCTAAGAAGATTTCCCAGACTCCTATTCACAACCTCAGTTTGGCCATCTGTTTGGGGGTGATAGGCAGAAGAAAACTGAAGTTTTGTTCCCATGATCACCCAAAGTGTCTTCCAAAAGTAACTTGTAAATTTCACATCCCTATCAGACACAATGGTTGTTGGAAGCCCATGAAGTCGAACAACCTCACCAAAGAAAAGATGTGCAATGTGAGACGCATCTGAGGTTTTCGAACAAGGAATGAAGTGGGCCATTTTGGAGAAACGGTCCACCACCACCATAATGGAATCGTGTTTCCGTGAAGTTTTCGGTAGACCCAACACGAAATCCATACTGACATTTTGCCATGGTGCATGTGGCACCGGCAATGGAGTGTACAACCCCGTGTTTTGCTTGCATTGTTTTGCAAGCTGACATGTTCGACACTGCCCTATTATTTTGGCAACATCTCGCTTGAGAGTTGGCCAATAGAATCGGTCCTCCACAAGGGCAATGGTCTTATCGCAACCAAAGTGGCCTGCGATCCCTCCCGCATGCATTTCCCACACTAAAAAATCACGAAGTGATGTTCGGGGAATGCATAATCTGTTTCCTTTAAAAAGGAATCCATCTTTGAGCAAAAATCCCTGAATGCTGCTTGAAGGATTATCCGAAAGCAACTTAAAAACTTCCTCAAAATCTGGGCATGTAGGATATGCTTCTGGTAAACGCTCAAAACCAGTGATGCTTACACTCATGGAGTGTAGCAACGCAATCTTGCGGCTCAAAGCATCAGCCGCTTTGTTCTCAACCCCTGGCTTATGTTTAAACACAAAGGTAAACTCTTGTAAATCCTCAATCCATTTCGCGTGTTTAGATTTCATCTTAGCCTGGGATTGAAGGTACTTCAGAGCCTCATGGTCTGAGTACAAAACAAACTCACGCGGTAACAAGTAATGTCTCCAATGTTTTAGTGCTTGCACTACCGCGTAGAATTCTCTCTCATAATTGGAGTATTTTTGCCTGTCCACATTCAGCTTCTCGCTGAAATAACAGGATGTCCTTCCTGACTGAGTAGTCCTCCAATTCCGACGCCAGACGCGTCACATGCCACCTCAAAAACTTTAGAAAAATCAGGAAGTCGCATGACTGGAGCTTCCGTCATCTTTTCCTTAATTTCTTTAAATGCCTTGGTGGCTGCATTGCTCCAATTGAATTCACCTTTCTTCATACAATCCGTAATTGGAGCCATGATGGTGCTAAAATTCCTAATAAACCGCCTATAGAAGGTGGCTAGTCCATGAAAACTACGCACCTCATGAATGTTCCGTGGTTCCGGCCATTCTACAATGGCCTTGACCTTTTCCGGGTCTGCAGACATTCCATCAACCGAAATGACAAACCCCAAGAAGACAACTTGTGAGGAAAAGAAAGTACATTTCTTGAGGTTAGCATACAGCTTCTCTCTCCTAAGAGTGAGACAGACTTCTCTCAAATGTTGCAAGTGTTGCTCATGAGTGCTGCTGTATATGAGAATGTCATCAAAGTAGACGACCAGAAATTTGCCTATGAATGGTCGTAGCACTTGTGTCATAACTCTCATAAATGTACTTGGTGCGTTTGACAAACCGAAGGGCATGACCAACCACTCATACAAACCATCCTTTGTTTTGAAGGCAGTTTTCCACTCATCACCAGGTCTGACACGAATCTGGTGGTAGCCACTCTTAAGATCTATTTTTGAAAAAATCTTGGCACCCACCATCATATCTAACATGTCATCAAGTCTCGGTATGGGAAACCGATACTTGATGGTGATTTTGTTGATTGCCCGACTATCAATGCACATCCTCCAAGACCCATCCTTTTTGGGTGTAAGGAGTGCTGGTACGGCACAAGGACTCAAACTTTCTTGGATGAAACCCTTTTCAAGGAGCTCATCAACCTGCCTATTCAACTCAGCATGCTCAGTTGGGTTCATCCTATAGTGTGGTAGGTTTGGCAAAGATGCGCCAGGAACCAAATCAATGGCGTGCTGTATATCACGTAAAGGTGGGAGCTCATTTGGTAATTCTTCAGGAAAAACATCCTGAAATTCATGCAAGACTTGCTCCGTCTCACGTGGGATCTCAACAGCCTTCTCTTCCGTGACTTCCTTAGTCACCAAGACAAACATGGCAGGTTCTCCCACTTTGCCATTCTCGAGATTCTCTTGGAGATCTCTCTCAAATTCTGAGGCACCCAAAATGTGAATGCCCTTTGACTTGGGGTCCTTTCCTTTCCCGTCTCTCTCTTTTACATTAGGTTCCTTTTGTAGACTTTTTTCTTTTGGGTTGTTTTTCTTGATGTTGGAATCCTTAGGCGGGAGAGGATGGAGCCTCACTTTCCTCCCTTCGAATTCAAAGATGCAGACGTTGGACCTTCCAAAATTGGTAACGTCCAAGTCGTATAACCACGGCCTGCCCAAAATAATATGCCCCACATCCATGGAGACAACATCGCACCACAGTTGGTCCTTATAAGAGGAAAGCTCAAGTGGGACCAAACACCTTTGAGACACGGGGATAGACGTAGAGTCTACCCAGGAGACACGATAGGGGTTAGGGTGAGGTTCAGTCTTCAACCCTAAACGAGCAACAGTGTTAGAAGAAACAACATTAGTGCAACTGCCACTGTCTATGATGAGCTTACAACTTCTTCCATTACACTTCAGATATGTATGGAAGATGGCAGTCCGCCGCCAGTCATCATCCTCCTGCATGGCTAGGGCACATCTGACCACTAGCATTTGGGTCCTCTCATGGGCATTTTGGTTCACTCTCTCCTCCTTAGTTTGATAGGCAGGAAGAAACCTAAGGAAGGAGACGCGGTCCTCGGAATCCCCACAATCATCATCGGATGGGACAAAGTCAGGCATATAGTTATCCACATCCAAGTCACTATCATCCTGGACTTCTTCTATGAACAAATTCCTCGTGGGACAAGTAGCAGCAAAATGTCCATACCCCTGACACTTGTAACATTTGGTTTGGGAGGTTCTTCGGGAGTTTTCAGAAGCAACTCCTTTTCCTTTGGGGTCCCACGAAGGAGAATGATAATTGGTGGTCCCCTTCTGTTGAGGAGTTCCTAAGCTGGTTCTCGCATTCATAGGGCTAGCCCTAGGTTCCACATTGCGTGAATCTACCTTCTTAGGAAATTGAAACCTCACATATTGCTCGAGGTCTTGTACCTTCTCATACATCTCAGCAAGGGTTGTGACCCTATGCTGAATCAGCTCCTTTTTAATCTCAGGACGCAAGCCCGTCCTAAACCGAGAAAGAAGAGATGACAAATCCTCCCGGACATCACATCTAAGGTTAAGCTCTTCAAATTTCGTAATGTACTCGGAGACAGTCATACTACCTTGTCGAAGGTTGCTCCTCTGATCGAGCAGTCTCTCCCGATAGGATTGGGGAAGGTACTTGTCCTTAAGTCTTTCTTTCATCCTTTCCCACGTGTCAATGGCAGGGAGACCTAGACGCTGCTCATGATGCTCTAAGTTGGTCCAAAATATTCTAGCCTGGGATACTAACTTCATGGTAGCCAACTTAACCTTCCTTGCCTCCGACATCTTATACCACTTAAAATAATGGTCCATGTCAGAGAGCCAATCAGAAAAGACCTGTGGATCCATCCGACCATCAAAGGTGGGGGCATCTATTTTAACACTCTTCATCACCCACCCGTCGGGACCTAGGCCTCGGTTACGACCCCTACGATCATTACCATTGTCAGACTCAACATCAATGTCTTGATCATGATCGTCCCTCTCACGGCGCCTATGACGCCTCTCGTTATCGTCCTGGACAGATCGCTCAACTTCCGCAAGACGAACCATAAGTTCCCCAGTTTGTTGATTTTGTTCCTCTGTTAGTGTTAAGTAGTTGTTTGTGCAGTTTCTTATCACCAATTGGTTTTGAGATTACTGGCTAGCAACCTTGACATGGTATCAGAGCCTGAGGTCTCGAGTTCGAAACCACGCAGGGCAGAAATGCCCCATGCCGCGTTGTGTGTTTGTGCGGGCGCAAAATGCGCAAGGCAAAAAGGCCCCATGCCGCGTTATAGTCTTGTGCGGGCGTGTGCTTCGAATCCGGGCGGTGTCCCGCCCGAGGGGGGGTGTTAAGTAGTTGTTTGTGCAATTTCCTATCACCAATTGGTTTTGGGATTACTGGCTAGCAACTTTGACAGTTAGAGCATTAAGCTGTGCTCTCACTTCTTCCAAGGTTTTGGCTAACTGCTCTAAGGACACTCCGGGTGGATTGGAACTTGCTTTGGGTTGAGAAGGTCCTGCCATTCTGAAAACTAAAGGTTGGTGATCCCTACCACTCCTAGTGGGCATGCAATGACCATCTATATGCTATGAGATGTGATGGAATGAAATGTAATGATACGCAATGCAATCACTAGACAATCCTAAGCTCTGATACCAAGTTGATGCAGGACAAAATTGAAAACTAATCTATATGATGCAAGATGAGATCAATAACAAAATAACAGTTATAAGGAATCAATTAAGACAGATTGACACATCATTCCATGCTGAAATCCACTAAGTTAAACATGAGGAAATCCAATGCTTGTTACAATCCTGCAATTTGGGCCTCAAAGAATTGGGGAATGGACCAAGTGGAGAATAGAACCTCCACCTTGCCTAGGGATCTGCCGATTCAAGTAGATAATCAGGATCTTTACAATTCAGAAGTGAAAACAGGAAATTAAATGGGCTGTAATGGGTAGAAACCAGGTCTAGTGCTTGCCATCCTAGGTCTATTGCTGATCTGATCAGATCTGAAGGATTGGGGGTTGAATAATTGAGATTGGTTGATGGACAAGGGGCTGGTTGGATGCCTGCAAGGGTTTAAAGGTGCTGATTGGAATTTGGGTTGGATCTAGAACTCCACCATGTGAGTAGATCTAGATCTGAGTGGGTAAGAAAGTGTGAGATGAGTATCAAAGGAAAGGGAAAACAATGGAGATAAATACCTTGGGATAGAGATAGTGTAATATCTTGGTTTCGCACCAAACTCCCCTTCGCGGGCGAGAAGAAGATCCTGCAAGAGAAAACTCAAGAAGGCCTTTGGAAGAAGATCATTATTCATTCATCATCCCCTCTTTTCCAAGAGATACAACCCTAATAAAGAGTAATAAGAGAACCCTAGAAACCAATGGTTCAGATTAAAACATCTAGATTCATAAAATAAAACCAAACAAATAAAATAAATAAAAGCAATAAGTGGCTGTCGACAAAGGTGGGAGGAGACTTCCTTGCGCATGGGGATTCGTGCGCAAGCCTTGTGCACGAATCCTTATGTAAAGGGCTTTAAGTTGTGGGCCCCCCGGGCCCCTCTTCATATGTCTTTAGTTTTAAATCCTTTAATTCCTTTGGGTCCCTTGCCAATCTTTGAATCTTCATGATATTTCCACAATTGCTCATCTCCTGTGGACCATCCCAGTATGGGGTCTTCCACGGGTCCACCACCGGAGGCCTTCTGCACGCCCTGATCAAGATCCAACGCTGTATCTTCGCCCAAAAGCTGATCCAACGGTAGATCTTCATGATTGTGATGTATAAAGCCCATGAAAAGTTGATCCAACCACAAGGAAGCCTTATCAACCATTTTCTTCTTACGCCTTTGGTATGTCTTTCCATATCTTGGGTTGATGTCCCCATCACAAGGTATCCCACCCATCTCTGGTGACATTATTACTTAACCATCACAATCTGCTTCCATAAACTGTCTTGACCATCACCAAGCCGCCACAGCCATTTTCCAAGAAGAGCTTCATTGAACAATTTCAAAGGCCTAATACCAAGGCCTCCTTCCTTTTTAGATGTACAGATTTTACTCCAGCTAAGAAGATGTATTCTTTTACTTTCAGCCCTACCTCTCAAAAGAAAATCACGCTGGAAACTAGTTTTCTAACTTTGCCAATGAGGTTTTGGAAGTGACTGATTTAGATTGAACAAAAGTTTTAGAGGAATCGTTCATAGGAGTACTATTTGCTTCTATCTTTCACAGATAGTAGTTTCCTCTTTGTTCATAACATGTACCCTTTTCCTGAGTTGATAGTACTCAGTAATGTGTACTTTTTTCCCTTCATCTTCCTTTTTTTAATTTTTTGTTTTTTTTTTTTCAGGATAGCGAGTGACACATACAACCTTGCCAGCACTTACAAAAATTAGAAATAAAGGGTATCTCTTTTACTTTTTTGGTGCTTCATACATGAGGGAGAAGGGTGGGGGGGTTTGGTTTGTTGAGAGAGAGACCTTGCTTTCATGCACCAAAGCTAGAGGTAAAGGTATTACAACCATCATTTATATATGAAAAATAAAGTAGAACTCATTAAGCCACCTGAAAAGCTGGGATGAGGTTATGGTGATGATGATATGAGTCTATGACAGTTAGTCAGTTATAAACAGTAATGTTTATGAGCAAAAGGTGCCCACCTCATCAATTAAAAGAACTGTACCATCAGATCCTTTTCCAAATTCATACTTTGTATCCACTAACAGTAGGCCATGTTCCAAAGCCACGCGCTGCAATTAACAAGGCATGACAAATATAGTGTAAGGATAACTTGCAACCATATTGGAGGTTAAATTATATAAAATAATGATGCCACGATATTCATATCTTATGTAAGGAAATAAAGAATCCATGTACAACTCTGAGTTTTCATAAATGGAAAACATTCACCCTTCAATTCATATCATTACAGCCTAGATCAAACGACAGAATGAAAGCAAACTGTAATCCATCATTGTCCCCAAAGACAATGTCAAATTACTCCAATAAAAGGTAAAGAGCAGTTTGTGTAAAGGTATAGCAGCCACATTGAAATTTGGACACACAAAAATAGTAGCATTTTATTGATTCAAAGAATTGTGGGCATCTTTTATTATTATTATTATCATGGATTGACTGAGAGAGGAATTACGGACAATAGCTGTGACTCGTGAGAGCTGTGCTTATAAAAAATACCAGGCAATGTCTTGGCCCTTGACTTTAAGAGGGCATGATTTGCATATTAATTGGCTTGTCTTTAGATGCATTGTGAACTCAAATTTAACAGTTTTGTTCCTCCTTTTGGAAGTCATGAAAAATAACACGGATATTGGGAGTTTGAAAAAAATTTACAAGGTTGAAATAACAAAAGAAAATTATGATCAATTCCATCACTAGGGACAAACAAGAGTTGAAATTTAGCCCCAGTGCCACTATGCTTTTAGTAAGATAGCATAAGAAACCTTTTTTTTTTCCTTTTCTGTACTGTACAGGACAATAAAAAATATAATATTCAAGATAATCAGGTTCTGACACTTAAGTCTAGGAGTTGTTCTTAGATATTAAACTATACCACATACTTGAATAAACATTTCATTAAAAAAAAAAAAAAAGCCCATAATGTAAGAAGTGAAAACATCTAAGCTTAGAAAGAAGAGTTAAGACCAGCCACCTGGCCGTATTCAAATAAACTCAAGGCTTTGCTGCTTGCTTCATCGTAATCACTTTGAGTCATCAGACCTCGTTCAACTATCTGGAGATGATCACATTGAACAGATAAGCAAACAATGTAACTGACTAATTAACATGTGCAATAAAATTTTTTTCTCGAAATGGTAACTGCAAAAGCAAAACCATAAATAGAGAAGCCATCACGAAGAATTGAGTTCTGAATAATATCTCGTAAGTATTATTTCATTTAGGCTGGATGATGGACTTAGAGATGATCTAAACAACAGATCATATTCTCATAAACCACCTATAACTCAAATCAAGCAGGAAAACCATTTACATGAATGCATTACAATTGTTCGTCAAACTTGTAACATTTCATGATCTTATTGGATATGTATCATGTGATATACTTCATTTTTATAATCGCCATATCAATGGCATGAACCTGCCACATCCATGCCGTATCCGGCCATCAAATACCTTAACAATTGGCATGTTTTTTTTATAAAGAATCAACCTAAATTGAAAGGGACATAATTGATGTATGTAAGCACTTCGTGCCTTCATTTGCAAATCCATGCAGTGACACATCTTCCCACGATGACACATCTTTCCACGACTTCATTACAACTCAAAAAACACAAAGTAGGATAACACAAGGATTAAACCATGAGAAATGCAGAAGAAATCAAACAAAAAACAAACCTCTTCTGGAGCTATGGGAACATCGTGATCTACGGCCTTAGTTGTTGGTGTGATTATATTTGCAGGCAGCTTTTGGTTCTTCACTAGACCTATGTAACATATTCTGAGAACATTAGGAGGGCAAACGCAATTTAATAGATGCATAAACAACCTAAATCATTTAACTTGGAATGCGTACCCTCTGGAAGAATATTGCCACAATAACACCTCACACCTTTGTTGTAGACAGTCCATAGTGACGTATCAGTGCTTCCCGTCACAAAACCCCTAACTAAAAGTAAGCATCATATGTTAACTTCCATCATATATACATATAGCTCTACCAATTTAGATGCTAGATAGATGTAAAATAAAGCATACCAAAAATGACCAAAGTCATATGCCCTAAGGAAGAAAAACTCAGAATAGTGTGACACTGACAGTGCAATTGTGCAAGGCCACTTGGCAAGAAGGTGTGAAATAACATGTTGAGTTAGATTTGGCCCTTCTAGAAATGCATATTATTCCAGCTTCCAGTAGCAATATTAGATAGTGGAAAAGATAAATACATAGAAGAGAGAGATAGAATTCACAGCCAATGTATAACTCACCAACAAACTCGACTGGAAACACCGAGCATTTCTTGGCGATTGTAACATTTTTATCAGGAGCCGACACCACAGCATTTGGAGTTATGTGTCGAGTTTGGTTAAACCACCATAAGCTTGTCTCATTCAGTACCTGAAATTCACAATCAAGTTTGGACATCGAACAAAAGAAAAATACCATTTCATATACAATTATGCTGTGCCTTAGCAAAGTAGATACAAACAGACTTTTCTTTGCAGAGTCAACAGCATTTCCATAATTCAAATGACAACTTTAGTGATAAAGATGCTAGTGATGATGATTCATTAATGCTTAACATCTTTATTACCGAATTTTACAATACACCATAGCCACCAAAAAAAAAAAAACACCAAACAACTGATAGATTTTGGCTCATTCATAACTGGGAGTCATCTTTGCGAATTCTAATTTTGTATCCCACCTTAATTCCAGCCATGTTTTCTTTAACTCCTGTAGGATCTTATACCCCATTGAGCTACCACTTATCCCAAAACCAACTGGTCATAGGAAACGGCACAATAATAGTTTCATGGTGAGGGCGAGGGCTCGACCACGATTATGCCCACTAAAGCAGGAGCGTGGACGTTGACCTCAAACAACTCCACAATATATCATGTCTTTCCTTAATAATATTATGGGTTCCATTAGAAAGGAAAAGACATTAATGCAATAAAATGAGAATCAATAAGTAATTCAGGGCACGTTTGGAGACAGCCATGAAATCGAACATAGAAGAAGAAGAAGAAGAAGAAGAAGGACCTGGCCTTTAAAGGGAATTGAAGCAAGAACCCTATCAAAAGCACTCTGTCGATCCGTAGTAACGAGAACAAGGTAATCCCCGCTTTCATAGGTATCTCTCACCTGCAAAAAAAAAAAAAAAAAACCCATTGCCTTTCTGTTGGGAATCTAAGGGAAATTCTAATGAAATCCAAACTTTTCCCAGAAAAATCCAAACTTTCCCATAAAAATCCAAACTTTTCCAAGAAAAAACTGTAAACTTTTCCCAAAAGAAGGGAATTTCTGGTGGAATTACCTTGCCTCGGGTCTTGGATTGGAGACCGGGAACGGTGCGATCGAGGTAGGTTTCGGAGAGGCAGCTGGAGAGAGAATCGCGAACACTGCTGAGGACGTCTTCTCTGCGAAGGCTGCTGCTAGCAAGGGCGTCCAATGAATTATGGGTCGAGCTTACTGTAATAGTAAGACTGGTGGGATTGGAATGGTTTTTCGATCTGAATTTCATGGTGGATGGGAGGAATGATGTTTTGTTGGAGGAGAGGGTTTTGGGAGGGTTTAAGGCAGGAAGGGAATGGGAAAGAGCGGCCATTACCAGCAATGGAAAAACAGAAGCTGCTGCTGCTGCTCCCGTCCTACTCCAAGAGCGTTCTATTTAAGCAAAACTTTGTAGTGCTCATGGGACGTGGCATTCAAGGTGCATTTTATTTAATGCATTCTGTTTGGCAGCATTTCATTTCATCTCGAAAATGTTTCTATGCCGAAAATGTTCTATTCTGAGAACGGGGGGACTTGAGAGAAAGAGAGAGGTGTTGAGATCGTGCCGCGGGGGAGATAATCGGGTAGGGTTTTGAGACTCAGAAACGTTTTTGTAAAATGGTGCCAAACAGATCCTAAATTCTCTAGCCAGACCCCTAGGGACTGGATTTGGATAGACTTTGAAACTGTCTGACCCAGCCCATGAACACCCATAAGAAAAACCCTAGAATAGATTTTGATTCTTTGGGATTGGAGCCTTCACTTGACTCTTTTTTATTATCCAACAAAATATACTCTATGTACAAATGCACTATGAGGGCGATATTTTTAATGTTTCTTTGTTCAACTTCTACAGTTGATTACGAGTTTAAGATTAATTTACATATAATAAAAAATGGTATAATAAAATAATACCAGAATATTTTTATTAATAAAAAATTGTATAAAAAATATTAATAAAATATTCATATTGTAATTTATATATAATTAATAGACCCAGACTTCAATCTAATTATCAAATGGATCCAAAAAGAAAGTTCATGCCTTGATTGTTCAACCCTCAGGTCACCAAATAATTGGAGGTCCATTGGCATCCCTAATTGCAAGAGTCGTCAAAAGAGAGACCAATGAACCGTGAGCTGAGTGCTGCCCCATCACATCTTGGTTGGAACCATTAGCCCTACGAAATGAAAGTAGGCAGTGGATAGAAGTGAAAGTAAACTAGCTCCATTGGAAACTTTTAGCCCTTAAAGTGATAAAACTCGATGGCACCCTGTTGATTATATTAATAGTTATAATGTGAGGATTGTCATTGGGAACAGGAGAAAATAGAGGAAAACCATATCATACTACCACTCTCCTAAGTCCTAACTCTCGTCCTTTCACTAGAAACTCTCTTTTGCTATTGTGAAAATGTGCCCAATTAGAGAAATGAAAAGAATTAAGTTATGGCGGTGGGTCAGGCTTACTTGGCTAAGCATTGGCAGTGATATGTATAGGTTTAACCCAAACCCAACTCATTCATTATTGGGTACCCACACCCTTAATTAATAGATGAATACAGGTTCAGTTCAATGACAGATTGGGTTGGGTTTCAGCTGGGTTGGTAGGTTAAATAGCAATATGGACTCAACAAGTCCGGCCCATTTACTAATTGGATCATAAAATCACACCCCAAGCCCATTCGGGATTTAAAATGGGTGAAGCCAAGCCCTGATTCAGGGTTGGATTCTAGCTGGACTGCCAGGGAGGGCACGGAATTAACACTCCTAGGCAGTACGTACTATCTTAGCCTTTGCTGGTAGTCCTTCAAAAGTGAAGTATACTGTAACCATAAATTTCACGCGACCAATCCACCACCCAACTTCTCGTTGTTCTCTTAGAACGGCATCTTACTCCAGTGGGTTCTTACTGAGAGGTCACCATTTTGACCCTGGCCTCCCCCTTCTACTTGCACATGCGAGTTTCTTCTCCTCGCATGTTAAAGTTTGTATTCTCCTTGCATGTGCAAAGTTCCCTTCTCCTCGCATGTGTAAGTTATGTCAGCCTCATGTGTGAGGGTCTCTCAAGGGTACCCAGCCCCTTAGCTGGCCTACCAAAAACTTCTCGCTGTTCTCTTTGTTGATCTCAGGTGGACCACACAAAGATATCATTAACCGCAAAATCAGCACTCCTTAGAGATCCAAGTTATAAGCCACAAAAATGAACCAAAAGTAATTCCGGGCCACAAAATGGCCGGATAGTACTGCCTAAGACTAGGAGTGCACATGTACAAGTGGGGAGAGAACCCACGTTAGAGGGGACGCAGCACCTACACACGCAGAGAGAAAGCATACCCAAAGATCGATCTTTGAACATTTGGGTGAGAGGTAGGGTTGCCAACCAACTGGGCAACAAAACCTAAGTTGGATTCCATGCTTTTTGAGTTACATTCATCACCCTCCGTACTCACCCACACCAAGAAAAAGGTCATTTGATCATTTGCACAGGTTGGCACAGTGAAGCAAATGTTAGTGCTGACCTTAGTGCTTGCTGTCCTGAGATCAAGTCTCACTTGCACAACCAATGTCCTCACCGGAGCTTGTCACAAAGGTGATATATTCAGAGCACTGGAGCTGATAATTTATCAAACTGTCGGATGAAATAGCATTCCATAAGTTAAAATTAGTGAAGAAACTGAAAAGCCGCAAAAACCGAGAGTGCTTTGCGATGCCACAGTTCTAAACTGGTAAGTATACATGTGGACGAGGAAACAACATTGTATGACGGACAGAAGACTTCTAGTTCATAAATATAGAAAAATGTTACAATTTATGAGGAACATTAAAGTAAGCGTAAAGAAGGCTTCACCAACCCCATCTCTTTTTTACATCCTCCAGCAATTCGAAGGATGTGTCTCCACTCGTCCTCTGATTTACTGTTCCTTCCGAGCTTTAGATCTGGCGGGCTTTGCTGGTTTAATGACGTAACCCAGAAGGATCACTATAATGGGAACGATGGTGCCGATGTAATACACACTTCCATAAGAAGCAAGTGTTTCATGGATGCTCAACACCTTCAAACACAAAAGCACAGAAATTAAATTTACATGAAGCTTGATGATCTATAATTAGAACGTCTCAGACAGACAATTAAGACTAGGTAACAGATGTACCTTCCGACAAAATAGATAAATATGTAAGGATTTTAGTCCAGCTTACTAGCTCAACGAGTAAGGGACATCAATGCCCTGTGCGGACAGGGTCTTTAGGTAAATTTAAGCCCCAGTTGGTACTGGGAGGTATTGTACTATTAATGCCTTGAGAAAAAATAGGTCAGATGCATTTCTTAGGAGGGTGGATTAGGATTACCAAACCAAGAAAGTTTACGCAACAGATGCAAGGATGCAGATATAATAACCAAATGAAATGTTTCTTAATTTAACTGTTAAAAAAAATAGATTGTAAACTTAATGATTTTTGCCATCACAATCTGTATAACCAGTTTTTACTTATTCCCAGTGCTTCAAAGTCAAGAGAAGTGGAGGGGAAAGTATTGAACCAAAACACAAATACAGAAAGGCAAGTAACTATTCAAAATGTATGTGTGTGTATAGAGTAATTCTCCCGTACAAGCTTCCGAATGAAGTGAACCGTTAGATCTAGGGTCAATTTCATTGTTTTTACAAAAAGCATTTAAACTTGTGGACCACAGTTGAATGGATTAGAGGTATTAGACTGACTTCAAATTTGACATCTAGGTTGGCCCCACTTGGGTCTTTCAATCCCGGCCCCTATTCCATAATTTGTGGGGTCCTAAGTAGGCCTCATGAGGTGGCTTATACCGTAAGACAGTAAGGGAAGCTTGTACAAGAGCATTACTATATATATATGGAAATTCTCAAAAATGCCCCCACTTTAAAAACTCCCCTTTCTTCGCCCCTCTTTTTTTTTTTACACTCATCCTACTTTTCCTCACCGTTAGATTGAAATCATGATAAAATGATGCCTCTAAACCACTAAATTTTAGGGTCATAGATCAAAAGGTTAGGATGATCTTATGGACTCAAGATTTTGCATATAGGTAAGGCCTCATATGAATCTTTCCATCCAATAGACTTCCATAATCATCATGCATTCTAGTGGACCCAACTAAGAGGGGCGTTTTCTCCTAAAAAACGCTCCCCATACATATATATACACATACACCATATATACGTATAAACCGCACGCACGCACATATATATAAATATAACCCCCCCCCCCCCCCCCGGCGAACACACACACACACACATATATACGGAAATATTCAAGTGAGAACTAGTTCTCACCTACTATATGAGAACTTTTTTGTGGGGCCCAACTGTGGGCGACCAGGGTATCAAGTTTGACCCCAACCACATGCCCCTAACCCATTTATCCATGACCCACAAGTTTAATGGCTTCATATTCAAAAAAATATTCAACCCTCAATCCAACGGTTCGGTCCATTCGGATGTGTGCCGATCCTTGGGATCAATGACTATCAGGGGGGTTCCCTATTGGTTGCTAGGTTTGGATGGGTTGTTTAGTGGGCCCCACAAAAAAGTTCTCATATAATAGGTGAGAACTATTTCTCACCTAAATATTTCCGATATATACATACACATATAGGGAGGATGTCCGGGGGTGGGTTCAAAAAGAGTACCTATCTGCTTTTTGGGATGTAATTTCTAATTTTGGGGATGAGTCTAAAGTCAGGGGCGAGATCTATAAGAAAGGTTTGGGATTCTTAGTGGGGGAGGGGGATAGTGTCTGTTTTTGGTTTGATGATTGGGTGGGTGTGGGTCTTTTATACCTTTTGTTTCCTAGAGTATTTAGAGTCGTGTCTGATAAAGAATATTATGTTTGAGTCGGCAATGTGGTGTCTTGGGATATAAGTTTTAGGAGGGCCCTTTGACAGTCAGAGTTGGTGGAGTTTGAGTCCTTGTCAAGTCTTCTTGCTAACATTGTTTTATGCAGGGATTCTACAAACCGTCGCATTTGGAAGCCGCATCCCACAGGATCTTTCTCCTCAAGATCCTTTTACAAGGAGATGGATTCTATGAATGTAGTTCAATCGCCTGGTGCTTCAGTTTGGATGGGACTTGGCCCACCCAGAGTAGAGGCTTTTTGTTGGTTGGCAGTGGCGAGCAAGATTTCAACGGCGGATATTTTAAGAAGGGGGTTGACATCGGGTTCAGACACATGTTGCTTTTGCAGGAGGGAGAGGGAGTCAATAGATCATTTGTTCATTCAATGTGATGTTGCTTCATTTATTTGAAGGTATTTTCTCAAAGTAAGTGGTGTGAGTTGGTGCCTCCCAGGTTCTTTACTGATTTTGTTTGAGGAGTGGAAGGGGACCCCTTTGGTCGGTATTGGGAGGATCTTATGGAGGATCATTCCTCTATCCATCCTTTGGTCAGTTTGGAAAGAGCGAAATGATAGAATTTTTAACATAAAAGGATCAACAAGGGAGGATCTATTGTCAGTTGTGCTTCTGAGGATCGCTAAATGAGCTTGTGTCAGAAAGGATTTTGCAGACATTAAGATAGATAACATCATGCAAAATTGGGGAGTCTGTTGAAGATGGGAGCCCTAAAGGCCATTCAAAATATAAAAAAAAAAAAGATGGGAGCCCTAAAGAAGAAAAGGAAAATTAGTTGGTGCACTCCTCCATCTGGAGTTCTAAAATTCAATGTCGATGGAGCAGCAAGGGGAAAACCAAGGTTAGCAGGCATTGGTGGCATTTTAAGAAATCACAAAGGGGAAGTTATGTACATGTTTTCTAAGCATGTTGGGATTAAAGACTCTAATGAAGCGGAAATTCTTGCCATCTTGGAAGCTCTCCGTATTATTCATACTTTACAACACCATGTTCTTATTGTGGAGAGTGACGCTAATGCCATATCTTGGGTAAAATCTTTGAAAGGGCCTTAGAAAATGCAATTCTTATTCAATGAAATTAGTTCTCTACTTTCTGATTTGCAGGTCTCTTTTCAACATGTTAGTAGATCTACATATGGAATGGCGGATTGTCTAGATAAACAGGGAGTTGACTGGTCTTGTAATCTTAGCGCCTCTTTAGTGTAGTTGGTGGGTGCCTTGTATACTTCTCTTGTACCAGGTCACCGATGAGTGGTTCTTTATGTATGGTATTTCATAAGTTGTAATCTTTTTCTTTAATGAATTTTACTGTTACCGATAGAGAAGAGAGGTGTGTGTGTGTGTGTGTGTGTGTGTGTGTGTGTGTGTGTGTGGGTGTGGGGGTGTGGGGGGGCGGGGGGGGGGGGGGGGGGGGGGGGGGGGGTGGGGTGGGGTCGGGGGTCATGTTGGCAAAATTAAAATTTTATCCATAAAAGAATTCAAATTAGAACTGTACCAGATGTACTTACCATGAAACCAATACATGAATAGTTCAGAACCAGTAATGTGTACAAGAAATTTGTAAATGCCAGCATCTTCCCAAACAAGTCCATTTTCGGGGGCACTGCCTGCTGCCATCTGTATATAACTGCTCATATACAAGAAAAGCAAAAACATATAACAGCTTTATTAGGTGATACAAATAAAAAAGATTTTATCTTCTTCTTTTTTCCTACTACCTTCCAAAAAAAAAAAACCCACATCATCTGTGTTAGAGCCAGGGAACTTTTGCGAAAATTCAAAAACAGGAAAAGAAATTTTCATTTTTCAAGTCCCAAAATAGGCGTCATTTACACAGGGCCACTGGCTCAATGCTTTAATCAGAAAAGTTGAAAGATGCATGCAGCAATAAAAGAAAATTGTACACACTCAAACAATAATCACAGCAAAGAATAGAAGGATACCTCTTGAACCTGCAATCATTAGTGCTGATTGCACAAAAAATATGATGTACCCTGGGTATAGTCCCTGAAAATTATTGATACCAGAAAAAGGACGAAATTCAATTAGACTAGAGTGCGAGTGATAAGATATAAGAATGAAATCTTAACCACCAATCACATGAATAACAGTAATGATGTTGATAAAACAGTGAAGAGTAAAGACTAAGGGCATGTTTGGTTCAGCTTCTTCTAACTCAAACCTGCTTTTCTGAAAATAGCTTCTAAAAATCTACTTCTTCAAAGTTAGCTTTTTAAGAGAAAATGTCATTTGGTTGGATCAACTTTTGCAATTACTTTTTAATAGCAAAGGCATCCAAAGTTGTTTGGTTTGACATACAGAAAGCAACTTTTATCAAATAATTTTACATTAAGCTTTTAGAAATAAATTACACAATATACAAGAGCCTTGTGGGCAAATAAAATGGGCCCACATCAAACCATAGATGTGTCATTTAATATGGGCCCCGTCTGAAAACAACTTGAATTTAGCAGTCATTACAAAAATAACAAAAAAATTAATTTTTATATAATGCTGTCTTGCATTCAAAAAAAAAAAAAAAAAAAAAAAAACTCAACATATTTGGAAAAGATAACAATATACTTCAAATGTTTGTATGCTAATCCATGTTCCACACGGCCAAGGAAGCACCCCTGGTTTGCCCCCCTGCCGGGTACGGCGTTAGGTCGCCAGTGAGGTCGCTTGGTTTTCTTTGATTCTTTATTATATATTAATTGCATATTTGGCCTAGTGGTATGACTGGTCCATGTGTGAATGGAGGGTCCATATCGGTGGTATGACTGGTCCATCTGTGATATGCAAGAATATCTGTATCTATTACCTGCACCTCAACAACCTAATGTTCTGGAAATAAAGCTACCATCTCACTATACATTACTAGACTTGGAAAATTCTCCAAAACGCCCCTTTTTCACGTCATCCCCTCTCATCCAAAGAGGATTGTGTGGGGGTTGGGTTGATCATGGGTGGGCCGAAGTGAGCCCTATAAATCAGAGAATTTCAGTCTCTGGATAATTTGTGGTATTGTACATAAAACCATAATGTGTTAGGATCCAAGATGAACACACCCAAAATTAAGAAACAACAGTTCTATTAATTTTTAGTGAAACACCTGCTTTCAGGGGATTGGAAAAGCACAAAAGTATGGTTTAACAGATGCCAAAAGTGAAAGAACCAGCAGATCATTCATCAAAGTTGCAAGAGTATATCCCACATAGGCATAAAGGAAATACTGTACTCACATGCCAAACAGCACTAATAGTCTGTGTTGCCAGCAACTGAAAAAATCCAGCTTTCTTCCCCTTCTGAACGAGCCTTTCATAAACATCTAAACAAACAGAAAATAAGATAACAAGGCAACATAATCTTTTAACTACACATTACTGGATTTCAATTTGACTACCTTATTCACTGTTGCATCAAACAGTTCTCAATACTGAAATGTACAACAAAACATCTACTGGTACAGGCAACAATGGTACAAGCAACAAGAGAATAATGATAGTGCAGTAGAGACCATGATAATTTGTATGCCTTGAGCATATCTGCTACACAACCAAAATATTAATTTTGACCTGGACCATGCAAATTGGAGACCCAACTCTTGGATGGGCGAATGAACAAAAGTTACATCACAAACGATCCTAATTTGCTATGTTGCATCCCCCTCATACAAGTGCACATATACACACCCACGCGCACACAATCTTTTCAGCCCATGGTTTGATGGTCCAACCAATAGTAAAAAATAACACTCTTTCCAGCCAATGATTCAATGGTCCAACCAATCCACACGTCTGTACTCTTTCCGGTCCATGATTCAATAATCCAACACACTAGAAGACCTATATCAGCTGGTTCGTAGACTCACATCAACCAATATCCCTAGTATTAGCCGATATTATTGGCTGCGACAGCTACTACAACTCATATTCTTGGCCACTATGGTCACTTCAGCCACAAAATTGAACCTTTTTTTTTTAACCCCCTCTTTTGTTTAATTGTATTGAATTCTTAGGATTCTAGACAATGGCCTTCAATCAAAGAGGTTAAAAGTGAAGAATTAAAGGTGAAGAACCACGAGGAGTAATCAAATGATCTCCGGTTTAATATGAAACGATTACCTAGCCAGCATCTCAGTAAATAAGTTCTAGAAAAGAGATGTTCTCATCCATATAGGGATGTAAACAGGTCAAATTACTTAAAAACACCCTAGTAAATTAAACTCTAAAAAAGAGATTTCCCATCTAGTTAAGGATGCAAACGGGTCATTCATTTCGGATCGAGAAGGCAAGCTTAGAATGACACCAAATTCCTAAAAACACGTGCTCCAATACACTGTTGCAAAAATCGGCCTAGGCGGCCGCCTAGGCGCAAGTCGGTGGTCACCACCTAGGCGGGGATTAATCGGACTAGGAGGGGATTAATCAGGCTAGGCGGGGATTAATCGGGAATTAATCCCTAGTCCATGCCCACCGCCTAGCGTCCGCCTAGCGATTTTTACAACATTGCTCCAATAACAAAACTTCAAAGATTCAACATCTTAAGATAAAATAACAATAGAGGAGTGGACCTATACCCAAATATTGTGTCCTAATGGGGTGAAATGATGCCTAATGGGAAAAAAGATTCTAGCATTTTGCAATACTTTGGATTTCTTGGATACTTCCGTAGATCTTTTTGGGGGCAAATTAAAGTTTACATTGCACTGCGCTGTGACCATTACATACTGCTGCAAAGTATGCCAACCGTGATGCCCTTTGCAACCATGATTTTAAACCATAATCCAAACTGTTGATGTGGCCGAGTCCACCATTTAGAAAAAATGAACAGTATTGCATAAGCCCATTGTTCAGTGATCCAAACTAGTAAATTGCCCATATTTAGTGATCCAGACTGTTAATATATGGGGCCCATCACCCATAGCCAATGGAAGAAAATTTTCTAAAAATATAAGATCCTTGGAATTCAAACTTTGGCTCTGATCTCCAATTATTAATGTTGTAGCCTATACCTAAAATAAAATAAACAGATTTATATAATCATTACACTATAGTGGGTCAAATCAAAATGAATAGCCCTTTTGTGAAAAAAAAAATTAAAAAAAAATTGCAATAGTGTTTATCTGACCGAAATCTAGCCATTTCAGATCGAGCCAAACAGTTCGGCTTGTTTAGCGACTACTAAGCTTTCAGCTCACCAAGGGTGCATCAAACTGAAATACAGTGTAAATTATAACCCCTTTATAAATTAGGACATTTACAAACCTCTAGAATCACAAAGAAGTTGGGCTTTACACAAGTATGCCATGAATTACCATTTGATAAACCCACCACTAGAGAAACTGATGAAAGGAGTATGAGGATTATCTGGATGGGATAGTAGAAACTTACAGTAACGAAGCCAAGAGCTGACTTGTATGTTCCACACGAGTGGCAACTCCACTGCACTTTTTGCAAACTCAACACCAAGAACATCAACATTCTTTGCACGGTCCCATTTGGGTTTAGGCGGAGCAGTATCAGACCAACCACTAAACCCCAAACCAGAAATGATGATGGAAGCCTCCGAGATTGACCAAATAAAATAATACTTCCAGCGTGCTGTGAAACCAGACATGTACTGGTAGCCCAACCGCTTCCAGAACCCCCACTCTTGATATATGGGATTTGTAAATCGTGAGAGTGGAAAATATGGGACCAAATATAAGTATACGCCCATGCATATAGCAGCTTGAACAAGAGCACGCAGTGTGGCACCATAAGGTGATGGTGATGGTTGTTTCTCAGCCACACTCCAAATCTGCCAAATGGAAGATGATAATTAAGGAAAGCGTATTTAATATTTATGATTGTTGAAGGAATGCATGCTACAGTACACTTACTCCTCTCTTTTCCGTCCATTCAAGGTAATCCTTCATTTCATAAACTGGTCCAGCGAAGTGACTTCCACAACAAAGGCAGTAACCAACATACTCAATAAAAGAAGGACATCGAATCAGCCGGTTTTTCTTTTGCGCGTCACGCAGGCCTTCTTCTTTCAACAACCCATCATTGTAATTTATTGAACATGAGATGACTTTCAACGTCAACACCATTAGAGCTCCTATAACAAGATGAAAGCAGTGAGTCACCATAAACCATACGTGTAAGGTCATAGCTTGTGTATAGAAAAAGAAAGTAAGTTTCCTCGATACAACCAATATAACTGACAAGAACTTATCAATGCAGTGAGTAGCATAGAAGTTAGTGTGTTAAATCATGAGATAAGATACTTAAATACCAGTAATTAATACTACCAGCAGATCACATGAAAAAGTTTTCTTGATTGTAAGCAATTACAACAGTGAAAAGTTAGTGTGTTATATCTTAGTGCTCCTGTGATGTAGTTGTGGTTCGTGGCTGGTATATTTCTCTTGTACCGGTGCACCTATGATAGGTTTTTTTGTTTTGACTTTCTGAGTTGTACCTTCTTTCTCTTTAATGAAATTTTACTGTTACCGATCAAAAAAAAATTACAACAGTGAAAAGAAGATAAGAGCCCATGGCACAGAGAAAAGTGCTCACTATTGCAACCCTGAGGTTGTGGGTTCAAATCATGTTACCAATCAAACCATACATATATATATATTGAAAAGAATTTAGACAACACGTTCCTTTTTTTCCACCAAGTTGGCCTGGTGGCTAGGGCCTAGGGGAGACTAAGGAAGCCTACCCACCCAAGGATCGATCCCTATGTGGAACTGTGGGAGCGGGTGTGCTATCCACAGCAACCATACTGTGATTCCCAGACAACACATTCCTTTAGCGTTACTCCAGGTCCTCATGTTTATATCTCAATTAACTATTCAAGCAACTATACAAAAATAAATAAATAAATGAAATGAAATGAAATGTTTAAGCCACTAGGACCATGTCAAGCCAAAAACCTTGTGCAAGAGAGTTACGTCTCGACACCTTGAATCTCAAATGAGCAAACTTTTGGCAGAAACTGAAGCCACCCCTTCCACAATGCTAAGTCTCCTATAGAATCCCCAGTTTGAATCCCTGACGCTGGTAAACTGTTTCTATAACAATCCACCAACTTCTTAAAAATGCATCATCGTCAAAGCCAAGCCAAGCCTCTTTCTTTGACTAGCAAACATCTTGTCAAGTAATAGGATTCATCTCTTACAGAACTTTCCACTTCAAAAAAAAAAGAAGCAATTTAAAGTTTATACTTTATACACTCCAAATGCATGTGTACATGCTACAGATAGCCCAACAATGGCACAAGATAAACCCAAAATATTCGAGATTGCTTTGCTAAGAACATACATTGAAAGAAAATGAGAAACAAGCTTGCACTCCCATGTCCAAATACAGACACCGTTTGAAAATATAGTGTTAGAAGCAGTGAGGAAGCTGATCACAGATGCTCCACACAATAAATTAGTGAGACATATAAGATCCTTCTTTTTTTCTTTTCTTTTCCTTTTATCAATATATGATATTCTTATTTGAGCCTGCCTGTTATATTCACTCTTCACTGATCAAACTGGTAGCATGCTTGCCAACTACTTGAAGTATCTTTGTCTTTAGTTAAATTAGTAACAATATGGTGTGTAAAATAGCGTCAAGTAATCTATCTAAAGAAGTTGATGTGATATCTCCTACGCCAGTTCAAAAAATGTTAAAAATACACAGTCCCAGAAAGTATTACCAGTTGCATCGATGCCCCCTTCCTTCCATGCATCTCCACTCATATAGTACACATGGCTACATAAAGGATAAGTGCTGGTCAGAAGTATCACGAGATGAAAATTTTGCTTTGGAACAAAAGCAGGTTTTCCACAGATTTCATGGCCGAGAAAGAAAAAGAAGCAACAAATTAGAGATCTAACATAATGGAAACAGCAGCATCAGAGGGGAGTGTCTGTTTCACATAACCAAAGAAAGTGCTGAAAGCAAAAGTTCTTATGTTCATATAACTTTATGTGAATCAATTCCAGTGACATTCAAAAGCTCACTTAAGGGGATGGAAAAAACTACATATGAATTATGAAATTTTTTGGGGCACAAGATTCTCATTAAGGGATTACAATCGAGATGATAAACTTAACATGGTCACCAATCACCATTTTCTATCAAAATAAGCAAATGCATAATTAATATTTATTTGGACAGCCTTCCACGGATTTTATCAGAAAATTGATGTTTGTCTGGAATTAATGAAGTTTAAGCTTCCCCTACAATTAAAATAAAAGTGCCACTGCATTTTTATCCAGAATTCAGATATCAGATGATAGAATTAAGGTTGAATAACAGAGTAGACACAACTTAAATGTAAACCACACGTGTTATAAATATTGATCTACATGCATCCACTGATAATTCTAAGAAACATCATGCTTACGCATTCTGTGTGGTCGAATGATCTATGGTTCATAAAAAGCTTTGAATGAAAATCATTTTCAACGAGAAAAAAAGGAATCTAATGTGAGCTTAAGGTTAAGAGAGCAATCATTGAAGAGGCAATATGAATGATATTTCGCAACAATAAATGAGACACACATGCACAGTCGACAGACTTCAAGTTAGAGCTTCATGTCCCCAATAGAGAAAATGCAAAATCCTACAACTACTTTCATGAAACCCTCAGTCTAGTTTATTATGCATGTTCATAAGTTACAGCCAGTGGATGCACTTAGGCCGCTAATTATACTAGCTGCTGTCATAATATACAATTCTCAGTCCAATGGAAACTTTCCAAAAAATCACCTGCAGAGCTAGATACCCTGTATGGTTTGCCCCAAGGCCATCAAACATTGATATGAATCATCTCTTCCAGAACTTAGCCTCAATTCCTTCTGGATGACGGTTCCTGTTTTGGTTCCTGCTAACATTAGGCATCCCAAATATCTTCCAGATTGGAAGATCTAATTCTTCTCGTCGGTGACCCGCATAAGACAGCTAACAGTAGGCATACAGCAACTCTGGAAAAAGGGGAAAAATAACAAATGGCTAGGATTTCCCTGTTAAGAGGATTCTATCCATGAACTAAGAAGAGAACCAAACTTTAAGCATGCTGTAGAGAGCCAGGAGTAAGACACTATATTTCTAAATACTAACTATAAAAATCGGATCCACTAGCGCACCCTAATACTCTTAATTCATCGTATCTGCGATGCAAACTACACACTAACACAAATCTACCATGGTAAGAGACACCAGGAAACAAACAAATACATCTCACAATCCAACATGGGCCAATCAACACTCAAGACTCTAAATCTGCCACTGCAAGGCATACTCTATTGATTTTCTCAGCAAACTGTTCTTAATACATCTTGTTCTTTTAACAGATCACAATGCAATGTCAGGCAATTCAATGAACGAATTCTAGCGGAAAATAAAATAAAATAAAAAACAGATCCATAGAACAGAGAAATTTTAAAAAAGAAATATGCTTATAGAAATAGCAGAACTGATAAGCAACTGAACCCTAATATCACCATTTCTTGTATCCTGAGATGCAAACTACACATTAATTCATATCTATCGCTGCAATAAACACAACAAAACCAACACAAACACATCAAAGAAACCAGCATTGGCATACCAAACCCTAAAACGCCAGCTTCAGCTATCGATTTTGTTCTCAAACTGTTCAAAACTCAGCTCCTCTTAAAAGTTAAAACACATCCCTTTCCAATGTCCAAACAGAATTCAAGAAAACAGAAGATCAAATCCAACAAAAACCAGATCAGATCTGTGAGTTCTAATACCGGCACTCACCATCCGATCAGATATCCGAATCCGGCGAAGAAGGTGAAGATGCCGCATCGGCGGCGGAAGAGGAGCATGGAGCCGTAGCCGAGAGTCATGGGAACGAGGAAGTGGAGGTTGGAGGAGAAGCCGAAGGAGAGGTAGGACAAGATCGCTCCGGTGAGGGCGGCGTAGAGGTGTTTGGGGAGAGCTCCGGGGACGAGACGGCAGAGGAAGCTTACAGGTATGGTGGCGACATAGCAGAGGAGGAATCGAAGGACTGGAACGGAGACTCCGATTGCAGAGGCCATGGAATCCATCTCGAGCTCGAAGGCTGCTGTTGTGCGATAAACCCGATAAGACTCTGCGTACTGCTCTCCCCCTCTCTCTCTCTCGTTATATAACACGCGTTTTGTTTCGTTTCGTTTGGTCAGAATTTAGAGCAAAAGCGAATCGCGGGCTGATATTTAGAAGGCTTGGTTTCAGAGTTCGTACTTTGGTATGACCGTGGTTAAATTACGAAAATATCCTTGGTGGGGTCGGGGAGAGAAGAGATGGATCAGAAAACCCATTGGGATTCGGGCAAGCATACACGTGGCATACGAAAGGGAGACCCTTCTTGGAATGGATATTAAACTGTGGGGCTGATAGTGAAAAGAAAATATTACAATGTGGGTGCCCTTGTGGTGTGAAATTACGTATCTATTTCTTCGGTCTGGGTTTATGGGTGTGGATCCCACCTTTTCAAAATATGAAGTGTTTAAGGGCGTGTTTGGCAAGTAACCAGTAAAAGTGGAGTACAGTGAATCCAGACAAAAAAATAATAATAATAATAACAAGGGTCGTATCAAAAGTACATAATTTTAAAATTTATTCCTCATTTTTCAAAAAAAGTCAAATAATCAACATTCTTTCTCCACTAAAAGACAAAAAAAAAACACCATTTTTCTATATAAAAAAGTTAAAAAAATTTATACCAAACAACTAAAAACAAAACACTATCATAATACCTAATATTTTATTCTCTCTTGATTTGATGCTTCACCTCACCATACTTCAATTCACCACACATCCAAACAGGCCCTAAGGCCACATGTGCGTACAAAAGCATTTTATGTGGAATGAGGAACTTGTCGTGTTAGCAAAGTCCATGGTAAAGAGATGCCAAATAATGATGGTAAGCAGAAGTAAATTTGTGCTTGTTGTGTTTGGTGCAAGTATGGGTTCCTTGGTCTAGATGGCATCTCTAACCGACCATAATTTTGAGTCCCGGAAAATCCGACACTTATCTCCATCTCTCTTTCCGCATCTCTAAATCAAAAGCATGGAATACCTAGCGATCATGACGTCATGGAATTGGGTGAAGTAAAAATTATTTTGAAAAAAAAAATAAAATATAAGTAGGTTATGATGATATTTTATTTTTAGTTGTTTGTGAGAAAATCTTTTTATTTTTTATATTGAAAAGTGGAGTCTTTTATCTTTTAATGGATAAAAGGGGTTACGTTTTTTCTTTTTTTTTTTTAATATGGTGGAAATTTTGAATTAATGTGAGGTAGACTTGCGAACTCGCTGTGAATACTCTCAGATTTACTGGATGATCAAAAGCAATGGGTTCTCATCTCCCTTAAATAGAGCAAAGACTTACAACTCTATCCGGACTCTACCTCTCCTAGAATCTCACATCTCTTGACCAACGTGGGAAATCTGTCAAATCAGGAGTCTGAACTTGATCCAAACTCTACCACCAAGAGTTTGATCCTTATCTAACTTAATCAAACTAAGACGTGGTGGGAGTTCGTTCGCGGCAAACCGTCGGGCTCGATCTGGCGTGGGCCACATGGCTGTCGGGCCACACAATTTACGAATGCCATGGTTGTCAAACATACCAAATGTACATCAAATGTATTTAAGTCCCCTGCACATCACATGTCTTGCGAATTCTTGTGTGAGCAACGGTTTGGTGAGAGCATCAACTATCAATTCCTTAGTTGGCACATAAGAAATTCCAATCTCTCCGTTTTCAGCCTTCTTCCGGACAAAACGATATTTTATCTCAACATGCTTTGATCGGCTGTTAAATTTTGGCTCAGTCACCATGGAGATGGCAGACGTACTATCTACGTTCATCGGGACAGACTGATCTTCACTGATCAGATCTAAACCAAATAAAAAATTATTAGCCAGATAGCCTCTTGAACTGTTGTACTATAAGCTATATATTTTGCCTCAGTCGTTGACGTGGCCGTTGGGGTCTATTTCTTGCTATCCGAAGAGATCGCACCTCCCCCAGAGTATATACATAGCCTGTTGTTGACTTTCTTTTGTCCAAATCACCCGCCTAATCCGCATCAGAATAATCCGCATCAGAATAGCCACGCAATTTCAGTCCATCACCTTGATAACGCAGTTGCAACTCCAAGGTGCCTTTAATATACCATAGAATCACCTTAACCGCATACCAATGAGGTAATCCAGGGTTACTTAGAAATCTACTCACGAGACCCACGGTGAATACAACATCCGGTCTCGTACAGAGCGTCATATACATGATGCTTCCCACAACCTGTGAATAAGGCTTGCCCTGCATCATTGCCTTATCTTCCTCAGTAGTGGGCCCCTATTTGCTAGATAAATTTTCACTTTTGCTAATGGGAGTATCGACTGGCTTGCACATCATCATATCAAACCGTTTTAACACAGTTTCCAAATAGGACTCCTTTGACAAAGTCAATAACCGATTCGGCCGGTCACAATGATCTTTATGCCCAGTACATATTTAGTCTCACCTATGTCCTTCAGCTCAAATCTTGACTTCAACCATTGTTTGATTTCATTGACAACATCCAAATCGTCACCAGCAATCAGGAAGTCATCCATTGCGTTTAACATAAAAACATATATCAATGCTATTGGGGACAAAATCAATTTCACTTATGGCCTGGTGAAATCTCTTGTACCACTGCCTCGATGACTGTTTAAGTCCATGGAGTGCCTTTTGTATTTTGTACACCTTGTCCTCATGACCTTGCACCAAAAAACCCTCAGGTTGTTTCATGTAAATCTCTCCATCAAATTCTCCATTCAGGAAAGCAGCTTTTACATCCATTTGGTGCAATTCCAAGTCATGATAAGCCACAACCGCCATAAGGGTGCTAATGGATTGGAATCTTACGACCGGGGAGAAAGTTTCATCATAATCAATTCCTTCCACTTGCATGAAGCCCTTGGCCACCAACCGTGCTTTGTATTTATCCAAGGAACTATCCGAATTGAATTTCTTCTTAAGAACCCATTTATAACCGATGGCCTTTCAACCTTTAGGTAGATCGACTAATTGCCACACAACTGCTTCTTATAAATTGATTTGATTCCCTCTCTCATAGAATTCATCCAATTTTCAACATCATGCCCATTGATTTCTTAAGAGTGGGATGTCGGATCCAAATCCTCCACGGTTTTCACTAAACTGCAATAATCATCCAGATATGCCGGATGTTTCATTATCGAATGAATCTACTTGGCTCAGGTTGTTCCTCATCAAGTGGGCCCTGGCAAGGAGTTACATTTCCAACGTCAGCCACGTCGGACCCCCACTTGCTTGATCATCCCTACCCTTAGAGATCTCATAGAATTCCACCATCTGTGATCTATCTCTAGGATTAATCGTTGTATTCTCAAGAAAATACACATATCGACATTCCATGATTATTTTATTATCGTGATCATACACACGATATCCTTTTAAATGACATAGGTAGCCAACAAACGAGCAATTTTTTCTCATATTTTCCTGCAGTTTGTGTCTTTTTTTGTGGCGGTAATAGGACATGAACGGGGCATCCCCAAACTTTTATATGTTCCATTTTAGGTTTGACTCCAATCCATAACTCATACGGGGTCTTGAGCACAAATTTAGAGAGCACTTTGTTCATTACATATTGTGTAGTATTAATTGCCTCTCCCCACAATCTCCCGCCCAGCCTAGCCCATGAGCTTTTGGCCTTGAGCCCGAGGAATACTCAATTCTTAGACAACTGATAGCTAATCCCTAGGGCACATGCAAAACCCTCATATCTACATGCATCAAGTAAAACTATGGAAGGTGGCCAACGAAGGTAAACGTCGAACATAAGACCTGAGGTGTCGAGGCGCAGAGTCCTTGGCCAATGCATCCACCATTGCCCAGCTAGGGGGTCCTCTACTTTCATAGCTAATCGAAATGAAAATCCTCTGTTTGTGAGTATGATCAGAAGGCGTGGCCCACTGAGGATCAGATCCAGTATTTCCTCTTGTGTGAGTCCAAAGAGATGGAGAAGGAGATTGCTTAAGGAGATGGAGATGGAACAGAGAAGGATCGCCCGAGCAAAGGGGGGGCATTTAAGCCAAATTCGAGGAAACAATGAGGAAAGGTGGTTTATATATCCAGGAGAATTTTCGTGGAATTGGAAGCCTGACACTCCCATGCAAAATGCAATTTCGAAGCTTATAAAGAAAAAGCTGACGTGACGATATTCATTTCTCCCGACTTTTTGGCGCACCAAACCTCCATAATATACTCACGGTCCACACAGTTTTTAACCCCAAAAAATAAGGTCACTTAATAATTCTCTCATGAGAAGATACGACCAAGATCTTCATGGGGCCTTAAAGTGTCATTTATGGCCTATTATATTTTCAAATCTACCCCTTATGTTTTTATTGCTGGGAGTCCAATTGATTTTAGCACACCATTATATTTCTAGCAGTCTATGTGTGTCAAATCTCAACCATACATTTAGTTATGAACTTGCTTCACAAGCATTTCTCATTATTTTTGTGTATGCTATTTCAATAGGGGCTCATTCAAATTTGATCCATGATGTGGTTGTAATAGATCCATAGCTTGGGATTTCAACCCTAATAATAGATATTAAAATTTAAGATAAACAATGGGCCCCTGCCGGAATTTATTCACTTGCTCACGGTGCATATGAGCACCGTGCATCTGGAACATCCAATACGTGGGGCACACCTTTAAAGTCCATCTTGGATGGTCCTCACTCATGGTGCATATGCGCACTGTGCGCAAGTGAAAATGCTTAGAGCCCCACTAGTGGCAGACTCAAGATTTTTATTTGAGGGGGGTGGAGTTTGGAGACAAATAGGTAATTGGATTTTGTGACCCAAGATTTCCATGTGAGTTTTGGGGATGGACCTAAAATTTTCATGTGAGTTTTGGAGGTGGACTTAAGAAATATTAGCAAAACTTAAATATAAAAACTCAATTAGTAATTTTACATTGCAAAAAAAGTAAGAAAAATAAATTTTAAATAAAATATTTATAATAATATTAAAATCTGAAAAATTCCTCACTTGGAATTGTGCTTTTAGGCCTCTAATTGTTTGAGCCGGCCCTGACTTGAGATTGTACTTGTGCCCTGCTGTATCCAATTTGTTTTGCCTGTGCTGTCTCAGAGTGGGGTGACTTAATTTGCAACAGCAGCCTTGTTGGGCCACACTCGGTCGGAGCCCCCAAAGACTCCCCATATGCAAATTCCACGAATATCGAAGGAACATGCCAAATAAATGGAGATCGATTTCCCAAGCATGTGAGCATGTACGTCTGTCTCACTTGTAGTTAGGGGCGGAATCAGGGTATATTCTTTGAGGATCACTCAAACCAAACCAAACCAAACCAAACCAAGCCTTTTCCCACTAGGTGGGGTCGGCTATATGGATTTGACGACGCCAATCAAATCTGTTTAGGGCCATGTCCTCCGTTAGATCCATGTAGGCAAGATCATGTTTAATAGTTTCTTTCCAACTTCTCTTGGGTCTCCCTCTCCCTCTCCTACTCTTGGCAAACTCCATGCTTTCACACCTTTTAACAGGTGCCTCTGTTGGACGCCTTCTAACATGGCCGAACCATCTCAGTCGATTTTCTCTCATTTTATCTCCAATCGGTACTATTCCTACTATGCCCCTAATCTCCTCATTCCTAATCCTATCTCTCCTTGTGATCCCGCACATCCATCTTAGCATTCTCATCTCCGCAACTTCCATCTTCTTGACATGATTATGCTTTACTGCCCAACACTCTGATCCATATAACAATGCTGGCCGTACCGCCACCTTATAATACTTTCCTTTAACCTTGAGGGGGACTTTCCGATCACACAAGACCCCCGAAGCACTCCTCCATTTGGTCCACCCGGCTTGAATCCTGTGACTTACATCAGTATCAATCCCTCCATCCTGTTGCACAAAAAAAATCCTTGTATGGGGAAATTGTGAAAGTTGTTGAAATTTACATAAATCTCAAGGGTTTTTTTTTTTTTTTTTAATTTTAAGGGGGGGGGGGGGGCGTGGTCCTTGTTCCTACTTCCTACCCGGCTTGTAATCTTTCCAATAGTAGTAAAAAAAAATCAAATGTTAAAATTGCAAAATGGTTTGAATTGTGAACCACTGAATAACTCAGTGGAAGAGGCATTTCTATGGACCACAACGGGTTGGTGAAGCCACTCATGCTATTGATCTAATGTAGGAAAAAAAAGATAAATAAAAAAAAGCAGCTAGAAGTAAATAGTACTCCCTCCATTTATAGTACACTGTGGGGGCCTGTGTACGTTAGCCAAGCTGTTTATACCGGCTCTGCGGGTAGTTAGTTTTCAATCATTTATCAGGCATATATGGGGAAGGTACTATGGCCGCAATGTTAAAAGGGCTTCTGTGAAGCCACGCATTTATTAAGGCAACGCTCTATTAAACTCACGATTTTTTGGTAGGGCAGTTGCAGCAACCTTTCAGGGCTCTTTTAAGACTTACTTGAACTACTACTATACAGAAAATGAGAGCTTTGGTTTTCACCCATCGTGATAGAGGAGGAAAGTGGAGTTTTTGTCATTTGTGGTTCACTCGGATAAATACAGTAACTCGTGAAAATAGGAATCCCATAGTTATAGTCTATTAATAATTGATCTGTACAAGAGGCAGTTGGTTTTTAATCGTAAAATACCTGCACAAATAGCCATATTAAATAGGAATTGTCTGAGATGCGATTTCCAATGCAATCATCAAATAAGGAGATTGGAAGGAATTCACTATAATACTTTAAAAGGAGTGCCTAGGAGAATGAACTCCGAGAGGGTATAGTAGAAATTCGTATGATAAGATAAGTAGTAGGAATGACAGTATGATATAGCACCTAGGCTAAAATCATGGGTGGGGGCCACATTTGGAAAATATAAACCTCTTGTTAGTCCTCGTACCATTATAGTGATAAAAAATTTTCATTATTATTCAAATTAGTGAGATGGCCACCGTTGGATCAACTAAATTTGGAATCTGTGATTAACTTTCTTTACTTCACTCTTTTTATAAGGCAGAAAATGAGTTTCTTTGTGTGAAATCTGGTGGTCAATCCATCGGTTGGCCCACTAAAATAGATTTTGAATATTCAGATGCAGAGTACACAATGGGCCTTTGGGCAGTGAAGCGGTTTGGATTTTCCAAATGTGGTGCTGTATCATACTCGCTGCATGGTAGTTCTGCCCTTTTTGGTATCCAAGAGAGCAAGAGAGAGTCCCACATACAAGTAGGGAGAGGTGGCATATATCCAAATTTGAGTCCCGGAAAGCCAAGTGAAAACTACTGCTCCTTACCACTCGGATAAAGAGTCATTCCCTACATTGTTTACAAATAGCTACACCCATTGTAGCGAGCAATGTATCCAGTTGATCCCAGCACGCCAACAGTTAGATCGAACATAGGATTTTACACATGATAGGCTCCATTCCAGTTTTCCAGGGGAAAGAGCAAAGTTAATCAAGTATTTGAGATGTAGCCAATCTAAAGGTGGTTATCTTATTTATCTGAGCAGAATTTGTACATTGCTCATTAGTTGTATGTAAACTGAAGTTCTGTCTCCAAGAGGAAGAAACTTCTCCATCAGTGCTGCACCCTATTGAATCCTTTTCTGCTTCTCCAAAAAAAATATTTGCATTTGTTGCCTAGTGCCTCGTCAAAGTTCACATAGAACATCCACGACAGCTTGAGTAGACATGTCAAACGGGCCGTGCCGGCACACTAAAATTGTGGCCCGCTCGTGCCACGAGCCGGGCCGCATCTAGAGGGCCGGCACGGCACGGCCCGCAATGGGGCGGGTTGTAACGGGCCGTGCCGGGCTGGCAGGCCAGGCGTGCTTTTTTTTTCCTGATAGAATTACCGTAATGACATAGGTTTGGATTTAATTTTCGATCAATAGACATATTAGTTTTTCAATAGTTACTTTTCCTAAATATTTAAACTTATACAGACATTTAACAAATGATTAAGTGGTTCAAATTAATTTATAGATATTCACTCACATATTACTTAAGTGCTATATATGAATTTTCTTTTTCTTATCAGTATTAAAAATAAGAATTAGAACACAAGCAGGGAGAATGACAAAGATATTTAAGTGGTTCGGTCAAACTCGACCTACTCCACTGAGAAGAGAGAACCATTTGGATCTTAACTTCTTGAAGTTTTTTAAATAGGATTACCTTCAAAACCTTACAATCTTTTTAGAAAATAAAAATATAAAAAGGATGAAAAACTTATAAATTACAATGAAGAAAAAAGTAAAAAAATCATATTTGTAGTCCACTAATGTATTTTGCTGGATCAAAATCTTCCATTGATGATGTCAACTCTTGCTTCCTCTTATCTGTCAAATATCAATATCATAGGCAAACACAACACTCCACCGTTTTTTCAGTGAGATTTGTTCTTCTGTCATCTACTGAACATCCATCTACACTAAAAGCCTGTTTTGATGCTACAAAAGACATAGGAATAGTCAATCGATCATGAGCCATGGCTGCCAACACCGGATAAATGCTTTCTTGCTGCTTCCACCAGGCTAAAAGGTCAAAACTAGATGCATCCTGCATCCGTACGTATTACACCGACGTCAATATACGATGATAACTTCGTCACAGTGTTGTTACTTGAGCTTGAGCTGGATGCCATGCCCGTGGGCATAGAAGAATACCACACATCCTACTCACCAACACCTGTCACTGGATTTCTGATTTACCCATACTAAGCCCAACTGTACCCATTTGCTCACGATAAAATTGAAAAAGTGCTTGTAATTTTGCCCTTATATTTGAAAAAGCATTTAAATCTATATAATTCATATTTTTATTTATTTCATCAATAAAAAAAATTGTACACCACTTAATTTTAACCTAGGATCAAATACAGCAGCTAAAGAAAATGTCATTGGAGTCTTTTTCCAATATTTATTAAAATTTTCTTCCATGTCTCTAATAGTGCTACCCAGTAAAAAATGATTTCTAAATCTAATGAATTGTAAAGTAATTTTAAAAAGCTTCATTAGATGTGGGATAATATATCTCGGAAAAAAATAATGTTGATTTATAAAAATATTCTAATAAATCTCTTATATGGGCACATAACTCCCAATGTTCATCACTAATCATCAAATATTGTGCGTAAAAAGCACAAATTTCATTCAAAACAGTTTTCCGAGAAGTGCCTCGTTCAACAAATCATACATAGAATTTCATCTATGTTTTACCTCTTTAGGCATTTTAATAGTTGATACGCCTTGCCTCGCACATATTTGGGCATACAATTGTCTTCTTTATACAGAGCAAAAAACAAATCTAGCAATGTCATTAATAGCATATGTGTAACTTATAATAATCTTTAAACCAACATTTGCAATAAGATTTAAGATGTGACATACACATCTATTTTGAAAGATAGAACTATCTATCAAAATTGCAAGTGGCATCTGCATTCTCATTAATTTAATAGCCACTATATTATTACTGGCATTATTTAAAGTTACAAATAAAATGTTTTCCTTAATATTATATTCATCTAGTTTTTCCAAAATTAATGTACTTATTCTAGTTCCATTGTGTGGTCATTCAAGACAACTAAAACTAAGTATACGTTTATTCATAATCCATTTTGCATCTATATTATGTGCAGTAATACAAAGATAACTATCACCCCCTTTAGAAGTCCACAAATCTGTGGTTATGGCTATTCTATTAGGGATTTCTGCAAAATAATTTTTTATATTTATTTTCTCTTCCTGCTAGAGTCTAATAGCATCATTTCTGCCTGTATTTCTTGAAATACTGTGAAATTATGATTGACAGTATTGCTAGACCCATTGTTCAAAAAAATTTATTTTCAATAAAAGCAAATGGTGATTTGGATAAAATAGTCATTTTAACAAGACCTTGTCTAGCACTTTGTGCATTAAAAAAAAAAAGACACAAACTGCTACTACTACCACCACCACCAGTAGTAGAAATTTGAGTCTGTGAACCAGGCCCCCCTATCCCTGCATTCTCTGGCTTATGCTTTACTAAACATGTTTTCCTATGTCTTGACAAATGGTCGGTACCCCCTTTTGAGTGGGCATTATAAATCTTACCACACAATTTGCATTTTGCCTTTTCAACATTCTTTCTAATTTCAATAACATCATACCTTGTATATATATTCCAAGCTGCTGAAGTTCTACTCCTCTTATTTGGTTTATGGGAACTCTGAGGAAAGGGGGGTGGTAAATCACCTACTTCATCTTGTAATTCAATAAAATTTTCTTCTACCTTTAAATTAACGGAAGAAGATTCTGTGGGAAATCTTCTAGCCATATTTCAAAAAAATAAAATTATAAATAATAACAGTAATATGCTATTAGCCTTCTTTTGTGATAATTTATTATTAGAAATGGGAGAAAATGAGAGTTAATATAATATAATATAAACGTATATATATATGGAATCTCAAATCTAAATAATATAAATACCTCTAATTTTTTAAGGCCCCTTTAATCTTGTATCTTGATGACTTGATCTTTGGCCCTCCAAAAACTTCTTAGAGAGAGTGAAAGAGTTGAATGCTTTGAGAAAGAGTTAGAGAATGAGAGATTGTATAAACTGGTGAGAAATAAGTATGTAAATTGGTAAGGAATGAGAATGGGAGGGTTAGAGTATTTATAGACTTAGTATAATAGAAAATGACATAAAATACCCCTTATAAGACCGTTTTATAGCTGTTAGGGGGTAAAATGGTATTTTTTTCAAATATAGTCGTTTTTTGGCTGTTGGGCGAGCCTGACGGGCTGGCGTGCCGCAGGGGTTAGCCCGTTTGCCAGGTGGGCCTGGCGGGCCGTGCCAAACGGACCAGCAGGCTAGCAAGGCTCGGCCCAGCACGGCCGGCGTCATGGGCCATGCCGTGCCACGGCCCGTTGATTGGCGGGGCCGGCACTTCCCACTTGACATCTCTAGGCTTGAGCCCGTAGAATCTTTGTAGAAAAATTTAGATTTTTTTATTTTTTGGAATGTGTTGATCTCATCTCTGGTGCCAAATTTTTTTTGTAGTAAAGGTACGCAATCTTGAAGATTTTGCAGTCATAAATGTAAGAGGCAGTGACAGACTTATGACTTCTTTTGTTGACAAACAAAGTACATGATTGATTTCACGAGTGATGAAATCCAGTTATTTCAAAGCATGTGGGCTGTTTGTTTACATGTATGGAGGAGTCGACGTGAGTTGAAATGTCAAGCGAAGGAATGTTAGAGTTAAGATATGTTAAGAGTAAATGTAGAGACGTGGCAAATCCTTGTGGGAGAGGATATGTGGCAGTTCCTATTAGGGCTCATTCATTAGGGCTCTTCAATCCATACCAGCACAATAATAAGTGCTGAGCTCGGATATAGCCAATATTGTAATTTAAATATTCATACTTTAAAAAGTTTATAAATTTAGAAGAAAAAAAATTTAAAGAATAGGAAGGTTGTGAGAGTGCTTTATTATGCAATTCAAGAGTTTGTGGCAAAAAGAGGAGAATTTAAGTAGAAAGGGAAATGTAGAACTTGAATTGAAATAGAGCTTTTGCAATAAAGTGAAAGTAGGGAGTGGTTATAAGTGGTTTTGATTATAATGAGATAAAGTAAGTAGTTGCATGAGTGAGAAGATGGGTTTTGAAAACTTAATAACTTGCGGTCAAAATTATAATCGCCGGTCAAAATCGAATATAAAACCTTCTAGCTTAATATATTATAATAGATAATTCATGTGTTTTGTTTTTGAAATTCAAATCCCTTCCCCCACTATTCTTCCATAAAACATAGCATATGATACCAACCTCTCTTGGACCCTCCTAAAATCATTTTCCTAAATCGCATTGATAATTTACCTTTAATGGGCCCCAAACATTATTAAACTAACAAAAAGAGATAAAAAAAAATAAACAAAAGACCCTTTGGCTTTGATAGTGGGACCCACATATTGATGAAAAATATCAAGATGAAGTTGGTTATGATTTATATGATATGTGAGCATGTACGTGTTAAATTTTGTTTCAGATTAATTTATGGGACTGTCGTGTCAAATCCAAATTGCAGAAGTTTGGGAGCCACTTATAAATTATAGTCATCTTGATCTTTGTCAATCTGTGATGCCCACTGTCAAAGCCAATTCTTTTCATTTTCTTTTCTTCATTCCAAGTTCAAACAACCTGGCGTTCCATTGTGAAATCCAATTTTTTTTCTTTCCAAGCTCATAATTTACGTGCGGGAAAAACCAATTTTTTTTCTTTCCAAACTCATAATTTACACACTGGGGTGGGGGGGACTTTCATAGGCTGTGTTTTGCTACTTTTTTCTCCTTATTTTCCTTTCAATATTCAGTAGAATTGATTTGCGGGGCCCATTATAGAAGCCATTTGATTTCCAAATTCACATTTAATTTTAAAATTGACACTCAATTTATTCCTAAGCACAAATATAACCTAATCAAGGTCCTAAAATATCTACGATTTACTTGATCTTCCCCTAAAATCTCCCACGTTCCCAAAATCTCTCTTATGAGTTTTCATCTTTATCACAATTTTTTTTATTATCATTTACATTTACTAATCTAAATAAATAAATATGTAGGTCCCATTGTGAAAGCCAAATATTGTTTCTTTCTAAACTCACAATTTATGGGGGCCACTTTCATGGCTGTATTTTGCTACCTTTTTTCTCCTTATTTTCGATATTATTCGATAGGATTAATTTGTATGGTCCATTGTGGAAGCCAATTGATTTGAAAATCCACATTTAGTTTGAAAACTACAATCAATTTACGCCTGAACACAAATATAACCAAATCAAGGTCCTAAAATATCTACCATTTACTTGATCTTCCTCTATAATCTCCCAGGTCCCTAAAATTTCTCTCATGAGTTTTCATATTTATCAAGTTATTTTATTATCATTTACGTTTGTTAATTTAACTAAATAATAAATATGCAGAATCAAAGAAACAATAAAATGTGGCAAATCAAGATGTTGGACCAAATAATAGATAGATTCTTCTAAGCATGAATAATTTTTATAAATGAATTCACTCTTCGTACCATCAACTATTCAAACTAACTATTATTTTATATGTTTTCCTCTTCATCATATATTATATTATTCATAATTACCCTTCACTTCTTCATTTTCTTTGACCCGTTATTTTATGTAATTGAGTCAGTTTTTCAATATCACGTATTAGATAATTCAATTGGATCATTTTATTTAAAACTCTGATTTTTAAAGTTCAGTTTTAACTGAGTTTATATTATGAGTTATATATTAATATTTATTTATAATTTATTTAAATATTTCTAGTTAAAGTTTTAATTATTTTTTTAATCATGGCTTGTGCCCAGCGCATGCCTATTGCACTAGTACAACTTATATTTGAGCTCTGTGAGGAGTGTAGAATACAACTTATATTTGATCTCTGACTTTGAATTTTCACTCAAAGCTTGGGCTTTCCAAATCAATTCCAGAAGCCACCTCTATATCAAACAACCACGAACGAATTTAAATCGTTCATATATTTCAAGCAGAAACCATGCAAAAGTATGTGGAGGTATGGTGTAAAATTGCGGTCGCTGATGTGATGGACTCCAAAAATTTATGGCCGACCCCAAAAAATCTATGTATACCGAGGCATGATTTTACTTTTTTTGACCAAAAAAATAAATTGAAAGCGTTACAAAAATGCAAAAGAATTGGCAAAATCAAAATCCAGGCAGGTCATGGTTCAAATTTGTTTTTGTTGTTATGGACACATGGGTCATTGAACACATGAACTATTTCAACCAAGAAATATGAAATATGCCCAAGAATCAGAGCTTTTTTTTTTAATGGCACCTCTGTTGTGAACTACAATACACTCCCGATTTCAATATTTGGGTGGTAGGCAAGTCCCAAATGGGGATTTGAAGTGGGTGTGTTTTTTATTTCTCTCTAGATTCTTCAGGGCCTGTTTGGATGTATGGTGAATTGAAGTATGGTGAGGTGAAGCATCAAATCAAATCAAGAGATAATAAAATATAAGGTGTTTTGATGGTGTTTTGTTTTTAGTTATTTGGTATGGAATCTTTTTGACTTTTTGTATAGAAATGTGGAGTTTTTTTTTGTCTTTTAGTGGAGAAAGGAGGTTGCTTTTTTTATTTTTTTTAAAAATTAGGAGGGAATTTTGAAATTGTGTAGTTTTGAATTTTGATATGACCAAATGTCTTCTCTTATCCGGATAATGGTGGCTTTACCTCACCTCACCTCACTTCACTACACATCCAAACACACCCTCAAGGTCTTTAGAAAGGGAATTGAGAATTTGGTGGTGGAGAAAGTAGAATTATAAAATGAAGAGGAAAGGGGGCAGTTAAGGTTGATAAATAACAATTGAGTAATTCAATATGGAGTTGAAAATCAAAAGGCAGTATAAAAGGATATTAAAGGACAATTAGATAATTGAATTTGGAGAGAGGACCGCTATCATTTTTTAGGGTATGTTTGTGTACATATTTTTTCTGCGGAAATGAAATATTGCCACCTCAATAAATTCTAAAAAAAAAATGAAAACCTCGAAAAAGGATTTCCGTAGAATTTAGAAATTCATGTTTGGTGAAAAAAAAATTCCTCGTTGAATTTGTGCTAATGTTGTTTGGTGTGGTTGTGGATTCTTTATAGAAAATTATTGTGAAACAAATTTTTGAAGAAAAATAACATAACATGTATATTATTTATTCAACATCAAATAATAATTTATTTAAAGAAATACAAAATGAAAGAGTTAAAAGGATTTTGGGTTGAAATAGACAAGAGTGAGGAAAAGAGGGAGAAATTTTCCGAGGAATTTCATTTCCCATACCGTCATAGGAAACTCATTTTCACCATTATCAAAGAAAATGCTGACGAGGCAGGAAATCATTTCCATGAAATTATTTCGCACCAAAATACCTGAAAAATGGGTTTTCTGTAAAAAAAAAAAAGTGTTACACAAATACATCCTCAGTTGATGAAGTAATGTAAGGACACAGAGAGTTCATGGTAGGATATTAATGACTTTTATATGATATGAATTGGAAAGAGGGTAGTTATCATTCTCCACGTGGAGTGATGAAAGGGTCTTGTTTAGGGTTGTAAATGGGTACCCGATTCTCCGATTACCCGAAGATTCCGACCCGTTAGGATCCGGGTCTGGGTCCTTATTTTGGTCCCTATAAGAAAATGGTTCCGATTCCGGATCCTTTTTTTGGAATCGATACCTAAACGGTTCCGGTTCCGGATCCACAGTGGCTCAGACCCGTGGACCCGGGACCCGACCCAATATATACTAACATAAGGTAACTTTATTATGTGAGATCAGAACCCTTTTTACTTTTCTACTTTTCTACATTAGGGTTTTCTACTTTTCTATATCTCATTGCCTGTTTGGATGTGATTTCTGAGTTTTTGGTTAAAAGTGTCTGTTATTAATAGACAAAATGTCACATTAGTGTTTGTAGGTACATGATCCAATTGAAATGTGAAAAAAAGCATAAATTTTTTAAAGAAAAATACAGGTATTAGTCTAGACCCGGAACCGGAACCAGACCCGCCTCACAAACGGTTCCGGTTCCGGTTCCCCTTCTTAGAAAACGGTTCCGGTTCCACCCTGGACCCGGACCGGAACCGACCCATTTACAACCCTAGTCTTGTTAGAGTTAAATTTTGTTAGGGCTAAAATGAGGCATTTATTTAAGTGATTTAAAATTTTAATAAGTGATTACAATTAGTCCGGTCCCACTCATTCCCAACTCAGTGCGAGTCCGAGTTTGACCCGGATTCTTGGAGATGGTTGAAAATGGAGTCCTGATCCCTGTTGCAACTTGCAAGTCCTACATTGGGACCCAAAAACTTGAGACGTGGGCCCATTATGTACATCCCGCGTCTGTGACAGGGGTCCGGAGTCCGGACTCTTGAAAGATAGGGTTCTCCCTCTGCGCCGAATCGAAGAGAGGGAGCGGAAAAAGGACGGCCGACGACGGAGGAGGAGAAGAATCAAAGCCACCAATTTCGGTACTTCCAAAACGCTAACCCTAACCCTATTTCTCTTCTTTTTATTTTTTTCCCAATAGGAAAGGGGAAACAACAGATCAGAATTCTTTCTGATGTTGCTTGAGTTATCAATGAGATTTGATGATCATTCTAAAGAAAAAAGAAGAGTAAAATTTGCGCTAATGAACACTGCTGAAACATCAACCTGATGTTGACTTGGCAAAGAAAAACTTGTCTTTCAGGTGCATATCCAACAAAGAAATCCTGCCATTGCTGTTATATGTAAAATTGTATTATGTATGTATATTTCCTAGGTCATTTGTTTCAGCACCCTTTATTGATTTGGGGTTAATCCAAATGATGCTGGAATTCATAAGGTTAATGAAATTTGTTTCACTTTTGCTCTTTTAAGTGTGGACTTGTAGTGTTGAGAAAGTTGGGGTCTTTTTTTTTTTATTCTTTCCAACTTGGTTGGATGGATAGTCATCCATTATATTTGTCAATGATTTGGTATACATCCTAATGCGTTCCAACAAACTTCACCTTAAAAACACTTTTGGATTGTAGGAACATACTACTTCGAGTCATTGGATGATGAAAACAAAGAAATCCATTGTAGCTACTTCTAGCAAAAGCAATCTTGATGAAAGCGAGGAGCGGGGATCTTCCTCGGATGAGGTTCCTTTAATAATTCAACTGTGCAATTTCTATTTTGCTTTCTACCAAAACATTTTGGATTTCTTGACCAAAAACTGTTTAGGAGGAGGAGGAGGAGGAGGAGGAGATAGAGCGTGAGCTTGCAGAGGTTCCATTTGAAGAGCTGCAAAAAGCACGGGCTACTGGCTTTCATTCTGTATACTTTAAAGGACAGAAACCCATTTTAGAGAAGAAGCCTAGGCGTGCTAATAAGAATAGGTATTCCTGCAACGATATTCTTTTTTTTTTTTTTTGAATTAGGCCTTATCATGCAATCTCTGATGAAGGCCAATGGAGATTAGCAGCAAGAAGCCTGTCGGAATGTTTAGGGAAGTCATTCAAGCACCTAAAAAGGCAAGTTAGTCCTTGGAACATTTTTATGTTTTTAGCTTAATTTTTTTGGAAAACTCTGCAAAATTTACTCCAAAGCATTCATTCTCTCTAAAACCCTTGTGATCTCCTTAAAACCCTTTTCACTAAATCCAAAAGCCCTCTTTTTTTTCTTGAACATCATGTTTTCTCTTTGAATCCTCATTTTTATCTAAACCGCTAGATTCTCTCTTTAAAACTCTTTCATTTTCTCTGTAAAATCCTCGTGAACTCAGAGAGAGAAGTAATTGATGCTTACTTATACTAGGTTTTTCTTAGATCTGAAGAAGTGCAACTTTTCTCAGGATTTGGCTCAGGATAGATCGAAATGGAGAAACAAAATTCATATAGCCGATCCCAATATAGTTGGGACAAGGCTTGATGATGATGATGTTATACAGTTATACCTGGTTTTTCTTGTTCATTGTAATAAAGCCTATCTTTCTATAAAAAGAAAAAGGAAAAGAGTTGTTGAACCTATAGTTGATGTGCTAGAAAACGAGATGGTGTCTCCATTTTGGGCTTTAACCTCTGGATTCTTTACTCTGTCATGACTCATGAGTTAGGTATTATGAAAATGTGAAATAAGTCTTTAACAATGTTGATTTTCTTTAATAGCAACAATTTTGATTTTTAAGAGGTATATTCTTATATCGTCTCGTTATTAAAGTTACTGGAGCTTATTATTTTACTCAGTTGTTGTTTTTGTATGGATATGTGTTGTTGTATTTCTAGGTTATACGAGATCCAAGATTTGAATCTTTATGTGGAACTCTTGATACGGAGGGGTAAGATCTCTCTCTTCTCTCTCTCTCTTTGTGTCTGTGTGAGCGCGAGCGTGCACGTAGGTGTGCTCACATTCAATTTGTTTTAAGATTGAACTAATTACTATCTTGTTGTAAAAGAGAGAAGTATATATTATGGAAGAAAAGAGCCCGTAGCTCAGTTGGAAGGTGCTCATTGTCCCAACCACCAAGATGGGGGTTTGTGTCATGTTACCTATAGAAAAAATATCCATGTGGAAAATGGATGTTATGATTGTTTTATTACTCTTTGTGCAATGCATTACAGAATATTGTGGTTTAAACTGGTGGTTGATGCAATGTCCAATGTCCATCATCCATTATGTAATGGTATGCACCAATAAGCACTGGCAAATACCAACTGAACCTACCTGAAATTAAATTTCTTGTGTTTTCTTCATGTCTTTTTTTTTTTTGAGAAAATTGGGAGAATGTTCTTTAGGCTGTTTTAGGTTGGTTTGAGTATTAAAGACCTGATTATTGTTAAGAAAGAAGGAAAGAAAGATGGGGAAGTGTGGTTCTACATTTGATCTCCAATTAGATTTTTCTTATCACAATGAATGAAGACTGAAGAGTATACAGTTTTGAATAGACATAGAAAATCTGCAATAATACCTTTGAACAAGATGAATTGACACTTAGATATGATCCTTTTATTAATGACTAATGTCTAAAATCCTTCTTTCAATTATAAATCTAATGATGGGATCCTTGCTTTTTTTTAGGCGATCATTTCATTCGATATTTTTGATCTTTGTATGGAAGACTAAGTCATTGGATTTTCTACGTTAACAAAATTCCTTAACTTACTTTTTGGAGCATCTGTGTGTTGACTAGCTTTTCATGATTTAATTGTTATATAGGTTCAAGAAGCGATATAATTTCTTATTTGAGACTGAACTTCCAAAAGAAAGAGAGGTAATTATTTTTCTTCTTTTAGTCATGCAAAAAAGAACTTTTAGGCAGTCTGTTTGGATCCTTTTTTTTTTTCTTTTAATAAAAAAGGAAATGGTATTTGTTTTATAACTTTACCAATACTACTTTTTTTGCTCTGCAGAATCTTCAGAAATCGATAAAGAAATCAAAAGACCCAAAAGTCATTGAAGAGTTAAAGACTCACATCTCTTGGATTGTAAGTTGTTGCAATTCTGGGTAGAAATGTTTTTATGTAAAATTACTTATCTAGTTAGATTATTGTCATATTTTGTTTGTTTATATTTCCCATGAAATATCTGATGGAGGTTTTATTTATTTATTTATTTAAATTTACTTTTGTTGATATGTTTGTGATTTTTGGCTCCCAGTTAATATGCTATTTTGTCCTCATTGATTTTTCTCCATTAGCTAAATGGGTTGTTCCTTTGTGTGTTCTAACCAGAACTTTACAAATCTTTTCTCTTGGTTTCCCACTTAAAGATGGAGGTGATTAATAACCTATTTGATTGATCTAATAGAAAAGCCGTACTGCTTAGGAAATCTTAGTTTTTAGTAAAATTAGGCAAATGGATCCTATGTGGGTTCTTCTTTTTGGCATATTTGATATCTTGGGAGATCCAGAAGGGGCACATCCATCAAAGGTCTCACAGGTGGCAAATTCAACATAAAGGCTTTCGAGCTTGCCGTATTAGTTGTTTAATTCATCAACATCATCATCATCAATCAAAGCCTTGTCGCAATTATGTTGGGGTCAGCTACGTGTATTCTATTTCGCCCTATGGTCTGTCCTGAGCCAAATCCTCAAATATTTTGTACTTTTTCAAATCTATTCTTACTTCTTCCATCCATATCCTCTTTGGCCTATCTATTTTCTTTGAGGGGCCATCATCCTACACAGAGAAACTTTTCCTCACCGACGTCGTTGTTGGCTTTTGTTGGACATGTCTAAATCATCTTAGAGGCGTCTCTCTTAATTTATCACCTATTGATGCTATCTCTAAATGCTTCCAAATGCACTCATTTTTTTTTATTCCATCTTTACTAGTTTTACCCAACATCTATTTCAGTATCTCATTTATGCTACACTCAATTTTTGCATGCTGTAATTGGCCAACATTCTGCTCCATAGCCATAGCTGCTCTAATCACTCTTGTAAAATTTTTCCTTAAATTTTGTTGGTATGTCACCAAGCAGCACTCCACAAGCAAGTTTCTACTTTAACTATCCAACTCTTATTATGTGTTCAACATCTTCATTAATCTCCCTATCCTTACTAATTATAGAGCCAAGATATCAAAACAACTCTCTTTGTGGTATCTTGAACTTCAATTATCACAGCAGTTACATCTCTTGCACATCTCCATCAAAGTTGCAATTCACATATTTCATCTTTGTATGCTAATTTTGAAGCTCTTGCTAAAGTCTCCCGCTATCTCTCAAGTTTCACATTTATACGATATTTCAATTCATCCACTAACACCCCATCATCTACAAACGACATACACCAAGGGACCTCCTCTTGAATATGGGCACTTAACTCGTCCATAATCAATTTTGCAGGTAATTTTAATATTGGTTATTGCTTGCTCCATCACATGTCTTTAATGATGTCACTATAATCTATTGGGACACTCCTTTTATCGAAAACCCAACAAATTAAATCTCTAAGTATCCCGTTGTAGGCCTTTTCTAGATCGATGAAGACCAATGAAGAATTTTCCTCCTCTTGTTATTTTTCATTAATTGTCTTAAGTAAAAAGACAGCTTCCATAGTTAACCTCCCTAACATGAAACGAAATTGATTTTTTTTTGTCAATTGTATCTTTTAATAGGCACTTGAATCTTACTTTTTTTTAGGGTTGTCTATTATTTAGGCTAGACCAAATCTTTTAAGGGACTGACGATCCTTCCTTCACAATGTGGATGTAACCAATGAATTTTCTTCCTTGATTGTTCTTTTTGCCACCTCGCAAGCCACACCAAACAGTTCCGACCATGGTTTTGCCTAAAAAGAGGCCATCAGCACACGTTAGTTTAAATTATTCATGATTATATAGAAGTTTATTGTAGTTCAATAAGAGCTACAATTTTGTCTCAGCAATGCAGGATAGACCAAGTATTACTTTCTTCAGAATGCATCCATAAGAGCTAGATTATAAATATGGTGCATTTAGTCTCTAAGAAGAGACAACCTACAAAAACAGTAAGCCAAAAGGTATAGCATTGGACTTCAAGCAAAATGGTAAATAAACATCTCTCTTAAGACTTTTATCAAACAATTGGTATGTGAAACGAACATATCCTAACCTCCACAATGTCCAACATTAAACAATCATCCCCACATAAAAAATGTAAAATATAAATTAGCACCTACGATTAAACATTCACAATGAACCAACTCTGACTCCATTCCCAAATTCAAAAATTGCATCTAAACCTTGTTCACAAACATTCGTGTAGTTAAATAACTTTCTTAAATTGGTATATTGGGCCTTGTAAATTACATCAGTTGGGGAGTTGGAAAAACTGACTCAAGCACTTGGTGAATTGAGGAGTGATTAACTGAGCTATTTGCATGCTGAGTCTTTACTTCGAAGGCTTCATAAAGAGTCAAAGAAAGGGCTGGCATTTTCTGTAGTAGATGGTGGTGGGGGAAGGAGGGATAAGGTGAGACGAAAAGTCTTGGGCCAGTATCTCTTAGACTTACTATCGAACATTTGGAATGCATTCAATAGCCAACCTAATTTTATGATACATCTGGAAGGTGAAATCTGAGAAAACCGTGACACCAACTCAAATCGTAAGAACTACACGTTTTTCAAGCATATAATAAAAAAAGGAAGAATACCAGAAGAAGGAGAATGGTGTTGCGACCAGAGAGGGTTGGGGATTTTTGGTTGGAGAAGGTTTGTGCCAAACGAATATCGAATAAGAAACCCTAGAGCAGGAATATCTCCAAGATGTGGAAATGCAGACGGTTGACAAATCCACAAATGACGAAGACAGAGAACTTGAGATAGAGAAAATCGAAGGAGAAGAAGAACGAATCTTGGGTTTTTTTTACAACATTGCCATTCTCTTTCTCTTCCCTCTCCTCTTCCTCCTCTCCCATGTGGGTATCTCGGTTTGGGAGTTCAACGAGAATGGCTTTTTGTTGGGAGGATTTTCGGTGTCAATAAAACACCATTCAAGGACATTTCCGTCCAAGTACCTGATGCCTCTATTTTCTCAGAGCCAAAAGCTCTAGTTCCATATGCCTAGAAATGGGGCATTTCAATTTTAGAGGATTTGCCTATACTTCTCTAAAGCGGGTAGAGGGAAAATTTGTAGGCCAAACGCTCTTATTTTTTGAATCTCTACCCTCTTTAGACATTTAGACAAGTAGAAGCTGAAAATAGAGATGCCAAACTTGGGCTTACGCATATTTAGGAGTCATAGTTTGACTATAACTGTGTCTTTTGTTTAGAAAGTAGTAGCCTGTATTAATTAAGAATATCTATTCGGGGCCCATTTGTTTATTTGATATTGAATTCATTATTTCTAATATCTACATACAACGTCTTTCTATAGGAGGGCCTAACAGTGACGGATTAAAGGCAAACATTCATAAGGAGCCATCAGATGATCTCCCCTTTGAGAGAAACTGATCACCCCATTACGGTCCAAAGTTGTTATAAGATTTAATTTGACGCGTTCCATCAGTTATGGGGCTTTTGGCGTATTGGTTTAGTCCATAACATTTGGATCAGAGCCAGGCATGACGGATCAAAGGATTTACCGGCTTGAAACTGAAGTGGGTGCTCTATCTTCTCGACAAGAAAGGATACTGAAGGAGATGCAAGAGATGTTTTCTTCCATGAATACACGATTCGCCAGCCGTAGTCACGATCGTGATGACCATTATGTCAATCGTAATGGCCGAAATGGTGACAAAAACTCTGGTGGACCATCTCACACATTCGCACCTAAGCTTGCCAAAATAGATTTTACACGTTTCAATGGAAGTGAAGACCCAACAAGTCTTCAAAGCTCTCACTGTCCCCACAGACACTTTGCTCCCACAGACAGAAGCTACTTGCCAATCCTTGCTGGAGGATCTCCCAACTCGTGGTTGTCTCAGAAAATCAGTGTTGGAAAGGATGGAAAGCCTAATTGCTTTCGCCAAGGATAGAGAATCCGTCCTTGGAAGACTTGCTACATACAAAAAGAATAAAAAAAGAAAGGGAAGCAGAGAACTCCAGAACCTATCGTGCTCCATCAACTATGACAACGGTCTCCTTGTGAGCTCTTCCTCTCTCAAAGATGTCAACCAAGTCAGAGATTCCAGGAAGTGTTGCCAATGAAGGCTATATCTTGGAATGTTCGAGGTTTAGGGAGTACAGTGAAGCGGGCAATTATAAAGGAGGTAATACACACTTTTAGAGCAGTTCTTCTGGTCCTTCAAGAAACCAAGCTCAGTTCTATATCTCACCCCATTATCAGAGATCTCTGAGGCAATCGTCAATGTCGTTGGGTCTCCCTTGACGTAGTTGGAACTTCTGGAGGTATTCTTCTATGCTGGAATAGTAGGCTGTAAACCATGAAAGACCACTTCATTGGTGACTTTTCTGTCTCGGCAGTGCTTGAAGATAGGGCCAACGGTTAATCTTGGATTATTTCCTTTGTCTATGGCCCTACTGACCGCAGACTTCGTGGCAGTTTTTGGTGCGAGCTTGACTCCAATCGTAGCAGATGGGTAGGCCCTTGGTGTATTGGTGGTGACTGGAATATCACTAGATTCCCTTCAAACAAATATGGAGGTGGCAAAATTTCAACATAAATGGAATCCTTCTCAGATTGGATCAACTCCCACTACCTCGTCAATCTTCAGTTAGTGGGGGCTAAATACACTTGGTCTAATCACGAAAGTCCTCCAACGATGTCGCGTCTTGACAGATTCTTGGTCACCGGGGATTGGATCAATCTGTATCCCGAAGTATGCCAAATCGCCCTCCCAAAGCCCACTTCCGATCATTGCCCCATCCTCCTTGATTGCAAAAGTCTAAAGTGGGGACCCTCTCCCTTCCGCTTAGAGATAATGTGGTTGGAAGACAAACATTTCAATTCTTTAATCAAGGAGTGGTGGAATAGCTATGTTATTAACGGTTGGGCAGGTTTCAGACTCTCCTTGAAGCTCAAGCAGTTGAAGCTAAGCATTAAAGGATGGAGGAAGACCAATTTCGAGCCTGTCGAAACTCTCAAGGCTAAACTCCTAGAAGAATTGCAATCACTTGACTCAAAGGAAGAAATCCAAAGGCTATTCGAAGCGGATATTGCTAAGAGGCTAAATCTTAAAGATCTTTTTGAGCGTAAAGTCTAAGAAGAAGAGATCAAATGGAAATAGAGATCTAGATGTCGATGGCTAAAAGAAGGGGACAAGAATACCAAATTTTTCTACAGTATGGCCACAAGCAAAATGAGGGGAAACACGATCAATTACTTGTTGGTCAACGACAATAGATTAGAGGACAGAGATGGGATAACTAGCCACATTCTCAGCTTCTTTCAAAGTTTGTACAAAAAAGATGGTACTAGCAAGCCTTCCTTAGACAATCTCCATTTCTCCACCATCAGCTAGGAGAACGCTCATTGGTTGGAAGATGAGTTCCAGGAGGAAGAAGTCAAAGCGGCGGTCTTCAATCTTGCTAGTGATAAAGCTCCAGGCCCAGATGGTTTCCCAATGTCATTTTACCATAAATTCTGGGACCTCCTAAGAGTTGACATTGTGGCCTTCATGAAGGAATTTCACTCTAGAGGCAGGCTCTCCAAATCAATCGGTGCCTCTTTCATCGCCTTTATCCCTAAGAAGACGGGGGCTGATAGCATTAAGGAATTTAGGCCAATAAGCCTCTTCGGAAGCATCTACAAAATCTTGGCTAAAGTGCTAGCTTTCAGACTCCAAAAGATCCTCCCTTCCATCATCTCTTCCTCTCAAGGTGCCTTTGTCCAAGGTAGACGGATCTTAAATGGGGTTCTTGTTGCCAATGAATGCATCCACTCTAGCTACAAAGACAAACTTCCTGGCATAATTTGTAAACTTGATCTGGAAAAGGCCTTCGACATGGTGGATTGGGATTTCCTGCTTTACTTGATAGGTAGGATGGGCTTCGGACCAAAATGGAGGGTTTAGATCAAAGAATGCATTTCATTTGCTACCTTCTCCATTCTAATCAATGGCTCACCAAAGGTATTTTTTCCAGCTGAGAGGGGCTTATGCTAAGGGGATCCCCTGTCTCCGTTTCTTTGTCATCATTGGAGAAGCCCTCAGTCGGATGCTTTCCAAAGCAGAAGATTGCAATCTGATCCATGGATTCAAGCCTTCTAATAATGCTCCTTCCGTCTCCCACCTCCAATATGCAGATGATACCCTCCTTTTCTGCGATGCTGACGAGGACCAAATAAAACATATGGTTGCTATTCTCAGATGTTTTGAAGCTGTCTCGGGTCTTAAGATAGACTTCTCAAAGAGCTCCATCCTCGGAGTCTCAATTGAAGATATCTCTCTCCATCATTATGCTACCATCTTGGGGTGTAGAGCTGACTCCTTCCCATCCACCTACCTTGGTCTACCCAGTGCCTGGATAGAGTGCCTAAATTTATATGGAACCCATTAGTTGAAAGGATTGAGAAAAAGCTCTCTTCTTGGAAAGCAAAGTATTTATCCTTGGGAGGCAGAATCGCGTTGATCCAATCTGCACTTGCCAACCTTCCTATCTACTACATGTCCATCCTCAAGTGCCCCGCTGCAATCATTGACCGCATTGAGAAGCTTCAAAGACCTTTGGCAGGGCCGTGAGCAATCTAAAAAATTCCACCTGGTCAATTGGAAAACGGTCTGCTGTCCTAAAGACTTTGGCGGTTTTGGAATAAGACCTTTAAGGGTTATGAATCAGGCTTTGCTGGGCAAATGGCTTTGGAGACTTGGAGAAGATTCAGAAGGCCTATGGAAAAGCATCCCGGTAGCCAAATACAAAGTGAGGAGAAGTGGCTGGGATATCGCTCCTCCTTCGCGAAGGTGCTCTAACTTCTGGAAAGGGATATACAGCTCCAAATTTTCTTTTACCCAATCAATCCGCTATCGCATCGGCAATGGAGAGAAAATTTCTTTTTGGCATGATGTATGGGCTGGCGAGACCACTTTTGCACTTCAATTCCCTGACCTATACAGATGCGCCAGTAACCGCAATGCTAAGGTTAGAGATTACCTCCACACAAGCACTAACAATCACCTGTGGTGGCCTATCTTTAGAAGGAATCTCTCAGAGGCAGAAGAAGCAAACCTCTTCAATCTTTTTGAGGTGCTTAATGGCATAGTCAGCTCTAGCGAAGGGCAAGACAGTAGGCTATGGGCCCCTTCACGTGATGGTTCTTTTTTCAGTTTCCTTCTCCTTCTCCGCCTTATCGATTACTCCAACTGCTTCTCAAAGTTGGTCATCATTATGGAAGATCAAGGCCCCTCCCAGAGTTATTGCTTTTGCTTGGCTTGCTCTTCGGAACAAAATTCTAACTATGGATAATCTTCGCCGCAGAAATATGCTCCTTGTCAACGCTTGCCCCCCTTTGCTTAGCTGACGAGGAATTGGTCGATCACCTTCTGCTTCATTGCAAACAGACAAAAGCCCTTTGGTCGTCGATCCTGGAGGAGTTCAATTGCAGATGGGTCATACCGCAGTTATTACCTGAGTTGTTCCATCAGTGGGCTAGCCCTTACCTCCAAAGGGAAGATCACGTGGCGCCTTTCTTTTTTGGCTTGCATATGGACGATTTGGAAAGAGAGAAACATAAGGTGTTTTGAAGGGATCACTTCCTCCCAAGAAGACTTAATCCTTAGAATGAAATTCTGCGTTGCTCGTGGGTCTCCTATCTTCCAGATTTTTGGGGCTTATCTATCGATGCAATTATGTTCAATTGGAGGGAAGTCACATCAATTTGACTTGGTTCTCTCCTCCCCCCCGGTTTTTTGTTAGAGGCCTTTCTGCCCTCCTTGTTTTGTTTCCCCTCCTTTTGGGTGGTGGCTGTTTTTTTTTTTTGGGTGTTACCCAGCCGCTTCTCAGTATAGCTCTTTTATACTGTAAAGCTCTTTTGTAAAGTTCTTTTTTCTATCAATACAAGTTACCATTTAAAAAAAAATACAAAGCTTAGGCAAACAGGCGCTGTTAGAGAATATCAGTGTTAGTTTGAGAAGTTGCTCAGCCGAGCAGGAAAGATGTCTCAAACCCAACAAGTGGGTTGTTTCGTAAGTGGGTTTAAAGAAAGCATTCGCTCAAACATACAAGCTCTGCGCCCCACTTCACTCTCCGCTACAGTTGGTCTAGCCCGCTTGTATGAGGCCAAATTCCAGTCTCAACGTCGGGCTTAACCCCTAGCAACTTGCGCTCCGTGGGCCTCAACACCAGGCATGGCCCGCTCTAATGCTCCAGCCATTAAGAAACTCTTGCCGGCCGAACTACAAGAGCGGAGAAGTAAAGGGCTTTGCTTCAATTGTGATGAGAAATTCTCCCCAGGTCATAGGTGTAAGAAACTTTTTCTTATTGAAGGGTGCTGGCCAGAGGAAGAGGAACTAGAAGGTTCTCATGATGCCACCCAAGATGACGAGGTAGATGAAGAATTGCAGGGCGACACTCCAGCCATCTCTCTACACGCCATTGCCGGGACCCATGCACCACAAACCATGTGGATCAAGGGAAGTTTGGGCCATCAAACTATCACTGTCTTAATCGACTCAGGCAGTACTCATAACTTCCTAAATGAAAAATTAGCAAAAAGGGCTGGATTAAGGCCCGAACAAGGGGGTGCATTTGAAGTTATGGTGGCAAGTGGGGAGAAGTTAGCAAGTCCTGGCAAATGCTTGGATGTGCCAATTTCTCTCCAGGGAACCCCAATCCGTGTTGATTTTTATCTACTGCCATTGGAGGGTTATCAAGTGGTCTTGGGAGCTCAGTGGCTTAGGACTCTTGGGCCCATTGTTTGGGATTTCTCAAAATTACTCATGAATTTCACCATAGATGGCCACCAGGTGGAGTTGCATGGCCTATCCGCACCAGCTGATAGGTACACTGACATGGGCCACATTGTTAAGAAACAACAGCGTGGTGTCTTGTTGCAATTATGTGCATTTGGGAGCCCCAACTCCAACCCAGCCTAATAACTAGAGATGGCAAATTACAACAGATTCTGCAACATTACCATGATGTGTTTGAGGAACCCAAGGGGTTGCCCCCACCTCGTACCCATGATCACCAAATGCCATTGGTTCAAGGTGGTGGCCCAGTTTGCGTGCGGCCTTACCGCTATCCTCATTTCCAAAAATCTGAAATTGAGCAGTTAGTGTCTGAAATGCTTGCTTCAGGAGTGATTAGGCCAAGTAATAGCCCATATTCTTCACCTGTCTTATTGGTAAAAAAACATGATGGTTCTTGGCGGTTATGTATTGATTATAGAGCACCTAACCAAATTACCATCAAAGACAAATTCCTAATTCCAGTCAAGATGAATTGCTTGATGAGTTACATGGATCACAGTACTTCTCCAAGTTGGACATGTGATCAGGTTATCATCAAATCAGGGTCCACCCAGCTGATGTCTCAAAGACTGCCTTCCGCACCCACGAGGGCCATTTCGAGTTTCTTGTAATGCCGTTTGGTCTTACGAATGCGCCATCCACCTTCCAATCTCTAATGAACGACGTCTTCAAGCCATATCTACATAAGTTCTTTTTTTTTTATACGACATTTTGATTTATAGTCATACTTGGGAAGAACATTTGGACCATGTTAAAATTGCATTATCCACTTTGAGGGCTCACAAATTATTTGTCAAACTGGAAAAATGTCAATTTGGCCAAACCCGAGTAAATTATTTGGGTCATGTGATATCCCAAGGAGTAGCCATGGACCCTGACAAGGTTTCAGCTGTGCTTGATTGGCCCAAGCCCACCACACTCAAAAGGGTTGCGAGGTTTCCTTGCACGAACCGGGTACTACCGGAAGTTCATACAAGGATATGGAAGAGTGGCAGGACCCCCTAACTTCAATGTTGAAAAAAGATTCTTTTGTTTGGTCACTTGAATCTGAACGAGCCCTGGAACAACTTAAACAGGCCATTACTCGATCACCTGTTTTGGCACTCCCAGATTTTTCCAAACCTTTTGTGGTTGAATGTGATGCCTCGGGAGGAGGTATTGGAGCTGTGCTAATGCAAGACAGTCGCCCACTTGCAATTTTTTAGTCAGGCCTTGGGCGGAAAAAGTCTAACCTTATCAACCTACGAGAAGGAGACTTTGGCCTTGGTTTTAGCAAATACAGAAGTGGCGCCCATACCTTTTGGGGCGAAAGTTCATAATCCGGACTGATCAACAAAGTTTGAAATAACTATGGGATCAGCAGATTACAACTGTGGCCCAACAGAAATGGCTTACAAAATTAATGGGGTACGATTTTACCGTTGAATACAAAAAGGGATGTGAGAATAATGCAGCTGATGCATTATCTAGACGTGATGAAAGTGGTGAACTGGCAGCCCTTTCCCAGCCTGTGCCAAGGTGGCTGGACCCAATCGAAGATGAAGTCAGCACAGATGCCCAACTACATCGTTTGGTTCAATTGTGTAAAGAGGATGAAGCTGTGGGACCATGGGACTATAAGGATGAAATTTTATTTTTCAAGGGGCGGATATACATGAGGGAAAACTCACCTTTAGTTCCCACCATTATATCATAAATTCATGGGAGCACACATGAGGGGTACCACAAGACTGCACCGCCTTCTGTCCATTTTTTATTGGAAGGGAATGAGGTCCCAAATTAGGCAATTTATAAGTCAATGTGACACATGCCAAAGGCACAAGTCTGAACACCTTGTTCCCTCAAGACTTCTCCAACCCCTACCAATACCAACTCAAATTTGGGCTGACATCTCCATGGATTTTATAGATGGGTTGCCCAACTCAAGAGGAAAATCTACAATTTATGTTGTGGTAGATAGGCTCTCCAAATGTTCTCATTTCATACCTATCGCCCATCCCTACATGGCAGTAAGTGTGGCCCAGGTATTTTTTGATCAAATTTTCAAGCTTCATGGCATGCCCCAGTCAATTGTCTGCGACAGGGACTCAACTTTCACCAGCATCTTTTGGAAAGAAATCTTTCGTTTAAATGGGACAGACTTCAATTTTAGTTCCTCCTATCACCGCCAAACTGATGGGCAAAAGGAGGTTACTAATCGGACAATTGAAATGTATTTGCGATGCTTCTCAAGTGATAGACTGAAGGAGTGGGCTAGGTGGATTCCCTGGGCTGAATTCTGTTACAACACTAGCATACATTCCGCCACCAGAAAATCTCCATTCAAAATTGTGTATGGCCGCCCTCCCCCAACTCTACTATCTTATGTACCCGGTACAACCCAAGTTGAAGCAGTGGACAAGGAGCGAGACCAGGTCATTGTTGACTTGAGAGGATGGTTACAAGAATCTCAGTCCAGAATGAAAAAGGCGTATGATTCAAATCGAAAAGATAGAGAATTTGCGGTTGGGGAGGCTACAGCCGTATCGCCAAAGCTCCCTTTCATGGCGCAAAAATCTCAAATTATCCCCGAAATTCTATGGCCCATTCCAAATTACTCATCGCATAGATGCAGTGGCCTATAAACTAGACCTTCCGGCCAGTTCTCGCATTCACCCTGTCTTTCATGTTTCTGCCCTCAAGCAACATATTGGATCAAGGATTGCCACTGAGCCTTCTTTGCCTGATGTACGTAAAGATGATGCAACTCTTTGTCCATTCCTACAGGCTATTCTTGATCGTCGAACAAGGCGGGGTCATACTGAAGTGCTAGTACATTGGGAGGGTGCATCTCCTGCTGAAGCTACTTGGAAAATCTTACCCATATCAAGACCCGGTTTGCTGAGGACACCCTTGGGGACAAGGGTAAAATTACAGGGGGGGAGCTGTTGTGGGCGTGATTGCACTTGCACAACTGACATGCTAGTGTGTGGAATAAGTCTCTGTTGAATGAGTCTTTGGAATGGAAATGGGACACGTTCAGTTGTTTTTTTTTTTTTTTTTTCATTTTCTGTAGATGGTTGTTAGATGGGTTGTTACTTGTTACTAGTTTGTAGGAGGTGGGTTATCCACTTCTATGTTACCGTTGTAAGATTTAGATGAGTTGTCGCTAGTTTGTAGGAAGTGGGTTCTCCACTTCTGCGTTACAGTTGTAAGATTGAGCCTATAAGTGAATAGGCGGCAGTAAATGAAAATCAGTCTGTACATTTATGCATGAACTGGGAGGTTGGTTTCCCTCGAAGAAACCTGCTAACATCCACTCTTTCTCACTTTCTTTCCTTTCTTACCATCCCCTTAATTCCTTTTCAAAATAGCTAGAGGTAGACGAGGCAGGGTTCGGGGAGCCCATTACCCACCTGCACAACACCCAGATTGTGAAACTCATCTTCTTGAAGAGGCAGACAACACACCCCATCTGTCTCCTTAGTAAATTAAAATATTAAATCTTAGAAAGTGTGGTCCATGTAAATCTCCACTTAATATCCTTTTCAACTTTGCAGCTACTCCCTTGTTAGAATTTAGACCCATTACTGTGGTTTCCTAGGGAATTCATTAAGTAGGCAAATGGGCCCTTAGTTGCTTGTGCAAGAAAGTAGTTGACCAAGTGTCATAGTAGAGTGACTTAATCTTGAATTTAACAGGATTTTTTAGTCCTAATAATGTGTCTCAACTGAGAAGTGTATTTATATACATGCAATTCGTCCATATGAATAGAGTACAGATTATTTTGTGAAAGCTTTGCTTCTCTTTTGTATGGTGATGATTCTATGTAGGTTTGATGGTGATGATGCTGTCAGGAATACTCCTAGGTATACCAGGTGTACTTATCCCATGTGCCCACGAACGCCAGTTCAGTAGCTGACTCTTAAGCTAAGAATGGTGCCTCACATCTAATTATTACTTTCTCATTTGTAATGTCAGCAATGTTTCTAGGTCCCATTGCCCATGGGATAGGGCCCAGTTTTATTCTGTTATTCTTTTTCCTGCATTAGTTTTCGTTTTTTTACATTTGGGAAAGAACATACATGACATGATGGTGCTTCACTGAATAAATGAGAATCATTTGCTCTCTATTATACAACCTGTTTCTGTTTTTCTTTGCACAGTTGTACATATGAAACCTAATATATTTGGATGAACAATTTTATACAGTAATCTGCATCCTGATGCCACCAGAGTGATTTTTTTTTTTTTAAAATTTATACACATGACTTCTCTTATCCAGGATAAGCAACTGAAATCTATGTCAGCAAAAAGCATTGATGCCAAGATTTTAGCAGAGCATAAAAAGAAAGAAAGGGAAGCCGTGAAGCGGGGAAAACAGCCATTCTATCTCAAGAAATGTTTGTTCACAACTCTCTCTCTCTCTCTCACGCGCGCGCGCACACACACACATCATGAATGCATGTTCAGATCCTAATTGATTTCTGGCTATGCAGCGGAAATAAGGGAACAGAAGCTAATTGAGAAATATAACAATCTCAAGGTATGCATGAGAATCTGAAACAAAAGTCTGTTTATAAACCATTTTAAAGTGCATGAATGGTTCTTCTACTTCTATTTCTTTGCGTTATAATATTTCTCTATTGACTTGATAATTTGTCAGGCTGCTGGCAAGCTTGAAGCCTTCATGGAGAAGCGGCGGAGAAAAAATGCATCTAAAGACCACCGCTACATGCCATATCGGCGGACTGATGATAATGGGCAAGAGTAAAGAGTAGGGGCTCAGTAGCTTTTACTTATGGACTGTATTTGTTGTGCTCTACTGCTTTAAAAGATATTTGTTTCATATAAATAATATTTTAAAATGAATGAACAAAGAGGGCTAGCTTTGGAGATGTATTTGGTTTGTACATATGATTTTGTTGCATATTTGCCTGTGTTAGCCTGTCCAGTTTGGTCCTTCACTGCATGGAACTGAGATGCAGGGCCCTCTTTTTGATGTATGCATGCCTGCCCTTTTTTAACTCAAACATGTGCCATTTTGGTTGGTGTATGTGAATTTTATAGTTGTATTAAATAATATACCTAGTTTAATATCTTTGTTAAATACCTTAGGGGTCATCTTTTTATAATGATAGATTATCACTTTTATTTGTTCATCTACGGAGCCAATGGTTATGTGTTATTATACTGATATTTTTTTATGGTAAAAAACATTATAATATTTTAAACTTAAACTATTTTATTACTTTTTGATACATAACACAGGGAGGTTGGTTTTCAGTGTCAATGACTACTTCCTGGAAACTTTATCCTAGTGTCATTTGGTGAATTTGTCCATGGTTAGAGGGTTGTGTTTTCATCATTTTGTAGCAGAGTATTCAGGCCAGGAACAGCACTGGAGAGAACTAAGATCTAACTTTGACCTAAACCTTAATTAATTAAATTATCTCAAGCACCAGGGTTGATTGTGATCTTTAAGGGCCTGTTTATTTGCATGGAATCAATTTTAAGTAATTCATGATAAAATTAAAAAGGGGGTTATTAAAGAGGTGTGGGGTGAAGGACGTGAGTAAGAGATTTTGTTTGGATCTTGACATGGGGTGTTCATTTTTCATCTCTGCTTTGTTCATTTTTCATTAGAGAGATTAATAGATGAAATCTACGACTCTTCACACCTTTGTTTTTTCAATTTTAGCCACTTTTAGGAATATATTTTTTGAATCCCTAAGAATTCAATGTCACAAAACAAATTGGCCCTAATGAACCATTTTTTTACCTAACCATCTTGCAAATTTTAATGGGCTTTACAAAAAGCATTATATATATTAAAGCAAACGTGGAGGTGGGCTGTGAGGCGTGCCACCTCATCCCTAAAAAGTCTCTCCTTTCAAAGAAATGTGCACAAAAATCCCACATTATTTTAAGGTGTCACCTCACTTTGGGCTACTCTTTCTCTCCTAAAACCTCTCTCATAAGAGATTTTTATGAACGTTTGAATTTGAGTCCTATTTCTTGCTATTATCCAAATTATAAGCAAATCTTTACAGTCAGTTTGTTTTCTTTTCCTTAGATCTTCAATCATCAATGGGTCTGATCCCAAATATGTTTTGTGGGCCCTACCGATGAATGAAATCCAAGTTGTTGCTCCTTTACTTTCATTTAGGGGTGTACAAAACCCATATCCAATCCGACCCAACCCATCAACCCGACCCAACCCGACAAAAACCGACCCCAACCCACAGCACAACGGGTCGGGTACAGGTCCAAATGTGTAACCCATTTTATAAACGGGTTGGATATATATCTAGTACATATCCGACCCATATGTACCCGACCCAACCCTACATAATACAAACCCTAGTTATCCAATAAAATATGTTTGATTCTTGCCTCTTTGGAAACGGTATCCACCTTACCCAAAGCCCATCTAGCATAGGTTAGATATGTTAGAGCTGCCCATCTAGCATAAGCCTTTACCCAATCAGTTTTCTTACTCACAGTTACAAATATAAGGACCACAGTTACAAATAGGTTTGGGCCCCACATTTACAAATATAAGGACCACAGTTACCGTACAATATTAGAATCAGATAGTTTATTCAAGTTGGATATTTGACAGTAAGACTCATAATATCTTGTGATTTGAACCCCTGTGATGAGATATGAGCTACAAGTACAACCCATTTAAACCCAACCCTACCCGACCCAACCCGAGTAACCCGACCCGACCCAACCCAAACTAGTATAGGTTCGGTTAAGGGTTATAAATGTTTAACCCATACTAGTTTGGGTCGGATGAGGTATTTAGCCAAATCCGACCCAACCCGACCCATGTACACCCCTACTTTCCTTTAAGTTTTTTCCCCAAATGGATGGTTCCAGTAGTGGGCACCAGTTAGTATTAAATATATTTCAAGACTGGACTCCCGTATTGGATGGAATCTCAATGGCCTTCTCTTAACATCTTTTTTGTAATAGTGGGCCCCACTGATGAAGGGAGGCAAGCCTGTTGGCCGTTGTCTGGTTTCTTAATGGATGCAAATCAATTAGTGGGCCCCGCACATTTAACTTATTTCTGCAGTGGGACCCACTCATAGATTAATATAACTCATTTACTCTCCTTTCAGTTTTTTTCCCCAAATGGATAATTCCAGTAGTGGGCACCAGTTCGTATTAAATATATTTCAAGATTGGACTCCAGTATTGGATGAAATTCCAATGGCCTTCTCTTAACCCCTTTTTTCCAAGAGTGGGCCCCATTGATGGAGGGAGGCAAGCCCCGTTGTCTGGTTTCTTAATGGATTCAAATTAATTAGTGGGCCCTGCACATTTAACTTATTTCTGCAGTGGGACCCACTCATGGATTATGTATAGATATTAGTTTTCTAGGTCAATATGTATCCGTAGTGGGCAATCAGACTAGGTTGGTATCATACATAAGCTTAATTTCTTTGATAATTGTTAGGATGTCATTTGTGTGAACATGAGTTAGAACTATTAGAAAAATACTATGATGACTCATATCTATATCCACGTACACTCATCCGATGCAATGTACATATATATTTTTTTTTCCTTCTTTTACACCCTCTCTTTCAAATTTTTTTTCTTATACTATCAATCATCTGTGGGGGCCAATTGTTCCATCACTATAAATCTAAATGTGGTGTGTGGCCCATTGAGGATAAAATCATTTGATTTCCATTTCCTTTCTTCTTATCTTCCATTTTTTCTTCTTTGGATACAGAGCCATCAGTGGGTCCCACACGTTAAAAACATTTCAAGGGTAGCCCCCACTGATGGATCAAATACGTTAATTTTTTTTATCGCTTTTCTTTTGTTCTTTTTAGTAGATGTAGATCCATCCGGTTTGTTTTCTTTTCTTATATTTTCAATCATCAATGGTATAATATACCCGTAAATGAGATGGTCGTAATGGTCAAGCCTTTAAATTCAAGGGGTCATCGTTTTATGTAAATTTACTTTATTTTATATTTAATAGAAATTTTTTTAATATTCAAAGATAATAAAAAACTTATTTTATATTTATTTTATCTTAACAATATTTCAAAAGAATTCTTAAATTTTAACATATTTTTATTTTTTGCCCGGGTTTAGCACGGGCGTTTGTTGCTAGTTGTGTTTTAAGCCAGACCATAAATACTGTCATACGAGGTGATGTTTTTATCATTTAATGATCAAGAGATGGATACTTTCAAAATTTTATCAAAATACACTTATCTTATGTTCTTTACAGGAAAGTGGAGGAGGATTTCTAGTAGATGTTCCTGTCACAGAAAAGAGAGGTGTATGTGAGTATTTTGTTAGTCGACCAAGGTCGTCAGAATTGTGCTACCGATATTTTAACATATTATTAACGAGTCCCGCTACATGGACAGAATCATGGACTAACTCCATGAGTTAGTCCATTTAGACTTTCTGTTATTAACTGATGCTGTTGCAGTAAAGATACTTATGACTTATGAGGATCTATAACTGCCAATTTGTTTGTAGGGAAATTGAATTCCTAGAAATTGGAACAAAGGTAAAGATCCATAACTCGGCCATATGATGTAACTGAATTCCTAGGAGTTCTAAGACTCATATTTCTAAAAATAGTTAGAATTGTAGAACAAAGGTGAGTATAAAAAAATGAATTTCAAATAATCTCTCTTTATGTAAAATTGAATCAAGGTGAGATAAAAAATAATGAATACTCAACCATCACAATAGTAATTCATATCCGAGGAAAGTTTGAGTGCCATCTACATCTCCACCTTTATCCGCTTACCTCTTTAATAATTTTTTGTTGGAGCTCATTTGACCATAAATTCATGTGCATTCAATTCCATGCAAACTAACGGGCTGAATGGCATAAGAAATCTGTCTTTTAATGAGAAATGAGTACCTAGCCATCACCTTTGAAAATCAAATCTTAGAAAATTTTGGTTTTATCTACTGCTTCACCTCATATCCTTCACCATAACCATGAACTACCATAATAACCCGTGATTAGTACAGCTATGATCAGCATTTATGTATTATAAAAAATAGCCATAAATCATAGAAAGAAAATAAATAAAGAAAAGGTCATCATGAAAGTACATCTTTACGTAATGTAAGAGCTGATGGGATAAGAAGGAATGAGAAGAATGGAAGAAGAAAGTGAATGATGGAGTTATGGATAGAAAGGGAGGTATGCAGAACTTTCAAAAGTGGAAAAGTGAGAAGAGAGGTGAGTAGTGGTTTCAAAGGTAGTTTGTATGAGATAACTGTAGAGAAAACTGAAAAGAATCAAAATTGTAACTATGGTCAAAATCCAACCCCAAAACCTCTTTGCTCAATATAGTAGAATGGGAAGAATGGAAGAAGAAAGAAAATGTTAGAGTTATGGATAGAAAGGGAGGTATGCAGAACTTTTAAAAGTGGAAAAGTGGGAACAGAGGTGAGTAGTGGTTTCAAAGGTAGTTTGTATGAGATTACTGTAGAGAAAACTGAAAAGATTCAAAATTGTAACTAATGGTTAAAATCCAACCCCAAAATCTCTTTGCTTAATATAGTAGAATTTGCAAAGCCTCGTTGCTTAATATAGTAGAATTTGCCCATAAATTACTATGCTTTCAAATAAATGCCTAAATAGCATAAAAAATCTCTCATCTAATGGAAAGTGAATACCTAGCCATTACCATGGTAAATCAAATTCTGAAAAAAGTCTGGGTCTATCTACAGGTTCACCTCATATCTTTCACTGCTCACATCTTTAATAATTCTTTGTTGTACCCATTTTACCATCAATTCAAGAACTCTTTTCACCAAGCAAATCAAACACCAAAGCACATTCGAATCCCACCTCAGCAGCACACGGCTCCAATTATCGCCACTTAAAATAATTTCATTACAAGAATTCTTGTTACAAACCAAACAGGTCTAAAGAATCTGGATTCTAGAGAAAGAAATATTTTGCTGCCTATTAGAATTTCTGCACCTGTACAATGTAATTATATGGCAATTTTCATCTATGGAACTCCTGCATGGCTGCCGTGCAAGAATTTGATCTACACCTCTAATTCAAAGTTCTGACTATTGTGCTCTAATTTGATATACGCCTCAAATTCAGGAGGCCCTTCTCTTTTTTGTGGACAAAATAGATAAAAAAGATCTCACACAATTCACATGAGAATCCCATAGGTATACAAAACGGTTCATGACATTTGCTCTGGAACAGCTAAAGTTTAAATATTTTCCGCAAAGCTATTCGTATAATAACGGTGTGATATTGCATGGCCTTAGTATATTGCATAGTACGATGTGCACGATATCGTACAACCCTAGAATATCGTACGAACAACTCCATGAGCTTCGACCGCTGATCTCATATGCAATTGCATGGAAAATGCTTTTGGATGGGAAAGTGGCCCCAGAGAGAGAGTGCGAGTTTGAAACTGCAACCTCCGGTTCTTGAGCTGTGGTCCTAGCCAACTATGCCACTTCAGGCTAGTAGCATTGAAAATTGTTAAGCACATATGAAATACATGAATAAAATATAAGAGTTCTGTGTTTTTATTCATTATCAATTACGGGTAATCACGCGAAGGATGGACTACAGATAGGGGTAATCACGCCGACGATCGAGGGATTGTTTGACTCTAATACCAATTGATGCAATCATAGGGTTACGATCGTAAGTGGCAGAGCACAATTAAGGTTCACAAAAAACAATCACATATGAACAATCACAATCACAAGATGCATTTTTTCTCCGTTGCTTCTCCATGAAGGCTTCATGCTTGCCAGCAGCCCGACAAATTATCAAGTCAATAGAGAAATATTATAACGCAAACTGTGTGGGGAAATTCCCGAACTCATCAGAGTCCCGGCCAGATGCTCCATCTCGGGCTCCCGCACCAGCTAGGTCCATCTCAGCCAGGCACTTCACCTCGGCAGAATCCATTTCGGCCCAAGCAACCCACTTCGGCCTGGTGCTCCATCTCAGCGCCTCTGCCAGACGTCACTAGACAAGCCAAGTCGTCCCCGACCTCGGCTCCCCAGTTTGGCGACAGTGCCAGGCCCTCCACCTCGGCAACAGTGCCAGGACCCTCCATCTCCGTCAGGTCCTCACCTCGGCGAGACACTTCGTCTCGGCCGAAAGAGCCTCAGCTCAGTAAAAATACTGAGCACTGACAGTTGTCCTCCCATAGACGCTCAAGTACGCTACGGCCCGTGCGACAAGACAAGGGGACGGCCCATATCTCCTGACAGATCGCCGTCCATAGCTCCCAAGGCGCTAGTATATGGCCAGATGGGACAAGACATGCTCAATGAGACTGCGCCTCCCTAGTACCTGACAGAGTGGGCTATGACAAGACAGTCAACCACCCCTTTGCCTCCTCTCTTCCTCTATATAAAAGCAAGAACAGTTCACAAATAGAAGCGAACGAATACACCATTCTGGTATGCCATCTTCTTCCCCAAAAATCTCCATCCTTTGCTTAGTTCATACACTAACTTAGGCATCGGAGAGCCTTGCGCCGCCCAGGTCAGGGTCCTCTGACCTGCTATTCTCCTTCCTTTTCTCAGGTTCCAGGCACAGGCATCGAAGTTCCTATTCTCTTTGGATAAGTCCGTTCTGGCACCCCCTATTCTTGTGAGTCACATTTTTTGCACTTACAATTGACGCCGTCTGTGGGGAACGGCTACAAAAAGTCATCTTCCCAAGCGCCATGCCTCGAAGAACCAGAAAGGGAAAGGAACCACTGACACTGTCGATGCAGCTGCCGACGGTCCCCCGCTGGGGAAGGTCAGGAGCAAGATCTGGTCCAGCAAGCGTCCAACAGCAGGATACTTGATCGGGTTCATCCTCAAAGGATTCGACCTCGACTCTACCTTCCAAAAGGCGCACCCTGAAGGACAACAGAAGCAACCGAACTACTGGCGAGATCTCGGGTAACAGCCACGACTTCAGAAAGCAACTTGATCAACGCATAGAGCAAGCAGTACGACAGCACATGGAGATGGCCGGCTTCGCTTAAGTTCGGGTGAACTCTGACGATTTTAGTACATCTCCCTTCTCTCCAGAGATCAGAAGCTTCCCCCTTCCTGAAGATTTCAAAGTCCCGAGGTTCGTCGTTTACGATGGAACCTCGGACCCAGCAGCACACCTCCGGCACTTCACTCAGAGGATGTCGGTGTGGGGCGGTGCAGGCCACCTAAACTGCAGAGTCTTCTCTTCCAGCCTTGGGGACCTCCCCCTAAAGTGGTTCTGCGCACTCCCCCAAGGAACGATCAAAAGTTGGCAGCAGCTTCGGAGTTCCTTCATGACAAAGTTCCAGGTTCACAGGGTCATCCCCAGGTCAGCCGCCGACCTGATGGCCTTCAGAATGAAGCAGACTGATAACGTCACGCAGTTCGCCAAGAGGTTCTGGACTGTCTACAGCCAGATCGAAAATGCCTCGGATGCAATAGCAGTCATGTCTTTTCAACAAGCCCTCCTACCAGGCAACGAACTTCGGGGGGACTTGGCCATGTATCCCGTGGTCACTATGGCAGCACTGATGACCAGGATAAACCGATTCGCCAGGCAAGAAGCAGACGAAGCCCGAGCCTAGGAGCAGTTCAACCTTTACGAAAGCGACCAGATAGCTCCCAGCTCAGCGGACGTCTCCGGCCAGCTCGGCGGATGTCTCCAGCTCGCCAGCAGCCCCCAACTCTGCAGAAGTCTCTTCCAGCTCGGGAGGCAGCTAGACGTCTCCTATCATCACTTAGCTTCGACCGCCCGTCAGCTTCGATCGCATGACCATCTACCGTCATTTCGGCAGCACGGTCCTCTACTGTCGGCTTTGATGGCACCGTTAGCTTCGATGACACCGGCGCAACCTTCTACTGTCAGCTTCGACCGCCCGTCAGCTTCGATCGCACGACCCTCTACCGTCATTTCGGCGGCACGGTCCTCTATTGTCAGCTTCGATAGCGCCGTCAGTTGAGAATGACACCGGCACGACCCTCTACTGTCGGCTTCGATCGTACGACCGTCTACCGTTATTTCGACGGCACGATCCTCTGCTATCAGCCTTGATCGCACGGTCCTCTACCGCCATCAGTCATCCAGAGCCACCGAGCTCACCCTGGGTCGTTTTATACACTCAGGTGTGACTCACGTTCGGCAACAGAACCACCGAGCTCACCCTGGGGTCGTTTTATACACTCAGGCGTGACTCGCGTTTGGCAATAGAGCCACCGAGCTCACCCTGCGGTCGTTTTATACACTCAGGCGTGACTCGCGTTCGGCAACAGAACCATCGAGCTCACCCTGGGGTCGTTTTATACACTCAGGCGTGACTCGCGTTCGGTAACAGAGCCACCGAGCTCACCCTGGGGTCGTTTTATACACTCAAGCGTGACTCGCGTTAGGCATCAGAGCCACCGAGCTCACCCTGGGGTCGTTTTATACACTCAGGCGTGACTCGCGTTCGGCAACAGAGCCACCGAGCTCACCCTGGGGTCGTTTTATACACTCAGGCGCGACTCGCGTTCGGCAACAGAGCCACCGAGCTCACCGTGGGGTCGTTTTATACACTCAGGCGTGACTCGCGTTCGGCAACAGAGCCACCTAGCTCACCCTGGGGTCATTTTATACACTCAGGCGTGATTCGCGTTAGGCATCAGAGCCACCGAGCTCACCCTGGGGTCGTTTTATACACTCAGGCGTGACCCTGGGGTCGTTTTATACACTCAGGCGTGACTCGCGTTTGGCCACCGAGCCACCGAGCTCACCCTGGGGTCGTTTTATACACTCAGGCGTGACTCGCGTTCGACAACAGAGCCACCGAGCTCACCCTGGGGTCGTTTTATACACTCTGGCGTGACTCGCGTTCGGCAACAGAGCCACCGAGCTCACCCTGGGGTCGTTTTATACACTCAGGCGTGACTCGCGTTCGGCAATAAGGCCACCAAGTCCTCGAGTTTATACGCCCAGGATTCTTGGCCTTCAGACGACCTCATGCTGGTCGGTCCACGTGCTGATTTCCGCGTCACGCCGGTTTCGGCCTCATGCTGGTCTCGACCACATTTCACGACCTCATGCTGGTTTCCTCCTCACGTTGGTTTCGGCCTCATGCTGGTTTCCTCCTCACGTTGGTTTCGGCCTCATGCTGGTCTCGACCGCATTTCACGACCTAATGCTGGTCCGTCCACGTGCTGGTTACGGTCTCACGCTGGCTCGGCCTCATGCAGGTCTTAGGCACATCCATCTCGACCTTAGTAGAGACTGTCATCAGGTTAATACACTCAGGCTTCTCTGTCTCGGCCTCAGATTATCTCGGGTTCATACACCCTCGGTTCTCCATCTAGTAGAGACTCTCACCGGATTGGTACACCCTGGCTTCTCCGTTTCAACCCAAGCTCAGCAGAAGCATCGTCCTTCGGCTCGGCAACAGTGCTAGGCCCATGAAGTTCGGCAACATTGCCATCAAGGCTACACGGGCTCCAGGTCCCACGCCGGCCAGTAATCCCAATCAAAAGAAGCTCCAAGGCACAAGTGTTGTCCTCCATGATACTTATCTTCTGACCTCAAAGAGAAGTCTAATGAGCTCAAAAGCTGGGGGGCTTTGTGTGGGGAAATTTTCGAACTCATTAGAGTCCCGGCCAGATGCTCCATCTCGGGCTCTCGCACCAGCTAGGTCCATCTCAGCCAGGCACTTCACCTCGGCAGAATCCATTTCGGCCCAAGCAACCCACTTCGGCCTGGTGCTCTATCTCGGCGCCTCTGCCAGACGTCTCTAGACAAGCCAAGTCGTCCCCGACCTCAGCTCCCCAGCTCAGCGACAGTGCCAGGCCCTCCACCTCGGCAACAGTGCCAGGACCCTCCATCTCCGTCAGGTCCTCACCTCGGCGAGACACTTCTTCTCGGCCAAAAGAGCCTCAGCTCAGTAAAAATACTGAGCACTGACAGCTGTCCTCCCATAGACGCCCAAGCACGCTACGGCCCGTGCGACAAGATAAGGGGACAGCCCATATCTCCTGACAGATCGCCGTCCACAGCTCCCAAGGCGTCAGAATATGGCCAGATGGGACAAGACATGCTCGATGAGACTGCGCCTCCCTAGTACCTGACAGAGTGGGCTATGACAAGACAGTCAACCACCCATTTGCCTCCTCTCTTCCTCTATATAAACACAAGAACAGTTCACAAATAGAGGCGAACGAATACACCATTCTAGTATGCCATCTTCTTCCCCAAAATTCTCCATCCTCTGCTTAGTTCATACACTAACTTAGGCATCGGAGAGCCTTGCGCCGCCCAGGCCAGGGTCCTCTGACCTGCTATTCTCCTTCCTTTTCTCAGGTTCCAGGCACAGGCATCGAAGTTCCTATTCTCTTTGGATAAGTCCGTTCTGTCACCCCCCTATTCTTGTGAGTCATATTTTTTGCACTTACACAAACAAATAGAAGTAGAAGAACCATTCATGAACTTTTAAACGGTTTATAAACAGACTTTTGTTTCAGATTCTCATGCATACCTTGAGATTGTTATATTTCTCAATTAGCTTTTGTTCCCTTATTTCCGCTGCATAGCCAGAAATCAATTAGGATCTGAACATGCATTCATGAGTGTGTGTGTTGTGTGTTGTGAACAAACATTTCTTGAAATAGAATGGCTGTTTTCCCCGCTTCATGGCTTCATCTCTTCTTTTTATGCTCTGCTAAAATCTTGGCATCACGACATCGATTTCAGTTGCTTATCCTGGATAAGAGAAGTCATGTGAAAGAAATAAAACTAAAAGAAAAAAAATCATTCCGGTGGCATATCCAAATATATTACGTTTCATATGTACAACTGTGCAAATAAAAGCTGAAATACATGAATAAAATATAAAAGTTCTGTGTTTTTATTCATTATCAATTATTATTAAGCATTCTACCAAAGAAAAAGTATTCTTAATTTTGCGGCAAGATCCGCTCGAATTATGGTAAAATTGTCAACAGAGGGAATAAATTCCAGTTAGAGTAAAATTTGAAAAAATCTCACCATAGAGAGGGTACCAGTCCGGATCCTCTATTGCACACACTAAGCTTTCACTACTAGAAATGTAGCTTTTGGCGGATGAAAAAGCGGGCGACCGCTGTAGGCGGTCGCAAAAGGTCCATTAGCGACCGCTAACGCTAAAGCCTTATAAAACATCCCCCCGAAATCCACTTTTCCTTCCCACTTTTTTTTCCCCATTTCCCCTCCCGCGCTCTGCACTCCCGCCGCACCAGCGACGATTCCGCCGGAGCCGCCACCGGTTCTCCAAAACTCCACCATGCGGCTCGATATGTAATGATAATCTAAACCGTTCAAAATGAATATCATCCCCTCATGTAATATATCATCAAATTTCAATTTAATAAGAATGACTCCCAGTGTAAGATTGAACACATGATTGAAAACGTGACAGCGCGATCTGGTATAATCATATTTCAGTCAAGTGCTCAATTGGATCGGTGTGACCCACTCCTTTAGAACTGATATAGTGATACTGAAGGATATATCACCGGAGGCGATGACATTCATCTTGAACGGTCCGAATTTTCATTATATGGGCCCGATGGTAGGGGTGTACATGGATTGATTGGTGCGGATTGGGCCAAATCCGTTACCTACGGATTGACGGATTTGGAATCCGTCACCAATCCGTGATTGTTAAAATCCGATTCGATCCGATCCGCGGAGGATCGGATCGGATCGGATTAATCCGTTCAATCTAATTTTAAAAGAAAAATATCAAACATGTTGTAAAAAAATTACATTTTGACCCCTTAAATTTTTTTTTCTTATTTTAAATTTAGACATCTTAATTTATATTTAGACCCCTAATATTTTTTTATTTATATTTAATATCAACGGATCGGATCAGATTGAATCTGCAGATTGATGGTTAAATCCGCTACCAATCTGTTGCTGACAGATTACAAAATCTTCAATCCGTCACCAATCCATTTACCCTCCAATTAAATAAAAATCTACGGATCGAATCGGATTTTCAGATTGATGAATTTTTTGTACACCCCACCCCATCGACCTAAGCAGGAAGCCTGTAATGGCTGCACACGGAATCCGGGCTCGGGAGGGTAACTAAAACTCTCAACGCATGGGCCCCACGCAGTTCCAGTACTTTCTTCGGATCCGGACTCCTATAGTCGCGACTACGTATACGTGCACGTACGGATGTTAGCCACGTCACCTCTCTAAAAGCAGACCGGCAGTAGCCGGTTGTAAACGGTAACTCTCTTGTTCGCTCGCTTCCGTTCCCGCGGCTTTTAAAAACGACTCCTTGCGTGAGAAAGTATTAAAAAAGAAAAAGAAAAAGAAAGATCAGATCGCAAAGAAGGGTAAGAAAAAGAGAGAAGGGTTTTCCAGCGGCTCGATTTCGAGGTTCTCATTCTTTTCTCCATTGTTTCTTTCTTTCCAGTCTCATGAACTCGTTTGGATGAACATCTATCTTGAATTGGGAGATTCTTCTTCTCCTACAACTTGTTATTGCATGGATAAGTTACAATTTCATGTTAGATTTTATCTTAGGATCTAAATTACTTTGTTTTAGGAGATTATATGAATTGGGTTGATCTCTTTTCTTGATTGGAAGGTTTTAAACATGTTTCTTGTGAATGGGTTAGTGATGTTTTTTTTTTTTTTTGTTATTAATTCATGAATTTGGGTTTAATGTAGTTTAATTGACCTGATCAAGATTGATGGGGAACGACAGACTTTTCTCTTGTCTTCTCTTCTATTCTATGTTTTTAGCTAGTTGGGATTGTTTCCTGTGAACTGGTTAGTGTTAACATGATATGCGGGAGAATTTCGACTGAGGGTCATGTTGGGGAACCTACAGAAATCAATACCTTCAAGAAATAGGAGAGGACCATTTTATTTAACCCTTAAGAATAGGCCATGACATGTTCTTTTTTTCTTTTAAGGTCGGGGTTTATAAATTGGGTTGCCACCTGGATTTTACAGGGCTGAGATGAGGAGAGATGCAGCGATTAAGGGGTTGGGATAGAAGGTGCATTGGAGTTGCAGGGTGATGAATGATGATATCACCAGTTGGTGATGATATTGTATTTAAGATTAGTTTCTAATTTGAATAGGATTCTTATTTTTGTTTCTAAGTTCGATTAGGTTTGTTTCTCAGGGTTTAAGTATCTTTTATTATAAATATGGCATTGTAGACATCAATGATCTCAGATTTGGAGTTAATGAAATTTTCCATGTGCACTTGCGATTGTAACCCTATGATTACATCAATTGGTATCAGAGCCGAATGATCCCTCAATTGTCGTCCCATCGTCCTCCGAGAGTCCCAGACCATCTTCCGCCCTTCCCCGGCACCCCCGCCCCATCGTCCGCCCACTTCCAGACTTCCACCCATCCACCGAATCCAATCACCAACCAAACCCAGCCTCCGAATAAAAAACCAAACCTCCCATAGCCTCGTCGTCGTCGTGAGCTTCGGCCAGTCTCTTTTCCGACATCTCCAGAGCCTACAGCCTTGCCCTCTCGCTTTCCAGCAATGAAAAGAGTAAGCCAAAACCCTTTTTCTTCTCTTTGGTTGCATCGAACCCGAGGAGCGACCCACGTAACCACGTGAGGTGAAAGGTCACCATCTGGGCCTTCAGTTGGGTTGAGTTCGACCCAAGGGCAAACAGCAGTAGAAAAAAAAAAGTAGAGTCTTCCAAAAAGCATATAGAAGTGGAGTCTTCCTCCACCAATGATGAGGATTTGAGTGGAACCATTGCGGAATTATCGATAAATGTTAATCAACTTCGATGGCTCAAATCCAAGAGGGTCTTTATAAATTGAGATGGTTTTCTGTCATAAAAGGCATGAATTCTATACATTATAGTCGTTTGAATGTTGTCACCCACTACTTCTTTCTTTTATAAACTTGGCAAGCAATAATCCTTGGTTGGTTTTCTTGAGGTACTGATTGCGTTAAGGCTTCTTGACCAGTTTTCATTCCTTGAATGATCTTTGGGGTTTTATTATAATGGATTCCATGACTTTTCCTATGCTCTTCTGAAAGAAGCATCAGGAAACAATCTGTCATGAGCCTATGCAACGAAGAGTGATTTGCTTGGGAAAAAAATCTTGTGCTTATGTCAATTTCGCAACATCATGGAAGGGGATTTTCCTATGAACGATGTGAGGCGATTTGCTTCAAATGAGAAGATTAGTGTAGTTACTTTCATCCCCATATACACCTCTACCTTCTGAACTGGGGTAGCGATAACTTGTTAGGATAAACAAATATGGGCTTATTATTAGGCTTCTTTAGAGTTATGCTGTAAATTCTCTTGACTTATCTGACCTCACTTCTATATGAAGGGAAGGACTAGCATTGGAGAGTTACTTGAATTCCAGCCATCAGTAAGGGGTGCCACCTGTGGTGTCATCTTGGGTGGCTGGTTGTAGTGCAGAGTCTTCTTCTGTGTGGGGCATTACTTGTGCAAGTTTGTTGGTCACAGATGCTAACTCTGTACTTTCAGGTGGACAACATTTGCAAAGAAGCATCAGCTTAATTAGTCATACTCGTTGTCATCAGAATCACCTTCATTTTGTCTGATGGCGCCAGCATCTCAGTCCTCTGTCATGGATGGTTCCTCTATTGAGCATCAGAACTCCCAACAGGACCAAAATCCTCCGCAAATCCAACAGAAGCGACGGCGGCGGCGGCGTGGGGCTTCTTCTGTGACTTCTCAATTGTCATCACAATCAGGGAAAGTTTTCCAGCAAATTGGTCAAGAGCTGAATGGTTTATTGCCAATGCAAAAGAAATCCAAACGAGATCTGAGACAGGATGAGCAGCAAGCTATCCAGCAGCTGCCACAGAGACAGGATCCTATCCAACTAGAGGGGTATAATCCACAGCTGCAAGCTTCAATGGAGCAGCAGAGACTCCTGAAGCAGCAAAATCTGCACCAGCAGAAGCAGATATTGCAGTCTACACCACAATTACAGCAGGAACACACACACATGCAGCAGCTGCAGCAACATTGTTTGTATCCTATTCCTCCATCTGTTGGGGAGCTCTCTTACACTAGCAACACATGTGCTCGCAGGCTTATGCAGTACTTATTTCATTACCGACAACGCCCGCCTGTAAGTTTGCAGCTCTATGTGTGATGTTCTTTTTATGGAAAGAATTTGCTTCAGTTTCTGTGATTCTTTTGATAATGAGTCAGCTTGCATTCCTTAAATGTCAGCATACACACACAAGCTGCATGCATTCCTTAAATGTAACTCCTTTTCAGCTTTTCCTACTTTCACACACATACAAACTCCTTTACAGCTTTTCCTACTCTCACTAGTTATTTATTTGTTTTTGTTTTGTTTTTTTCTACTGAAAATGCAACTAGATGTAATCGTTTGTTCTTGATCCCAGGATAACAACATTCTATTCTGGAAGAAATTTGTGAGTGAATTCTTTGCTCAGCGTGCTAAGAAAAAGTTGTGTTTGTCGTTGAATGGTTCGACTCTCGAAAGTCCTCTTGGTATTTTCCCTCAGGCATCTATGGTTAGTTTCTATGCTGCTGCTACATTTTTCTGTCGACAACATACATATGAGATGCAAGTTTTAAATTTAACGCAAATTACTCAAGTTCTGTTACATATGCACAAGTAATTGATCTGTAATCAATGACCTCCCATGAGTATGCACCGAAAATGTCCACATTTCCACAGATGCATACATATGTTGGTAATATTTTGTTAGTTTTGCATTTGGAATAGCTGGTAACCAAATTCTTTGTTTGCTTGTTAACAGCTAGATAAATGGCATTGTGGCATATGTCATTCAAGATCTGGAAGGGGATTTGGTTAGTAGTTTCTGTTCTTTACTTTTAAATTCTGTAACTGTAAGCACTTGCTTTAGCATTTGGACATTTTATCTTTTATGTCATTTGAGAACTTATATTCTGGTATGTTTTTTGCTCGTGTACTTTGTATATCACATTTATTAGAAGTGGTCATTACTTTTCTTTTATTGCAGAGGCTATATTTATTATCACTAGTCTCATCATATAAGTTGAACAGATAAATAGATGATGTCCTGTCTTCATCATTTTATGTTTTTGTCTACTTAATTTCATCGTGTGACTATCCAGTTGCTAGATGACATTTGAAAACTTCCTGCCACTTATTCTCTGTCCTTATTTTTCATTTAATTTCTGTGAACTGCTTTATGTCCCTTCATGTGGTCTGATAGGTGATGTTAAACTATGTAGTGAATTTTTTGTTCCCCCGCACCTTGCACTACTCTTTCCCCTGCATTATTATTCTCGAGGTTTAACTAGGCATCACAAGGTTGCATATTCTGTTTCTGCGCCCTTCCTCTAATCTTGGTAAATGGTAAGCATCTTCAATTCAAGGAAGGTTCTAGTCTGTTAGGTTTGGGTGTGGATTGATCAATGAATTAGGTCAAAACCAGTACTTCTTTGATCACAAGCTTTTGGATTTAGGTTCAGTTGTTGTAGTATCTTCACCTTTTTTTGTAGTGATTAATGTTATGAACGTTCTATGCAAAGGAGTGGTTTCTTTTTTTGTGGAACACTTATCTGAGGAGTTAAAGCAGTCTGACATCTGTTGGCTTTTTGGCAGAAATTGTTATTCCTTTGAATAGGATTAGTAAGAACATCACAGGATTTGCTTTTCTTCATTTGTGGAAGAACAATGATGCCATCGAAGAAATCTGAAGGTTGGTTGGTGCCTGTCTGGGGCATGAGTTTAAAGTTTCATATGCCAAAATATTGGGTAGAAACAGCTAGAAGGGAATCCCGTGGAGAACTAGGTGATATTTGTTATTAACTGGAAACACAAAAGCTCGAGCTGTCAGTCAACGATAGAACAATGTATATCAAAGGGTCCTGACTTTTACCAATTGTCCATATAAGAATCAAGGGACATAAATTTCAAGGATACAGTGATTGCCAATGGGCACAAGTAACTTCACCTTTTCCTATCACCTACAATGCAAATAGGGAATTTTCATCAAATGGAAGCAAAGAGTGTAGGGAGGTGAGATGGAAAAAATTAGAAGGGGATCATAAATGAGAGTCTGCTAGAACAAAGAAGGGCTCAATGCAAGTGCTTACTCGGGAAAGTGGATGCACCCATTCTGATTGGGTTTTGAGATGGGGAACATGCATGCATGTTTGTGCTTGATGGTAGTAAATATGATAGTACTTAATGGTTGGGTATGAAAATCAGAAGCAGGGCCCTTTATTTATTTGGATGGAATGCTAACTTTGGCAAGTACTAATCTTAATCAGAACATGACCTTGGTTAGGTTTCGAATGTGCACTGCTCTATTTGGGGTGTGGGTACATTTGCGTTTGCATAGAATACATAGGAATCCATGCCCTAAATAGTTAAAAGTGAAGTCCAAAGATAAATACACAAAAATCCTATCAAATGACCTCCCATTTATTGATGAAATTGAATCAAGGGAAGCTGGGAAATAAATTTGCAACCATCACCCTAGTAATTCAATACATAAGAAAGTCAAGGTCCCATCTACATCTCCACCTTATATCTTTCACCCCGAACCTCTTTAATAATCTTTCAGTGGAGCTCATTCCTTCACCCCATACCTCTTTAATAATCTTTTGGTGGAGATCTCCCATGTAATCTAATGCAAACAAGCTTGCCCTTAAAGCAGTGGTTACATGCAGGGGAAGATGGTGGATGTCTCAGCTCATATTTTATTGAAGAATCATGTTCTGTTACGTCGAATCTAACAATGGGGGATGGTAAACTATAAACAGTAACCAGTGATGCCCTTGATATTGATGGAGGATAGCTGTTTTGGGGTATCCCCTGACTAGAAGAAAGGAATTTGAAAGGTTTCATTGGAACCAATGTTAATAAGAGATCTTCCATTCTTGGAGGCAATGGAAAGAAACTTCTCCACTGATGGGGCAAAAGCTCATTGTGAGTAAGATGAGAGGTTAATTGAGGTGGGGGGCGGTTTTATTGTTGAAGAAAGGGAATACTGCATAATCACAGGTGGAACCATGTGATGTGCAAATCTAGAACATGGGGAACATTGTGCGCCAAAGCTCACTGCTAGTCAATTTGAAGTTCAATGACTTGACATGGGTATTAGACATGGGGACCAACTAAAGGTAGCTCAAAATTGTTTTGCAATTTTCCATGAGTCTCTGATCTCCAATTCCTTATTTCATGAAAATAATGAGATTCTGAAAGTGTAAGGCATGCAACTTGGGTTCTATCATTCTCATCATTTTTCTATTTTTGTAATAGAGTCATTTCAAAAAGAAAACAAATATGAAGTTGTAGAGGACCCACTCTCACAAGGTATCTGCCACTGATCTTCCTTGGGAGTTATAGAATGAAAACACTGCATGAAGTTACAGATAGGTTTCTCTTTTACTAGCTAATTCAGTGCAGCTTGGTTTGTCTATTGTATTTTAGAAGGCCCATTTCTTTCCTTTATTTCTTGTCTAATAGTACTTAATTTAATTCTCCAAAAATAAAACTGATTTTCCTTATTTATTGGTTTATTTTTGGGAAAATTTAAAAAAAATATATAACTTTTGGTCTATTTTTAAAAAAGTAGATGAAGATTTGAATATTTCAAAAGAACATGAAAGTTTTTCATGTTTCTTTCAATTAAGTCCTCTCTATAAAAATTTCTTAAAAACGACAGAAATGCCTTTATGACAGTTTTTTTTTTCTCTTCTCCCTTCCTCATCAACCCATCACCTTTCTTCTCCCTCCTTCCTCCCCCATAACCACAGGGTTGTAGCAGCTATTATCTCACCTACGTTAAGCTCACCAATTCTGACGCCTCCCGGCCAATGGGCTGTGGAATCTGCACCGATGTCCTTAACAACGACTACTCAGTTGTCTTTGGTACGATGCCATTATTGGATCTTTTTTTTTATATATTTTTTAGAGTTTTAGAAAATTTGAATATTGGTTTCTGAGAATTGAGGTTCTTTGTATCTTTGTTTTCTCTGTTGTTGGGTCTATTAGATTGGACTTACTTTTCTGTAAAATTCTTTTTGTTCCTTTTGGCTATTGTTTTCATGGTATAATTGAAGATTGAGTCCATCTTTCAATTTCTTCACAGGTTACCGAGTTTTTTTTGGCTTTCTTTCCTTATTTTCTCGCTTCTTTTTGGCGCAACTTTGGAAATCTTAGATGCTGATTTCTGCGATCAGGCTATGTGATCGGGGCCTGTATCAGCATATAAAAAGCGAATGTGTGTTGGGCTGTGATGCAATTCAAAAAAAAAAAAAAAACTTCCAATTTTTTTTTTCCTTTTGTTGTTGTATTGTTTTGTGTTAAGTGGTTGAGGACTCAATGTCTCCTATACTAGAAGAAGCTTCTTTGTATCTCTCACTATGTTCAGTATCAATGGAGAAGAAACAAAATTGAAAGGAGCCGTGGGTTTTGGAGGAGGGAGGAGAAAGGTGGTGAGTTTTGTGGAGGATAGAAGGATAAGAAAAGACAAAAAAACCTGGGTATTTTTGCAATTTTTTTTTTTATTTTATGGAGTGATAAAAAGAAATGTGGAAACCTTTTCTATGTATACATTTTTGAAAATGGGCTAAAAGTTTTATATTTTTTTATTTGATTGTTTCCCTTCTTTTACGAGAACTTGTAGTGGTTCGGTATATTTCCTTTGAAATGGTCAGACCGGTTTGTGATGTTTCAATATGTAATGTCTGATGTACTTTGTATGTTTTTCTTTTCTTTTCTCATCTACTCCATTTCATCAACATATTTCAATGTCTACACTTCATTATCTCAAAAAATGTTGTGCTCATGTTGACTAAAAAAATGATGCATGCTCCTTTCCTACTTTATTAAAAACATCAATGCAGGTAGCCGTTAGAGATTTCTTTTTTTTTTTTGAACTTATTGACCTCATATTTCTCTCCTTTTCTTCTGACACAGAGGTTACTGCTGATGTTCTTCCTAGGCTCTGCAAAATTGAATTCGACAGTGGGGTCATCGATGAGCTTTTGTTTTTTGACATGCCCTTCGAATGTAGACTGCCTTCAGGATTAATCATGCTGGAGTATGGCAGAGCTGTTCAAGAGAGCATCTATAAACAACAGCTCCGGGTTGTTCGTGTTGGTGTACTTCGCATCAAATTCACCCCTAATTTGAAGGTAATCAATTTTTTCTGTACGTGAATGTAATTTTTTTTTTCAGTATGAAATATCATGATATTCTACTGGGTTATTGCTTTGGTGCAACGGTAAAATTTCCTGGGTACCATCTGAGATAACGCAGGTTCGATCTCGGACTAGCCACTTTGTGCAAAATTGCCTAACCTTAAGTCTTTCTCCAATTTGGACCCTCCTAGGACGCTATTTCAGTGAGACCCATTCTGGGTAGTGACCCTGTTTATTTATTTATCATGATACAGAACGACATTAATCATCCAAGTTTATTTCTCTTTCCATCGTTTCAGATTCAGTCTTGGGAATTCTGTGCAGAGGAGACTGAACAGTTTTTTCCCCGTACACTAATGACAACTCAGGTATCAATTTTGTGCTTTTATCTGTTTTTTGGGTTACTTATTCTAGCTAGATGCTTATGACCAAAATTCAATGTAAACTACATCAGAGTATGTTATACATTGTATTCAGGTGATTTGTTGACGTAAACTAAATCAGAGTTTGTTGTACATATAAACTAGATTTATTGTCCCATCCTTTTATTTAGCATATGTTCCCTTTTCCGAAATTTCTTGTTACTACTACTATTTGGAAAGATTTTCCTAGATTGAATTGCATGTCAACTTAAGCAATGGCAGAGCTAGGATTTTCTTATCTATATCTCTATTGGAATGTGGTAACTCTTCAGTTAACCACAAGCCTCCAAAACTAATTTTAGAGAATACCTCAAAACAGGTGTCAACATCTCATTCCACCCTCCACTCTCTTCTCTCTCCAGTCTCCTCTCTCTCCACTCTCTAAAATAACTTAACAGTATGACTTCCTATTATACTTTTCAAGCAACTTCCTTATTATTTTCTACATTTAATATTTAATTGGATTGATTTTGTTATGTCATCAATATTGGATTTAGTTTCTAATCTTGATTTAGAGCTTTGGGTTTCAGATTTCTAAAATTATTTAGATTTATGGAATTTGGGGTTTTCAATTGGTCATCATATAAGTTAGGAGGGATTGATGATTTTGGAGTTTTTGGATGGGGCCCACATGTGATCAATTTTAATAAAACTTTACCACCTCCGAAAGGAGGGATTAATGACATTGGAGTTGTTGGCTGGGGCCCACATGTGATCAATTTTAATAAAACTTGACCAGTTCCGGGATTGGAGAATAATACTAAGGCTGTCTCAATATGCAATTATTATGCAGAAATGTATTTACTATACATATCTACTATACAGAAATATATGCTTCTAAAAAAAAAAAAAGACCAGTGATGAACCATTTACTTTCTCCGTGGGAGTAAATCAAATCTGTTAGGGGCTTAGGGAAAATAGAATAAAATCACAAACTCAAAACCACCATAACATTCAAAATTGAAAAGAATAGGAATATAAAAAGCTACAATATGTCAATTGGAGGATCTAGATCTTAAACCAACAAACCAATAATTTATATTTTGAAATTCTACCTTAATCAATTCATGGGTCCCATCCTGTATATGGACGGTTAGAATAGAGATGGTGGACCCTATTCATCATGGTCCCACTTAAATAGGTTAGGTTTCATCAATTTGTGAGGTCTATTGATCCTTTGATCTTTATCAATCAATTAATGGGTCTCAGCCCGCATCATGTGGCTTTATGGACGGTTAGAATAGAGATAGTGAACCCCATCATCTGGGTCCTACTTAAATATATTTGGTCAATTTGTTAGGTCTATGATCATTTGATCTTTTTTAATCAATTCATGGGTCTGATCCCGCATAATATGGTTTTATGGGCGGCTATAATAGAGATGGTGGACCCCATTCATCTAGTCCCACTTAAATAGGTTTGGTTTGGTCAATTTGTGAGGTCTATGATCATTTGATCTTTATCAAGCAATTCATGGGTCTCAGCCCGCATCATATGATTTTATAGATGGTTAGAATAAAGATGGTGGATCCCATTCATCTGGGGGGTTCCACTTAAATCTATATCTCTATTAGAATGTGCTTTGGCTTCGGTTAACTATAGTCCTCCAAACTACAAATCCTAATTTTAGAAAATATATCAAAACAGGTGTCAAAATCTCCATCCATGCCAAGTCTCCTCTCTATCCACTCTCCTCCCTCCACTAACTGACCCGCACAAATTTCGCCAAAAAGAACCAACTTCCCAATTCGTAACTGCTCTCCTATCTACTACTCCAATTACGTACAGAGAATAATAATAATAAAAAAAGAAATCGAGTGGCAACAGAGGAGGAGAAGGAGTGAGATATAGAATGGAGAAGAAAACATAAGGAGATCCCATCATTTCCAATCAGCGATTCTATTTTGATGTCATGTTAGTTTATCTCTCTCTCAACTTCATTTTTCTTCATTTATCCCGATTCTGTCTCATAATCTGCTGCAACGCTGTAGCTTAGATAAATTTCTTATATCATTTGATGATTTGGGTCACCTTCACACATGCATGGTAATCCACATCAAGAGCTCTCAATCTCATCTCAATTCCAAGTTTGGGTTGCTAGATGTGTACTGGGTCTAATTGCAGGCCTGTGATGAATTAGAGACCCAAGCTTGATATTAGGCCCAATAATTTATATCTTGAAATTCTTTATTTAATATATTTTTCCTTTGAAAGAAAAACACATTTTATTGAGCTATCTTCAAACAGAAGCTTCACTCGGGAAAAAAAAAAATAGAACTATATTGACATATGGACCGGGGCATAGAGTAAACAAATTTCAACTGCAGTTAGGGGGGTTTGGATCGGGGCATAGAGTAAACAAATTTCAACTGCAGTTAGGGGTTTAGGTAGATAATTCCGCGTTATCTTTTTTTTTTCTTAATGATACAAGTGATGTTATATTTAAAGCCTTTTAATTGTGGTATGTAACTCATTGACACTACTATCCGAGTATAATTTATATGTTTGTTGTACTTTTATAAGTACGAATCTCTAGCATTGGGTCGCTGTATAGCACGGGGTTTCATAAGTATAATGACTCGATAAAAAAAAGATAAATAAAAAAAAGACTCATCAACGAAAAATAAAATAAAAAAAATATAATGACCATATCCAGAAAACAAAAGAAATAAAATAAAAGGAGAAAAACCCAACTTTGGCCAAACAAAAAAAAAAGATATATTACACAATATTGACAAAATGAACCTTAATGGCAATGCATGTAGCTGAAACACACTCTTACAGAAAGGACAATGATATAAAATAACTAAAAAATGTTTGAGGAATTTAAAAAATACCCCAAATACAAAAACAACGTTTAAAAAAATAAAATCCCGTGCTAACTGGCGAACAAATTAATTTTAAAGGATCAATAGATAAAAATAGGTAGGATTACTTCTGCAATAAAAGCACAATCTATTTATCCAGTCTAATAAAAGGTTTGAAATTAAATGTGTTCAGGATATTGTGAATCCCATGTTGTTCAAATTAAATCTACTTGCTTTATTCTTTTGTTTTTATTGTGAATATGTATTTTCTTTATTTTTTTCTGCACGTGCTCGAGCTTCATCAAACCTCATTTACACCTCACCTAAAGAATAAAACATCTGGAAAAAAAAAACATAAAGATCAAATTAGCAACAAAAAGAAGGACTCACAAGTTTACTAATTAATAAATTTATTAAAAATAATTCGTATTAGTCTATGCATTTGGTGGTTCCGCGGTCCGTGCATAGCACGGGGTTTTGCTAGTATGAGCAAAGGTAATGGTCGATTGTAAATTGTTGATTATTTAAAACTTTATTTATTTATTTTTATAAATATGTTCTATTAACGTCCAGAGAAAACCTCCAAATTCAAAAATCCTCAATCATTCTCAAGACATATTTTTTCAAGAACATTGGTAAAATATGGGAAATACTCCAAACCATTCAAAAGAATCATTTTCTCCTTATTTTAATATGGAGAATCATACCTCACTCCAACCTAAGTAAGAGTCATGTTAGATTGATTACATGTAAACCAATCTATCCATAATTAATCACTGAAGATTTGTTGATTGGTTAGTTTGATGGGCTTTCGCCAAATTTTACTCTAACAAGAGTTTGTCCCACCATAAAGATTGAGCATATCCTTAATTAGATTGGTTTTCTCCTGCGCACTATGCACTACGCATCTGTGTTGTTCATCAGGCAGAGCCTGGTGAAATTTAGGAGGATCCTGCCTCTGGTGACGATAACATTCTTCTTTAATTATGTGCTCAAACTTATGGTGGGAACAACTCATGTTGAAGTAAAATTTTGGGACAACCCATTGAAAGGGACAACTTTCACTTTCAGCCCTTCTGATTTTCAATAGGTAGGCCCTATTGTAGAGTTCCACTCCCCTCATTTTACCCCTGGACCCCCTTTTTTGCTCTGCTCCTAATATAAACAATATTTATGACTATTTTGTGTAGCCGTCAATGTGGTTTTGGGCTTCCTTCGATTTTACTTTGGATGAACATTTTACCTAATTTTATACTTTGATGTTCTATTTCAAAAAATATTAAAAATAATATATTTAAAAGTAGTATAAAGTGATTAAGCTATATTTTTAAAGAAAAAAATGGGCCATTATCATCATCATAACCTTATTCCCAGTTAGTTATATTCTAGTGAATGGACATTGCAATTAAGGAAAGAATTAGGTCATCACCCTAGTAAATTCAATCACAATAAATAAACTATATATATTTGGGGTTTTAAGGGCCAAAATTATTACTCATTCACAAAAAAAAAAAAAAAAAAAACACCCCTTGAGTATTTGTCCAAGTGAAGGGCATTTTTGCTTTTGAAAAAATTAGAAAAAAAAAAAGAAGGAAAAGAGTGTGTGTGTGTGTGTGTGTGTGTGAGAGAGAGAGAGAGAGAGAGAGAGAGAGAGAGAGAGAGTTGATTAAAATTGAAAATTTTGACCTGTTTCGGCTAAAATCAAAGAATTTGTTGAAATGAAGATTTTGGTCGAACATTTTTCTAGATTGCTATATTTTATGAGAGTTTGTTTAGTTTGTAGGACATAAGTCATAAGGTCCATTAGTGGCCTGTTGAGCCCGGGCTTCATGTTAATGGGCTGACGGCAAGTGGGAGTAGACCACTTGGGTTCAACCAAACTAGGACCTTTTTAAAATTATAGGCATGAGCCATGTCTAGCCCATCAGCCCAACAAGCAAATCAATCTGCCCCAAGTCCATCTACCTCCTCTTTCCTTTTTGGTTGTTAAGTGGGCTCTTCTCTTCTCTTCTCTTCTCGCCCCATAACCCATGCCACCTTTTTCTCCTCTTTGAGATGGCTTTTGCCACCTCACTTGAGCATACAATAAAAATTATGGAGAATTTTCCATCTTCATTCATTGTACTTTCTCCAATCTCAAAAAGTTAAAAAAAAAAAAAACACTCTCCACCGGTGCCCTTCTCTTGGAAGTGGAACGACCCTCTGCCTCTATTTTACTCGATTTCTCATCATTAGATCGACACGATCTCACGGTATTCCTTTAGAGAACGCTAGCGCACACCCCCACCCCCCCTACCTACAGATTTGGAAGGTTTTAGAGAATTTTGACCATTGATTATTGTTTGTACAATCATGGCCTGTCATTCAATCTGGAGGTATTCCCCACTGCGGCTGTCTTTTAGCCATTGGATCATGGTCGATTGGCACCCATTTTGTCCATTGTTTATGTGTGGCCTACCACAAAAATTTGACAGATCCAATCAGTTGGATGTACTCTGGACGTCCAGATTATCCAGGATGCCCAGCAATTACACTTACTAAATCAGATAAAATGTACTTTTCCCAGTTCAAGCTGGAATGAACCCAATTGGGCTACTTTGCCACTGAATAGCATTTTTCTCAATTCAGGTGAACCAGTTGGAGGAGGCTGCACAGAAATGCCACATTGCTTGTACCAAAAGAGTTCGAGATGGGGATTTAGAAGAAAATTGCAAGAGGTGAGTCAGCTGATCTTGTGCTAGTAGAATTCTCACATTGTTTTGAAATGATGCAGTGGTAAAGTCTATAAAGTATTGCTTGATATTCTCAGTGTTCTGTAAATAATTGATTTGGATTCGTTCCTATGAAGATGCTTTGCATGTGTCCTCACAAAGGTTGAGATGGTCACCACCCTTCTATGATCAGCCCCTTCTAAGTAAATCCATTTACTCTTTACTTGAGTTATAGCGGTTAAATCTGACACCAATGTATATATTGTAGTCTTGTCAGTAGTTGCGTTGATCCATTTCTAGTAATTCTGCTGCTATTATGATCTTTGGTTTGGTTTTCATACATGGGCTGCTATCATATGCAGTGGCGGACTTAGAATTTTCGCTTGAGGGATGCGGACCAGGCAAATGGATTTTAGGAACAAACCCAGGATTTTCACGTAGTTTTTGGGGGCAGATGTACGATTTTTATGTGGATTTTAAAAGTAGATCCAGAATTTTTATTATGGCTTTAGAAGTGGACTGAGGTGCAACGGGTGCGATTGCCCCCACATGGATGTACTTGGGTCCACCCCCGATCATATGGGTCTTGCTTTCTGGGGCAATAAACTTTGATTTCAATCATTATTTTGTATATTCATGCTTTCATTAAGTGCCTTGTTTGTTTGCATTAAAACACAGAGATTCAATATATAGGATTCGTACCTTAAGTGGTTAAAAGTGAAGATCAAAAGTGAATTTCCAAAATGAAGCAAAAAATTACCTTTCCTTTTAAAAAAATAAAATCAAAAGAAAATGTGAAATGAATACCCAACCGCCTTATATACTTTACCCATCACCTTTTTAATCATTTCACAATGAATTCCTATGTATTTTAATGCAAATAGACCAACCCTAAGAGAACATTCAATATTAGTAGTAAAACAGTATTTTGTATTTTGTTTGGTGCTTGCATCTTTATAGCTACACATGAATCGAAAATGCATATATTTTCCTTCTTATAGGTCATGTGGAGTCGTCCATTTAAGTTGTTGCTTCTGACATGATATATTATATCCAGAGCTGATTGGAATACTTGAATATTATGGCTTAAATTTTATGTTGGATTTCTCTTTTTGTTGACTTCTTTGTGTTCTTCTGCACTGATTCTGCTGGTTTCCTGATGTTCTTTTGCCCCATAATTGGGACCCATGTATTTTGGTTCTTGTATGTACAATCTGCAAGTTGAATTTTAATTTGCTTAATATTAAGGTATGATCCTTGACTGTTTGTTTTCATTAGGCTTGCAACGGCAACTCGTCAGCTTGTGGAGACTATGGATTTACAACTGGTTGATGAGTTGGGACTTTCCATAGGATATTCTCGGGGCTTGCAGGTTCTGAGGATGCTTTGACATTTTAAATTGAATTATCCATCTTTTCAGAGACTTTTCTACCAGATTTGTTTACCTATCGTTCTTATAACCATCAATGATTTATGTCTATGGGCAGATATTTGAGGTTGTAAATAGCATGAAGGACTTGATAGATTTCGGTTGGGAGCACAATATGAGAATGGGACCCATTGGTAAGTCCCTCAGTGTTATTTTTATTATGAGTTCATATCTCTTCTAAGGTAGATTACAAATGTTCTGGCCATTCATACGTGGAGATGGCGGGTGATGAGAGTTCTGGTTTGTGAACTATGACCCTATACAACATCTCTAAAAAAAGTTTTCCAGACCTTTTTCTAGCTAAAACGGATGGAGGTGGACATTGCAAAATTTACAAGTATTTTGGATGAAAATAACTTTATGAAAATTTGAAAATGATGGGTTTTACATTGTGACTTTTAAAAGGTAGCCCCCAACTACTGTAAGTCCAAAAGGTGAGCTCCAATTACCTGATGAAATAAGAGCTCTCGTTTTTTCATTTTTTAATTTTACCAAATAGTCTGATCATAAATTAGAACTTATAAATTAGATTCTTTTATTTTAGACCTTAATCTAATTAGCTCTTATTAATTAGACGAGAGCCTCCAAACGACCCCTTACATTCTGTCAAAATTCTTGAAGTAACTTTAATTTGTATGTCCAAAGTCCAAACACAATATTAAACTGCATGTGGTCGTACATAAATTAATGAGAAGTATTTGATGCCATCTATTGCAGCTATTGGGATTGGCATATAACCATGTTTGCTTTATTCAACTCATGAGAGAACATTAGCTCATTTGGACAATATGGTAGTATTTTTCAATACTTGTTGTTGTCAATTGCAGAGAGTTTGAAGAACTATGCTCGACAAGCTGCTGCTGCAGTGAAGCTTCAAATTCGAAAAATGCAGGAAATGGAGCAACTTCTTAACATCCAGGGCGTGTCGGCTGATCAGAATACCGTCAATAAAATGATGGCAATGAGTCCTAATCTAAGCAGCCAATTGCACAATTGCATGGGTGGCGGAACTATGAACACCTCTGTACAGACAGCAGCGGAATTGAGCAAATATCAGAATTTGCAAAGACAGGACTCCATTAACATGAGCTCGATTGCTGTTCAGACGGATGCATCATGTTCTTCTAATGGTCCAAATCCATCACAAGCTCTTCTATTTCAATGTCCTGCCTCTTTGGACCCGGCATCTCTACCAAATGCAACTGTGAATGGCCTATCAAGCGCCCATAATCAGCAGCCACACTTGCTTCAACAGAATCAACAACAATCTTCTCAAGCAAACCAATATTTACTGCAGTGTTTGATTCAGCTGTTGCAGCAGGATATGAGTACAAATGGAGGGATAGAGCAGCCTCTTACTGAGAAGACTCCAAATGGGAATACAACTGAGGGTGTCTTTGGTGAATTGAATGGTACAGGAAGCTTGCCAGTGAGCTCAGCTGGAGCTATGGTTGAATATGGGAACAAAATTTCCAGCTCTTCTCCTGATTATGCTGCTGGTATGACGCCGTGCGGGGCTAACGGTTTCACAACTGCTGCTGGCAACTCTGTTATGGCTGATGGCAATGGGTCTAGTATGACGCCTGATGTGTCTCAAAATACTCATTTGGGAGAAGAGGTGCAAGATATTCCACCTGAATTTTCGGAAGATTGGAGTTTCGACAGTGAGCTCAGTGATATGGTTCATGGCTGGGAGTTGTGATGTTACTAGTACTGGCCGATGACTGTTTTCAGGTAATTTATCAATACAGGTATTGTACATAAAATCTTATTTTGACTTGGTTCTTTTGTCATTTTTCATGTGCATACTCTGATTCTTTTATGTTTCTTGCTATGGGTTTTGGCAATTTTGGTGTCTTGTCGTTTGCAATTGTATATAATTAGAGTCATCGAAATTTTAATGGTGGTTTTATAATACGATTCCATTTGTCCTTTTGGATGAATGGTTTATCTTGTTCTAGCCTGCTTTATTTTAATCTTTTGGTCTTGTAAGAAAATTAGAGTTTGCTAAAAGTATTAAACTTTGTGCTTTGTGGGGCCTATGGATATAGAGAGATGTGTTGTGGATGGGAATGCGCCTTTATAGGCCCCCGTCTCTCTCTCTCTCTCTGTGTGTGTGTGTGTGTGTGTGTGAGGATCAATGTTCAGATTCTAGGATGCTTTGGTAAGACCTACACTACTACATGTCTATCAACTTTTGACTTATAGCTTCGACTATCATGTGTTTTCCTGTTGATGACCAAAGCTATTCAACTTGTAACATTTGAAACTACAAATAGTTGAGAGAACATTTGCAGTGTTGAAGCAGCATTTTGCTCTTCCCAAACTGTTATATGCTACCCTATAAGATGCAAGCGAAGAGCCGAAGCTGGTCATAGTGTGTTATGTTCTATTCAACTTTATCCAACAGTAAAATTTTGAGGACTAGTTGTTTGAAGAGGAAATGAATGAGATGCTAGAATGGGAGGATCTGGTTGACAAACCAAATGACAATCAACCCGGAAAAGATCTTCTAGTACCTAGTGATGCAAACAGGAATTATTTGACCCAATTGCGAAGAAAAGTTGGCTACGAGGAATGAATCTTGACCAAAGCAGCCCCTTTTCTTCTCCATCGCAGGTGGCCCACCTTCAACTCTCTGACAATCTGCAACAGCAGCCAACCTCATCAGAGGAGAAGCCACCGTTTTGCTGCAGCGATTTTGTGCCATCACCGTAGTAGTAGAAGGAAAGTGAATAGGTGGGCCACAACTGTTGTTGCAGATCAGAGATCTGTTCCTTGATCTATGGTGGGCCACGCGAGTTGCACTGTGTGAAGAGTGATCTGATCGATGGGCACCGGATTCGCCATTGTGATTGGAGAGGATCCAAATTCAGTTTAGAGTCTCAGAGAGCAGAGAGGTCGCTTGTTGTTGCAGAAGAACTTGCATGGTTTTATTTCCTAAAGGTGGGGTCCATGTTTTAATTCCTAAAAATGGAACCCATATTGGGATTTTTAAAGATGGACCTCATACAATAATTTTAAAAGGTGGGCACACATTGTAATTCCAAAAGATGGATCCTTTGTTCACAATATAAAAAAAGGTGGGCCCACATAATTCCTATAAAGATAGGCCCTTTCTAATTCTAAGGTAGCGTTTGGTTCGCTATAATGAAGGTCGGAATGGAATGGTCATTCCAACGGAATGATCATTACAGCGTTTAGTTCGCAAAAAAGTGACGTAATGACCATTACCTCCGGAATCCCATTCCCTTATGTAGAGAAATGGCCATTCCATCCGGGATGGGAAGGAATGGCCATTCCATTCCTTTCTACTTTTTTTTAAGACCAAAAGACCCTCCTTCACATCTATACATTATTATTAAAATAATAAGATTATAAAAAGAGAAGAACTTGTGTAGGCCCCACCTAACTTGTGTAGGCCCCACCTATATAATAATAATATAATATATACATTATTATTATAATAATAATTATTATTAGATTATAAAATAGAAGAACTTGTGTGGGCCCCACATATAGAATAATAATATAATATATACATTATTATTATCATAATAAGATTATAAAAGAGAAGAACATGTGTGGGCCCCACCTATATAATAATAATATTATCTATACATTATTATTATTATTATAAGATTATAATTAGAAGAACTTGTGTGGGCCCCACCTATATAATAATATAATATAATATATATTATTATTATTAAGATTATAAAATAGAAGAACTTGTGCGAGCCCCCTTATATAATAATAATATAATATATACATTATTATTATTGTTATAAGATTATAAAATAGAAGAACTTGTGTGGGCTCCATCTATATAATAATATAATATATACATTATTATTATAATATTATAAAATAGAAGAACTTGTATGGGCCCCACCTATATAATTAATAATATAATCTATATATTATTATTATTATTATTATTATTATTATAAAATAGAAGACCTTGTGTGGGCCCCACCTATTTAATAATATTATAATCTATACATTGACTGAGCCAAAGATAAAATTCTAACAAGGATATTTTTGGTCAGTCTTATGTAAATTTTATTCCAATCCAGGACTCATTCCAGCATACCAAACGCAGGAATATGAATCAAGTGGGAACGCTGGAATGGAAATGCCCATTCCTGCCTCATTCCATTCCAAACTCATTCCGATCTCCATTCCATTCCCGCCTACAACCATTCCAGCGAACCAAACACTACCGTACTAATTTTTAAAGTGGACCCCATGCACAATAAGTCCTAAGGTGGGTCCACATTGTAATTTCTAAAAATGGGCCCATTATAATTCCAATAGGTGGGCCACGATCACTAAGAGTTTTGGATTTTCAACATGTGGACGGTGGACCCTCTGAGAGAAAATGTTGGGGGACTTAAATATAAAAGAAGGGCATAGCTTTTGAGTCATTAGCACCACCGTGGCGTGGAGTTTCAGTCCGTGAAGAGTCCGGATCCCACCACCAAACGTAATATTCCAAGGAGGAACAACCGTGAATGTATCTGCTAAATGCCCGAAGGTTAAATCAAAAGGCCCTATAAAGAGAGAAGCCTCTGAGAAGACCCAGAAGAAAATCCAGGCTACAACACTGCACTTTAATGCTTCTAAACTTGATGAGTAAGGGCACAATGTTTTGCATTGAAACCTCATTCCTGTTTGCCATTTGACTGAAAAACCACTCTCATTGTTACAAGAGCTGTTTACTTCCAGGTAACTGAACAGATATGACATCTTTACTTGAAAAGGGGCAAAAGACGTCTAAGATTTAAGTGAATTCTCACTTGAATCTCCATTTTCTTTAATGGCCTTTCCAAAATTTCAGTTTTCTGTTCAAGCTTCCACAGTGGTGACACTGCTATATGTAACATTAGTTGTAACTTTCCATGTCAGTGGTGGGTAGGCAGAGGACTCAGAATTTGGTTTTGGCAAAATGGCAACCTGCCTACACGAAGTACCAGCACATGAAAGTCACGGCATGATAGACAGTGATGGAAGAGCAGTCAACAGATAAACAAACCAGATTGTGGTAAAATGAGTTCCCTTTCTTCATGTCAGTTCAAGCAATAAGAACATAGAAGACTGGAGCCATACATAAGGGCACATGCAAAATAATTCATCGTCATCTCAACCAACCTATCCATCTGGGTTGGCTTTACGAATTCTATACAAAAGTAACATGCAAAAGGATATTGATGGCAATGCAAAAATTTCATCAGTATATAATTTGCATTCCTGGTGTCTAAATATGTTTTAAGAAACCTATGAAAGTGGTTGTAATAAATACTAGCTTGATCACAGTGACTTGATTAAATAAATAAAAACAAAGTTATGATCATCATACACAAACAAGCCAAATTTTAACACGTTCTCTGACAGAACAGACAATACGCACCAAAGGCTCTAATAGACGTGAAGTGGCCTGCAATTCAATTTTAAGCAGCAATATAAAATGCATTGCCTATTGGCTCTTCATCTGAATCAGTATCATTTCCAGCAGCAGCATCCTCTTCATCTGAATCAGTATCATTCCCAGGAACATCCTCTTCGGATTCATTTCTTGGTGAGGAACATTTTTCCGCATCCATACAGTACTTCAAGACAAGCTTGCCGTCCTCTGGGTCAAGGATATCAACGTCGAATACTGATGATAGACGCCTTCCAATGACTTGAACATGGCAAACACTTCAATAAGCAAATGCATGAAAAGACGGGAGAAGAAAATGTCAGTTGATATATATATATATATATATATTTGATGCGAAAACTGCAGGAATTGAGAAAAGGCTAACTACATTCTTCAGGCGAATTACTTTTAAGCCATGAAAAATACGTGTGGAGTGCACCCCAGTTTTTGTTTCTTAACTGGTGGGGTTGATCAAGTTGGGCCCCTTATCATCATCTGATCTTTGGTCATATGATCACAAAATTAACCAATTACAAGCCTTGTTATTGGTGTCTCACACAAGATCATCAACCCATTTAACATTTGGAAAAACTCGAAAGAACGCTAGCCACTTCATATGGACATAAATACAAGAAGAATGATGCAAGACATTAGACAGACCATTGGGTCCCCATGGGTTGACCCGCCAATGGGCCCAGCCCATCTATCTCGACCAAGCTCTTTGGGCATAGTCCATTTATTTTTATGTTTTAGATCATTAGAATTATATTTTATGCTATTTATAGTCAATGTTGGATGTTTTAATCCTGACCATCGTTGTGTTTGGATGGTCCATATTAGTTTTAGGTTTTATTATTTTCCTATATAAGTGATGTAAAGCCTCTTGGCTTAAGTAGTCAATGATTAATGAATTTTTCTTGAGTGCTTTTGGGTATCCCAAAGTTTTCTATTCTTCCTCGCCTGCGATGGAGAGTTTGGCGCGAGGATTATTTTCAGGCGAAAGCCTGACGTATCCCTTCCACCCTCCATCTCTTGCCTCTCTATCTCTACCCGCCCCGCACCTGGTACCCTGCTCCGCATCAAAGAAAAAATAATATAAGCTCCAATTCTTTCACTTAAGTCTCTTTAAGCTCCTATTATGTAAACTTACCCCAAAAGACTCATCTTAGCCCACTGGGATTCATAGTATTGTGGCGGCAGCCATTGATGACCAATGCAGAATGTTTGTGTCAAGCAGGTACCATTACATGGGTGACACGACATGATATTCTCCTCATATCATTTAGAACACTTCATTATTGTTAGTCACTGAATATGATAAGAAGGAATGATGGGACAGGTCTCAACTTATAATTTTGCACGTCTTGATGAGATCAGTTCTAAATCTCTACTGGAGAGGTCGTGTCATGTAAAAAGTTCCCAAATATTTGGCACTCTAATGCTTGACCAAGGACAAGATTCTTGGATCAGATGCTCATAAGAACAACAATGTTACTAAATTAAAACTGAATTCTTGAAATAAGAGTGCACAAGTGATAAAGATGAAACTCTGATACCATAATCAATTGTGGATAGAGATGGATTCAACCCCGGGCCGAAAATTGAATATAATGTAGGATTCCATAGCAAACATCAAGCGCAGAGATGAACTTGAGTCAAGTTACCAATCAGAGGGAGGAAAATGGTCAAGCAGACGGAAAATCTCACACATCCATGATGGAAGAAATCTATAAATTTTATTAATTGAATGAATTTCTTGAACAATGTTGGATTGAATGAAAATTAAAGAGGTTGCATGTTTTATAGAACATATTGATGTGCACAAGTTGTATTTCAGCATGGTTTAAAATGTTGGATGATATCGGTATATACCATATAGTGATGATATTTTACAGCTATTGTTCTCGGAACCGTATCACATGAATGTCTGTATTATGATCGGTTGATATTTTCAAAATATCAGTCAAATTATCAGTCTTCGTCAATTTCTTAAGGCACTAAAACCGAACAGAGAAAGGGAGGGACGGGAAGATCTATCACATCCAGTGGAGGAAAAAAAAGAAGAATAAGAGCAGAGAGAGAGAGAAAAGGGGGGGGGGGGGGGGTCGGTCACCAGCTGCCTACATGCTATGGTCGGTCCTTGTGCTCCTCTCCCTCTTCAATCCAAAGACACATAAATGGACCTCAAGTCTGTGCACCCATTTTTTATGGTGAAATCTTGTGGGCCGTGGATAAAGGGTTAGGATGGTCAAATGGGGCTGATTTTTTGTACATAAGAGGGCCCCAACCAGAGCTTTCAATCCCCTAGCCCCACCCCATGTAGGCCAACAGCTGGGCCCCATGGTGGAGAATGTATGGAAAGCTCCATGCGCTCCACGTGCATATAGGATCACTCCTATATATATATATATGTGTTGTGTGTGTGTGCATCCATCCCTCACCATGTTACGGTGAGGGACAACCTAGTAGGGTTGACTCTATAACACATCCGAATCATCCACACACATGGAACCCCTTAAGTACACTAGACCAATTGAATTTTCACCTATCCAAATGGATTGGACCGTTGGATCGAGGGTCAAATTTTTTCCTTTAAATATAAAGTCATTAAATTTGTGGGCCACGGATGAAGAGGTTAGAGGCATGGGATTGACCCCAAATTTGATAAATAATCTTATCCAAGATGTCTCTTCCCATCCCCCACAAGTCCTATGATCAGTGGGTCCCTAGATGGGTCCCATTAAGTTTGTCCCTCACCATATGCACTATATATATGGGGAATGCTCCAATGAGAGTTACTCTCACGGTACTCACATCCATATCCAATGCCAACAGCCTAAATGTGAGGGCCCCACCCCTTAATCTCATAGTACAGTGAGAATGACTCTCACAAGAGCATCTCCACACACACACATATATACTAGAAATTTCCCGTGCCTGAAGGCAAGACGCACCACCGGACATGGATATGTTTCAGACCGACCGAACCTATGTTCCATGCGTCTCGAAAGCAAGTCCAACCATAAAATGGATTCCACCAAAAAAAAAAAACCCAACTGATTGCCAAATGATATAATTCCATTCATTCATTTATTCTTAACAAAACTGAATCATGAAATCTTTCACCCAATTTGCTCATCTCATCTTCTTCTTATCTTCGTCCCATCTCATCATCAATGAAGTAGTGCTTTTTTTTTTTTAATGAAGAAGGGATGGCAATACCTGTAAATAACTCAAACTTGCTGACCCTTTTTGCTTTTGATGGGGATGGCAAAAACTTGTAAATTTCTTCAACTTTTAGCCCCTTTTCTTTTAAATGAAAAAGGGATGACAATACCTGTAAATAACTCTAACTTGCTGCCCCCTTTTGTATTCCCCTTTTAAATCAAGGGGTCCAAAATATCCCTTGGATTTATGTACATAGATCCAAGGGTCCAAAATGTCCTAGGATTCAAAGTCTGCTCTCCCATATTATATAGATATATCAGGAATTTTAGAAAACGCACCACTTTAAAAATGCCCCCTTTTCCGCTCCTCTTTTTTTTTTTTTGGTCATGGGACCCATGTTGAGTCAATCTAGTCTTTTCATACACACTACCCCCTCATGAATAGTCACAAGTCCAAGTTTGACGCCCATCCAACTTTTCTTCACCATTGGATTGAATTCATAATAAAATGATGTCTCTAAACCATTAAATTTTAGGGCCATGAATCTAAAGGTTAGGATGATCTTATGGACTCAAGATTTTGCATATAGGTAGGCCTCATATGTATCTTTCCATCCAATGGACTTCCATGATCATCATGCACCCCAATGGGCCCAACTAGAAGGGGCGTGCTATGTAGAGAACTAGTCCTCACCATTCTTCCGTGAGAACTATTGATGGGGCCCACCTAGCAACCCATCCAAACCATGCACAAATAGGGACTTCCCTGGTAGTCACTGATCCCAAGGATTGGCACACATCCGAATGAACTTAACCATTGGATCGAGGGTTGAGTCTTTTTTTTAATACGAAGCCATTAAACTTGTGGGCCACGGATGAAGGAGTTAAGGGCATGGGGTCGGGGTCAAATTTGATACTTGGGGTGGTCTCACATAGATCTTTCCATCCCCCCTGGTCCCATCTCCAAATGGGACTCACAGTTGGGCCCCACTGAAAGTTCTCATATAACTGAATAAATCCGATATATATAGCCAACAATATACTGACGTTGAATCGGAATCTCCCCGATACCGACTGATGCCTTTCCGCCAATCGCGAGTCATTGAACAGTGGCAAGCATACAATCACGCTACAAAGCAGGAAGTCTAATTGGCTGTTCCAGAGTTCTCGGGTACAGTTACTGGGAAAACTGGTGGTTTTGTCGCAAGTCGTCACTGGATCCTTTATTATCCTACTATGAAAGGCCGGGATTATGCAAGGTATACCTGATCGAGTCAACGATACTGAAACTTTTTAGGGGAAGAAATCAATCCTCCGGCCATCCACCCCAGAATACCATCAAATGGTGCGATGATGCTTTGGCCGGGGAGATTGTGGGGGTGGGAGGTAGCACAAACAACCCTAATACAGAGTAGGCAAAAGGGCTCAGTTAGCAACAGATGCAAGGAAAGGAAACCACCTTTAAGAAAAAAAAAAAAAAAAAAAAAAAAAAAGAAACAAAAAAGAATCAATTTAGAGGAAATTTCACAAAAGAAAGAAAAGTAGAGCCATTCTGGTTTCTCCATTGCTTCCCAAGGCCAGGAATGGCGGCTCAAGAAGCCTTACCGAAGACACCAAACCACCGTTGAGAAGCAAGCACGTCGGGCTGAGTCAAAGCTTAAAAGCCCAGCGTAGAAAAAGGAAGTGCGCTCCTGCGCACTATAGCTTTCGAAGCTGGTTAAGGCTCTTCTTCTATTCTATGAATCTACAGATCTCAAAATCAAAGAACCGGGCAAGGCGCAGAAGCTGAACCTGGATCCCTCGAGGATGCGTGGCAAATGAACAACCAAACGAGTGGATCCAAGCATCTTCATCGAGGGAATTCAATCATGCGCATTCCTCATTCGAACAGAGTATGGCTTATCTGTGTGTGAACCACCTCATTTTTGTTTGGAGGAGAAGCTGCCATGGGGGCAGGAAAGCATTTATGCATTGGTGGGGGGACCTAGGTTGGGAGGTTCATCTGTATAGTTGGGAATGCCCGGGGCATCAGTAACTAAAGAATCTTTTCCAAAAAAAAAAGAGAAGAAACCAAAGCAATATCTTATCCCCATTCTAATCTAATGGCAAACGGAATTGCGGAGCAAGGCGATTTTAGGAATCAGCTGATTCCCAGGGAGAGAGAAAAAAGGGAGGTCAATCCATCCCCTCCATTCCCCAGTCGGTGAGGCCTCATTCCTCCCTCTTGTGGAAGAGGCTCGATGGGCCCGAATGCGGTTCTAACTTTAGACGCTCGAGTGCGGGTCTTTCTACCTGTTTTAGCTAAGCTTGCACCTTTCATCCTACCCGAGCAGCTCACCCGCGAATATATATATATATATAGAGAGAGAGAGAGAGGAATTATCCAATGGAAACTCGTGCATAGTGTGCACCCCTAGTGGGGCCCACCTGATGGTCCATCCGAGTGGACCAAAAAAAAACCCCACCCCTTTAGTACACACACCTCCGGTGTAAGTATCCATCCAAATGACTTGTGGGCCCAGGATGATAGGGTTAGGATGATTGGATAAGGCTATTTTTTGTACATAGCATGGCCCGAACCAGATGTTCAAATTTCCCAGGTCCCATCCCAAAGTGGCTGAGCATGTGGGCCTCACAGTGAGGTGCACATGGAAAGCTACATGCGCACCTCGCGCATAGGATAACAACTATATATATATATGAACCGGTCTTGTGAGGACGTTCCTCACAGCGGGGCCCACATTATGAACCATCCAAATGGACCGCACATGCACACTACCACCCCGCCCCGCCCCTAAATCCCCCTCATTTTTTGTTGTTTTGTGTGTTGTGTGTGGAGAGAGAGAGAGAGAGAGAGAGAGAGAGAGAGAGAGAGAGAGAGAGAGAGAGAGAGGGTCGGTGGATGAGTGCCAACCATAAACACGGGAATTAAAGATCATGATGCTAGGTATGTGAAAAAAACAAACCTCATTGTTAATTAACTTACCCCAAATCATTAATTCTCACTTACTAGATCTTCAATTTTCGGAAGGCACACTCTCAAACTGATGGAGAAGAGAAGAAAAGGTGTAAACTAAGCATCATTTTTATTGAAAGAAAATAACTAAACCAAGAAGACGTCCCCTTGCATGTGTTTAAACAGTCCTTCCTTCAAAATAACCCTAATCTCCTCGATTTAATCTTAGTCGTCCATCTAATCCTAGTTATATAAATCATTACAAAACCCCACAATTGCTTAAAATAAAGGAAACTAAAAGATAGAAAGTTGTTAGGCCGTTAGGGATCAAATCCCCTCTTGCACATCCCCTATGAAGAGAATATTTCTCCTCTTCCCTCTTTGAAACCTCTTTCCCTTCACATGCTCCTTGACCTACAAAATCCTAACCTCATTGCGCCTCTTTGTTTTCTTTAAAAAAATTGCACTTTTAATGGGATTAGAATTTAGAAGTACTTGGACGTTCCCTCCTTGGTGAGATTGGCCCCATTTTGTTGAGCACAAAATTCTCACGCCTAAGGAACTTGTATGGTCTTGTATCTTGGTGTGCCATAGGGTCGATCCATAATGGTTATGGCTCGATTTATTTTCCTTTGGGCCCACATTGAGTTTAGCGATAGTTATACAACTTATACTCAATTTAGGCCTATTTAAATTCAGATTTGAGCACTTACGTTTGATTGGACCCCCGATTTAAATGGATTAATATCCATTTGACCTATCAAATTGACTCAAATAAATCAAGGCTCGATCCAATAAGGAAATACATGATCCATGACGTTTGGATCTTCTGCTCCTGCATCAATGGACTACACATTTGGCCTTCTCTGAGGCAATGGGCCCAGATGGGCTTTTGGCCAGGCTGGCTTGCTAGGACTAATAACCAATGGACCTTGGCTGGATCCAGCTAATGATCTAAAATTCAATTTAAGACTCCATGGCCCACACCACCACCCCCACCCCACCCACACAAAAGACCGGGCAAATTGTTCCACTCAATAGAATGTTGTCCCCTGCAACTGGAACACGTACAAACTCTTTTTTCTTTTTCTTCTTTTCCCCTTTTTTGATAGGCATGTGACTCGGACCTAGAATCTAGTGGTTGCAATAATGAGCAGCTTCCAACTGTGCTATGAGCCCTTATTCACATATGAGGCTTACTCTAGTCCTAAAAGCATATGTTTGAAAATTTTCAGTCCAAAGAACAGACCAAGTTTCCGATAGGACTAACCATATATAGTATGAATCATCTATTTCTTGTTTTTGAACTCTACCCAAGAGCTCAACTTGCAGAATTCCACCAGTGCAGATAACCGGCTTTGGTAGCTTGAATGTCTGCAAGCTATTCTCCTGTTGTAAAACAACCATTCAAGAAGTTAACAATTCCCAAAAGGTTATTAGAAGTATGGCTAATTTCACATGTTCAATCAAGCATTAAATGCGACAATCATTTAGAAGAAGACATAATTAGCATAAGGTTTGAATCAGCTCATATTTATGAAGTGTCAGATTTGAAACACATTGTGGAGAAAAAATAAGCTCCTGACCTATGGTGCCCAAATACTGCATGAATATGACAAGGACCAAGCATATGATATTGTGATAGGCATCAATCTTTCACATAAAATGAAGAATTGGATTATATATGACATTCAGTTTTAAGTATCCATAAGCACCAGGATGAATTCGGTTTCTATGGGGTCCATGTGGGCTTATACTCTGGTGATCAAGAAAATTGATTAGATGGGCCCACCATAAATGGATGATGCTCCAAAACTATGCCGTAAAGTAAAAACACAGCCTTCTATTTGACTTTTTCCCCACCAAACCAAGTTGTATAATTAACAATATTTGTCAGCCGCCAACAGTAGTTAACATCTTCTGATCTTAGTTCGAAGGACCCATCAGCTTGTAATGCACTTGCATAGATCATCCAGTAACAAACATGCTGAATTGTACACCAGGATACCATGTATCTAGACACAATAGTTTCTAAATGTGGTTGCAGTGAAGTCAAGAGGCTCACATAATATCATAGATTTATGACCATAAAAAACAAAAAAGAAGGCATAGAGATATCTAAAAATATTCATCTTATGACGACAGAAAGCACAAATTGATTGTTCAGGCATAGTTTAAAATCACGGTATCAATCGCAGTATAGGCCTACTTAAAAAACCGATACGGTATCGATATCGGTCGCAGTTGTTGCGGCATGATTTTTTATTCCAAAACTTCTGAAAAATTATCCACAAAATCCAGAATATTGTAAAATGTTGGAAAATATGTGTTTTTTCCCATTAATAACAACTATAAATCAAATTATCGGTCTCCCTAAGTCATGACATCTTGTAGCGTTGTCTTTTCTAAAACTATATAGATTTTATTTAAAATTAAATAGATTTACATATATATACTAAAATAAGCTGCAATATCACAAATTCTATGAAATGCAATCATAATTATGACTTATGAGCTATTTCTTAGTGTTAAATTTAAAATACTAAAACTTTTACTCATTACTCAATAAATCTATGCTAAACTAAGAAGCCACGAGCATTTTAAATACACTATAAAAAAATTTGAGTAACCATTTTGCAAAGATCTATAAGATTTTAACAAAAATCCCAATTTTCAAACCCTAGTCTCAACTCAATATGTGTAAATCAAAGAGAATGAAATGTATCAACAACAAAAAGAGCATGCAATCCTCATTTCTAAGCTATTTCTAAACAAATCTTAAAAAAAAAAAAAATCATAATACTCCTCACCTTGGTAGAGTTGATATACAATTTTACCAGATGAAATTTGCAGAGAACAAGACTTTTTGATGGATTGGAAGTGAAATAGGTGTTGGGAAAGAAGAAAGGTAGTGGAAGGAGGAAGAAATGAGTAACAAGAGGGGAACTGGAAAAAAGTAAGGTTTTAACATTGTCGGCTGATATTTTGAACACATTGGCCAAGTCCGATATTTTGAAATATCGGCTGATAAATACTGATAATATGGTTTTTTTTTTTGCCGCCGACCAATTCGCTAGCCAATATCAGAACGGTATAGGCGGAGATCGGTACATATCAGCCGATACGAACTGGTCTTGGCCGAGAATTTGAACCATCGATGCAGGGTGACAGCCTTCAAGTCTCAGATTGTTTGAATGTTTCCTGGCTTGATGTTTCTACGCAGGAATATCAAGCCTTAAGCCTTGCCTCTTTTTTTTAATGTGCTACCCTAGTGGTAACAGGGCTTTTTTAAAGGGGCAATGAGAATGACCTACCACAACTTCAAACCAGCTCCCTCCCCCAAGAGGAAGGTGTCTTTACCACTATACCAATACAGTAAAGCAAGCTTTGTACATGTATAGTTTGCAAAGTTCACAAGACGCATTAAAGTATAATGTGCAGACAGCTTAGTTGCTGCAGCCTTTCAGATCTGAAACACATAGAGGTTCAGTTATGAGTATAGAGTTAAATTCTGCCAAGTCACACTTTCCATTATTTGTAGCACACCTTAGTGTTGATTAAATTTCGAGGTCAGGTTACACATACAGTCCCTAAAATCGCAGTTTGGGTTACCCACACATGGAAACTTTGAGTAAATTGCCTAAAGTTTGATGCAATGAGATGTATAATTTTAGAATGTCCCAATCAAACTCATATAGATCAGCGTATGTGCATGTGCATATATGAAAGCATTAAAAAGGAATCACTCCAGAATTTGCCAAATTCTACGGAACAATGTTCGTCATCTAGTCTGAATAATTTGATATATTGGTCAATATGTCTTTTGTATTGGTATTGTTGGTAAATAAGTTCACATTGGCAAACTTTTCCAAAAAAAAAAAAAAAATTCATTTTGAAATTCCACTGAAATGGAGCAAATACCATGCAAGGCCAACAAATTTATTTGTTCTTTTGTAGTCTCTCTTGATTTGCAACAAGTGAACCCATTTTCCCAAGATCAAAATTTCTATTTTTTTAATGCTTATTTTCAGTCCTTCTTGTTGTCATTTTCATCATCATCATTATCCTCTCATCCTTAACTCATCAATCTAGGGTCGGTATTTGAAAGTGTTATTGTAAACAGTAAAAAATTCAGATCTTAAAATCTCCTTCATACTTAGAAGAATACAATATTGTATTCATTCATATCCATTTCAGATGGAAAGGGAAAGGGGGAGAAAAACCGCATCAATGTACAACAGATGAATTTGTGACAATACAAAGAAAAGTTCAGTGGCAAAACTGTTATAGTGCAAGTAAAACAGCACGCTTCTCACGAGAGAAAGGGAGAGAGAGATTTCTGCTGCACAAAGTAATTCTCTTAGGTTCTCAAAGGTTGTGTGTGATATGATGAAAACTAAAAGAGCTGTGGAGATCAAACTTCAACAGACCACTAGTTACAATAATGTGATTACCTGGAGCATTGGAAATATCGGTGAAACATATGTCCAAATGTAGTTGTCATCATTACATCTCTGACCTGCCATAAACTCATCCATTCTTCTCATGTCCAGCGGATATTTGGAATGGCCCATCCTAAATCGCACAGCTTTTGATGAATAGATGGGAAACCCAAGCTGGAAATATGCTGAGGTAACAGAAAAACATCAGTATATAAAATCACATGAAGGGAGCATGAGAAACATGTATGGGTCAATGTGGAAGTATAAGGTTACCTCTGAATGGCCTGATATGGATTTCATCAACAATGCATAATTGGGATTTCAGTTTGTATGTCAGTGTCTCGGACATCGCAGGATCTTTTTCTCCTATACTTGACCAATAAGAAGGCAACCCCATCACTCTTTCCCTTGAATCTAATGTATTTTCAATGCTCTCAACTGCATCATTATCCGTGCTCGAAGCATGAATTGAAGTTTCAATGCAATCATCCCTTGTCATGGCAGACATCAAACTTCGAGCTAAATGAGCATAGACTTTATGATCCATTTCTAGATACTCCCAGTTGACTGATTTGCTAGTTCCAGCTTTTATAGGTTCTAGGGAGTTGCTTTTTTCAATAACACGGGTGAAACACGATATTTCTGGAAACATCTTTATGCACAGCTTCTTACAGAAACCATTTTCAATAACTGCAAAAAAAAAAACCTGTTTCGGTATCCCATTGAGGAAGCAGCAAATATCTACTTCACTATAATCAAAACTACCAATTGTACACTGACTACAAGAAGTCATTGACCGTAATTCAGAATTTTAACCAGCTAAATGGATCTAGTTCTACCGTTAATTTTCTCAGCATAAAAAAAAAAAAGATTTGATGGGTCAAAACTATTAAAAAGTCCTTCATGAAAATGATATTTATTGCGGCATATATACCCATTATTATTATTTTTTAATAATTAATTGGCCAAAGAAAACAGAAGAAATAAAAACAAAGCTCTTCAGGATGTTACCTATGTTAGATTCTGGAAAGACATTGGTGCTAGGTGATCGACCTCCAAATCTCTTTTTATATTGCCTCGAATCCTAAATGCTACAGTTCCTGATTATTTGGATTTGGGAGGAGCAGAGCACATGTGGATGCCAATCTTTTGTTGCAGTCTTTGACAAAGAGGGCGATCCTTTTCTTAGACCTTTTTAACCTTATCTAAGGGATTCATGTTCTTGATCATGGGTTGGATGGGAGAGTTTGGGCTCCATATAATAATGCTGAATTCACTGTCAGACCATTCTATGGCCAGTTGTTGGTGAGAGGACAAGCCTTTGATTGCTTTGCCTATTCATGGAAGAACGAAGTTCTGTTAAAGTTGTTAGCATTCTATTGGACAGCTACTCTTCACAAAAGATTATAACAATTGATCAACTATGTTGTCAGAAGAACAAAATGTCATCTTGTTGATGTGTGTCTCTATGCATGACGAGCGGAAAAGATGTTCCCATCATCTGATTCAATGTCATTATGCATATTAGGTCCGGACTCGGGAGTTATTTCTTCGAATTGTTTGGAATTTCATTGGTGCTGACCAGTAAAATTAAAGATCTTCTTCAAAGTTGGTGTTTGGTGGTTCTGCTGTTCGTGCTAATAGGAGATCCACGCTACGACTTCGGTGGCCGTGGCTCTTCTATGCTCAATACAACTATAGAGCAGTGGATGAATTTTTCAAAACAAATTAACATCTGTGGAAGAAGTCACATTTAAGGCTAGGTCTCTCATCATTTAATGGAAACAACAAGAAGTCAGTCTGTTGGAATTTCAGCCACTAATCTTAGGGTAAAATACCCAGATACGGAATGGAAACAGCAAGGACACGCCATGGATACAATAGGGGCATGAATTTTTTACTCAGAAAATATAAGATCGGATATGTTACAAAACGATATGCTGCCTATTTTTGAAGTATCCGGGTATGATAGATTTAGGAGATACAATTGGGATGGTGATACCTTTCCCTTTTTATGTTTCGTTTTCACTTTCAGGCTCCGTGCTGTGGTATCATTCTCTGTTAATCAATCAGTTACCATTTCAAAAGAACATCACCACATCTAACAAACAAAGCGAAGAGTCATCATAAGCAATAGAACACAGATCCTACATTGCTGTTAATGGAAAAATGATCGCATCTTTAACATTACTGCTATACGACAATTATGGGTAGAGCTCATTTCCATACAAATAAGTACAAAGTAATTTTCTTGGTCACTGAAAACTTATGCAATGAGTGGATGCAAATTGAGAATGGCATAAGACGCTTTGGCACAGGGAAGGGATTGACAGAGATACACATAGAAATAGCACAATTCATAGGCACATGCAGTATGCCGCCATGAGTAAGACACTACAGTGATCATCTCAGATGGAGTACCACGTTAGCAACCTGTTGTGAGATGGGCTATCAGCAAAGGGATCATCAGAGGAATGTGTTCGATAGAGGCTTACAAGGTTCTCCTATAAAAGATGCCATCAAAACAAGAAATGAGTCTTCTGATATCTTTATAATATTTATTTAATCATTCTCTGATTAAACATTTTGAAACTTTTATTTGCATAATAGAATTCTTGATTGTTGGGCATATTAAGGGATTCCATAGATTGATATACAATAGCCAACTTTAACCAAAGTAGAAATGAAAACAGAAAATAGGGTTAGGGGCAAGACTTCTCCGTTTCAACCCTGCCGTCCCATTTGGGTTGGATAATAGAAATTGAAAACCCCCTGTATGTGATATTCTGAAATTTCAGTCTGTTTCTGGTAAGGTTCTTGTGCATATGACTTTCGATTTTTTGGCAGTGATTTGCGCAAACATCAGTTTACTTTGACTGAGTTCACATCACTTGCTAAAGAACTCATGTCTCACATTGTAGAATGCTTGTGTTATATCACTATATGTTTATATGTGTTATATGGGTCTTTGTAGTTTGTTGGCTTGTTCTTTCTATATTTACTAACATGAGGTGTTTCTTCTGATTCCATTGATAGGAAACATTATTATCTGGCATCCATTTCAATCCATCAAAACCAATCTGATCTGAATGAGATTCAGTCAGGCCAGTCAATCCACTGTGTGTAATAGTTTCAATGATCTACATTGACAAAAGAGTAGGTTCTCATTGCAGTCAGCAGATGCATGACAGATTCTCATGAAGCTAGCTGCATATGAATTTTCTTGTCTTTCCTTTTACGGTACACTATCAAGTTTTATTCATTCCGTTCTATACATAACCCAAAACAGTCTCTAAAATAAAAACTGACAACTAAGGTAGAAGTGGAGATGAATCATAAGTACAAATTGTCATTCTCACAATTGCAGAATACAAGAATGAAACGAGAGTCCTTGGAAAACTTTGGAAAACTGATTGTATTAATTTCTGTGTATTCTCTTGGAGAACGACCACCAATATAAAGGAATTTACATGCCTTAATCAAGGCTCTTTACAAAGGAAACTAGCCAATTACAATAATTACTAATCTAAGTTAGGAAAGCAATCAATTAAAATATGTACAGCTATTTCAAGCATTGACCAAATCAAATCCACGTGATATGTAGCTTGTTGGACTGATGGGCCTTGGGCCCCTTCATGGGTCGAGGGCCAACTTAACACACCCCCCCCCCCCCCCTCTCAAATTGTTGCGGGAGAATCAACAAGCATCAATTTGCCAACCAAGAATTGATGGCGAGGTCTGGGAAGACCTTTAGTAAGATATTTCAGCATTTGAAGCTCAGTGGAGACATGCGGAAGGCTGATGACATCACGTTTTAAACTCATCACGTATGAAGTGACAATCAACCTCGATGTGTTTAGTACGTCATGAAAAATCGGATTTTCAGTAATCCGAATTGCACTTGTAATTATCTGCATAGAGGGGGGTAGCTCCTTCTGCGGAAATCCAATGTCAGAGAACAGACCGCGGAGCCACAGTATTTCGGAGCATGCAGCAGACATAGCTTGGTACTCAGCCTCGGTAGACGATTTTGAAACTTTTATCATGTTTCGTGCATTTCCAGGGAAATCAAACTATCACCCAAGAATATGCACCATCCGGTGGTTGATCTGCGAGTATCCAAGACAACCAGCCCAATCAGCATCTGAATAAGCTATGAGCGAAAGAGGATTGGCTGATGGAAAAAACAACCCGTGAGTTAGTGTGCGAAAAAGGTACCGAATGATGCAACGAACAGCAGTCAGATGAAGGTGACGAGGAGTAGTCATGAACTAACTCATAAGGTTGAACCGCAAATGAGATATCAGGACGGGTGATCGTGAGGTGGATCAAGCTACCCACTAACTGGCGATTATGCGGTGGATCCGGAAGAAGGTCACCCTCCTCTTTATGAGTTTGACATTCAGTTCGATCGATGTATCAACTGGAGCGGAAGAAATTAGGCCAGCCAATTCAATAAGAGCAACCGTGTATTTGTGTTTGATTGAGACTATACCTTAGGCATTGATGAACTTCAAGGCCAAGGGAAATAGTGTAAAGGGCTGAGATCCTTCATTTGAAATGTCCTGATGAAGAGAAGCTTGGAGGTGCCTGAATCATTTTGAGCATTGGGACCAGTAATGACAATGTCATCAACGTAGACAGTAGTATAGTAATCCCGGGACGGAGCATGATGTAAGAACATGGAAGGATCATACTGGCTAGGATGAAAATCCAAACGGATAAGAGCATCTTGAATTTCTCAAACCATGCGCGAGGAGCTTGCTTCAGACCATAGAGGGAGCGATGGAGCTTAGCAACCATACCCTTCCTAGATGAGGACCCCGGAGGCAGACGCATATAAACATCTTCTTTGAGATCACCATGAAGAAACGCATTTTTGACATCCATTTGATAGAGAGGCCAAGACTGGGATGCAGCAACAACAAGGGATTATGCGTACGGTGGACATCTTGGCCACGGGAGCAAAAGTTTCATCATAATCAATGTCATATTCTTGCCGATTTCCGAGAGCAACAAGGCGCGCCTTATATCGATCTAGAGTGCCATCTGATTTTAACTTGAGAGAAAAAATCCACTTGCAGCCAATAGGTTTGACACCCACAGGAGAGGGGACAATATCCCACGTATGATTTTTCTCTAAAACTTCCAATTCATCTTGCATAGCCTGGCTCCAACATTTGTCCTACACAGCCTGAGAATAGGATTGGGGAATGGAAGAAGAGGACAAAGTGGCCATTAAGGTAGTATGGGAGAACCTATAGCGGTTGGGTGGTACCAAAATGCGAGTGGAGCGACGCAATGAATGGTGTCCAGATGGATCAAATGCCGGAGGTGAACCAGAGGCTGGAGGAAGATCAGGAGGGGGATCCCTGGGAGGTGCGTCTTTGTTCCGTCTGTGATACACAAAGTTAGGATTAAAGCGAACAATGAAGTGTTGTCTGAAAAACCAGGTAAAGACACCAAGGAGGAGGAGTCAGGAGGTTCAAGGTGTTTTTGAAAAAAATACTGATTTAAAAAAAAAAAAAAAAACGACATTCCTAGAGGTCCGCAAGCGACGAATGTGAGGATCGTAGCAGAGGAACCCTTTCTGGAAGGGCGCATAGCCTAAAAATACACTGAGCAGATTGGGCGGTCAGTTTGTTTCTCTCAGAAGGAGGCAAGTGTACAAAGCAAACGAAGCAAAAAAAACATGAAGATCATCATAAGATGGAGATGTCTGGTACAATCGGTAATATGGGATCTGATTTTGAAGAGAGGTTGAAGGCAGACGATTTATAAGATGAGCTGCCGTAGCCAGTGCCTCAACCCAAAAACGGGTAGGAACAGATGATTCAAGAGCAGGGAACGAGTGACATCAAGCAAATGTCGATTTTTCCTTTCAGCGACTCCATTCTGCTGAGGAGTATAAGGACAAGTTCTCTGAGAAATAATGCCTTTGTTTTGCAAAAAACGTTTGAAAATCAAAAGACACATATTCCCCCAAATCAGATCACAAGATTTTGATGCAGGTGGAAAATTGATTTTCAACATAAGCTAAAATTTTTTAAAAACTGTGAAAACATCAGATTTGGAATGTAGAAAGTAAACCCATGTGAACTGACTGAAATCATCAATAAAAGTCACAAAATATTTGTAGTGAGCATGCGAAAGAGCTGGAGCAATTCCCCATACATCGCTATGAACTAAATCAAAACACCGAGTGCTGTGTGAAGTGGAAATAGGAAAAGGAAGAATTTTGCTCTTTCCCATCTTACAAGCAGCATAATCAAAAGGTACACAAGAAGATAAGCCAATAGATTTATTTAATAACCAGAATTTAACATAAGGGACAAAGCCTTGGAATTAGGGTGTCCGAGTTTTTTATGCCACAATTGGCAGTTATCTCTAATGGAAAGACAAAACACATCATTGACAACTCTAGTCCTAGAAATATTAGAAAAATCTAGCAGAAACAAGCGTCCACACTTAGGTCCCCTCGCGATCTCCTTCCCGTACATCTAGTCCTGCACAACACAACCAAAAAAAAGAAAAGAATATGTTACAATTATTTTCAACAAGTTGCCCGACTGACAATAGGTTTGAAGTTAAATTTGGACAAAGGAAAACATTTTTCAATGGGATGGGACCAGGGATGTCTCCGAGGGCAGTAATGGGAACAGTGCCTCCATTAGCAGTTTGGATTTGAAGATTACCATTGTAGTGTGTCACATTGGAGAGAGGATTACAAGAATATGTCATATGATTAGATACCCCAAAATCAAGAAACCAAGTAGAAGATGGAGACGAGGTACCTGAGAGACCAAAAGCAGAAAGGGCATTGACAATCATTTGCTGAATCAATTCAGGAGTCAGAGAAGATGAGGACCCAGACTGTGAGGGTGCAGATGTAGAGGCAGGCATATCTGAAGAAGCAACATAAGCATGCGGAGTCGGAGACTGTGGAGGCTGATACGGCGGAGCCGGATACTATGGAGCCTGATGCTGAGAAATCTGATTGTTGGGGAGTCTGATGCTGTGGAGTTTGGTACTGTGGAGTCTGACGTTGTGGGCGGCGGCGACATTCAGAGATGATATGTCCCGACTTTTTACAGTATCTACAGACTTTCTGTTTGCATTAAGATGCAAGATGCCCAAATTTTTGACAACTGTAGCATTGTGTTTTGCTTAAGTCTCGAGGCAGAGGCTGAGAAGCCTTAGTGGCTGAAAACGCGACGGAATAGGTCTCAGTTTTATTGAGCTATATGGGCTGAGGTTGAAATGCGTTGTTCCTCGCGTAAGAGTTCATTCAAGCAAACATTCAAGGAAGGTAAAGGCGTCCGATTCATCAGGGCCGATCGGACACTTTCATATTCAGTGCGTAATTTCATCAAGAATTGATCTCGCTGACTATAGGCCTGAAGATCGCGAATCACGATCAAAACGTCGGCAACCACATCTGCATAATTAATACTATCGTATTTCGACCATAGGGTTCGGAATCCTGAATAGTAGTCATGGATTGACAATGTCCCTTGTGCATATTCAGCAATCGCACATTCAAGATGAAATTGACGTGCTGAGTTATCTTGATGGTACACTTGCTTCAGATATCCCCACGTCTTTAGAGGTGGGGTAAGGTTTGAAGTTCATTATCAGATGTGGCTCAACATAACCCAGTATCCATGTTTTTATTTTTGCATCTTTAGTAAGCCAGGCGGATATCTTCTTCCATCTTCCGTGGGTTTAGGGTCAGATCCAGAAATATATCCCCACAATTTCTTAGCCTCAAGGTAAATCTGAAACTGAAACGACCAGGCGGGGTAATTTTTCCCGTGAATCGGATCAAGGTAACCTCAGATTTTTCCATCTTCAATCGTGATTGCAAAATCCAACAACAGTGAAGAGAAGTCTAAATGTTGATAACAAACTGTGCTGTGTGTGGAAACCAAGATCCGATCAATCAGAGAGGAGAAAAAATCGACACAGAATAGAAAAAAGGCCAAAAATCACCCCAGGCGACCTTGATTTTGGCTGCTGATCCTCTACGTGGGCCCCACTGATAGATCTGGACAATGATCAGATCACTGATCTGAGGAAGTTCAGTAATTTGCCTTCTACTGGAAAAAGAATGATCCAATTCCACCACAGATCCAAGATTCTCGACGAGCCAGATGAAAACAGTATTAAAAA